>PVNU02000916.1:0-600000 GCA_003013855.2 Liriodendron chinense | reverse complement strand
TCTCTGCGAGACTTATTCAATCATAAATGCAGAAAAATAAATCCTAACCTACCTACCCACCTTTAGTTAGTTCGATCGACTACATGGCCAAATTTGAACAGGATCTTCATGAATTTCAACAACTTTCCCATGAGGACCATCCAAAGTCCTACTCGACAGTAGACATGGGTGCTTTGCATCATTGAAGTCTAATATTTATGTGCACCACATGCAAGAACGGAGGAGATAAGAGCAGTACAAGGATATCTCCTCGAATTCTGAATTGGGTTAAAGTTAATTAGAAATAGGTCCTCCCAATCAGAACTCTCAATGGGTTGAAGGACCCATGGTGTGTTAGTGCACTTTTCCGTGGCATACTAGTGCACCTTGTTTGTCAATCACTTACAGCAGTGAGTCTAGAGTCGGTTGAGCCCAAAGAAGACGAAGACCGAAGACTCAAGACGTCCAGCTGCATCTAGGAAGAAGATTCAGGTATATGAGATGCCTTGGTGCCTTAACCTCGACCAAAACCTATCCCCTTTGTATCCTTGATGACCTTGACCATATTTAGAACCCTTTAGGCATCATTGATAGGCCCTAGGTGTCCCATTTGATCAACCAAACCTTGGCCTTAAACGACCAGCTGAAGAAAGTAGAGATTCAGCTCATTGTAGAGGGGACCCAGGCTGGTCCGACCGGTCAAGACCGGTCGGCCAGCAGCCCTGCTGGATTTACAAAGGCCAGCCGACCGGTCAAGACCGGTCGGCCTTCACAAGTGAAGGGATACAGCAAGGTGGGCCGACCGGTCATGACCGGTCGGCCAGTTTTTAGCTCCCACGTCCAGCAAAGGACGCCGACCGGTCATGACCGGTCGGCCTATTTGGTTTGAGGCTGTCCAGCAAGAGGGTCCGACCGGTCATGACCGGTCGGCCCATGTATTTGGCCTATGCTTATGGCTTCTTTCAGCAGGGGAGTCCGACCGGTCATGACCGGTCGGGACAGGTCGGCCAGAGCCGTTTTATGGCCGTTTTCTGCCCGTTTTGTGACCGTTGGAGCTGCCTTTTCTATATATATGGAGCTCCATTCTTGGGCAAAGTGAGATGCTTTTGAGAGCCCTTTACCCTCACCATTTGCAGATCTTTTGGGGCCTCAAAGAAGAGGGTTTCAAGTCATATCCCTTGTGTTTCAAACACAAGTGTGGGCATTTAAATGCTATCAAGAGATGACTTGATTCCTCTCTCAAATCTAGAGGTGAGACACATTTCCATATAGGTATATCCCTTCTCCTAGACCTCTAGAAGAACCTCAAGGTGAATCTCCTAGTTAGAACAATCTACATATCTCATGTAGGAGATTCACCCATCCTCCTAGCACCTTGGGCATTTCAAGGCATCGCATGCAAGGTGTTTGATCAAATGTGGCTGAGGCATTAGCGACGCAACGGCGGCACGATCGAGGGAGCAAAGGGAAGCTGATTGAAGCACGGGAGAGCGGAGATCAAGCAACCCAATCCGGTGCTAAACAAGGGGCTCATCCGACAAGTAGGTTGTCTTATTTGAGAGTTCATTTTAGAGTTTGTTTTCGAACTCGACCTAGGGACGTTAGTCGTTCCTTGGCCCGTCAGCCGGGCCTAAACTAAGTCTCCAAGGGGGAGCCTCCGACACGGGAGTAAACGTGCGAATAGGTTGAGAGTTAGCCTATGTCTAAAACTCCGGATACGGTTGAGAGGTGAACCGATAGAACCTCCGTGTAAAGGTTGAGAGGTGAACCTCATTTAAAACCTCCGATAGTGAATGCCGGTGTACTCAAAGGGGTTGAGTAGTTGAACCGGGAGTGGAGTAGACATGTAGTCGAACCACTATACATCCTTGTGTTTGTGATTGTTTTTTAGCACATTATATCTTTGCATTATTAGTTTAATTGCTTAATTATGAATGCTTGATAGGAATGCATGCTAGGCACTTTTTAGGCATCCTCACACAAGATGCATCTTCACTACTTGTGTAGACTTGAGCTCATTAATCCACTCTCATAAGTCTACACAAGATACATAGGTTAGGAGCTTGATTATTTGATTCCTTTATGTACCTATGCATACTTGACTAGGATTGCTTATTGCTTTACTCTTGCTAGTCTTTTGTTTGGACCCACCAAGGCTTGGAAGCCGAGGTGTTCTTGCTTACAAAGCTTATTTTATTGAATTGCATAAGTAGGTGAAAAGAATTTGAAAAAGGTCCATATCACCCCCTCTAGGTCCATAGACATATCTCCGAGTATCTCTACAAGCGGTAAAACCGCAATTTCATTTGGTATCAGAGCAGGTTCCTCTTTAAGGGCTTAATTGCCTAGAGGTAGATCCTAAAGAGAAACTTGAAAATATGTCTAGAGAGGACTCTTCATCCGTCACTAAGCCTCATTTCTTTGATGGGTCAAATTATCCATATTGGAAAGCCCGAATGCGCATCTTCTTGGAATCCATTGATTCGGATGTGAGGGACATGGTTGATTTTAGATATGAACCCCCAATGGTTACTATTTCTAAGGAGGGTGAGCCGGATGTTCTCAGGACAAAAGACAAGGCATTGTGGACTGCTCATGAAAAAGCTCAACGTATTAATAATGCCAAAGGCCTGAATGCCATATTTTGTTCAGTATCAAGAGAAGAATTTGGTCGGATCCAAAATTGCACTACCAGTAAACAAGCATGGGATATTCTTGAAGTTACCCATGAAGGAACAAATGTTGTTAAAAATTCTAAACTCCAGCGCCTCTCCACTCTATTTGAAAATATTACTATGGAGGAGGATGAAACGTTTACTGAATTTTATACCAAACTGAACAAAATCACAAACGATATGTGGGGCTTAGGGGATCCGGTTCCGGAACATAGGCTTTGTAGGAAAATTCTGAGATCTCTTCCGGAACGGTTCTCTTCTAAAGTCACCACCATTGAAGAGTGTAGGGATCTAAATACAATGAAAGTTGAAGAACTCATAGGTTCCCTACAAACCTTTGAGCTAGGCTTTAAAGCCCCCTCTAGAAGGAAAAACATCGCTTTCAAGTCCTCTCACAAACATAAGAAGATCCAAAGTGAGTCGGAGGAAGATAGCGATGATGAGGATGATGAGGAAGAGAAATTAAACAAAAAATTCAAGAGATTCCTCAAATTTGATAGAGGGAATAGCCGTGACAAAAAGGACAAGAAGGGTGATAAACATAAAGGAAAATCATCCATATCTTCATCCGTCCGTTGTTACGGTTGCGGTCGTCGCGGCCATATTGCCCCGGAATGTCCGGAAGGGCCTAAACCGAAAGAAAAAAAGGCAATGGCTGCTACTTGGGATGATAAGGAGTCCGAATCTGATGATGAGAGCCAACATAAAGATCTTGCTCTCTCGGCCTCCATCACGACCCCTTTACCAGATTATCTAAGAGGGGATCCCAACTGCTATCCCTTCTAGAAGAAGGAAGAGTTCCCAACCCCTCACCTCATGCTACATTTTATGAGGGTGTTGTGGAACTTTGGTACCCTTTGGCTTTTTAATCTCATCATGGTAAGAGAGGGTAGCTAGTTAGGCTTTTATTGGAAAATCTGAGGATTTCAGCCTCATTTCTGTATGTATGGGCAAATCAGAGGATTCCAGCCTCATTCGCCCAGATTTTGATGATTTAGCATTGTTTGTATTATTACATTTGCTTGCTAGATTATCATCCTGCTTAGATTAGCTAACCATCTTGAGTTTATGCTTCATGTATGCTAATCTTTGCTTAGTATTGGTCTTGATATACCATTAGGGGAGGTTGGTTGATTGGACTATAAGTCCTTTGTGCTTCATTGCAAATGTATGTTCTTGACCAATATTGCATGATTACCTATGCTTAGACAGTTATATCTTCCTGTTAATCATGTTTCTTAGCATGCTCCATGTATTAATGATTCATGCACCCTACACTCTCCGTTTTAGCATGTGCTTATAGTTATAACTGCGACACACTATCTTCTCTTACCTTAACCTTATTGGCATATCATTAAGGGGGAGAGAATAGTTTGTCAATTGCTAACAAAAAGGGGGAGAAAGATCAAATCCCACCAAAACTAGTTTGCTTTGTTTTGTGATGCAGGGATTAACAGGTTGTGGGGGAGCAAACTGAAGCGGAGCAGCTTAGTTTGTCATGTCAAGAGTCCTGTATTTTATATTTTATCAATGTAATCTCTTGTTCATATAATTTGTTTTGGTAGGTTAAGTTTTTGTAAGTAATTGACAAAGGGGGAGATTGTTAGTGCACTTTTCCGTGGCATACTAGTGCACCTTGTTTGTCAATCACTTACAGCAGTGAGTCTAGAGTCGGTTGAGCCCAAAGAAGACGAAGACCGAAGACTCAAGACGTCCAGCTGCATCTAGGAAGAAGATTCAGGTATATGAGATGCCTTGGTGCCTTAACCTCGACCAAAACCTATCCCCTTTGTATCCTTGATGACCTTGACCATATTTAGAACCCTTTAGGCATCATTGATAGGCCCTAGGTGTCCCATTTGATCAACCAAACCTTGGCCTTAAACGACCAGCTGAAGAAAGTAGAGATTCAGCTCATTGTAGAGGGGACCCAGGCTGGTCCGACCGGTCAAGACCGGTCGGCCAGCAGCCCTGCTGGATTTACAAAGGCCAGCCGACCGGTCAAGACCGGTCGGCCTTCACAAGTGAAGGGATACAGCAAGGTGGGCCGACCGGTCATGACCGGTCGGCCAGTTTTTAGCTCCCACGTCCAGCAAAGGACGCCGACCAGTCATGACCGGTCGGCCTATTTGGTTTGAGGTTGTCCAGCAAGAGGGTCCGACCGGTCATGACCGGTCGGCCCATGTATTTGGCCTATGCTTATGGCTTCTTTCAGCAGGGGAGTCCGACCGGTCATGACCGGTCGGGACAGGTCGGCCAGAGCCGTTTTATGGCCGTTTTCTGCCCGTTTTGTGACCGTTGGAGCTGCCTTTTCTATATATATGGAGCTCCATTCTTGGGCAAAGTGAGATGCTTTTGAGAGCCCTTTACCCTCACCATTTGCAGATCTTTTGGGGCATCAAAGAAGAGGGTTTCAAGTCATATCCCTTGTGTTTCAAACACAAGTGTGGGCATTCAAATGTTATCAAGAGATGACTTGATTCCTCTCTCAAATCTAGAGGTGAGACACCTTTCCATATATGTATATCCCTTCTCCTAGACCTCTAGGAGAACCTCAAGGTGAATCTCCTAGTTAGAACAATCTACATATCTCATGTAGGAGATTCACCCATCCTCCTAGCACCTTGGGCATTTCAAGGCATCGCATGCAAGGTGTTTGATCGAATGTGGCTGAGGCATTAGCGACGCAACGGCGGCACGATCGAGGGAGCAAAGGGAAGCTGATTGAAGCACGGGAGAGCGGAGATCAAGCAACCCAATCCGGCGCTAAACAAGGGGCTCATCCGACAAGGAGGTTGTCTTATTTGAGAGTCCATTTTAGAGTTTGTTTTCGAACTCGACCTAGGGACGTTAGTCGTTCCTTGGCCCGTCAGCCGGGCCTAAACTAAGTCTCCAAGGGGGAGCCTCCGACACGGGAGTAAACGTGCGAATAGGTTGAGAGTTAGCCTATGTCTAAAACTCCGGATACGGTTGAGAGGTGAACCGATAAAACCTCCGTGTAAAGGTTGAGAGGTGAACCTCATTTAAAACCTCCGATAGTGAATGCCGGTGTACTCAAAGGGGTTGAGTACTTGAACCGGGAGTGGAGTAGACATGTAGTCGAACCACTATACATCCTTGTGTTTGTGATTGTTTTTTAGCACATTATATCTTTGCATTATTAGTTTAATTGCTTAATTATGAATGCTTGATAGGAATGCATGCTAGGCACTTTTTAGGCATCCTCACACAAGATGTATCTTCACTACTTGTGTAGACTTGAGCTCATTGATCCACTCTCATAGGTCTACACAAGATACATAGGTTAGGAGCTTGATTATTTGATTCCTTTATGTACCTATGCATACTTGACTAGGATTGCTTATTGCTTTACTCTTGCTAGTCTTTTGTTTGGACCCACCAAGGCTTGGAAGCCGAGGTGTTCTTGCTTACAAAGCTTATTTTATTGAATTGCATAAGTAGGCGAAAAGAATTTGAAAAAGGTCCATATCACCCCCTCTAGGTCCATAGACATATCTCCGAGTATCTCTATAAGCGGTAAAACTGCAATTTCATGGTGGTGGAGAGTTATTCATCAAGTATTCTTCAGTAAAAGTCAACTCCTCCACCATTTTAGAATTGCATAGTGCTTCCACAAACAATGGTAAAGAATGTAAATCAGTGGAATGGTGTTCTTCAGGCACTGACAACGTGTCATACAGAAAATCCAACTCCTTAATCATCTCATCATTACGATCATCGGAGTGGGCCAGCATTCCTCTAGGAAGTTGAGATAGTCGGATGAAGGTTCTTCGTCTTCCCTAAGTGATTGTAAAAATTCAGTTTCTATGATGAGGGATTCGCACTCCATGGAGTGGAATTCTTCCAAGCTAGGTTCCTCATAACTAGTATGGGGCACCACGTCGGAAGTGGGGAAAGCTTTGACAATCTCTTGAATAATTGAGTCTTTTGAATTTTCAAAGTGAGCAGAGCATTCATCCAAAGAATCTGAATTTTCACTCAAAGGGAAGTTCTCCATAATAGAATTCGGCATGTGTTGTTGGTGGAGTGCCTAAAAAATATCGACATTGGCAAGCTCTCTAACAAGAATATCGTCCGGAGACTCATAAACTTTCTGCCCATGAGAAGAAGGAATCATGGGCTCACAATCATCCATCGAAGCCTCAATATAGTTAATCATACTATCACTTTCAGATTTTGTAGCTTCCTCGGGTTTGTCAACTGTCATTGAAATCTCTTCATCATTCAAATCAGAATATCTAAAAGAGATAGTTGATTCACCAAAATCGATGGTGATATTGGGATTACTAAGATTGATATCCTCTAGAAGTTTAGTCATTATATCCAGAGGAGGTGGAACTTGAATAGTCCTTTCCTCCTCATTGGTGGGGATTGATTCGGTGTTCTCAATGTTGGGTTCAGGATTTTGAGAAGTTAGTGAGAGGTTTTGTATGTATTGCACAGTTATTCTCATAAACTCTTGCAGTGTATCCTCAAGAGTTTGTGTCGGTTAAGGTTCATGAGATATGAACTCTCGAAGATAATTGTTAGCATCCATGGTTAGTTCGTCTCTTAAATTGAAAATTTGATGCTCCCACCAATTTGGAGTATGTATGTCATATGTTGGGCTATTAAATGGTTGTTGATATGCGTAGCCATACAAGTGATCATGCATTGTCCTAACTGGTGGTACATTATTCATCTCTTTCCCATACTTTCCCATTGTCTTACTCGGTGAAAAGTTATGCACATTGTTCTCATTCTGGTATTCTCGCAATGTCTTACGTGAGCGAGTATCAGAAGGAGATTGAGTCTTAGAAAAATAATCATGCATAGAATGGTTCCAACCACAATGATTTTGGATCCCTTGATCTGATATCTTATCTTCTAAAAGATACTTAGACATCCACTCGTCCCAATCATTCATAATGAAATTTTAACAACTTGAAACTAAGAAATAAAAATAAAAAATCTACAAACAAAAATAAAAGAGGAAAGAAAGAAGAAAAAGAAAAAGAAGAACAAAGAAGATCCTAAGAAAGAAAAAAAGAAAGAAAAAAAAAGAATTCTTTCTACTTTCCTTAACTTCTCTCAAAGACCGAAACACAAGGTGTCTTGTAATGGAAGAGCCAGAAGCGAAAATAGAGACCGATTTCTCCTGGTCGATAGAGGTGAAAGAGAACATCCCACCCACTTTTGAATTTTTTTAAAAAAATTAGAAAAGAAGAAAGAGGAGTAGATTGAGAAGAGAAATCTCCGAGCTCAGGGTGATCTAAGGTGGCTATACCAACCAAAAGGAATCAAGGCAGCATGGGCCAACCAATCAGAGATCCAAGGCGGTTAGACCAACCAAAAGGAATCTCCACCCACTCTACTAGAGATGAATAAGAATAAAAATAAAATAAGGAAGAGACGAATAACGTTAGAAAGACAAAACCTGATTTGAAGAATTAAGATAACCAACTTACTTCTACTTTTAAGAGAAAATTTTTTGAAAAATTAAAACAAAAACTAAGTTAGTATTAACCTAAAAGAAATTTCTAAAAATCTCAATTGGAAGTTATTTTTATAAATCCTGTAAACATCGTCGAAACCCCGGCAGCGGCGCCAAAAACTTGTTCGCTCCCCAAGTGTAGGGTCGCGATGTAGTAATAATTCGATTGTGAGATCGAGATCATCCTCAGGGATTCTCTTAAGAATTCTTAGAATATCTTCAACTAACTATCAAAAGAGAACTAAATATGAATTTTAGATGTAGATGAGTCATGATGAACAATCTGTGAGATTTTGAGAATAAGTTATCAATCTCAAAAAATACTAAAGCGCCAAGGATCCACTTGTAGCTATCCTTGATGTATAATTCGTAGTGGTTTCTCGAATACTCAAATAGAATCGAAATCAAATCCTATTTAGTCGGATTATAGAGTAGTTAAATCAACAAAATAATCTAAGATATACATTGTCTATTAACATAACTCCCTCAATTCAAGTTAGGACTTAGGCGCACTCAATTACATAGGCCAATCCTAGTTCTAATAGTTTAAGATTACAACCATGATAAACATTAAATCGTGTCACTAGATTCAACTAACATCATAATTTGAACTTGATTCAAATCACATTAGCATTCAACTTACATCTTAGATTTCTCAGAAAATATAGAACTTTGAATTGAAGTTCCCTCATGAAAAACCAATCTCTAGAGCGAATTGAATTTGATTCCTCAAAGCGTACAGGTCTAGATCATGCAAAACAACTAAGTAATTAAGCATAATTCTTCCAAACATTCATGAGTCATCATAAGATTAAGGAAAATTAACTTAGAACTTCATTCAAACTTAAACGAATCATTGGTCAACATTAAAATCAATCCATGAAACCTTACAAATGAATTAAGACATCTAGAACAACTACAAGCTTCACCCCTTAGCCCTAGCTAAGAGGTCTAGCCTACCATGCTAGAAGAAAACAGAAAAACTACTTCAAACATGAAAAACTAGAAAGAAACTAAGTAAAGGGAATTGTAGAACTCCAAATCCTTCCTTCTCCACCTCCCAATACAATAGAACTCTTCTAAGATGCCTTAGGAATGAAGTGGAGGCGTCCTTTTATTACTTTTAAACTCCATCAATGAAGAAGATTTGAGAAAATGCGTAGGATGTTCGCAGTGCGCAGCAGAAATCAGACTAAAAAAATAGCAATTACTTTTTCTAGAACACTGAGAACCGGTCTGAAGACTGGTCTGACGACCAATCTATGAGGCTAAATAATAGTCCAGCAAGATTTGAGTTTCTGGACTACTGAAGACCTGTCTGGCGACCATTCTATGAAGCTAAAAAACAATCCAGCAAGATTTGAGTTTCTGGACTACTAAAGACCTGTCTAGCGATAGGTCTATGAGAGTTTTTTCATATTTTCTTCTTTTTCTCTTCTCTTTCTTTCTTGCTTCTTTCCTCCACCTCTTGGCTTTGTTTCCATTGGTCTTCAACACATCAAGAGTAGTCCTTTTAGCATCATATTGGTGAAGTCTCTCTCTCATTCCTACATTTATAAAAACATGTATTAGATTAGTCTTTAAACATGCAAACCATGCATAATGTTTTATAAATTGGGGTTAGAATATGCAAAATTCAGGGCTCAACACACCCTCGAACCAGCATTTTGCTAGTCCCGAGCTAAACATGCGTGAAACAAATCCAACTTTTCAAAGCCCAAATCTCTCTTGAAAATATGCTTCTATAAACTTCAAGTCATACAAGTGCAAAATTCAGAGAAACCAAGTGATATAAGTTACAATCTTAAACTCCCTAAGCAAAATGTGTGTTTCGCATAGAATCCCCACATAGAATCCCCACCGATTGATTGATAAATAGAAGAATCAAAACAAGTGCGGCCTAATGTGCATGATGAAAGTTCATCTCATGAATTTCTAGGATTACCTTCTTCATAGACTGGAGAAACTGAAGATCTAAAAGTGTACAGATCAACCACACATGCCTATGACAAGAATTTGTCTTACCATTCCTTCAACGGCTTTCACACTACTTCTCAGTTCCAACTTAGGTTACGGGTAGACCTTTCCCTGTTAGTAATAGGTAGCCCTTTTTAGAATTTATCAACAAATATTCAATATAATCGCTTTTTCTCTTTCTTTCATTCACTATTAACATAGATAGGATTTTTAGAAATCCATATCGTTCATTCTTTTTCTTACTTTACATGCATGAACAAGGATGGACACAGTTCCTCTGCTTGGTTCCTCAACACCTTAAATCTCAGTCTAGCCAATTTACAAATCTACATAATCTCATCAAACCATGAGAATCATGTAATGTGAACTAGACTCAAAAGTGTTCAAGCTTTCTATCGATCAAAATAAGGAAATTCATATAGAAAACTACCATATTATAGGTAATTCAAGAATTTCAAAATCAATCACTTCATTTATCTTCCTTTCATTTTCATAACATCCCAAGTTCATAGAAAAAAAGTTTTCTAAAAGTGTTTTGAAATTAAGAAAAATTAAAATTTTCGGCATAATTGCTCGAAATGTCACAAAAACTAGCTAAATTCGTCTAAGGAATCTCACCCCCAACCAAAATCTTACATTGTCCTCAATGTAACAAGATATACAATAAGCAAAACATGAAAGCAATGACATAAATAAAGAAGAGTGAGAACGAGAGTACCTGAGGTAGCATGTTGATCAACTCTAACATCTTCCATTGTCTTTGTGAGACTTATTCAATCCTAAATGCAGAAAAATAAATCCTAACCTAACTACTTACCTTTAGTTAGTCTGATCGACTACATGGCCAAATTTAATTAGGATTTTCATGAATTTCAACAACTTTCTCATGAGGACCATCCAAAGTTCTGCTCGACAGTAGACATGGGTGCTTTGCATCATTGAAGTCTAATATTTATGTGCACCACATGCATGAACGGAGGAGATAAGAGCAGCAAAAGGATATCTCCTCGAATTCTGAATTGGGTTATAGTTAATTAGAAATAGGTCCTCCCAATCAGAATTCTCAATGGGTTGAAGGACCCATGGTGGTGGAGAGTTATTCATCAAGTATTCTTCAGTAAAAGTCAACTCCTCCACAATTTTAGAATTGCATAGTGCTTCGACAAACAATGGTAAAGAATGTAAATCAGTGGAATGGTGTTCTTCAGGCATCGACACCGTGTCTAACAAAAACTCCAACTCCTTAATCATCTCATCATTACGATCATCGGAGTGGGCCAAGCATTCCTCTAGGAAGTTGAGATAGTTGAATGAAGGTTCTTTGTCTTCCCTAAGTGATTGCAAAAATTTAGTTTCTATGATTTGGGACTCGCACTCCATGGAGTGGAATTCTTCTAAGCTAGGTTCCTCATAACTAGTATGGGGCACCACGTCAGAAATGTGCAAGGCTTTAACAATCTCTTGAATAATTGGGTCTTTTGAATTTTCAAAGTGAGCCGAGCATTCATCCAAAGAATCTGAATTTTCACTCAAAGGGAAGTCCTGCATAATAGAATTTGGCATGTGATGTTGGTGGAGTGCCTAAAAATATCGACCTCGGCAAGCTCTCTAACAAGAATATCATCCGGAGATTCATAAACTTTATGCCCTTGAGAAGAAGGAATCATGGGCTCACAATCATCCATCGAAGCCTCATTGTAGTTAATCATACTATCACTTTCAAATTTTGTACATTCCTCGGGTTTGTCAACAGTCATTGAAATCTCTTCATCATTCAAATCAGAATATCTAAAAGAGATAGTGGATTCACCAGAATCGATGGTGATATTACGATCACTGAGATTGATATCCTCTAAAAGTTTAGTCATTATATCTAGAGGAGGTTGAATTTGAATAGTCCCTTTCTCCTCATTGGTGGGGATTGATTTGGTGTTCCGAATGTCGGGTTCAGAATTTTGAGAAGTTAATGAGAGGTTTTGTATGCATTGCTCAGTTATTCTCATAAACTCTCACAGTGTATCCTCAAGAGTTTGTGTCTGTTGAGGTTCATGAGATATGAACTCTCAAAGATATTGTTAGCATTTATGGTTAGTTCGCCTCTCAAATTGAGATTTTGATGCTCCCACCAATTTGGATTATGTTTGTCATATGTTGGGCTATTAGATGGTTGTTGATATGTGTAGCCATACAAGTGATTATACATTGTCCTAACCGATGGAACATTATTAATCTCTTTCCTATACTTTCTCATTGTCTTACCCGGTGAAAAGTTATGCACATTGTTCTCATTCTGGTAATCTCGTAATGTCTTACATGGGGGAGTATTAGAAGTAGATTGAGTCTCAAAAAAATAATCATGCATAGAATGGTTCCGATCACAATGATTTTGGATCCCATGATTTGATATCTCATCTTCTAAAAGATACTTAGACAGTCCACCCGTCCAATCATTTAGAATGAAATTTTGAAGAAGTTAAAACTAAAAAATAAAAATAAAAAATCTAGAAAAAAAATGAAAGAGAAAAGAAAAGAGAAAAAGAAGAACAAAGAAGATCCTAAATAAGAGCAAAAGAAAGAAAAAGAAAAGAATTCTTCCTACTTTCCTTAACTTCTCTTAAAGACCGAAGCACAAGGTTTCTTGCAATGGTAGAGCTAGAAGGGTAGATAGAGATCGATATCTTCTGGTCAATAGAGGTTCAAGAGAACATCTTGACGATTTTTTGAATTTTTGAGAAAAAAATCAGAAAAGAATAAGAGGAGTAGGTTGATAAGAGAAATCTTCGAGCTTAGGGTGATCCAAGGCGGCTATGCCGACCGAAAGAAATCAAGGCGGAATGGGCCAACGAATCAGAGATTCAAGGCAGTTAGACCGACCAAAAGGAATCTCCACCCACTCTACTAAAGATGAATAAGAATAAGAATAGAATAAGGAAAAGAAGAATAAAGTTAGAAAGACAAAACCTGATTTGAAGAATTAAGAGAACCAACTTACTTCTACTTCCAAGAGAAAAATTCCTGAAAAATTAAACAAAAAACTAAGTTAGTATTAATCTAAAAGAAATTCCAAAAAATCTCAATTGAAAGTTATTTTTAAAAATCCTGTAAACCCTGTCGAATCCTCGGCAACAGCGCCAAAAACTTGTTCGCTCCTCAAGTGCAGTGTCGCGATGTAGTAATAATTCGATCGTGAAACCGAAATCGTCCTCAGGGTTTCTCTTAGGAATTCACAAAATATCTTCAAATAACTATCTAAAGAGAACTAAATATGAATTTTAGATGTAGATGATCAATGTTGAACAATCTGTGAGATTTTGATAATGAGTTATCAATCTAAAGAAAATACTAGAGCGCCAAGGATCCACTTGTAGCTATCTTGATGTATAATTTATAGTGGTTTCTCGAATACTCAACTAGAATCGAAATTAAATCATATCTAGTCTGATTATAGAGCAGTTAAATCAACAAAATAATCTAAGATATACATCGTCTATTAACATGACTCCCTCAATTCAAGTTAAGACTTGGGCACACTTAATTACATAGGCCAATCCTAGTTCCAATAGTTTAAGATCACAACCATGATAAACATTGAATCGTGTCACTAGATTCAACTAACATCATAATTTGAACTTGATTCAAATCACATTAACATTCAACGTACATATCGGATTTCTCAGAAAAATATAAAACTTTGAATTGAAGTTCCCTCATGAAGAACCAATCTCTAAAGTAAATTGAATTCGATTCCTCGAAGCGTACTGGTCTAGATCTTGCAAAACAATTAAGTAATTAAGCATAATTCTTCTAAACATCTATGAGTCATCATAAGATTAAGAAAAACTAACTTAGAACTTCATTCAAACTTAAACAAACCATTGTCCAACATTAAAATCAATCCATGAAACCTTAAAAATGAATTAAAATATCTAGAACAACTACAACCTTCATCTC
The DNA here is from genome assembly GCA_003013855.2 of Liriodendron chinense. Classification (NCBI taxonomy): domain Eukaryota; kingdom Viridiplantae; phylum Streptophyta; class Magnoliopsida; order Magnoliales; family Magnoliaceae; genus Liriodendron; species Liriodendron chinense. The sequence goes on along the minus strand of PVNU02000916.1, from coordinate 585,924 downwards.
TTAGCCCTAGCTAAGAGGTCTAGCCTATCATGCTAGAAGAAAGCAGAAAAACTACTTTAAACATGAAAAACTAGAAAGAAACTAAGTAAAGGGAGTTGTATAACTCCGAATCCTTCATTCTCCACCTCCCAATGTAATAAAACTCTTCTAGGATGCCTTAGGAATGAAGTGGAGGTGTCATTTTATAGCTTTTAAGCTCCACCGATGACAAAGATTCGAGAAATTGCGTAAGATGTTCGTAGTGTGCAACAGAAATCGGACTCCAAAAATAGCAGTTACTATTTCTGGAACACTGGGGATCGGTCTGGCGACTAGTCTACGAAGCTCAAAATAGTCCAGCAAGATTTGAGTTTTTGGACTATTGAAGACCTGTTTGACGACTGGTCTAGCGACTGGTCAATGAAGCTAAAAAACAATCCAGCAAGATTTGAGTTTCTGGACTACTGAAGACCTATTTGGCGACTGGTCTAGCGACAAGTCTATGACAGTTTTTTCATATTTTTTTTCTTTTTCTCTTCTCTTTCTTTCTTGCTTCTTTGCTCCACCTCTTGGCTTTGTTTCCATTGGTCTTCAACACATCAAGGGTAGTCCTTTTAGCATCATATTGGTGAAGTCTCTCTCTCATTCCTACATTCATAAAAATATATATTAGATTAGTCTTTAAACATGCAAACCATGCATAATGTGTGATGAATTGGGGTTAGAATATGCACAATTCAGAGCTCAACATTGGCCCTCTTGAGGAGCTCACTACAGCTTAAACTTCACATCAGGATTTACACGTGGTCGGTCCTCTCAAGGCACTCTTGTATATTCGTCGGTGCATTTATCGGTGATTATCATTTCACAATTGCAAGATTTAAGCGTGGTTGGCCCTCTTAAGGTGCCGCGACCTGTTTATTCGTCGGCGCATTTATTGGCGATTATTATTTCATGGTGCTGCGCTTCTCTTTTGGAGAATCAATACTCTCTTCCCTTTTCTTTTCAGGCAAACCCTTTTTAGCAGGGTCAAGTCTTTTTTAGGAGAGTTGTCACACCCCATGCTTCTAATAATCTCTGATAACTGCCCTTTTCCACCATCTAGAAGATTGAGAGGCGAAAGAGATTCTTTTTCTTTTTGAGCATTTTTATTGATACATTGTTGAGATACATGGTTAATTATAAGGCGTTTGCATCTTTATGCCTATCTTGCCTCCTTTTGATTGGGGAAACGCTTGGTCGAGGGTTTGCGCAATCAAAACTCATCATCCTTGTTTTCAGGGATAATACTTCATAATGAATCAGCCATGGATAGATATTCTAATTCCTTATCCATCTTGATCTGCTAGTTTGTATGCTCTATTGGAGAATACTTCATTAATAACGAACGAGCTGTCCCATTTGGGTTTAAACTTGCTCCCAGTCTTGCGGGTCACCATGATTGGCCTATTAAGCACTAGGACTAAGTCTCCCTTTTTTAAAGACCTGTGCTTCACCTTTCTCTTGAGTTATAGCTTCAACGATAAATCCCTTAAGATTCTTCCTTTTGAAGAGAAACAGGAATGAATGTTTGAGGAAATGCCTCGTGAAAACTTAAAAGAAAGGCCAAATTATGTAGGAGACGGTGTGTTTATGCGGGTCGCATAAAACGCACCCCTCCACTTTCTTCAATCTTTCTCCTCTTTGATCTCTCAATCATCCTCCTTTGCTGCATTTTTGTCTTTCTTCTTCGATTCCCGAGGATCGCAACTCACGCGTTCAACTCGGGATGAAGGAGATTCACAAATCTTCTCTTCATAGCTATGAAGCCTTCAGATGAGAGATCTGGACTTCTGAAGTTTTGAATGAATGCAAATGAGGATCCCTGAGGGGGTATTTATAGGCTTCGGGGGTCATTCCTATGTAAAGAACCTCTCAACTTTATGAAAGGTTTACGTGACCCGCATAAAGCAGTCCCTATTTACGCGGGTTGTTGAGAGCTTAAATGTGTATATTCTAACCCCATTTCATCACTAATTATGCATGGTTTTCAAGCTTAAAGACTATTCTAAATGCATGGTTTTGGTGGTTATAGGAATGAGAGAGAATTCACTCAATTGATTGATGACTATAAGAGCATATTTAGGAGCCTTGGATGAAGACCCAAGGTGGGCCAAAGAAAGAAGAAAGAAAGGAGAGGAAAGAGAGGAAGGAAGAAAGAAAAATAAAAAAAATAGGATCTGACCGGTCTTGACCGGTCGGCCACCCTTCACAAGACACTCCAGCAACTGCTGGAGGTCACTGGAGCAAGCCCTAAACAGGTTTAACTGGTCGGCCAAAGCCCCCAACCCCTCTCTGCACTCTCTAGACTGTCCACTGGACAGGTCTGTCAGGTCAAGACTGGTCGGCCAGGCATCTCGACCGGTCAGCCAACAGGTCGGCTAGTGTAATTTGTTGAAATTCAACAACTTCTTTAACAAGCTCCGAGTTTTGTGCACAATTGCGTAAGTATTGTGCAATACTGGAAGATTCTGAGGCGGTAGGGCCTCTCTACAATAAAAAGGACACCTAGGGATCGTTCCTAGGGCATCCTAGAAGAGATCTACGAAGGTGGGAGGCGGTGGAAGTCGGATCCAGAGTTCTAAAACTCCTAGTTTGTTCCTTTGGTTTTCATGTTTTTAATTGATTTCATGTTTCCTTGGATCATTATCGGCTAAACCTCTTAGCTAGGGCTAAAAGGTGAAGCTTGTAGTGAATCTAAGCTGTTTTGATTCATTTCTTTTGGTTTCAAGTTGAATTTTCATTGAAGAACAATGGTTTAAAGTTTGAATGAAGTTCTAAGTACTTTTCTTAATCTTATGATGGCACATGGATGTTTGGAAGAGTTGCTTAAGTTCTTAATTGTTTTGAATGAGTCTAGACCTATACGCTCCGAGGAATCGAATTCAAGACGCTTTAGATTTGGATTTTCATATGGGAACTTCATGCCAAGAGTTCTCTACTTTTCTGGAATCTGCTTATGTGTGATTGTGTATGAGATTTGAATAAAGTTCAAATCATGATTTAGTTATACTTTGTGACAGAGTTTAATGATAATTATGATTGTGATCTTAATCTATTGGAACTAGGATTGACCTATGTAATTGAGTGTGCTCAAGCCCTAACTTGAATTGAGGGAATCATGTATATAAATCACCCATATGACAGATTGTATGTTATAACCGCTCTATCATCCGACTAGATAGGATTTGATTTCGATTCTAGTTGTGTAATTGGGAAACCACAATGAATTAAGCATCAAGGATTGCTACAAGTGGATCCTTGGACCCCTAGTGCTCTTTTATATTGATTACATTCACCTTTAGTTTAAGAGTTCTATTTACATTCAATTCTAGAAATCTGTTTGGTTATCTCTCAATTAGAGAATATTAGAAATAATTTTGTGAATTCCTAACAAGTCCCCGAGAACGATCTCGGTCTCTACCGAATTATTACTACATCGCAAGCCTTGCACTAGAGGCTAGCGAACAAGTTTTTGGCGCCGCTGCTGAGGATTTTTTTACGGTTTTTTAAAAAAATTCTGAAAATAGTTTCTATTTGAGATTTTTAGGAGTCCTTACTTAATTTTCTTTGTTTTGGTTGTTTTTTTTTTACAGGGATTCTCGGAGTCGAAGTAGTCACTTCAATCAGGTTTTTCTAAGCCTTTTTAATCTTTTATTTTTTTGAGATTTGCATGCCACATTGAGTTTGGGATTCTAATAACCGACTGATTAGTAAAGGAGGGATTGTCGAGGGGATTGATAAGGAACCCCATGCTAAGAAACGTTTAGATTCTCAAATCTTTCCTGAAATTATGGCTGAAAATCAACCCGAACCAAGGCCCAATCAAAATCTAAGCCAAAACCAAACTGAAATGGGAGAGAATGAGGTTGGTAATGTTCCTCGACCTAGAACTTTACGTGATTACTTGCAACTTGCAAGAGCGAGTACTCCCTCATGTATAATTTTTCCATATAATGTAGGGAATATTGATCTAAAACTAGGAGTAATCCAACTCCTTACCAAGTTCCTTGGTTTTGACAGTGAAAGCGCATATCAACATCTCAAGGAATTTGATGAGGTGATAGCCACGTTGCACTTTGCATACGTATCTGATGATGTCGTGAGACTTAGGTTCCCTTTTTCTCTAAAAGAGAAGGCGGAGGCTTGGCTTCATGCATTAAGGCCAAGATCAATTGATACATGGACTGAGATGACTAAGGAGTTCATTAAAAAGTTTTTCCTATTCATAAAACAAACATGTTGAGGCGCATAATCATGAATTTTGCTCAAAAAGAGGATGAGAGGTTCAAAGACTTATTAAACATATGCCCACAACATGGTTACGAAATTTGGAGAGTAATAAGCTGTTTCTATGAAGGACTGACTTCGCCCATGCGCCAATTCATAGAGATGATGTGTAATGTAGAATTCATGAATAAGGAAGCCGAGGAAGCGTGTGACTATTTTGATATCTTAGCTGAGAATGCACAATCTTGGTATACAACTAAACCAGCAAATCCCAAGATAAGCCAACAAAGAGAAAAGGGAGGAATCTATGTCCTCTCCAAAGAAGACAACATAAGTGCATGTGTAGCTAGCCTCATAAGAAAACTTGAGGCCATGGAATTAGGAAAGGGGGAAAAGACTAAGGAAGTTGAGAATATTTGTGGCATTTGTTCCGGTAACCAACATGCAGCACAGGATTGTCCTACAATCTCATCGTTTCAAGAAGTTCTATAAGAGCAATCAAATGCCATAAATAATTATCAACGACCATTTAGTAATCCAAACTTGAACATGTATAATTCTGGGTGGAAGAATCATCTCAACTTCAGTTGGAGGAATGGGTCATCAGAGAATGCAAACAATAATCTAAAAGCTACACTTAAGGAAATATTGGGTACATTCATCTCGGCCCAAGCTGAGTACAACAAGAATAATTCTCACAAAATCGATGGGTTCATACAAGAACAATTAAAATTCAACCAGAATTCATCTTAAGCCATCGATGATTTGAAAACTTAAATGGCTAGAGTTGAATCTCATCTTAGTGTTAGGGAGAAAGGCATACTTCCTGCCCAACTCTCCCTAACCCAAGAACCCAATTTAAGATACAAGATCTCAGCCCATCCTTCCAAAAATATGGAGCATATTCAAGCTATCACCACTTTGAGGAGTAGCAAAACAATTGATAAATCAAATCCGGTGAAGGCCCCAAAGCCTAATGATTTGAAAATTGCTAATAAAGATGATATCTCGAACAGCACTCCACATGAGAAAGAACCGAAAAGGCAATACAAGCCGGTTGCCCCGTTTCCCCAAAAGGTTAATTTAACCCAAACCTTTAGAGAAAAATTTGGAAATCCTAGAGGTTTTTAAGCAAGTGAAGATCAACATTCCGTTGTTGGACACTATAAAAGAAATACCATCTTATGCCAAATTGTTTAAGGAATTATGTACAGTCAAAAGGAAACACAATGTTCACAACAAAGTACTTTTGACTGAGAATTTGAGCGTGATTATTAAACAAGAGATGCCCCAAAAATACAAGGATCCGGGTAGTCCTACCATCTCATGCATCATAGGTGTGTTCACTCCCCAAGTGTAGGGTTGTGATGTAGTAATAATTCGGAAAGACCGAGTATCGTTCCCATAGAGATTTATGAATGGGTATTCTTAGAATTTGTCTAAAATAACTAGTAATTAAGATCCTATTAAGAACTAAAACTGGAAAATAACAATATAGGTTTAAACAGTGAATGTATAAGGTAATTTCAATCTAAAAAGGCACTAGAGCGCCAATGATCCACTTTTGATAAGTTTCAATGCATCAACACAACTAGGTCCCTCATAACTCAATCGGAATCGAATTCATATCTCTATCCGATCGGAATATAGAGCGGTTCAATCAGCAATTATCCAAAACAAGTGCTTATTCATTGATTTGATTCCCACAATAATACTCAGGCCTTGGGCACACTTAATTGTGTAGGCCAAGCCTCTTTCCAATCTAGTTGAGATTCACAACCATAACTTTCATCAAATCCTGTCACTAGACTTGATTACAACTAAGGATGGGAACTCTAATTAAATCAAAATCAATCAGCAAACAGCTATTTCAGGTTATAACAAAAGATACGAACTTTAGTTGAATGAGTTTCCACATAAAAATCAGGCTATTGCATACAAGGCAATCAAAGGGTCTACCATGCCCGGAGTCGATGATAGATCAATGAACTACACAAGCATAAACAATGCTCAGAAGGTAAGCTACCAAGCTTAGAATCACTAAGAATCACATAAGCCCGGAGTCATCAAGAGATCAAAGTAAAACCAAACTAGTACTTGATTCAAACTCATATTAAACTAAAATTCTTCAATTAAAACATAAAAGGAAACCTAGGTTGCATCAATCCATCAAAAACAAATCAAAAGCTTCACCTCTTAGCCTAGCTAAGAGGTTTTAGTTCATCTCTAACATCCTTGAACTAGAAGCCTCAAAAACATAAAAAAAACTACTAAAACAGGAAGAAAACTAAGAAAACTTGAAGTGGAATCCGTCTCCCAAGCAATCCCCACGTCCTAGCATGCCATGGTATGAAGGGAAGAAGTCATTTTATAGCTTGGAGGTGTCCATTGCGTAAGAAACTTTCAGATTGCGCAAGGAATTACGCACTTGCGCAGAGAATTTCGACCCCCGATTTAGAAATTGCTGTTTACGCATGGCCGACCGGTCGTACGACTGGTCGGACTGGCCTGGTCGACCGGTCACGACCGGTCGGACCTGTCTGAAAAACTATCCAGCGAGTGCAGTGGAGAGGGCGACTTGTTGGCCGACCGGTCTTGACTGGTCTGAGGTGTGGACGACTGGTCGTACGACCGGTCGCAGATGGTCTAGTGAAGTTTGGGGAGCAGAGGTTGTTCTGTTGAATGGCTAGACCAGTCGGACGACCGGTCCTAGGCTTTGGACGACCGGTCGTGAACGTCTGTTTCCTCCTTCTTTCCTTCTCTCCTTTGCTTCTTTCTTCCACCTTTTCAAGCTCAGTTCTTGTGGTCTTCAATGCTTATAAAGTGCTCTATTTAGCCTTGAATCAGTGAAATCTCCATCATGTCCTTACAATCACAAATCATGCATTAGAGTAGACGTTTAAACGTGTAAATCGTGCATAATGAGTGATGAATTGGGGTTAGAATATGCACAATTAAGAGCTCAACACACCCCCCAACCAGCATTTTGCTAGTCCCAAGCAAAACATACGTGAAACAAGTTTCATTCTCCAAAACCCAACTCTCTTTCAGAAACTATTCTTCTATACATTCCAAGACGCATAAGCATAAAATTCAGAGAAATTAGGTTGTAGAGGTTGAAACCTTAAACTCTCAGAACATAATAAGTGTTTATATGAAATTCCCGCTGATTGATTGATAAATAGAAGAACTTGAACAAATTCAACCTAGTGTGCATAGTGAAAGTTCATCTCATGAGCTTCCGGGATTATCTTCTTCATAAATCAACTAAACTATAGATCTCAAGGTGCATAGAGCAACAACAAGCCTATGACAGGAATTTGCCTTACCGTCCTTCCGACGACTTTTACACTATGTTTCATTTCCGGCTTTGGTTATGGGTAGACCATCCCCCGGTTGGTAGTAGGTAGCCCTAATCGGAATTTTCCACCATTTTTCATCATTCCCAATTTCATCCTTCCTTTCCTTTTTCTTTTACATTAGATAGGATTTTTAGAAATCCATATCTTTCGTTATTTTTCCATGGACAAGGATGGACAAAGTACCCCGGCTTGGTTTCTCAACACCTCAAATCAAAGTCTAGCTAATCCACAAATCACATAATCCTTTCAAATCATGAAAATCGTGTAATGTGAACTAGGTGTAAAAGTATTCAAATTTTCTATCAATCATAAAAATAGAGGAATTCACATATAAAACCATTATATTAAGAGAAATTCAAAGCTTGCAACATCCCTCACTTCGTATCTCCTTTTCTTATACTTATATCGTCTCGAATGCATAGAATCAAAGTTTTCCAAAAGAGTTTTGAATTTTAGAAAAATCAAAAAATTTCTACATCATTACTCGAAACGTCACAAAAGCTAGTAGATTCATCTAAGGAATCTCTCACCCCCCAACCAAAACTTCACATAGTCCTCAATGTAAGAACGTGTACAATGAATGCAACACATGAGAGCAATGACAAAACAAAAAGGAGTGAGAAAGAGAGATATCACCTGAAGCATATATTTCATGGCAAGATTAACTTTTGGAGATGGATTACTTCACAACTAATTCAACTATCAAAGCAAATCCTAATGGGAAAGCATTCTAGAAAATCATCCTCCGTCAGACTAAGAGGTTAATCCCAACAACTCATCTAAAAGCATAAAGTTAAGCAGAATCATTAGATGGATCAAAAAGTTCCGCAGTAACGTCATCCAATATCCTGCTTTACAATATACATGTGTGTAATTGATCCAGATAACCCACTGAAAATCCCAAAAAGGAATTTCAGCGGGTTCCTTAATATTTTCACCACATGTATAAGAGGAGACATCATCATATTTATCAGAAAAAATATGTCTCCATTCAGATTTTTTTGGGCATTGGTATTGCAAATATGGATCATCCCAGGGTTGGTGGAGTTCGGTATGCATGATCCACAAAGGTGTGGAAATATGAATTGATTTCTCAGCACAAAGAGGTATTGTTTCCACATCCTTCTCTCGGCTAACGTCATATGCCGATACCGACTCGAAAAGTATGACCATATCCCTTATCATATCATCGTTCTCATCAAGGGAGTAAGTCATATCTTCATCTAAGTGATAGGAGTAAAAAGGTGAGAGGGACTCATTTTCCACAATAGAATTTATCATGTTTATTTCGTGGATCTCCTCATCCTCATCCTCTTGTTGGTTGTCAATATTGAAAGCATTCAACTCAATCGTCATATTGCCAAAAGACATTTGTATGACCCCACTCCTACAATTTACGATAGCGTTTGATGTAGCTAGGAATGGGCGGCCAAGTATGACAGGAATTTGAGGGCCAAATTAACCATGGGTTGTGTGTCCAAGACAATGAAGTCCACCGGGTAGTAGACTTTGTCAACTTGGACAAGGACGTCCTCAATCACCCCTCTCGGAATATGAATCGATCGGTCAGCAAGTTGTAATGTGGTTTTGGTGGGTTTTAATTCACCTAAACCCAATTGTTCATAGACTGAAAAGGGAATTAAGTTCACGCTTGCCCCTAGATCAAGAAAAGCATGTTTCACCCGGTAGTCTCCAATCACACATGATATTGTCGGACAACCGGGATCTTTGTATTTCTTAGGCATCCCGTGATTTATAATGGCACTTACATTCTCTGTAAAAAACGTCTTCTTTTGCACATGTATTTTTCTTTTCACCGTGCAAAGGTCTTTTAAAAATTTAGCATATGACGGTATTTGTTTAATGGCATCCAACAATGGGATGTTAATTTTGACTTGCTTGAAAACCTCCAAAAATTCCTGATATTTATCTTGAGGTTTGGCTGCAATCAAGCGTTGGGGGAATGGAGCAACGGGCCTATATTCTTTCAATGGCTCTTTTTCATTCATGGCGGTGCTAGGTCCATCATCCTCTTTGGAAGATACTGGATCATTAGGCGTTGAAACCTTCACCGGATCAGATTTTTTAATAATTTTACCACTTCTAAGAGTGGTGATGGCCTTAGCATGTTCCATGTGTTGGTTAGAGGCACCAGGCACGCTTATTTCGCATTGAGGTTTCGGATTTGGTATGGGTTGGGCTGGAAGAATCCCTTCCCTTGCGTTTAAGCGAGCCTTGATTTCCTCCACCGAATTTTTAAGCTCAAGCATTATTGTATGGTTGGATTGATTTATTTGAGCTTGACCTTCTATGAATGCTTTCAAAGTATCCTCTATAGGCATTTGAGGTGGGGCCATAGGAATTTGCATTGGGGGTCCCCTTTGAAGATTATTTTAATTAGCTGTGTTTTCATTTGCCCAATGGAAGTTAGGGTTGTTTCTCCAACTAGAATTGTTCGTGTTTGAATTTGGAGTACTAAAAGGTCGTTGATAACTATTCAAAGCATTCGATTGTTCAAATAAAAGTTCTCGAAATGCATAGATTGTTGGACAATCCGGCGTTTGATGCACATTGGAAGTACAAACACCACAAATAGTTTCAACAGTCCTCCTTTGTTGGGTTGTGTCCACTTTCTATAGTTCCATCTCCTCGACCTTTCGTGTGAGTTTATCCACTCTAGAAGCTAGATCATCTTGCTCATTTAAAATATAAATTTCTCCCTTTTCCTTGGCTTGGGGTTGTTTTGAACTTGTTGGCTTAGATGTATCCCATGCTTGTGTGTTTTCAGCCAACATGTCAAAATAATCACAAGGTTCCTCCGTTTCCTTGTTCATGAACTCCCCATTACACATCATCTCCACAAATTGGAGCATGGTTGAGTTTAATCCATCATAGAAGAAACTAATCAACCTCCATCGTTCATAGTCATGATGTGGGCATGCGTTTAATAACTCATTATACCTTTCCCAACATTGGAAAAAGGTTTCTTCTTCTTTTTGGGCGAAGTTCATTATGGCCCTTCTTAGTGCATTGGTTCGATGAGTAGGGAAGAATTTTTTTAGAACTTCCCTAGTCATCTCAGCCCATGTCCCAATAGACCTTGGCCTTAAGGAATGTAGCCATGATTTGGCCTTCTCTTTCAAGGAAAAAGGGAATAATTTGAGTTTTATAGTATCCTTGGTTACATTGTCATAGTTTATTGTGGCAATAACCTCTTCAAATTCCTTAATATGTAAATAAGCGCTTTCAGAGTCAAGTCCATGGAATCTAGGAAGGAGTTGGATCAACCCCGGTTTAAAATTGATATTTCCCACATTGTGAGGGAAAATTATGCAAGAGGGAGTACTCGTCCTAGCTGGTTGTAAATAGTCACGTAAAGTTCTAGGTTGAGGTACATCCCCCACTTCATTCTCATCCAATTCAGTAAGGTTTGGGGCTTGATTTTGATGTTGATTAACCCCTTGATTTGGTTGATTTTCAGCCATCTCTCTAGTAATTTCAGGAAAATTTTGACGTTTTCTAGCACGAGGCTCTCTATCAATCCCTTCAACAATTACTCCATTACGAATGAGTCGGTTATTAGAATCTCGAGCCCAATGTGGCATGCAAATCCAAAAAGAATGAAACAAAAAGGAAAAAGAATTCTTCCTTCCTTTCTTTTCTCTTCTCTAAGACCGAAGCACAAGGTGTCTTACAATGGCTAAGCCAGAAGCAAGGATAGAGACCGATTTCTCCTGGTCAATAGGGGTTCAGAGAACTCCCCAGTCACTCTTTGAGTCTTTTGAGAAAAGTGCAGAAAAAGAAGAAAGAGGAATAAGATTGAGAAGAGAAATCTCTGAGCACAAGGTGATCCAAGATGGCAGAGCCGACCAATAGGAATCCAGGTGGCTCAAGGCCAACCTATCAGAGATCCAAGAGGAGTCTCCACCCACTCTACAAGAGATGAATATGGTAGGAATGAGTAGGAGAAGAAGAAGAGCAAGGTTAGAACGATAAAACCTGATTTTTGACTTAAGATGCCTCCTTCTTCTTCAACTTCCTAAAAATCCCTTAATTAGATCTATGTTAGAATCCTGCAAAATCAAAACAAAGTAAGTTAGTATTTAGAAGAAAACCTACCCTAGAAAGTAAAACAAATCCTAAATCTATCTTAACACAATCTTAACTAAAAGCTATCTTAGAAAATTCTAAAAATACCGCATAGAAATCCCCGACAACGGCGCCAAAAACTTGTTCACTCCCCAAGTATAGGGTTGCGATGTTGTTAATGTCAGATTTTGTAACAGGATCCTCCGGACGTTCACCTTCTCTCCAACAGAGATTTCCTCCGCCAGACCTGAAAGAAGACAGACAGCAACTAAGGGTGGCCGGGGTCCAGCCGTTAGCCCTCCGATGCTTAAGTCAGGCCAAAGCAAGAAGAAGAGTAACCAAGCCAAAACAGGGCAGGGATTGAATATTGTGTGTACCTTTCCCTTAATGGAGTCGTCCCTTTATATAGATCTGAAGCGGTTCAATCTGTTTACGCAAGATATCGAGATCCCGCTGATCTCGTGTACGATACTGAGATCTTGCTGATTTCATGGGATAAGATCCTCATCTTTGGAGACGAGATCCAACCCAATGACTTATTTCAGCAATCAAGTTCCTTGATGGCAATCCCTTGAGATCCGGAACCACCCGAGAAGATAAGCCCAAAAACTGACCTATACGGGCTGCCCGTAGGCGTAGTAATAGCGCTGATCACTCATGTAGAGCTGAAAACCGTAGTTGGAGTCATAGCCAGCGAAAAGGAAGGAGACGCCGATGAGACGGAAACCACCGAACTGGGTGAAGCCCTGCCTGGCATCGCAGAGGGATTGGACAAGCTGCTAGTCTGGAATCGGGTGCTGGTACTGAAGGTTAAGAGGTGTAGCCGCAGAAAAGCTGTACGCATGTTGGAACATGGTCGCGAGTCCAAGTGCTCGCTCATTTTGACGTAACACCTTTCAACGACTTGTGAGAAGGTCTGCTCACTGTTCAAGAAGGGAATCTTTGCTTTGCTTTATCTGACCATCGGCTAGGGGAGCTCGAAGCCTTGCGAATAGGTGCTCCGTATTTATCCATCCTACGACTCTCGAGTATATGATCTCGAGAGTCGGATGGGCATCCCGCACTTACCCGATCTGCGACTCTCGATCAGATGATCTCGAGAGTCTAATGGATACTTCCGTACTTTCCCAATCTGCGACTCTCGATCAGATGATCTCGCGAGTCGAATGGGCGTCCGTGTACAATCTTTAATAGCTGAGCTGGTCTCCATTATTTTGTCTATAACAGATGCCCCCCAAGTCCTTGCCGCCAAGAACTTTTAAGGGAAGGACTTAGCTCACTATCACACGTAACCGCCCGCTGCCTTCATCGAGAACGGAACCTCACATGATGGGCTGGAATTAATGAGCGCCAGCTTTCCGCAGCCTTTCCGCAGACAGAAAATGAAGGGGCGCTCGCCACGTGTTTGAGGAGTTAATGTGCGTGCCTGCTCGAGTGCTGCGCCGAAGGAGGGACTGCCACGTGCCATCAGATGCGGCGGAATGATTGCCTATAAATATACGGAGTCCGCCATTTCTCTGGTTTTCTACAGAAGCTCTTCGAAAGGAATTTTTCTGCAGTCAATCTTTTCTCAGTCTCCTTCCTCCGGCGCTCCTTCTTTTCCTTTCTTTCTTTTCTGGGTATAGGCTTCGGTTCTCTTCTTTTTCATAATCTTCTTAAAAACTCCATGGCTGGGAACTCTGACGAGACCACCGTTCCTCTAGGAGATGCCACCCATGAATCCTCTGCTTCTAGCAGTGCGAGGGTTCCGGCAGGGAGATATACAGCAGCCGGATATCCTTCTGCTCTATCGGGAGACCGGCTGGCTGAGTTACGGGAGAGATACCTGATCCCCGACTCAGTTGCTCTCCGTTTGCCCGGAGATGGAGAGACACCAGACTCCCCCCCGCCCCCAGGATGTGTAGCTTTTTACGAGTATCAGCTCATTTTGGGGGTACGCCTCCCCCTCCATCCTTTCATACGCGATGTTCTCCGGTGTTACAAGATTGCCCCCGGGCAACTCATCGTGAACGGATGGAGGGTAGTTCTAGGCTCCTTTGCCCTCTGGGCTCAGGCCGGCAACGGGGAACTCACGGCGGAGGAGTTCCTCCGTATGTTCCGTCTGAAAAAGGCTCCCTCCAGCGAAGGCTGGTATTATTTGTGTTACTGGCACCGGGATAACTTCGTACTGGGGAAACCCTTCTTGAACTATCCCGGCTGGAGGAAACGGTGGTTCTACGCTTCCGGGAACTAGGAGTCTGCTTCCTCCAGAGGTCCAGGGGTTACCCATTTTTTCTGCGAAGGTAGGCACAATCCCACATTGTGCAGTTTTCTCCAGTTAGGATTTTTTAGAGTTTTTACTTCATTCTTTAACCTCTGTTTGTGCTCGCAGGTATCCCGGCCTTGAGAAAACCAAATCTGAAGGGAGGAATCAACGAGAAGATTGTCAAGGTGTACAAGGTGCCTGTTGGAGATAGGCACATCGAGGCTTGCTTGTCTCCTTCGCGACTTGCAGCAGCGGGCCTAATATCCAGAAGAGAGGTTGAGATGACGAAGGCCGGAGAGAAGAGGGGTCTGCTGCCTCGACTGAAGGGCACGAGCTCCAAGAGGCAGAAGAGAACACCTGCCGAACCATCTCAATCATCCATCCGCACGGGTAGCGATCAGCCTGCCCCTCCCGCGAGCATGGCGGGGGCCCCGGCTGGGCCCATTATTCCCTCACTGGTGGTCGCACCTGGGCTGCCAGTGATTAACATCGCTGACAATTCCCCGGATGGGGCGGGGTCCGGCTGCCCCCCAGCTGAAGAGGCTCGAGAGCAGATGGAGCCTCAAGAGCCGACTCCTGCTTGCGAACTGATCCCTGCTGCCAAGCAGGGATCTGCTCGCGAGTCAATGCCTCCCCCTCGCGAGATGGCCGGGTTGGTTGTTGCCCAACCGTCAGGGAGCGGGACATATTCTATTCCCCGCCACCTCCATCCAGTATGTAAATTTTTATTTGAGAACGTCCCTCCTCATGCCTTTGGCTCTCTTCCCGAGCCAAGCCCTGAGAACCTTTTCCTTGAAGCGGGGGTGAGGATGGTTCAGGTAAGACCTTGTCAAGACCTGCTTTATTCTGTTATTACGTTCCAGAATACTTTCTCACATTTTTCATCACTTTTGCAGGGCTTAGATCTTATCCTGCGAACGAGGCGTGATATCGTTGCCGCCCGTCGCACGATAGATGAAGCTGAGGGGAAGAGGACTGCCTTGGAGAAGGCAGTTCAAGGAAAAGATCAGCTGCTCAAGGCCCGTGAGGCGGTGATCGCGAAGAGAGATGAGGAGAAGAAGATCCTCATCGAGAAAGTCCAAGTCCTGACCGACAGGTATCAGGCCTTGGACTCAGACTTCGTGAAGCTCACGGGTTTGAAGGAGAAGGCTGAGAGAGAGAGGGAGATCTTCCGCCAAGACAAGATCTCGTTGGAGGAGCAGTTCGCGGAGGCCAGGTCGCAGCTCAAGGAGGCCTACGACAACCTGACCAAGGAGCGCTCCGCTCTTGCACAGCTCAAGGACGACTCGATCCACTGGGACGAGGAGAAAGTCGCCCTTGTAAAAATGCTCTCGGAGGAAGGTCATCGGGCAATATCCGAGTTCCGGACTTCGCAGCTATATGACGACGAAAGATACGAGTCGTATGATGCTGGTCGCGACTTTGCGCTAAGAGTAGTGCAACGAATGATCCCATCCTTTGATATGGGGGAATTTGGTCGAGTCGCGACCATCATAGTTGCAGAAGAGCAAGCTGCTGCTGAGAACGAGGTGACTGAAGCCACGCAAGCTGGAGGGGCTCCAGAAATGGGCCCTGAAGTCGAGAGCACGGCTCCTCCAAGAGATTGATCTTTTTGTTTTCCTCTCTTGTACTGGCGAGCAGAAATTTTGTAAATGTTTTATCATCAATGAAAAGATATTTTTTGGAAGTGTTGTTCTTGTTTACTCTTTCCTTTTCATGCAATGAATGCCTTCTCGTTCTTGTTTACTTTCTTTTCGTGCACTGAATGCCTTCTCGTTGCAATGAGTTATGCTCAACCCGGGGGGTCGCAGCGACAATGCCCTCGTGGAGATAGAGTTATCTATTGATTGAGAGAATGTGTTCAATCCGGGGGGTCGTAGCGACCAAACCCTCGTGGAGATAGACTGGTCTATCGATTGAGAGAATGTGCTCAATCCGGGGGGTCGTAGCGACCAAACCCTCCTGAAGATAGACTGGTCTATCGATTGAGAGAATGCGCTCAATCCGGGGGGTCGTAACGACCAAACCCTCGTGGAGATAGACTGATCTATCGATTGAGACTTCAAGTTTACCTCCAAATTTACCAAGGGTATGAAGGTCATCCATAAAATGGAAATGCGACCATCCTAGGTGAATTTAACCCTACCAAAGGTAGGCGATTGGCCAAGGGATTGTATGCATCCTCTTCGGGGCTATTCAGATCCAAGTTAATGGAGTAGCGACCAAAAGATGTCTTTCACTTTATTCATAAAAAATTGTCTATGAACTACATCAAATCTAAGGGTAGTATCGTAGCAAATACTCCACGTGCCAAGGGCGACGTACGGGCTTCCCTTGCATGTCTTCAAGATAATAAGTACCAGGTCGTACAATCCTAATAACCCGATATGGGCCTTCCCAATTTGGATCCAACGAACGAGCGGGAACTCCAAGTTTTTGCCTCAGGACCAAATCTCCGGGCTGGAAGGATCTAGGCCGAACCCTAGCATTTCGATAACGAGCAATACGTTGTTGATATGCTGCCACTCGTACTTGGGAAGCATTTCTTCGCTCCTCCAAGAGATCGAGATGAAGCCGAAGGTTTTCCTGATTACTCGCGGGGTCATACTGTTCGACCCAATATGAGGGCACTTGAATTTCCACTGGTACCACTGCGTCGACACCAAAAGCTAAGGAGAAAGGGGTTTCTCCTGTTGATGTACAAGCCGTGGTTCTATATGCCCATAATACTTCCGGCAGAAGTTCTGGCCACACCCCTTTACATTCCCCTAGCTTGGTCTTTAAATGGTGCTTGATGATCTTATTCACTGCCTTGACCTGCCCATTTGCCTGAGGATGATATGGAGAAGTGCGGAGATTACATATCTTCCATTTTTCACAAAATTCATCAAAAGCCGCGTTGTCGAACTGTGTTCCGTTATCGGTAATTATAGTGTGAGGAAGTCCGAAACGGCATATAATATTTCTCCATACAAACTTAGTAGTTTGTTTCTCAGTAATCTTGGCTAATGGTTCTGCCTCGGCCCATTTGGTGAAATAATCAACTGCCACGATCGCGAACTTATTTTGTCCCTTTCCCATGGGTAAGGGCCCGATGATATCGACCCCCCACTGAGCAAAAGGCCAAGGGCTATCAACTGGGGTCATCCGCTCGGATGGTGCATGAGGTATAGGTAAATATCGTTGACACTTGTCACATATTTTAGAAAATTCAATTGCATCTGCTTTCATAGTGGGCCAATAATATCCTTGCCTCATCGCTTTATATGCTAGGGATCGTCCCCTGGGATGGTTACCACATGCCCCCTGGTGTACTTCATCTAGAACACGAAGTGCTTCTTCTGGATGAAGACACCTTAAATAAGGCAAGTAAAAGCTTTTACGCAACAATATTCCGTCTTGTAAAGTATACCTGGCAGCCCGGAGACGAATTTGCCTTGCAGCTTTCTTGTCCTCTGGTAAATGTTCGTCTCTGAGATAAAGGATGATAGGATCCATCCAGCACGGAGATGATTGTACAGATATTACATGCTCGAGAGTCGCTTGGTCGATACTCAGGCTCTGACGATACTCGATGGGGATTGAATGTGATAACTCAGATTCTGGTGCAGAAGCGAGCTTTGCCAAGGAATCAGCAAGTTGGTTCTTCTCGCGAGAAATATGAATTATTTTATAAGTCTTCAGTTTTGCGAGTAGGATGAGGACACGAGACTTGTAGAAGGCCATCCTTTCTTCTTTGGTCTCGAATTCACCAAGGACTTGGTTAACAATGAGCTGGGAGTCGCTATGAATTAACAGATTCTGAACTGCAAGGACAATGGCCAGTTCAAGGCCAACAATCAGGGCCTCATATTCTGCTTCATTATTTGAGACGCGAGATTCGAAACGCAGAGCATATTGAAAATGTGACCCGTCGGGAGCCACAAAGATCAGGCCCGCTCCACTACCAGTGGCCCGCGACGACCCGTCCACGAAAAGTAACCAAGGAGGCTGGTCGCTGGTCATGGTATTATCATCAGGAGAGTACGTGAATTCGGCGATGAAATCAGCCAC
Source organism: Liriodendron chinense (assembly GCA_003013855.2). NCBI lineage: Eukaryota > Viridiplantae > Streptophyta > Magnoliopsida > Magnoliales > Magnoliaceae > Liriodendron > Liriodendron chinense. The sequence goes on along the minus strand of PVNU02000916.1, from coordinate 567,927 downwards.
GGCCTGGCCCTTTACCGCGGTCCTAGGGCAGAAAGAGATATCGTGCTCGCTGACCTCGACTGCCCATTTAGTTAACCGTCCGGAAGCCTCAGGTTTTTGAAGGACTTGCCGTAGCGGATGATTCGTCGGTACTAAAATAGCGTGGGCCTGAAAGTATGGTCGCAGTTTTCGAGCTGCCGTGACTAAGGCTAGGGCCAGTTTCTCCATATCAGAATACCTAGTTTCTGCATCAACCATTGCTCGACTGATATAATAAACGGGCCTCTGTACCCCGGAATCTTCTCTTATTAAAGCGGCACTAACGGCCGTGGTGGACACAGAGAGATAAAGAATGAGTTGCTCATGTGCTACAGGTTTAGATAAAATGGGGGGTGTGCTCATGTATAGCTTCAATTGTTGAAAGGCTTGCTCACATTGTGGCGTCCATTTCCAATCAGACTTGGCCGTTGCACGAAGGAGTTTGAAGAATGGTAAACACTTGTCAGATGCTCGCGAGATGAACCTGTTTAACGATGCGATGCGACCAGCCAGGCGCTGGACGTCCTTCAGAGTGGTGGGGGATTTCATCTCTATTAATGCTTTTATCTTCTCAGGATTAGCCTCAATTCCACGTTGGCCAACCATGAACCCGAGAAATTTCCCTGCAGACACACCGAACGCACATTTTTCTGGGTTCAATTTCATTTGATACCTCCTCATTAGGTCAAAGGCTTCTCGAAGATCAGAAATGTGATCATCTTCTATAGTGCTTTTCACGAGCATGTCATCAACATAGACTTCCATATTCCTACCAATTTGAGCAGCGAATATTTTGTTGACGAGACGTTGATAAGTGGCCCCTGCATTTTTAAGACCGAATGGCATTACTTGGTAATAATATAATCCCCGGTCTGTGATGAAAGTGGTATGCTGGCTATCAGGTGGGTGCATCATGATCTGGTTGTAACCAGAATAAGCATCCATAAAACTAAACAGTGCGTGTTCAGCTGTTGAGTCGATCAACTGGTCGATCCGCGGTGTCGGGAAGCTGTCTTTGGGACATGCTTTGTTCAAGTCTGAATAGTCGACGCACATTCTCCATTTGCCATTAGCTTTCTGGACGAGAACTACGTTCGCGACCCACTCTGGGTAGTCAACTTCTTTTATGAAATTGACCGTGAGTAGCTTTTCAACTTCAGCTTTGATCGCCATTTGCCTTTCTGCAGTGAAGGCACGTCGGTGTTGGTGTACGGGTTTATGCTTTGGATCGATATTGAGACGATGTACAATGACGTTGGGGTCGATGCTTGGCATATCTTTATGAGACCAAGCAAACACGTCCTAGTATTCAGTGAGGAAACGGACCAAATCTCCACGGTGGACATTAGTTAAAGAGGATCCAATGTACACGATTTTAGACGGGTTGTCTTCGATCAGATGAATCGCCACTGTTTCCTCCCCAGGAGTTCCTGATTGGAGAGCATGCTCTCTCGGATCCAACGAGGTTTTGGTGGAGAAGGTGGGTGAACCTTGTATTATCTCCATAACGGGTGTTGCTTGAGCCTTCTTCCGATCTTGTAGGGCTATCTGATAGCAAGACCGTGCTTCCTGTTGACTTCCTCGCACGACCCCGATACCATTTGGGGTAGGAAATTTGACACACAGATACGAAGGGTGCAAGGCTGCCCCGACCTTAGTAAGAGACGGCCGTCCTAAAATGGCGTTATACGCTGATTTTCGGTCCACCACGAGGAAATTTATGAAGATGGTGGTCTTCGCTGGACTTTCTCCAAGAGTAACTGGGAGATCAATGCTTCCTTCAGGTGTTACTACCTCACCTCCGAAGCCGACGAGGGGGGTCGAAACTAGTTTGAGCAGGCTTCTGGCAAGTGCTATTTTGTTGAAGGCCTCCAAGTATAGAATATCGGCTGAGCTGCCTGTATCCACCATAATTCGATGTGTCAGATAATTTGATACCTTCAAAGTGACTACGATGGAGTCTTCGTGAGGAAGTGAATTCCCTTTGCATCTTCGAGAGTGAAGGAAATTGGAGGATGACTGGTCTTCAACGAGCTAGACGTCTGTTCCAGCCAGTAGATTTGCTGGGGTTCTTTGGATGCCTTTCGGGCGTATGCTTTCCTGGAAGCTTGAGAATCGCCCCCGCAAGCTGGTCCTCCGATGATGGTGCGAATTTCCCCCGTAGGCTCAGCGTCCTCTTGGTCAGTTTGATGATGAGGTTGTTCCTTTTTGCGAGTCGAGGTGTTCGCCCTTTCTGGTGATCGATTTTTACGAGCAACATAATCCTGGAGATGGCCCTTTCGAATGAGAGCTTCGATATGGTCTCGTAGAGAGATGTAGTCCTGGGTTCTATGCCCATGATCTTTGTGGAAGTAACAGAACTTGCTCTTGTCTCTCTTCTCGGGATCAGATTTGATCTTTGCAGGCCACTTTACATATGGCTTATGTTTAATCTCCATTAGAACCTTTTCATGAGACCGATTAAGAGGAGTGTAGTTATGATATTTACCGGAATAAGGCTTCTTGGGAGAACACTCGCGTTGATCACGACGATATTTTTTATCTATAGAAGAGGCTCCTTCTGGCTTGCGTTTCTTACCCTGTACTCCATGGCGTGTCAATGCGACTTCTTCTGCATTAATATATTTCTGAGCTTTGGCTTGGAACTCTGCCATAGTTTTTGGAGGGCTCTTGTCTAAAGCAAACCTGAATTTCTCGCTCGTTATTCCGGCTATGAGGGCTGCGAGGCCTTTTTCTTCAGTATAACCTTCAGTTTGAACGGCTTCAGCGGTGAACCGTACTGTGAACTCCTTTATCGTTTTCCCATGCTGCTGTTTTAGATTCATTAGATGGGAGGCTGGCTTCTTGATGCGGATGCTTCCCATGAATTGAGAAAGGAATATCTCCGATAACTGAGAAAAGGAGCTGATGGAACGAGGCTTTAATCCTCGGAACCACGTACGAGCTGCCTCCTTCAATGTTAGGGAAAAAGCCCTACACATGATTTCTGAACCATGTCCCTCCAACTCCATGAGGGACCTGTATGTTTCCAGGTGTTCAAGAGGGTCGCCAATACCTGTGTACGGGGTGATAACAGGTGTTCGATACTTTCTGGGTAACGGGGCTTCCATAACCTCGCTGGTGAAGGGGGACTCGGATTGATGTATTGCCGCCATGACTGCAGATGGCCGATTTGCCTGGTATCGCTGTTCCATGACATCAAAACGATCATGGATTCTTTTGAGATATCCTTCCCATGGTAGGGTATAGCTTGATGTTTCGACGGTGGAGCCCTGCGGTTGAGGTTGTCGAGACGAACTAGAATGTATAGAGTGTGGAGACGGCACAGGGGGATGGCTGCCAAGTGGTGGGACCTGTGGTTCGTCCATAGAATGTCTAGATGCCACTGGTATGGGCTGCTGTGGTAACCCTTCGGAGGCTTGTCTCTGCGGTTCAGGAAAATGTTGATCAAGCCGATTTGACAGCGCCTGAACTCCGGCGTTTAGAGTTAGGAGAGTGTTTCCGAGGAAACGTAGGACATCGTCTTGATTTCCAGAAGCCTCCAATAATGGATTTGTTGATGGCATATTCGGGGCTCCTTGAGGGATATTCGTCGACGTGGGAAGAGCAGGTACGGTTTTCGTCTCATCGGGCAGAGGTGGTACCTGCCTTGAAGTCGAAGGATGAACAGCCTTTTTAGGAGGCATCGCGGAAGGATTTTGATCGGTAGAACGATTGATTTCGATAATCAAGTCGTTCCCACAGACGGCGCCAAACTGTTAATGTCAGATTTTGTAACAGGATCCTCCGGACGTTCACCTTCTCTCCAACAGAGATTTCCTCCGTCAGACCTGAAAGAAGACAGACAGCAACTAAGGGTGGCCGGGGTCCAGCCGTTAGCCCTCCGATGCTTAAGTCAGGCCAAAGCAAGAAGAAGAGTAACCAAGCCAAAACAGGACAGGGATTGAATATTGTGTGTACCTTTCCCTTAATGGAGTCGTCCCTTTATATAGATCTGAAGCGGTTCAATCTGTTTACGCAAGATATCGAGATCCCGCTGATCTCGTGTACGATACTGAGATCTTGCTGATTTCATGGGATAAGATCCTCATCTTTGGAGACGAGATCCAACCCAATGACTTATTTCAGCAATCAAGTTCTTTGATGGCAATCCCTTGAGATCCGGAACCACCCGAGAAGATAAGCCCAAAAACCGACCTATACGGGCTGCCGGTAGGCGTAGTAATAACGCTGATCACTCATGTAGAGCTGGAAACCGTAGTTGGAGTCATAGCCAGCGAAAAGGAAGGAGACGCCGATGAGACGAAAACCACCAAACTGGGTGAAGCCCTGCCTGGCATCGCAGAGGGATTGGACAAGCTGCTCGACGGGAATCGGGTGCTGGTACTGAAGGTTAAGAGGTGTAGCCGCAGAAAAGCTGTACGCATGTTGGAACATGGTCGCGAGTCCAAGTGCTCGCTCATTTTGACGTAACACCTTTCAACGACTTGTGAGAAGGTCTACTCACTGTTCAAGAAGGGAATCTTTGCTTCGCTTTATCTGACCATCGGCTAGGGGATCTCGAAGCCTTGCGAATAGGTGCTCCATATTTATCCATCCTACGACTCTCGAGCATATGATCTCGAGAGTCAGATGGGCATCCCGCACTTACCCGATCTGCGACTCTCGATCAGATGATCTCGAGAGTTTAATGGGTACTTCCGTACTTTCCCAATCTGCGACTCTCGATCAGATGATCTCGCGAGTCGAATGGGCGTCCATGTAGAATCTTTAATAGCTGAGCTGGTCTCCATTATTTTGTCTATAACAGATGTAGTAATAATTTGAAAAGACCGAGTATCGTTCCCACAAATATTTATGAATGGGTATTCTCAGAATTTGTCTAAAATAACTAGTAATTAAGATCCTATTAAAAACTAAAACTGAAAAATAGCAATTTGGGTTTAAACAGTGAATGTATAAGGTAATTTCAATCTAAAAAGGCACTAGAGCACCAAGATCCACTTTTGATAAGTTTCAATGCATCAACACAATTACGTTTCTCATAACTCAATCGGAATCGAACTCATATCTCTATCCGATCGGAATATAGAGCGGTTCAATCGGCAATTATCCAAAACAAGTGCTTATTCATTGATTTGATTCCCACAATAATACTCAAGCCTTGGGCACACTCAATTGTGTAGGCCAAGCCTCTTTCCAATCTAGTTGAGATTCACAACCATAGCTTTCATCAAATCCTGTCGCTAGACTTGATTACAACTAAGGATTGGAACTCTAATTAAATCAAAATCAATCAGCAAACAGCTATTTCAGGTTATAACAAAAGATACGAACTTTAGTTGAATGAGTTCCCACATGAAAATCAGGCCATTACATACAAGGCAATCAAAGGGTCTACCATGCCCGAGTCGATGATAGATCAATGAACTACACAAGCATAAACAATGCTCAGAAGGTAAGCTACCAAGCTTAGAATCACTAAGAATCACATGACCCCGGAGTCATCAAGAGATCAAAGTAAAACCAAACTAGTACTTAATTCAAACTCATATTGAACTAAAATTCTTCAATTAAAACATAAAAGGAAACCTAGGTTGCATCAATCCATCAAAAACAAATCAAAAGCTTCACCGCTTAGCCTAGCTAAGAGGTTTTAGTTCATCTCTAACATCCTTGAACTAGAAGCCTCAAAAACATAAAAAACTACTAAAACAGGAAGAAAATTAAGAAAACTTGAAGTAGAATCTGTCTCCCAAGCAATCCCCACGTCCTAGCATGTCCCGGTATGAAGGCAAGAAGTCCTTTTATAGCTTGGAGGTGTCCATTGTGTAAGAAACTTCCAGATTGCACAAGGAATTACGCACTTGCGCAGAGAATTTCGGCGCCCGATTTAGAAACTGCTGTTTACGCATGGCCGATCAGTCGGACTGGCCTGGCCGACCGGTCACGACCGGTCGGACCTGTCTGAAAAACTGTCCAGCGAGTGCAGTGGAGAGGGCGACCCGTTGGCTGACCGGTCACGACCGGTCGGACCTGTCTGAAAAACTGTCCCGCGAGTGCAGTGGAGAGGGCGACCCGTTGGCCGACCGGTCTTGACCGATCTGAGGTGTGGACGACCGGTCCTAGGCTTTAGAAGACCGGTCGTGAACGTCTGTTTCCTCCTTCTTTCCTTCTCTCCTTTGCTTCTTTCTTCCACCCTTTCAAGCTCGGTTCTTGTGGTCTTCAATGCTTATAAAGTGCTCTATTTAGCCTTGAATCAGTGAAATCTCCATCATGTCCCTACAATCACAAATCATGCATTAGAGTAGACCTTTAAACGTGTAAACCGTGCATAATGAGTGATGAATTGGGGTTAGTATATGCACAATTAAGAGCTCAACAAGGTGACTACCGGATCAAACAAGCTTTACTCGATCTTGGGGCAAGTGTTAACCTCATCCCATACTCGGTCTACAAACAACTTGGGTTAGGTGAATTAAAACCACCAAAACCACACTTCAACTCACTGATAGATCTATTCGTATATCGAGAGGGATGATTGAAGATGTTATTGTCCAAGTTAATAAATTCTACCACCCAGTGGATTTTATTGTCTTGGATACACATCCTGTGATGGGAACCAATGCTCAAATTCCTGTCATACTTGGCCACCCTTTCTTAGCCACTTCAAATTCGATTATCAATCAACGAAACGGGCTGGTACAAATGTCCTTCAAAAATATGTCACTCGAGCTGAATATTTTCAATTTATGCAAACAACCATGGGATGTTAATGATGAGGTCCACGAAATAAATCTGATTGAATCATTCATGGAAGACACATCTCCCTTGACATTCTATTAAGATCCCCCGGTGGCATGCTTGGCCCACTCTCATGAGATTGATGATGACATGATAAGAGAGATGGATGCAATTTTGGATTCTATGCCAGTACTTGATAATAAAAGATGGAAGGCACAATTTGAGCCTTTGCCCTTAAGTGAGAACAAGCCTCTTCCATCCAATATCAAACCACCGAAGCTCGACCTAAAACCATTACCCACTGATTTGAAATATGTTTATTTAGGTCGAGATGAGATATATCCGGTGGTGATTTCTTCCCACTTGGATGAAGAACAAGAGAGTAGGCTCATAGCCACTCTAATAGAGCATAAGAGCGCCATTGGATGGTCAATTGTGGACCTCAAAGGCATAAACCCCCTGATTTGTACTCATCGCATACACCTTGAGGAGAATGCGAAGACATCTAGGCAACCACAAAGACGCCTCAATCCAAACATGAAGGAGGTGGTTAAGGCTGAGGTGTTGAAACTATTGGATGTAGGGATCATTTACCCAATATCCGATAGTCAATGGGCGAGTCCAACTCAAGTGGTGCCTAAGAAATCTGGAATAACCATTGTAGCCAATGTCAACAATGCACTCATGCCAACCAGAGTCACTACTGGTTGGAGAATGTGCATTGACTATAGGAAGCTAAACACAGTCACAAGGAAAGGCCACTTCCCTTTACCATTTGTTGATCAAATTTTATAAAGGTTGGCGGTCATTTCCATTTTTTGCTTCCTTGATGGATATTAAGGGTATAACCAAATAGAGATTGCCCTAGAGGACCAAGAGAAGACAACATTCACATGTTCATTAATCACTTTTGCTTATCGAAGGATGCCGTTTGGATTATGTAATGCCCCTGTCACTTTCCAGCGTTGTATGTTGAGTATTTTTTTTGATATGGTGGGGAGAATTCTTGAAATCTTCATGGACGATTTCTCGATATTTGGTTATAACTTTGATGAGTGCCTTATGCACTTAAAAACTATTTTAGAAAGATGTGAAGAAAAGAACCTCGTATTGAATTGGAAGAAATGCCATTTCATGTTTCAAAAGGGAATAGTCCTTGGTCACATCATTTCACAAAAAAGAATCGAGGTGGACAAGGCTAAAATTGATCTTATCTTTACCCTTCCACGACCAAAAAGCGTACGAGATGTGCGGTCTTTTTTAAGACAGGACGGATTCTATAGACGGTTCATAAAGGACTTTAGTTCACTCTCTCGTCCTTTATGTAACCTCCTTCAAAAGGAAAACTCATTTAAGTGGAATGAGGATTGTCGAAATGCCTTTGAAAAACTTAAAGGCATGTTGACACGTGCTGCCATAATGCAACCATTTGATTGGAGCCTTCCTTTTGAAATCATGTGTGATGCAAGTGATTACGCTATTGGGGCTGTGTTAGGCCAAAGATAAGAGAAGAAACCATGCGTAATCTACTATGCAAATAGAACTTTAAACTCGGCTTAAGCAAATTACACCACGACAGAAAAGAACTTTTACCGGTAGTTTTTGCTTTAGACAAGTTTAGGTCCTACTTGATCGGATCCAAGATTATCATATTCACTAACCACGCCGCGCTTAAGTACCTTCTCTCTAAGAAGGATGCTAAGCCATGCTTGTTAAAATGGATCCTCCTACTCCAAGAATTTGACATAGAAATACATGATAAAAAGGAGTAGAAAACGTAGTGGCTGACCATCTCTCTAGACTTGTTCTCATCGATTTTCCTGAGACGACCGCGATCAGTGACATGTTCCCTGATGAACAACTTTTGAAAGTCTCCCAATTGCCATGGTATGTGAACACTGCTAACTATCTTGCTATGGTACAATTCCAACACACTCAAACAAGCAAGATAAGGATCAGTTTTTCAACGAGGTGAGAAAATTCTTATGGGACGACCCGTACTTATTCAAGTATTGTCCCGATCAAATTATAAGGAGATGTGTGCTGGATGATGAGAAACACAGTATCATCTCCTTTTGTCATTCTCAGGCGTGTGGTGGCCACTTTTCGACTAAGAAGACCACAGCCAAAATTCTGCAATGTGGGTTTTATTGGCCCACCATGTTCAAAGATACCAATGAGTTTTGTAAAACATGTGAACCTTGTCAGAAATTGGGAGGAATATCCTATAGAAATATGATGCCACTCAATCCCATCTTACCAATCGAAATTTTTTATTGTTAGCGCATCAATTTCATGAGTCCATTCCCATCTTCTTTTGAAAATTTATATATTTTACTTGCCGTCGATTATGTTTCAAAATGGGTCGAGGTGATTCCATGCCGGAACAATGGCCATAAAACAATCATTCGTTTCTTAAAAGAAAATATCCTTTCCCAGTTTGGAACACCTCGAGTCATTAGAAGCGATGGAGGATCTCATTTTTGTAACCGCCCATTTAAAGCTTTAATAAAGAAATATGGCGTAAATCACAAGGTGAGCACTCCCTATCACCCACAAACAAGTGGACAAGTTAAGATATCCAACAAAAAAATTAAACATATTTTGGAGAAAACAGTGAACCTTGATCACAAAGATTGGTCGCTTTGACTTACCAATGCACTCTGGGCTTACCATACCACTTTCAAGACCCCCATTGGAATGTCTCCCTATAGACTTGTCTAAGGGAAATCTTGTCACTTGCCCGTGGAGTTGGAACATAAGGCATATTGGGCGATAAAGAAGATGAATTTTAATTTTGATAAAGCACGCTCGTTGCACAAACTTCAATTGAATGAACTTGCGGAACTCTGGAACGAGGCATATGAAAATGGGAGAATTTACAAGGACAAGATAAAGGTGTTCCATGATAAGAACATCCTTCGTAAGACCTTCACAATTATTCAAAAGGTCCTTATGTATAATTCTCGGTTACATTTATTTCTGAAAAAATTGAAGTCTCGATGGACCATTCCTTTCATTGTGAAAACTATTTATCCATATGGGACTATCAAATTATTGAATCAAAGGAATGGTAATATCTTTAAAGTAAATGGTCAGCGATTAAAGCGGTTCTTTGAGAATTTTCTTTTAGAAGGTATGTCCATACCTCTAATTGATCCTATGTATCAGGATATTTGATCTCCTAGTCTGATGAACGTATAGAGTAGTTAGGATTAGGATTTTGTTGCTTTTGGTTTGCTTTTTCATAGGTTTGTTAGAAGGAGGTAGAATTCTAGTTTTTATTCTCTCAGGTACTCTCATTCCTCACTCCCTTTATTTTATAATTGCTCTCATGTTTTTCTCATTGCATATCTTTTACATTGAGGACAATGCAGGATTTGGTTGGGGGGTGTGGGATCACTAGGATGAATCTAGTGTTTTGTAACATCTCGAGCAATATGAAGAACATATTTCAGATTTTTTTTCTAAAAATTGAAAACTCCATTCGAAAACTTTGTTTCTACGCATTCGGGATGGTGTAAGTACAAGAAAAAGAGAGGTGAAGTGAGTGATGTTGAATACTTTGAACAATCTCTAAGGTACTAGTCTTGTATGTGAATTCCCCTATTTTTTATGATTGATATAAATTTTGAACACGTTTACACCTAGTTCACATTACACGATTTTCATGCTTTGAAAGGATTATTAGAATTGTGTATTAGCTAGGTTTGGATTTGAGGTGTTGAGGAACCAAGTTGGGGTACTTTGTCCATACTTGTCTATGGGAAAATATTGAAAGATATGGATTTCTAAAAATCTTATCTAATGTGTGTGAAAAGGGAAGGATGAAAATATGGGAATGATTGAAAATATGGTGAAAAATTTCAAAAATGACTGCCTATTACCAACTGGGGGATGGTCTACCCGTAACCAAAGCCGGAAATGAAAAGTAGTGTGAAAGTTGTTGGAAGGACAGTAAGGCAAATTCTTGTTAAAGGCTTGTTGTTGATCGGTACATCTTGAAATCCATACCTTAGCTGATTTATGAAGAAGATAATCCCAAATTCTCATGAGATGAGCATCCACTGAGCATACTAGGTTAAATTGTTGAATCTTTCTACTTATCAATCAATTAGCGGGAGTTTCACATGAGCACTTATTATATTTTGAGAAGCTTAAGGTTTTAATTTCCATCGCTAAGTGTTTCTGATTTTTGCACTTGCATACCTTTGAGTGTATAGAAGCATAGTTTCTAAAGGAGAGTTGGTTTTTGGAGAAATGAATTGTTTCATGCATGTTTTGCTCGGGACTAGTAAAATTCTGGTTGGAGGGTGTGTTGAGCGCTTAAATGTGTATATTCTAACCCCATTTCATCACTAATTATGCATGGTTTTCAAGCTTAAAGACTATTTTAAACGCATGGTTTTGGTGGTTATAGGAATGAGAGAGAATTCACTCAATTGATGACTACAAGAGCATATTTAGGAGCCTTGGACCCAAGGTGGGCTAAAGAAAGAAGAAAGTAAGGAGAGGAAAGAGAGCAAGAAAGAAAGAAAGAAAAAAAAAGAAAATAGGGTCAACTGGTCTTAACTGGTCTGCCACCCTTCACAAGACACTCCAGCAACTGCTGGAGGTCACTGGAGCAAGCCCCAGACAGGTCCAACCGGTCTTGACCGGTCGGCGAAAGCCCCCAGCCCCTCTCTGCACTCTCTGGACTATCCATTGGACAGGTCCGACTAGTCACGACCGATCAGCCAACCATCTCAATCGGTCAAGACCGGTCGGCCAATAGGTCAGCCAGTGTAATTTGCTGAAATTCAGCAACTTCTTCAGCAAGCTTCGAGTTTTGTGCGCAATTGCGTATGTATTACGCAATTTTAGAAGATTCTGAGATGGTAGGGCCTCTCTACTATAAAAAAAAAGGACACCTAGGGATCGTTCCTAGGCATCCTAGAAGAGATCTACCAAGGTGGGAGGTGGCAGAAGTTGGATTCGGAGTTCTACAACTCCTAGTTTGTTCCTTTGATTTTCATGTTTCCTTGGATCATGATCAGCTAAACCTCTTAGCTAGGGCTAAGAGGTGAAGCTTGTAGTGAATCTAGGTTGTTTTAATTCATTTGTTTTGGTTTTAAGTTGAATTTTCATTGAAGAACAATGGTTTGAAGTTTGAATGAAGTTCTAAGTACTTTTCTTAATCTTATGATGGCTCATGGATGTTCGGAAGATTTGCTTAAGTTCTTAGTTGTTTTGAATGAGTCTAAACTTGTACGCTCCGAGGAATCGGATTCAAGACGCTCTAGATTTGGATTCTCATGTGGAAACTTCATGCCAAGAGTTCTACTTTTTCTGGAATTTCTGCTTATGTGTGATTGTGTATGTGATTTGAATGAAGTTCAAATCATGATCTAATTATGCTTTGTGACAGAGTTTAATGCTGATTATGATTGTGATCTTAATCTATTGGAACTAGGATTGACCTATGCAATTGAGTGTGCTCGAGCCTTAACTTGAATTGAGGAAATCATGTATATAAATCACACATATCACAGATTGTTGTTCACTCCCCAAGTGTAGGGTTGCGAAGTAGTAATAATTCGAAAAGACCGAGTATCATTCCCACAGAGATTTATGAATGGGTATTCTCAGAATTTGTCTAAAATAACTAGTAATTAAGATCCTATTAAGAACTAAAACTGGAAAATAGCAATTTGGGTTTAAACAGTGAATGTGTAAGGTAATTTCAATCTAAAAAGGCACTAGAGCGCCAAGGATCCACTTTTGATAAGTTTCAATGCATCAACACAACTAGGTCTCTCATAACTCAATCGGAATCGAATTCATATCTGTTAGAACTAGAAAAATCGTGCTCAATGCAGTTTTTTCTGTATTTCATTATTCTGGGGGAATTCTGAGTATAGAGACATTCATAGACAATCATAAGCAATCACCAAGTGTACACAAGAGAGATATCGCAAGGCAAATTTTATTCCAGAGATTCTGAGATCTTTTACATTCTAGGCTGTGATATTTGTCACGAGCCCTTAATTACATCAATGGTTGACCACCCTTGATTAAAGGGCAAAAGTAAATGAATGCATACATTATAGATAGATTAAATAAAGCAAATGAGGAAATATCAATGTAAATCATGCACACCACAGAGAACACAGGGATTTTTTACGTGGAAACCCTTGCGGGAGAAAACCACAGCACAAAGCGACAAAGCTCCACTATGAATAATGTTTATATAATAGATGGAGTATTCGAGATAAGGCCCGGATAGATCGAGCAGGTGACTAAGTCATCGGGGACTATCGTCTTTGAGTTCATGGTCGTAGAGACCTATTTATTTTCTTGTTATGGACTGACCATGTTTCTTAGACAAGCCGGATGTTTATGTCCCATTTTCTTTCGGATTGTCCGGGTTCAAAGACTGTCAGGATTCAAGTGGTGTAACTCTGGGCCCACACCTGTTACTGTGAACAGGTGACTGCTGGAATACACGATCCTCGAATGTTGGTCGGAATAGCCCAAGGCCCGCGCCCGTACTTTTATGACGGGTGACCTTAGAAGAGCACTCCGCAACGTTCCCGAATAAGGTTTTTAATCGAGTGGTGCAACTCTGGGCCCGCGCTTGTTACTGTGAACAGGTGACCCCTGGAATACACGATCCTCGAATGTTGGTTGGCATAACCCAAGGCCCGCGCCAGTACTTTTATGACGGGTGACCTTAGGAGAGCACTCCGCAACTGCCTCATCAGCTCAACCGACGGACCCGTTGTCGATGGGTAGGGCATCAACTGTCTTTTTCATAATGGCAATCCATAGCAGGATGTTTTAAGCTTAGTTAGAACTCTTTTGTTTGTGGTTTCTTGTGATAACCATAGTCCCTGTTGGTTAGTCTTGAGCCGATTCAAAGTTCCTATAATCAGTTGTCGAGTAAGGTTGGAGTCTGTCGACTTGTCTTCAGAAGTGATCTCGACCTCGCACCTTCGTTGATAGCTAATACGCAACGAGAGACAAGAAGAGAACTTGCTCACACGTGCATAAATGTGTAGGGCATTGTAACGAGATAAGGGATTTTCAATGTACAATGAATGTAATTGAATGTATATCATATGAGATTGATTGTATTTGATGAATACAACAGAAGGTATGTCATATGAGAATGAATGTATATGAGAACACAATAGTATATATGCCATGTGAAGTTGAGTACATGTCGAGTTAGATGAATGCTAGATTAAGCAAAGATGAGTGCTAAATCAAGCAGAGACGAGTGCTGGATTAAGCAACTAGATTAAGCATGAATGAATGCTAGATTAAGCAAGATAGGTGTTAATGCATGAAGCAATCAATATTATCTAGTCATAACTCCATTTCTGTACAAATTTGCATTAAAACGATATTCTGGTCGTTTCGCTGCCTGAAAAATTCTAACTAAAAATCTGGATTTTTGATATATCCACAGATCGACCATAAAATATCATGAATATTTCACCGGACTTTGGTGTTTTAGCATAATTAGGGTATTTCAGATTTTTTGGACGGTTTAGATTCGAAGAAAACCCCTCCAATCAAAAGGTGAACTTTTTGGGGAGTGCCAAAAAGTTGCGATTTGTACTTCGGATGGAAAATCAAAATCTCCGTTGTTGGGAATTTATTTTTTTAGTATTTTTTTATTGAATCCAAATGGGGGGTACTTCCTTATTTACATAAATAACTTAAAGTAAATGTAACATTTACTTAAACGTTTTTATGTAAATAAGGTGTGAAGTGTGTAGTGCAAGTGCAGGCAGTGCAGAGAGATGTGCAATGCAGTGCAGTGCAGAGAGATGTGCAGTGCAGTTCTGGTGTGACCAATTCAGGCGCATGTTGGAAGAGGGCTGGCGCATGTCTATGAGAGTGAGCGCATGTAGTAGGGTGGTGGGCGCATGTGACATGGAGTGGGCGCACATGACCAACATACAAGATGAGAGAGAGAGAGACGATTTCTTCCGGGCGCATGTTGTAATATACAGAATAAATTTTAGGTGTATAAATTTTTTTTTTTTAGAAAATTAAGATAAAATCTGACCATTTAGTGGATCATATGACACTTGAACATAAATATAGATCAATTTATTTTATGAGATACCGATCTAAACCATGGATCGTACATCCATGTCATATAAAACGTAAACCTACAGTCGGATTGTCAATTCGAGTACTATAAATGGTCCGATCGATGGACGGATGACTTAAATCCTCTAAATTGACTATCTTAGGGAATGATCCATCCAATGTGTGCTGATCATCTTGTAAATCATATTATAACATTCAAAATGGTATAAGTATGATAATTTTTCCTAAATAAAATTTGAGATGTGAGGCCGGATATATGGATGGCCATAATTTATCGAAGATATTAACCAATCTAGTAATCTGATTTGTGTAAAATTACTTTCATATGATTCATCTTAAGTAGACCCATCATGCTATCTGATTTGATCATATCATATATATACTTAGATCTTTCTAATCATGTGCATGTGTATATTGCATCATCATGACCACCCATTACCTCATCTATCATACATAGTTGAACATTGCCACTATTTTTCCATGTACATGTATATCATGGTCTATGATTCTGTGTGGTTAGAATTTAATATTTTATAACCATGTGTAACATACAAGGTTGGCACACACACAAACATGGATATACTCCCACCCATGATATTGAGAGAGTACCTTTGATAGGTGTGCCCTCATGGCTATGAATGGTAATACATCATATCTCGTTATCCCAGTATCTTTTGAGAGTGAAACAAATTTTAATAGGATGTGCTCACTTTTAAGGAGCAGATAAATGTTTTAGATGATGATGACCACCTACACTTTGAGAGTGGCACGTGTACGTACTCTGAGCTATACTCTTAAATAAGAATTTTTCTTAAAATCCCTCTCGTAACCTTCTTCTTAAATCTCTTCCCATTACTTCATGAGAGTACATGCATTTACATGTGTTTAACATGTTTTTTTTCATGCATGTGTTTAATGTAAGAAGACTTTGTTTCATCTATATAAAGCAATGCCAAGTCTCTTCTAGTAAACACTTACACTTTAAATAGAGAGAGAGAGAGAGAGAGAGTTCTGTGAGCTTATCTTCTGATCCAAACCATTTATCAAGTGAGTACTCTAAGATTATATCTCTTAGATTTTTTGATCAAATCCAAGTGGTCCCCACAAAGTATAAAACTAAGATGAACCATGAGTTGACCATTAGTCAGCATGAGTGGGCCCCACATGGTACCCCACACGCTGCCTCACGTGGGCAAACGCATGGGCCCCTTATGCGGACATAATGAATGGCAAGAATGGGCCCCACTCTTTTATAAGGTTTTGTACATGTGGGTTTTTCTGTTTAGATTTGAATTTTTATTTACTTTATTTGTTGTTATCATGTTTAACAATATAAATGAATCAATTAGTTTAGAGATCTTATCATTAGACTTATGGTGGGCCTATATATAAAAAAAAACTAACATCTCTCTAAAAAGGGCCCCACCTTAAGATCTTGTCATTAGAAACATGACAAATGAGTTTTAGATGAAAGATCCATCGTTGACAAGTAATATAGTGGTGGGCCCCACCATTAAAGGCATCCTTAAGTGGGCCCCACTGCATTTATTCAAATGAACGATGGATCTTATTCAACAAAGTATAGATCTTTATCGAAAGTCTTATAAATCTTTATCTTCGTTTGTTAATCAAGATCCATAATCTAATATTAGATTTAAACCACTAAAGTTTAAATAAAAGATAAAAATGATGATATGGATTGTTAAATCAATGATCAGGTCCAATCCAACTGTTGATCAAGAGTCTAATAAACCAATTAACGAATTGAATTTGGGAATAATAAGATCCACCCAACTCAGATCTAGATCGGATCATCTGATCAAGGATCAACTAGGGTCGTTGGACCAAAATTGTGAAAAATAAGGAAATGAACGGTCGGATCGGATGGATCTTAACACATAATTGTTATAAAGGTTGATCTTGACCTTAGACCCACTTAAATCATGATTTAAACCCATGATTCTTGAGATATTAGTAAGATTTGACTAGTGAATGGACCCGATTATTCACTTAAGGTCGCAAGTGAAACATCTTAAAACCAATATGATCTGATATTGATCTTGATTATCAGATTATGAATCAATTCCATCTAAACCATATAAAATGTGTCTAAACCCTTGGATTAGTAATTCAACTAGTCATAACCCTCCATCAAGTGGCGAATTGATCAAAATGGAAGATTAAGTATATAGGAACCTAGATCCAACCGACCATATCTTAAATGAACGATTCTAATTAAAGTTTAACGGTCGGATCGAAAGGATCTCTGGTTTATATGAAAATAAAGCCAAAATGAACGGTTAAGATTGGTAGATCATAAACTAAATGTGAAATATGACTAAACCAAAGGTGTGGATCGTTAGCTTGATGATCTAATTGTCAAATCAATGGTCATAATTATGTATTAACAGATAATAATTGATTATATCATGAAATTAAGTATGAAAGTAACCCTATTCGTATAACATTTAAAAGGGAACCCAATGAGAACGAAAACCGAGAACCCGTCAACTAGTCACAGAGGATTGTATCCAAGGAGCTCAAGGAGAATAAAACTTTGAGTAAGTAACACTACACCAGGATGGTATTTTCAGCATGCATTCATTATGCATTCATGAATCTTATGATATAAACTGCTTATTTGATATATGTCATTATCTGAAATGTGATGTTGAAGTTGAACACCAGACAACTCGGGGATAGAAATCCCTTAAATTCTTGGGCAGAGTTCCCAACCGGAACCCGAGTTGGTACCAATAGGGCCTCCTCCCAAGGCTACGGCTCAGGGCTGGAGAAGGAGTATAGTCAGCTCTAGAATAGACTACTCATCGTTGAATGGGTGTTGGTAGGCTGGAAGCTGTGCGCAGTCATGGCCCTGGTGATTCCTGAGTATGGAGTTGTTTATATGATAGATGGCATATTTTATTGTTATTTTGGTAAACATGATATGTATTGAATCATGCAAATTATTATTACTTATTGGGCTTCTAGCTCACGATGTTGTATATGGAAACCATCCAGGAAAAGACATAGTAGAGGCGTCTCTATGAAGATGACTTCGACAGAATAACTGGTGGAGAAGCCAAAAGGAAATAAGAGAATTTAGTCTTTATATCTATGAAGTTATTTATGTTTTGAGTGATTTAGTTCGGACATATACCTTAGGGCCATTTGATACTTTAAGATAATTAATAATTAATAATTAGTTATATGCTATGATGATGATTAAACTTTTATTTTAGTGGGTGAATGTATTACAGTTTAATTTTAGCACAATATGATAGCTAATACCTCGAACTCGATACCCGAATTGATGGAATTCGGATATCCAAGGTTGGGGTGTTACAGTTTGGTATCAGAGCCTAGGTTCTGGAAGAACACTGGGCTTAGGGTGATAGTTTATATCTCGCGATGACGGACTAGGATCTGGCCAACCCTAGTGCTAAATCTCGGGACATGACAATTAGAGAGAACTGTGAAAACATAGAAGGAAGAAAAATAGTATCAGGGTTGAACTCTCTTGGTAATGAAGAACTTAGAACATACTTCTGAACATTTCCTTTACTTTTCGTAGATCAATGGCACCCAAGAGATCAAAGAAGACACCTGCCAATCAAGGAGCTACAGCAGGACCGTCTGCTCCGGTGACACAGGCGGCGTCATTTGCTTCAGCCTCAACTGTGCCACCAGTTGGGCCAAACCCAACACTAAGCGATGTAGTCAGAGTCCTTAGGACAATGGCTAACCTTTTCAACCAACAGATGCAAGCAAATCAGAGGATCCCGTCCAACTCTGAAGAAGAAGTTGTGGAACACGATAGAACCGGAAGCTTGGTAAAAGAGTTCAAGCGATTGTTTCCCCCAGTATTTAAGGGAGAAAAAGATCCGGCTAAAGCATTGGAATGGAAGATGGAATTAGAGAAAACTTTTGATGTTATGAGTTGTAATGAGGAGCAAAAGGTGAAGCTTGTTGTTTTTGTATTACAAGGCGAGGCGTATCTGTGGTGGAAAACTAAAGAGAGGACTACCCCGGCGGGAATAGTTTGGACATGGGAGAAATTCTGTGAGGAATTTGATGAAAAGTACTTCCCGGAGAATGTACAAGAGGAGAAGGAACTAGAATTTCTTCGCCTAGAGCAAGGGAATATGTCTGTAAACGAGTATGAGGCAAAATTCACCGAGCTGATTAAGTTTGCACCAGACTATTTAGTCAATGAGAAGAAGAGAATTCGAAAGTTTGAAAGGGGGCTTCGACCGAGTATTCGAAGATATGTGGTTGCGATGCGTCTGATCGTGTATGCAGAAGTGATTGCTAGCGCCCAAGTGGTGGAAAAGGATAACTTGGAATTCCACCAGGGTAAGGACTCAAAGAAGGATTCCAAAGGAAAATAAAAAGTAGTCTTTGATCCGACCCTCAATCAGGGCAGAAACCCTAAGAATTCAGTAACTAATCCTCCAACACCTCGTCGATTCTTGGGAAAATGTTTCAATTGTGGCAAAGAAGGCCACAAGTCTCAAGATTGTCATCGCCCCAAGCAGCAGCAGCACCAACAACAACCATTCCAACATAAAGGACCTGGAGAGTACCAGCCGTGGATAGGAGGAGGTGGGTCGTTACAACAGTCGAAGCCAGGGAATCAACCTCGATCTGGCGGAAATCAGCAATCACAGCAGAATCAGCAGAACAAGAATGCGTAGCTGCCAGTGCAAGGAAGAGCGTACGCTATGACTCCAACGATGAAAGGAACATAAAAAAAATGATAAGGGTAATTCGATCACCTATTCTTTTCCTTTCAAAGTTTTGTTTGATACTGGAGCATCTCATTCGTTCATCTCTCAGCAATATGTGCAAACATTAGGATTGATTCCTGAGAATTTAGAGACTGAATTAGTGATATCTACCCCAGTAGGTAAAACATCTGCGATTAGACGAATATGCAAATCGTGTCCTATTAAGGTTTCAGGTGTTATAATGCCCGCAAACTTGGTAGTGTTAGATATGGAAGATTTTGAAATAATTTTAGGAATGGACTGGTTAACGAAGTATCATGCTTATATCGACTGTTCAACGAAGATAATCTTCTTTCAGATACCCGGACAACCTTCATTTCAGTTTTCGGGCAAGTGGGAGGAAAAGTCACCTATGGGTTTGTTAATGTCGGTGATCGCGAATGACGATAATAATGAGCTGTCAAAAGATTTCGTGGACCATATTCCAGTAGTATGTGAGTTCCAAGACGTATTCCAAGACATACCAGGTTTACCTCCACGTCGAATGGTTGACTTTGGTATTGAATTGATGCCTGGGATTGCACCCGTGTCTATGGCCCTGTACCGAATGGCACCAATGGAACTGAAAGAACTAAAGGAGCAGATTGAAAAACTGATGGATCAAGGATTTATTCGTCCTAATGTGTTGCCTTAGGGAGCACCTGTTCTGTTTGTGAAGAAGAAAGATGGCTCAATGAGATTGTGCATAGACTACCGGCAGCTGAACAAAGTTACTATTAAGAACAAATATCCTTTACCTAGGAATAGATGATCTATTTGACCAATTAAAGAAAGCCAAGCACTTCTCGAAAATAGACCTGTGATCAGGTTATCATCAGTTGAGGATCAAGGAAGAGGACATTCAAAAGACTGCTTTCCGAACTCGGTACGGACACTATGAGTTCTTAGTCATGCTGTTTGGGTTAACTAATGCCCCGGCAGTCTTCATGGACCTAATGAACCGTGTGTTCAAACCGTATTTGGATCAGTTCGTTGTGGTTTTCATCGATGATATTTTGATATATTCAAAGACTGAAGAAGAGCATAAGCGACACCTTAGGATCACACTTCAGACGCTTCGGGAGCAGCAGTTGTACGCTAAAGTAGAAAAGTGTGAGTTTTGGAAGGAAGAAGTTAAATTCTTAGGCCATGTAGTTACTCGAGAAGGTATAAAAGTCGACCCGTCGAAGATTGAAGCTGTTTGGAACTGGGAAAGACCCATGAATGTCTCAGATATACGTAGTTTCCTGGGATTAGCAGGTTACTACAGACGCTTTATAGAAGGATTCTCCAGCATAGCAACACCTTTGACTCATCTGACCAAGAAGGATGTAAAGTTTATATGGGACGAAGAGTGTGAGAAAGCATTTATGGAGCTGAAAAAGAAGTTAACTATTGCACCAGTGCTGACCCTACCCTCTAGTGACGAAGGTTTTGTTATTTATAGTGATGCCTCACACAAAGGATTGGGTTGTGTACTCATGCAGCAAGGCCGTGTAATAGCATATGCGTCTAGGCAATTGAAGGTTCATGAGCAGAATTATCCGACGCACGACCTCGAGCTAGCAGCAATCGTCTTTGCTCTAAAGATATAGAGGCATTATCTCTATGGTGAGAAGTTCGAACTTTTCTCAGATCATAAGAGTTTAAAGTATCTATTTTCGTAGAAGGAGCTAAACATGAGACAGAGACGATGGATGGAGTTCCTTAAGGATTATGATTTTGATTTGTAATATCATCCTGGTAAGGCAAACGTAGCTGCTGATGCCTTAAGTCGTAAGCCATCTACTTTAGTGGCCAGGATGAAACTGCAAGAGTGGGAAGCCTTGAAGACCCTGTGAGACTTGGATATTCAAGTCGATATGCTAGATACAGTTGCTAGGCTCTCAAGTCTGACCATCCGTCCAACTCTGATCAATCGAGTCATAGAAGCCTAGAAATTAGACCCATGGATTCAGAATCATGTGGTAGAGATGATGAAGACACTGAACTCTGAGTGGAAGATCGGGTCAGATGGCGGGTATAGGTTCCAAGATAGACTTTGTGTTCCAAAAGATAAAGAGTTAAGGAGAGATATTCTAGATGAAGCCCATAGGTCCAAGTTTACTATACATCCAGGAGAAACAAAGATGTACCATGATTTGCGTAGGCAATATTGGTGGAGAAAGATGAAAAAGGACGTAGCGGTATATGTGTCGCGATGTCTTACGTGTCAGCAAGTGAAAGCAGAGCATATAACCATGGACTTTGTCACTGGGTTACCGAAGACGAAAAGCGGTTATGATGCGATTTGGGTGATTGTGGATCGCCTCACCAAGTCAGCCCATTTTATTCTGGTAGGTATGACGTACTCGATGAATAAACTGTGTCAGATTTATATGGAGAAGATAGTGTGTTTGCATGGTATTCCTGTGTCTATCATTTCTGATCGGGACCCAAGGTTTACATCGCGGTTTTGGGAGACATTCCAAGAATCTCCGGGGACAAATAGAAGCTATAGCACTGCTTTCCACCCCCAGACTGATGGGCAGACTAAAAGGGTGAACCAAATTTTGGAGGATATGCTACGCGCTTGTGCAATAGATTTTCAGGGAAATTGGAGCGATCATCTACATCTGGTAGAATTCGCTTACAACAATAGCTATCAGTCTAGCATCGGAATGGCACAATTTGAAACCTTGTATGGTAGACCATGTAGGTCTCCTAGCTGTTGGTTGGAAACGGGAGAACGGGAATTGTTAAAGTCAGAGATGGTAGAAAAAGCATCCGAGAAGATAGCGATCATCTGAGAGCGGTTACGAACTGCTCAGAGTCACCAGAAGAGTTATGCAGATAACAGAAGAAGAGACTTGGAATTCACAGAAGGTGACCATGTGTTTTTGAAGGTGTCACCTACGAAGGGTGTCATGAGGTTTGGGAAGAAAGGCAAGTTAGCTCTGCGCTTTATAGGACCCTTCAAAATCTTAGAACCTGTCGAACCAGTTGCATACAGGTTAGCCTTACCTCCGCAACTTTCTTGCATTCATAATGTATTTCATGTATCTATGCTCCGCAAGTACGAGAGAGATCCATCCCATACTATAAATTGGCAGCTCGTAGATATTCGAGAAGACGCATCCTACATCGAGAGACCAGTACGCATACTGGACAAGAAGGAACAAGTTTTGAGGAATAAGGTGATTCCATTGGTTAAGGTCCAATGGGGACACCATAATGAGGAAGAAGCTTCATGGGAACTTGAAGCTGAGATAAAAGAAAAGTATCCTGAACTATTCAAATAAGGTACGTAGAATTTCGGGCCGAAATTCCTTTAAGAGGGGAAGAATGTAATATACAGAATAAATTTTAGGTGTATAAATTTTTTTTTATAGAAAATTAAGATAAAATCTGACCATTGAGTGGATCATATGACACTTGAACATAAATATAGATCAATTTATTTTATGAGATACCGATCTAAACCATGGATCGTACATCCATGTCATATAAAACGTAAACCTACAGTCGGATTGTCAATTCGAGTACTATAAATGGTCCAATCGATGGACGGATGACTTAAATCCTCTAAATTGACTATCTTAGGGAATGATCCATCCAATGTGTACTGATCATCTTGTAAATCATATTATAACGTTCAAAATGGTATAAGTATGATAATTTTTCCTAAATAAAACTTAAGATGTGAGGCCGGATATATGGATGGCCATAATTTATCGAAGATATTAATCAATCTAGTAATCTGATTTGTGTAAAATTACTTTCATATGATTCATCTTAAGTAGACCCATCATGCTATCTGATTTGATCATATCATATATATACTTAGATCTTTCTAATCATGTGCATGTGTATATTGCATCATCATGACCACCCATTACCTCATCTATCATACATAGTTGAACATTACCACTATTTTTCCATGTACATGTATATCATGGTCTATGATTCTGTGTGGTTAGAATTTAATATTTTATAACCATGTGTAACATACAAGGTTGGCACACACACAAACATGGATATACTCCCACCCATGATATTGAGAGAGTACCTTTGATAGGTGTGCCCTCATGGCTATGAACGGTAATACATCATATCTCGTTATCCCAGTATCTTTTGAGAGTGAAACAAATTTTAATAGGATGTGCTCACTTTTAAGGAGTAGATAAATGTTTTAGATGATGATGACCACCTATATGGGACCCACTTTGAGAGTGGCACGTGTACGTACTCTGAGCTATACTCTTAAATAAGAATTTTTCTTAAAATCCCTCTCGTAACCTTCTTCTTAAATCTCTTCCCATTACTTCATGAGAGTACATGCATTTACATGTGTTTAACATGTTTTTTTTCATGCATGTGTTTAATGTAAGAAGACTTTGTTTCATCTATATAAAGCAATGCCAAGTCTCTTCTCGTAAACACTTACACTTTAAATAGAGAGAGAGAGAGAGAGAGAGAGAGAGAGAGAGAGAGTTCTATGAGCTTATCTTCTGATCCAAACCATTTATCAAGTGAGTACTCTAAGACTATATCTCTTAGATATTTTTGATCAAATCCAAGTGGTCCCCACAAAGTATAAAACTAAGATGAACCATGAGTTGACCATTAGTCAGCATGAGTGGGCCCCACATGGTACCCCACACGCTGCCTCACGTGGGCAAACGCATGGGCCCCTTATGCGGACATAATGAATGGCAAGAATGGGCCCCACTCTTTTATAAGGTTTTGTACATGTGGGTTTTTCTGTTTAGATTTGAATTTTTATTTACTTTATTTGTTGTTATCATGTTTAACAATATAAATGAATCAATTAGTTTAGAGATCTTATCATTAGACTTATGGTGGGCCTATATATAAAAAAAAAACTAACATCTCTCTAAAAAGGGCCACACCTTAAGATCTTGTCATTAGAAACATGACAAATGAGTTTTAGATGAAAGATCCATCGTTGACAAGTAATATAGTGGTGGGCCCCACCAACATTAAAGGCATCCTTAAGTGGGCCCCACTGCATTTATTTGAATGAACGATGGATCTTATTCAACAAAGTATAGATCTTTATCGAAAGTCTTATAAATCTTTATCTTCGTTTGTTAATCAAGATCCCTAATCTAATATTAGATTTAAACCACTAAAGTTTAAATAAAAGATAAAAATGATGATATGGATTGTTAAATCAATGATCAGGTCCAATCCAACTGTTGATCAAGAGTCTAATAAACCAATTAACGAATTGAATTTGGGAATAATAAGATCCACCCAACCCAGATCTAGATCGGATCATCTGATCAAGGATCAACTAGGGTCGTTGGAACAAAATTATGAAAAATAAGGAAATGAACGGTCGGATCGGATGGATCTTAACACATAATTGTTATAAAGGTTGATCTTGACCTTAGACCCACTTAAATCATGATTTAAACCCATGATTCTTGAGATATTAGTAAGATTTGACTAGTGAATGGACCCGATTATTCACTTAACGTCGCAAGTGAAACATCTTAAAACCAATATGATCTGATATTGATCTTGATTATCAGATTATGAATCAATTCCATCTAAACCATAAAAAATGTGTCTAAACCCTTGGATTAGTAATTTAACTAGTCATAACCCTCCATCAAGTGGCGAATTGATCAAAATGGAAGATTAAGTATATAGGAACCTAGATCCAACCGACCATATCTTAAATGAACGATTCTAATTAAAGTTTAACGGTCGGATCGAAAGAATCTCGGGTTTATATGAAAATAAAGCCAAAATGAACGGTTAAGATTGGTAGATCATGAACTAAATGTGAAATATGACTAAACCAAAGGTGTGGATCGTTAGCTTGATGATCTAATTGTCAAATCAATGGTCATAATTGTGTATTAACGGATAATAATTGATTATATCATGAAATTAAGTATGAAAGTAACCCTATTCGCATAACATTTAAAAGGGAACCCAATGAGAACGAAAACCGAGAACCCGTCAACTAGTCACAGAGGATTGTATCCAAGGAGCTCAAGGAGAATAAAACTTTGAGTAAGTAACACTACACCAGGGTGGTATTTCGAGCATGCATTCATGAATCTTATGATATAAACTGCTTATTTGATATATGTCATTATCTGAAATGTGATGTTGAAGTTGAATACCAGACAACTCGGGGATAGAAATCCCTTAAATTCTCGGGTAGAGTTCTCAACCGGAACCCGAGTTGGTACCAATAGGGCCTCCTCCTAAGGCTGTGGCTCAGGGCTGGAGAAGGAGTATAGTCAGCTCTAGAATAGACTACTCATCGTTGAATGGGTGTTGGCAGGTCGGAAGCTGTGCGGAGCCATGGCCCTAGTGATTCCTGAGTATGGAGTTGTTTATATGATAGATGGCATATTTTATTGTTATTTTGGTAAACATGATATGTATTGAATCATGCAAATTATTATTACTTATTGGGCTTCTAGCTCACGATGTTATATATGGAAACCATCCAGGAAAAGACATAGTGGAGGCGTCTCTATGAAGATGACTTCGACAGAATAACTGCTGGAGGAGCCAGAAGGAAATAAGAGAATTTAGTCTTTATATCTATGAAGTTATTTATGTTTTGAGTTATTTAGTTCGGACATAAGCCTTAGGGCCATTTGATACTTTAAGACAATTAATAATTAGTTATATGCTATGATGATGATTAAATTTTTATTTTAGTGGGTGAATGTGTTACGGTTTAATTTTAGCACAATATGATAGCTAATACCTCGAACTCGATACCCGAATTGATGGAATTCGGATATCCAAGGTTGGGGTGTTACACATGTGGCTCTGCACATCTGCCTGGTAGGTGAAGATGGGCGCATGTAGCTTCACCACTTTGGCCAACAAAGTTTGGGCGCATGTCCCCCTTGCACTTAGAGCATTCTTCCAATTTTTGGTAGTTGGATAGTGGAATGCATCCAAGCGCATGTTTCCCTCCATTGGGAAATGCATCTATGCGCATGTCTCCCACCTTGGAATGATGGGTGCATGCATTCAAGCGCATGTATTCCACCTCAAAAGGGTGGGTGCATGTGAGAAACTCCCAATCTCGTCCTCCCCTCCTCTCTCCTCTTCTCTCTCCTTTTCTCGTTTTTTCTTTTATGCCACTCACGCAACCCCTTTATATACTTGTTGGTTTGGGAGTTGTAATGGTTCATATATATTCTCTTATGGTGTGGTCCACTTGAAAGTTGGATCAGGTTAATCTTGTGTACTCTGGCACGTGTGGACTACACTGATCTTGTGAACAGGTCAGATTCTCCAAATCACTCAGATGGTGGGCTCTTGGAGGCGCTGGACCTTGGTTGATGTTGACAACCCGTATGTACCATGAGTTTGCATGGTTTAGTACGTCTTTTGGAAAACCGGTTAGTGGGTCTCCTTTGTAGTTCGTGGGCCCCAAATCTGAGCAGTTCATTAGTTTAGGTGCGTCATTCTAGGAGGTGGCCTCAAGTTTCATCTAAATCCAAGTTCCAGGTGGGCCATACGAGAGGAAACAGTTCCATCGTTCAATCACCGTTGAGGACTCATGTGGAGCCATAGAAGTATCAGATCAAGCTAGTTTTCATGCATATGACACATGTGAGCCCTTGTGACTCTATGAACGATTCGGATGGTCCAAAGGGCACCATGGTGGCCCCACACATGTTTTCAATCACTAACGATTCTCAACCGCGCTTGGGCGCATGTTTTAAGACAGTGACTTTTTCATGTTGGCATGCTTCCACGTGATTTGGCAAACTTTTAGGTGGGTGCCATTTATAGTCTATGGGTCTAGGATCAAAGCCGTCCATTGGCTAGGGAGTGTTATTCTAAGGGCTGGGCCCAAGTTTGAGGTAAATTAGATGTTCATGTGGGCCATACCATAGGAAATAGTGTCACCGTTGTTTTGTCGTTGAATGATATTTGGGGGCCACACAGATATTGAGTCGAGCAACCATTTAAATGTTCCATTTGTGTGAACTCCCTAGGATACTCTGGTCCGTCCAGATCTTGGAAAACAATATTGTGGTGGACCACTAGAGAGGTTTAACCGGTGATCACTCATTTTGGGATTTGTAATGGTGAGCGTTGATCTTCCTGTGGTGTGTCCCACCTGAGCTTTAGATATGCCTCATACTTAGTCCCAATGGTTAAAATAAGCTATCAAGATGTCTGGGAGGTTTGGATTTCCCTTATGCATCACGATGGGGGTCCCACAGCAATAAGCTCATAAAGTTGTGTTTTTTACAAATTTGGAAGTTTAAAGTGTGAGTTTTCCGTGCTTTATGTGTGTTACCAACTTCCAACCATGGACAATTCTTCCTCCACTGTTTCTCCTGGTGCAGTCTCTCTAAGACTCGGATCTTCTTCATTTTTTGTCCCAAGGGGTAAAATGGGTTGGTGAAGCAGATGATCGGCTTAGATCAAGTATATACTCCATGGTGGGGTACAAAGAACAATGTCTGGTGGGAATGTTACCATGGGCAATGTGAACGTACGTACATATTGTGGTTTTATGTATGCACATGATATGTTGGTGGTGTTCAGGCCGTGCATGCATTGCATATGTATGTGAACATGTAGTTTGTGGCGTGTATGCATTTGTTGCATGGATGACACGTGTGTTTCATACATGAGTCTTAGGCATGGTCCATGGTTTATATGTGTTATGCATGCATGTATGAATGGGTTACATAAGAATAGTGTTCTTGCATGGTGTGAATGTATGTATGTTTGAGATATATGCATGGGCATATATGAGAGTTACATTTATACTCAGTGCCTTCATAGGCTTCATACATGGGTAGCACGCATGGGCTGTATGGGTTGCATTCATGGCATGCAAAACAAGGTACATGTGTGTGGCATGTGTGGTTATGCATAGTATGCATGAGTTGGTTGCATGCACGGGATGGCTTAGCTTACGATTGTATGTGCTCATGCGGGCTTTAGGTATACATAGCCATACGCACTATTCTCTTGCATGGGTTCTATGTGTATTACATGTATGGAAGGTGTGCTATCGCTTTTATGGCTATTTTTCGGGTCTTGAACCGATCCAAACCATTCATTTTGAGCCATCATTCACCCTTTTATCATGGGTGAAATTTTGAGCCCCAACAAGTGCCCCCCCGGTGCGCTGCGCTGGGCGTTTATGCTCTACCAGTGTAGTGCACCGGTTCCTAGGCTCAAGTATATAAACTAGGTCCAGCTAAACCATTTCATCATCATCATTTTTTTTAACAGAGTGCTTTTCCTCCCTTTTCAATTTTGTAGACTTCATCTGAGTGTTGCCATACCATGGAGGTATAAGGATCTTCTGGTTCTTCTTGCTTCCCTTTGAGATCTTGTTGTCCTTCCGGTTTTGCAGCCATAACTCTTGTATTAACGCAGCGTGAAGGCAAAATACTGATTTAACCTGTATTTGTGAGACTAAAACTTCAAGCCTTTTAATCTTGTTATCTTCTAATAGTACTTTGGTCTTCGTCACTTCCTTCTTAGTTATGCTGACTTGGTTTACTGTGTAGCAAATTCATTGTGGTGTGGGGTTACTTTCACTCGTTGTTGATCCCTTGGAGTATTCGACCGGTAGGTGTACGAATCCATAGTCCTGACCCTCCAATGATGCTGATGGAAGATCCATATAATAGTCAACCAGTAGGTGTACAAATCCATAGTCCTGACCCTCCAATGATGCTAATGGAAGGTCCATATAATTCTTTGATGTTGGCGGCAGATATGACTAGTCCCATAACAAGCAATAATAAAGGATGTATAGAATCCTATAGGTGTCGGTGTTAGCAGATATATATATATAATTCGGTAGCTGGGGATGACTGCAGATATATATAATCCAGGAGCTGAGGATGATGAAAGATATACGCAAGAGCCTATGACTGATGCCGATCAGAGGAACGTACGTAAAGATCTATGACCGATACTGGTGGAATATATGTATAAGAAGATCCGTGACAATAATGATGAAATATATGTATATGAAATTATGCGACTGATGTCAATAGAGTATATGTATAGAGATTCATGGCTGATAATAGATGATGAGATATACATTCGGAGATCTATAGTTGTTATCGAAGAAAGATATGTGAAAGCCTGCAATCGATACTGGTAGTCGACATATAGAAGTTTTGTAATCGCTCTTAATAGTTGATGTACAAAAACTTGTAATCAATATTGGTGGAGCAGCGCACGTATGACAAGTTGCATAGCTTGCTTCTTTTGCATTACTTTCTTTGGTGGCACTAGTAGGCATTCCTCAAGCTGAGAGAGGAATGATAGCGGCCTAAGAGTTAGGGTCTAATGGCTTGCATGTCCCTGAACTCTATGATGATTGAAGAAATATGAGGTATGTTGAGTGTGACAGCTTTGGCCCTTTCCCTAGGCTTGTTAGAACACCAAAGTCGACTTTTGGACTTGATCACGATACTACTTCCGTTGCTGCTTTGTCTTCTTGAACTCCTTTTGCTCGTATTTTCTTGATGTGCTTTATTTGGCGAGAGGATAGACACAAGTATCTCGCACGAGTTTGTATGATATCTCATGGACTTATGATGTGATGTTCATGTTTAGGTGACAATGTGATGATGGTACTATTATGAAATTGCAATCATGCTTTATGCAACAGTTTATCATTTCATGTTTATGTAAGGTGTGTGAGTGTTAGGCTAATTTGCATGACATTAATAGGCGAAGTGATAAATGAATCGAGAGATATATGTATATGCAATAAGGAAAAGGCATTGGAAGAAGATAAGTATTCGGTAAGATCACTTCCCTTCTGATTTTGCCGGTGCTCATTTGTATGTCATTGCTTTGGTGAATATATAAGCTTATTATGCTCTGCGCTCGCCTCTAGGGATGTAATATCAAGTTCCACATCTTGACAACATAAGATTCAGTTTATACTCATGACATGGAGTATCGTAGTTTAATCATAATCAATCATTTCTTGAGAGATTAAATTCAGTTTAGACTCATGACGTGGAGTATTATATGGGATTCAGTTTAAGCTCGTGACATGGAGCATTATATTGGGATTGCTGGCTTGCCCCCGATAATTTCTTCTCTATACTTAGGCTTCTCACCATGTGTCGAGCTTGCCCCCAGTGTATCTGACTCATAGTCTTGAAAAGTAGTGTTCTCCAGGGAACCGGGCATATATGTTATAGGCAAAATGATGGAGATCAACTTAGCTGCTAAATTGATTACGCGGACGCCCACTCGACTCTCGAGATCATTTGATCGAGAGTCGTAGATCGAGTAAATACGGAAGTGCCCATTTGACTCCCTAGATTATATGCTCGAAAGTCGCAGGTTGGATGAGTAAGGGGCGCTCATTCGACTCTCGAGATCATAGGCTCAAGAGTCGCTGTTATAGTTAAAATAGCGAAGATCATCTGCTGGAGATAGACCTCGCGAGCACCCTTATCCGACTATCGAGAACGTCTGTTCGAGGCTCGCATATTCTGAAGATATTCCGACCTCGCGAGCATCCTTATCCGACTATCGAGAACGTCTGTTCGAGGTTCTCTTCCTATCTTCCTCTTCAGGTTCTGATGCACACTCGAGGCTCGTATATTAGGAAAACGATGCCCGACTACCAAAGCTTCGAGAAGTTGTGTTTTTCCTGTGAGCAGACCTTCTCACAAGTCGTTGAAAGGTGTTACATCTAAATGAGCAAGCACTTGGACTCGCGACCATCTTCCAACATGCGAACATCTTTCTCTGTGACGACACCCCTTAGCCTTCAGTACCAGTAGCCCGTATAGGCCGATTTTGGGCTTATCTTCTCTTATGGTTCCGAAACTCAAGGGATTGCTATCAAGTAACGTGATTGTCAAGACAAGTCAGTGGGTTAGATCTCTTCTCTAAGGATAAGGATCTTATCCCACGAAATCAGTGGGATCTCGATATCGTACACGAAATCAGCGGGATCTCGATATCTTACGTAACAGATTGGACCCTTCCAGATCTATATAAGGAGAAGACTCCATTAAGATACAGGTACACAACCATCAATCTCTAACCTCGATTTGCCTGGTTATTCTCTTGCTCTGCCTGACTTAAGCATCAAAGGGCTAACGGCTGGACACCAGCCACCCTTAGTTGCTTTCTGCCTTCTTCCAGGTCCGGTGGAGGAAATCTCCGTTGGAGAGAAGGTGAACGACCGGAGGATCCTATTACAGAATCTGACGTTAACAGTTTGGCGCCGTCTGTGGGAAGCGACTTGATCGTCAAAATCAATCGTTCTAACCACCGATCAAAATCCTTCTGCGATGCCTCCAAAAAAGGTTGTTCATCCTTCGGCTTCAAGGCAGGCACCACCTCCGCCCGATGAGACGAAATCCATACCTGCTCTTCCACCCACTTCGTCGAATATTCCTCAGGGGGCCCCAAATATGCCATCAGCAAACCCATTATTGGGGGCTTCTGGAAATCAAGACGATGTCCTGCGTTTCCTCGGAAATACTCTTCTAACTCTAAATGCCGGAGTTCAGGCCCTGTCGAATCGGCGTGATCAGCATTTCCCCGAACCGCAGAGACAACCCTCCGAAGGGTTACCACCGCAACCCATACCAGTGGCTTCCAGACATTCTATGGATGAACCACAGGTCCCACCACTTGGCAACCATCTCCCTGTGCCGTCCCCACATTCTATACATTCTAGTTCATCTCGACAACCTAAACCTCAAGGCTCCACCGCCGAAACATCAGGCTATACCCTACCATGGGAAGGAGATCTCAAAAGAATCCATGATCGTTTTGACGTCATGGAACAACAGTATCAGGCAAATAGGCCATCTGCCATCATGGCGGTGATACATCAATCCGAATCCCCCTTTACTAGCGAGGTTATGGGGGCGCCATTACCCAGAAAGTATCGAACGCCTGTTATCACCCCGTATACAGGTATTGGTGATCCTCTTGAACACCTAGAAACATACAGGTCTCTCATGGAGTTGGAGGGACATGGCTCAGAAATCATGTGTAGGGCTTTTTCCCTAACATTAAAGGAAGCAGCTCGTACATGGTTCCGGGGGTTGAAGCCCCGTTCCATCAGCTCCTTTTCCCAGTTATCGGAGATATTCCTTTCTCAATTCATGGGAAGCATTCACATTAAGAAGCCAGCCTCCCATCTGATGGATCTGAAGCAGCAGCATGGGGAGACAATAAAGGAGTTCATAGTACGATTCACTGCCGAAACCGTTCAAACTGAGGGTTATACTAAAGAAAAAGGTCTTACAGCCCTCATAGCCGGAATAACGAGCGAGAAATTCAGGTTTGCTTTAGATAAGAGCCCTCCAAAGACTATGGCAGAATTCCAAACCAAAGCTCAGAAATATATCAATGCAGAAGAAGTCGCATTGACACGCCATGGAGTACAGGGTAAGAAGCGCAAACCAGAGGGAACCTCTACTGCAGATAAAAAATATCGTCGTGATCAGCGCCAACGTTCCCCCAAGACACCTTATTCTGGTAAATATCATAACTACACTCCTCTTAATCGGTCTCATGAAAAGGTTCTAATGGAGATTAAACACAAGCCATATGTGAAGTGGCCTGCAAAGATCAAATCCGATCCCGAGAAGAGAGACAAGAGCAAGTTCTGTTACTTCCACAAAGATCACGGGCATAGAACCCAAGATTGCATCTCTCTACGAGATCACATTGAAGCCCTTATTCGAAAAGGCCATCTTCAGGATTATGTCGCTCGTAAAAATCGATCACCAGAAAGGGCGAAAGCCTCACCACGCCAAAAGGAACCGCCTCATCATCATACTGCCCAAGAGGATACTGAGCCTATTGGAGAAATTCGCACCATCGTCGGAGGACCAGCTTGTGGGGGTGATTCTCAAGCTTCAAGGAAAGCATACACTCGGAAGGCGTCTAAAGAACCCCAGCATATCTATTGGCTGGAGCAAACGCCCAACTCGTCAAAAGCCAGCCATCCTCCAATTTCTTTCACCCTCGAAGATGCAGCGGGAATCCACTTCCCTCACGAAGATTCCATCGTAGTCACATTAAAGGTATCAAATTATCTGACTCATCGAATTATGGTGGATACAGGTAGCTCAGCCGATATTCTATACTTGGAGGCTTTCAACAAAATAACACTTGCCAGAAGCCTACTCAAGCCAGTTTCGACCCCCCTCGTCGGCTTCGGAGGTGAGGTAGTAACACCTGAAGGAAGCATTGATCTCCCAGTTACTTTTGGAGAAAATCCAACGAAGACTACCGTCTTCATAAACTTCCTCGTGGTGGATCAAAAATCAGCGTATAACGCCATTTTGGGGCGACCGTCTCTTACTAAGGTTGGGGCAGCCTTGCACCCTTCATATCTATGTGTCAAATTTCCTACCCCAAATGGTATCGGGGTCTTGCGAGGAAGTCAACAGGAGGCACGGTCTTGCTATCAGATAGCCCTATAAGATCGAAAGAAGGCTCAAGCGACACCTGTTATGGAGATAGCACAAGATTCGCCCAACTTTTCCACCAACACCTCGCTGGATCCGAGAGAGAACGTTCTCCAATCAGGAACTCCTGGGGAAGAAACAGTGGCGATTCACCTAACCAAAGACGACCCGTCTAGGGTCGTGTACATTGGGTCTTCTTTAACCAATGTCCATCGTGAAAATTTGGTCTGTTTCCTCATCGAATATCAGGACGTGTTTGCTTGGTCTCATAAAGATATGCCAGGCATCGACCCCAATGTCATCGTACATCGTCTCAATATCGACCCGAAGCATAAACCCGTGCACCAGCGTCGACGTGCCTTCACAGCAGAAAGGCAAATGGCGATTAAAGCTGAAGTTGAGAAGCTACTCACGGTCAATTTCATAAAAGAGGTTGATTACCCAGAGTGGGTCGCGAACGTAGTTCTCGTCGGGAAAGCTAATGGCAAATGGAGAATGTGCGTCGACTATTCAGACTTGAACAAAGCATGTCCCAAAGATAGCTTCCCGACACCACGGATCGACCAGTTGGTCGATTCAACAGCTGGTCACGCTCTGCTTAGTTTTATGGATGCTTATTCTGGTTACAATCAGATCATGATGCATCCACCTAATAGCCAGCATACTGCCTTCATCACAGATCGGGGACTATATTGCTACCAGGTAATGCCATTTGGTCTTAAAAATGCAGGGGCCACCTATCAGCGCCTCGTCAACAAAATATTCGCTGCCTAAATCAGCAGAAATATGGAAGTTTACGTTGATGACATGCTCGTGAAAAGCATCGTGGAAGATGATCATCTCCCTGATCTTCGAGAAGCATTCGATCTGATGAGGAAATATCAAATGAAGTTGAATCCAGAAAAGTGTGCATTCGGGGTATCTGCTGGAAAGTTCCTCGGATTCATGGTCGGTCAGCGAGGAATTGAGGCAAATCCCGAAAAGATAAAAGCATTGGTAGAGATGAAATCCCCCACCACTCTGAAGGACGTCCAACGTCTGGCTGGTCGCATCGCATCGTTGAATAGGTTCATCTCGCGAGCATCCGACAAGTGCTTACCATTCTTCAAACTCCTCCGTGCAACGGCCAAGTCTGATTGGAAATGGACGCCAGAGTATGAGGAAGCCTTTCAACAATTGAAGCAATACATGAGCACACCTCCCATTTTATCTAAACCTGTAGCACATGAGCAACTCATTCTTTATCTTTCTGTGTCCACTACGGCCGTTAGCGCCGCTTTGATAAGAGAAGATTCCGCGGTGCAAAGGCCCATTTATTATATCAGTCGAGCAATGGTTGATGCAGAAACTAGGTATTCTGATATGGAGAAGCTGGCCCTAGCCTTAGTCACGGCAGCTTGGAAATTGCGACCATACTTTCAAGCCCATGCTATTCTAGTACCAACAAATCATCCACTACGGCAAGTCCTTCAAAAACCTGAGGCTTCCGGACGCTTAACCAAATGGGTGGTCGAGATCAGTGAGCACGATATCTCTTTCTGTCCTAGGACCGCAGTCAAGGGCCAGGCCGTGGCTGACTTCATCGCCGAATTCACATACTCCTCCAATGATAATACCATGACCAGCGACCAGCCTCCTTGGTCACTCTTCGTGGACGGGTCGTCGCGGGCCTCTGGCAGCGGAGCGGGCCTGATTTTAGTGGCTCCCGACGGGTCGCATTTCCAGTATGCTCTGAGTTTCGATTCTCGCGTCTCAAATAATGAAGCAGAATATGAGGCCCTGATCGTTGGTCTCGAACTGGCCATTGTCCTCGCAATTTAGAATCTGCTAATTCATAGCGACTCCCAGTTCATTGTCAACCAAGTTCTTGGTGAATTCGAGGCCAAAGAAGAAATGATGGCCTTATACAAGTCTCGTGTCCTCATCCTGCTCGCAAAACTGAAGACTTATGAAATAATTCATATTCCTCGCGAGAAGAACCAACTTGCCGATTCCCTGGCAAAGCTCGCCTCTGCACCAGAATCTGAGTTATCACATTCGGTCCCTATCGAGCATCGTCAAAACCTGAGTATTGACCAAGCGACTCCTGAGCAAGTAATATCGGTGCAATCATCTCCATGCTGGATGGATCCAATCATCCTTTATCTCAGAGACGGATACCTACCAGAGGACAAGAAAGCTGTAAGACAAATTCGCCTTCGGGCTGCCAGGTATACCTTGCAAAACGGAATATTGTTGCGCAAGAGTTTTTCCTTGCCTTATTTAAGGTGTCTTCATCCAGAAGAAGCACTTCGTGTTCTAGACGAAGTACACCAGGGGGCATGTGGTAATCACCCCAGGGGGCGATCCCTAGCATATAAGGTGATGCGGCAAGGATATTATTGGCCCACTATGAAAGCAGATGCAATTGAATTTTCTAAAAAATGTGACAAGTGCCAACGATATTCACCTATACCTCATGTACTATCCGAACGGATGACTCCAATTGATAGCCCTTGGCCTTTCGCTCAGTGGGGGGTCGATATCATTGGGCCCTTGCCCATGAGAAAGGGACAAAATAAGTTCGCAATTGTGGCGGTTGATTACTTCACCAAATGGGCCGAGGCAGAACCATTAGCTAAGATTACTGAGAAACAAACTACTAAGTTCATATGGAGAAATATCATATGCCGTTTCGGATTTCCTCACACTATAATTACCGACAACGGAACGCAGTTCGACAACGTAGCCTTTGATGAATTTTGTGAAAAATGGAAGATATGTAATCTCCGCACTTCTCCATATCATCCTCAGGCGAATGGGTAGGTCGAGGCAGTGAATAAGATCATCAAGCACAACTTAAAGACCAAGCTAGGTGAATGTAAAGGTGTGTGGCCAGAACTTCTGCCAGAAGTACTATGGGCATATAGAACCACGGCTTGTACATCAACAGGTGAAACCCCTTTCTCCTTGGCATTTGGTGTCGACGCAGTAGTACCGGTGGAAATTCAAGTGCCCTCATATCGGATCGAGCAGTATGATCCCGCGAGTAATCAGGAATACCTTCGACTTCATCTCGATCTCTTGGAAGAACGAAGAAATGCCTCCCAAGTACGAGTGGCAGCATATCAACAACGTATTGCTCGTTATCGAAATGCTAAGATTCGACCTAGATCCTTCCAGCCCGGAGATTTGGTCCTGAGGCAAAAACTCGGAGTTCCCGCTCGTTCGCTGGATCTAAATTGGGAAGGCCCTTATCGGGTTATAAAGATTGTGCGACCCGGTACTTATTACCTTGCAGAAGCAGCAAGGGGTGGATCTTGATCCACTAAGTTCAGGGACCTCTGTCCTTTTCCAGATGCAATGGTACCCAAGGCTTTCAGGTACCAAATTTAAAAGATATGATGGGACAGGGTGTCCTGTAGACCACTTACGAGCTTTCTGTGGAGAGCTTAATGCTGTGGCGGGCAATGATGGAGCACTCATCCGCTTGTTTCAAAAATCTCTGAAAGATGATGCCCTAGACTGGTACACATCATTGGACTGTCATCGCATCAGGACTTGGGAGCAGCTCTCCCAGGCTTTCGTCAACAGGTTCGCATACAATCTTAACATGGCACCTAGGAGAGCGGACCTCGCAGCTCTCAGGCAAAGAAATGACGAAACATTGTCAGCTTACGTTGGACGGAGGCGAGCCATGGCTGCTAGAATGAAGACTCCCATCGACGACGATGAGCAAATCTCCATGATCATCCACTCGGCAAATCCAAGTATCTCTGGATACCTTGTCTCACATCCATATTGAACTTCACCCAACTCATCCGCGCCGGGGAACAAGTCGAAGCCGGAATAAAGGCTGGGATGATCTCCCCTTGGTGGCCTCATCAGGCTTCTTCAATTCAACCGATAATGGAAGGTGAGCCTACCGGATACGAAAGCGATAATGATAGTGTTCCCGTCTCCCATCCAATGGAAGAAGATGATCTTGTCGCCTCTACTGAAGGTGCACTATTCCTCCCTCAGCATGGACAACCGCAGCAACAGCAACAGTCAAGATGGAACTCACAGTTCCCTAATCAAGGCTGGCAAGGGGCACCCCTAACCAGTCCAGTTTCAGAACCCCTCATCCTGCAAGGGGCATCTCCAGTCGATCCAATCTCCGCAATGCAAGGGGCACCCCTAACCAGTCCAGTTTCAGAACCCCTCATCCTGCAAGGGGCATCTCCAGTCGATCCACATCTCCGCAATGCAAGGGGCACCTCCTGCCTATCCAGCTTCATCAGCCAAGAAAAGCCTCCTCTCCAGTTTATCCGTGCCATCGACTCTAGTTCAGAGTTCAAACCTCTCATCCTGTAAGGGGCACCCTCAACTGTTTCGATCCAGAGCCCATCATCATGCAAGGGCACCTTCAGTCGATTCATTCTTCGCACCCATTTCTAACCATGGGCACAATCAGCCCATCTCAGTCAACCAAGGGGACAATCTCCTTAACACAGCATCAGCAAACCAGGGGCACAACCTGCCCATCTCAGCAATAGTCAGTCAGGGGCACAGCTTGCCCACTCCAGCTTACCAGGGGCAAAGCTTGCCCATTTCTCCAGCAAACAACCAGGGGCACAACTTGTCCACCGCACCTGTCTATTCGGCTTCTACTACGGCCATCATCCTCCAAGAAGAAGACCCTTCCTTGGACAGCATGCCACATGCCCTAGCAGAATTGGGGCCCAGCTTCAATTATGTCGCCACTATCGAGGAGGTCGAAGGGGAGATTGATGTCCAGGCCTGATGGTCCAAAAACATCAACCATCACTCTTCAGGTCTTAGACATCTCAGCTTCATTCCATCTCCTTTCCGATCGGATCTGGTTTCACATAATCGGTGCCATCTTCTTCAAATCTTCACCAAAGGGTCAAGCACATCTTCGGAGATAGGGCGATCACCATCATTACCCGATCCCGGACAATTTTTCATGTAGAAGCATCCAACCTCCGAGAGCCTACCATCCCACCATGGACGTACAACGCTCTAATGGAGAGGTCTCATACCATCACAATGCAAATTACTTCCCTCACGCATGTCCCGTCGGATCGAACTACGTCTTCCTTCCTGTCGAGCATCAAACCTTCTACTATCAACTCGAATATCAGACTCGATCCGAGTCTGGGGAGTTCAAGAGAATGTGGATAGAGAAAGACTGCAATATCGGCCATACTCGGATTAGGAAAACCAAAGCACAGAAGTATCAGAAGAAGACGGGGTCATCAAGAAGGCAATCTCTGCATCTGCACACCAATCCAGTTCATCAATACAAGGATTATCTATCCTGATGATGGGTTGGATTCCACCTTCGATGATCAAGCGAGCAGATTGGGTCTGATAGAGTTGCCCTAAAGAAGACTCAAGCAAGGGGCAGAATTTCCCCAGATCAACTGGATTGCCATCCTAGTCCTACCTCAGCCGGATGAACCTGAGAGCTACAACTCATCAGGGATGAACCAGGAGAAATCGCATCCGACACACCGACTCAGAGGCCCAATTCCATATCTTCCATGATGTTTGGGCCAACGATGAGGGTTGGCCTACTGATCCCTCTGGCCCTGCCTCCTGAAGGGGAAGGAGTGCAGGGCAGTAATTAAGGTTTGTAATCCCCATGACGGCACAATAAAAGTCGACAGTGCTCGGCTTCCCTGAGCTGAATCAGGCAACACCTGGTTCATATCGCCGTCTTGCTCGGGTCTTTTACAAAAGTTTCAAAAAAAAAATCAGATAGTTCAAACCAAAACCCCAAAACAACGAATATTTCAAAAAAAAAAAGGTCAAAATTCAAAAAGTTCAAAAAAATTCAGATATTCACAAATTCCAAAAACCAGAAAATCTTTGAAAAAAAAAGTTTTTAGAAATCTTTTTCAATACGGGTCGGGCTCTTGACCAACCGCTGACCAAACATCCGCATTAAAAAGAAAAAACCCCAGAGAAGCACAACCCTGGAAGCAATAAGCTCAAAATTCTCTGCATCTCCAGCAAAGCAAAATCATCAAACTAAAAGAGAATGAGCCAAAGCCATGCATTCATCATGCATCCTCCATGCATCAGCATCCATCGCATCAATCATCATGTTCACCTGCTTTCAAAATAAAAGCTGGGTTAGCCAAAGACCCCACAGGCATCCCTAGTGGAGGCACGTGCAGACCAGATTTCCATTTCAAAAAGACAAAAAAATATTTATATTCGCAAATAAAAACCCCACGGAGTATCACTCCCCAGAGTGGGTATCTTTTCACAAATCCAAAAAATATTTTCCAGTAGAGCGTTATGCCTCCAAAACACCAGGAGATCTTCCATATCTCTGGGTAGGAGCCGACGCAAAAATCAAATAAGATTCGATGTCTCGCGGTTTCCCCGGAGACCATCGGATCCAATGCACTCAAGTACAGTTGAACTGAACTCCAGTGTCAGTGCGGTCGTACCACATGCCAGATACGAAAAGATGAAGAGCCAAAAGGCTCGGTCAACAGAAACTATTTGAACAGGTGAAAACGATGATTGTAACCCAAGTATCAAAATCAGCAAATTGGGTGGAAAGAGTTCACCCGCACATACCTAGGCGTGGATGCCTGAAGTACCGTGACTGAGTCCAGTCGGCGTAGTAGAATCCCGTAAGACTATCGGACGCAGGGCGTCTAAACCACTTTGCAGTCAAGCGAAACAAGTACTCCTGGAGTGATCCAGGAACATCAACATCACAAAACAGTCTCAGGGTCAGCAACCTCGTAAGACTACGGACGCAGAGGCTCTGCTGTACCTTTCCAATGTTAGTACCGATCGGGAATGGAAGGGTTGCGATTGGGTACCCAGGTTGCAAGCAAACTGCAGGGACAATCGCAACGTTTTCTCCAAAACTCCCGCGGTTATGTGCGAGTTATCAATTTCCAAGCAATCAACTGACTCAGATACAAAGGACAACAAAGATTCCAGACTACAATCGAGGAAAGAATGAAGTGCAAACCAAGCATCGAAATCAGCAGATCGGTTTGAAAGAGTTCCACCCACACATACCTAGGCTTGGATGCCTGAAGTACCTTGACTGAGTCCAAGTCGGCGTAGTAGAATCCCGTAAGACTATCGAACGCAGGGCGTCTAACAACTTTGATAGTCAAGCGAAACAAGTACTCCTGGAGTGATCTGGGAAAACATCGAACACAGAATCAATCACAGGGTCAGAACCTCGTAAGACTGGCGACGCAGAAGCTCTGCTGCACCTTTCCGATGTTAGTAGACCGATCGGGAATGGAAGGGTTGCGATTGGGTACCCAGGTTGCAGCAAACTGCAGGGACAATCGCAACGTTTTCTCCAAACTCCCGCGGTATGTGCGAGTGATCGGTTTCCAAACGATCAACTGGCACAGATGCAAAGGCAAGCAAAGATTTCAGAACATGATCTATGAATGACCGGGTCAGAAGTGGGGTGTCCACTCGCTTTAGCATTCGGTTGCACGCAACCTCTGCCAAAGAGGGCATCTGTAAACACCCCACCTTTCGGCTACATTGTTGGTAGAGATAGCTGGAAGAATGGAGGACCGTACCCCTAAATCCCAAATCCCAAACTCAGCCAAACTCACCCTTGTAAGCCCCATTCCATAGCCCAGTTCAAGCCTGAACCCAGTCAACCCAGTCCTAAACATCAGCTTGAAAAACCCCCCATAAGAAGAGCCAGTAAAAAAATCTCAGAAAAGTCAAACTCATTGAGTCAACCCGCTGAGTTAACCCGCTGAGGTCAACCCACTGAGTCAACCCGTCGAGTCAAAACATCAAGTCAACCCGTCGAGTCAAATCATCGAGTCGACCCGCTGAGTCAACTCACTGAGTCGACCCAGCGAGTCAAACAGCAGCCCCGAGGGTGCGACCGTACCTCGCTGGAAATCGAGGAACGAAAGTCCAGCCAGTCCGGGTGTGGTCCGAGTCCTCCTTCACCCCTTAGCCCATTTTCCCACCAAGGAGAGCCTGAGTGAGGAGAGCCTAGCCCTGGTCCAGCCCAGCCTGACCACTGGTCCAAGCCTCCCAAGCCATCCAAGTCTTGATCAGGTCACTCGAAGCCAACCCTTGCGACACCTCCGTCCATCCAGCTACTCTTTTCCCAGCATCATCTCATTTGCATCTAGCATAAGTGCAACATTTACTTTTCTTCCAACCCCCCTGCTTCACTGCAAGCACCTTGATTCTTCAAGCACACTGCATATGTCTTAAATTAAGCACCTGTCAGTTCGAGCGTATGCTCTGGGCTTGCCCGTTGTTAGAACCTGCCCATCAGAAACTCTTACGGTTCAGACCTGCATTCATGCTTCACCATAAAACACCTTGATCATTCAAGCACACTGCATACGTCTTACATTAAGCACCTGTCAGTTCGAGCGTACGCTCTGGGCTTGCCCGTTGTTGGAACCTGCCCATCAGAAACTCTTACTGTTCAGACCCGCATTCATGCATCATGTCATCCATGAGAATATACGAGGATTAAACTAGACTTTCAAGTATTCGATCGATTCTGTGAAGTAGAGACCGTACTTCAGTACGGGCAGTGTGTGGGGTGCTTAACCTCTTTCCACCCTGTAACCGTGATCCCTTACCTTGAATCTTTGGCCGCAGATCAAAAGGAGTCATTTTAGAGGAAGGAATCTTCGGATCCCCTTCTCTAACGTTTCTACGGGGTCTAGCCGACTGTAGATTCGAAGTAATTGGCTAGTGGCGACTCTGGTCTTATACAAACTCATTTTAACACATCCAGCTTAACACGACAACTAAACAAAGCCCTCGAGAACGAGGCAAGCCAGTGGCACAAACGGCGATTTCGCACTCACGCATCCTCCTCTCCTTCTTTTCCCGAAAGGGAAAGGGACGAGAACGTCGTGTGGGAGCGCGGAAACGGTGAGGGTCCACAGAAGGATAATCACTTTTCTTAGTATGAAGTTGGATAAT
Source organism: Liriodendron chinense (assembly GCA_003013855.2). Lineage (NCBI taxonomy): Eukaryota > Viridiplantae > Streptophyta > Magnoliopsida > Magnoliales > Magnoliaceae > Liriodendron > Liriodendron chinense. The sequence continues at coordinate 524,900 of PVNU02000916.1, read as the reverse complement.
TGTAGATAAAAGTTAATTTCTAGCAGGCTCTATCATATTGGTATCAGAGGCAACCTTCACCAAAGTGAAAGTCGTCACGGCGTGGAAATGGCCACCTGAGCAACTGAAAAGGCAAGGGCTACCTAAGCAACCAAAGTGCAGTCGCCAAGTGGAAAGGGCCACCTAAATAACCAGATTGCAATCATCATGGAATGGAAAGGGCTACCTAGAAAAGAGGTTTGGAGTGAGTGCCTCCATAGAGTGGGTTGTCATGGACGTCAGTTGTGGAGCGTGTATAATATTATTGTGAACGTTGTCTCACATGCGAAGACGCGAAAATGGCCTTATTTCCTTAGCTTTCTCCTCTTCATTCTGCTCTAATTTTAATTTGATTTGAATGTGGGGTTGACTCAAAGGTAAAAATGTATTTGACTTAGAGTCACTACTAGCCAAATGAAACTTCAAACTTTATGGTCTGCTAGAAACCGTAGAATTGGGAATCGTGATATTCTCCAACTTAAGTAACCCCTTCGGTTGGTCTGCAACTGTAAATTTTAAGTAAGGGTATTGATTACGAAAAAGGAATGGGTTAGGCACCCTTTTTCACCTGCACAATATGTGGTTTTACTTTACGACATTTTATGATTTTTAGGGAGATTCAGAGGAATTTCATCGTCGCTGCATCTACTCGTGCTTCGCAAAGTTTAAGACTCCAGACAAACGAAAAATAAATTAAACAACACTTAATCTTACTTCACAAGTTTAAGACTTCGGGTAGGAAAACATAATAAAAGAAGATACATAGGAGAGATAATCACAGAATAAAATAAAAAGGTAAGTGTGTATACTGTTAATATGTTTAGAATGTGTGGAATGGAATGCAAATTAATTTGAGATGTGAGAAAGAAAAGGAAAAACTTGGTACCCTTTCTGCAAAAGGGATGGTCGGATGTCCCGATTCCAACCCTATTATTTTGACTTAGTAGCTTCTTTGACTTTTAGATGATCCGTACCTCAGTTGGACAAAGTGGCCTTGTAGGGGGGACTAGGGGATCAAGTAGGTTTAAATAAGTATAGTTTCAAATAAGTGATGGCACAACACGACTCGACTTAAACTTGAGAATCGATTTTCGATTAACTCTTCCACGGCGATCAGACCTTCCCACAGCCACTGCCTTCTCTCGCACTCCTCGTCGCTCTCTTTTTTTTTTTTTACTCATTTGCAGTGGACACCTTAAATAAGGTTGGGAAATCCTAATATCTGCCAATCGAGGGCCTTTTTTAGTAATATGAACTTTGTTGTAGCCTATCAACCACATTGCAAAAGGAATCAAGAGTCGAGAGGTTTCGTAATTGTGGCTATACTTGGAAACAACCTTTCTTGGGTTGTTTCTAGGTAAAGTTACTTTCCCCCTTTTTTCGAAATGTAGCGCCGATTCTATGCTCCGTTGGTGTTTGGAGATATGGTACTCTCTGCCCTTTGCCCTGTCATTGCCTACTCCTATGACAGCAGATCAGATCTGATGGCTATGTCCGTAACCCGTTGTTCGCTTCCCCAAGTGTAGGGTTGCGATGTAGTAATTATCTCGGTAAGACCGAGGTCGATCCACAGGGAAGGAAGTAAACATTCAAATTATCCTAATAACTAGAATCAAAGAGGTTTGTGAAATTGGTTTTGAACATAAAATAGAAAATCTGATAATCAAAAGATAACTAGAGCATCAGGATCCACTTATAGCTCTCCTTAGATGCATAATTCGCTATGGTTTCTCACTTTCTCAACTAGAATCGATATTAAGATCTATCTAGTCGGATGATAGAGCTATTAAACCAAACAATCTGTCATATGTAAGTTCAATGCATAGGATTCACTCAATGTAGGCTGAGCTGAGCATGCTCAATTGCATAGGTCATTCCCCATTCCAAAAGGTTCAGTTCACAATCATAACCATCCTCAAGTCCTGTCATAAGACAAGGCTAGATCATGATTTGAACTTGATTCAAATCACATGCACAATCCATACATATTACAGAAATTCAGAAAAGTAGAACTTTGGTAGGAAGTCCCCACATGAAGATCATAGTACTAGAGCGCACTCCAATTCCTCGGATCATACAGGGTCTAGACTGATGCAAACCAATTAAGAATTTAAGTAATTCTCTCCCCAACATCCATGAGTCATCATAGAGACTAAGAAAAACTACTTAAAGCTTGTATAAACTTCAAACCATGGTTCATAATCATGAATTCCAACTTTAAAACTAATAAAACGAATTAAACAATCTAAGAAAACTATAAGGTTCACCTCTTAGCTCCAGCTAGGAGATTAGCTAATGAAAAGCATATTAAAAACTAGAACTAGAACTAAGAAAAGGAAGAAAAACTAGCTGGAGGAGGCTAGGAAGCCTCCTATGACTTGAACTCCTTGCTCCCCCACGTCCTTGGTTGCCCTGGAATAGAAGAGAGCACCCCCTTTTATAGTGCAGCAATAGTACAGCAACATAGCAGAATTTGTTTTGCTTGGTACGGCTTAACCAATGGTTGGATTGCCTTCAAAATTGATTTATAGCTTCCTTGTAATGTGATCTTCCTCATAGATGATTTAGATTTCCAAGATTATCCTCTGAATGGCCCCACCAATCACATCACCGACTGCCTCTCAAAATCGCGCACTTCGGGTACCTTCAGAACCAGTCATCTTGCTTTCAACGGTCCGGAGTGTACAGATGTCGGATTGATCCCAAATTTTGAACATTGGTAGAAAATTCCTCCTCTACATGATAGACGGATTAGATTGTCCAAAACCATCCCAGAATGTGGTCCGAAAATTAGAACACTTAGGGCTTTTATAAACTCTGCGCAGTTGGATCTTTCTGGATGGTCCATCTTTCTTCAACCGGTACGATCAAACCACACATCCTTTTGATCTGAAACTTTTATGGTTATTCATATGGATGTGGTCTAAAAGATGTCAAAGTAGATTTTTTATATCATCAATGATGGGCCACCTGGACCGGCCTAGAGAGGAGTAGCGAAATCTGGAACTTTCTGGACAGTTCGTATTGTTTTGGCCACCACGATCAATCCGTAGCTCCGATCGACACGAAACCGGGTTAGTTCGGCGTCGAGCTCCTCTTCGATATGGATGTGTTGGATTTCCAAATATCATCAAGATGGCTTCAGAAAAGTGGTCCGAAAAAAGAAACGGGAATGGCCTGCTGTATGCAATCTGGAATCTGAAACTTGCATGGCCGACCGGTCACGACCGGTCGGACAGGGCTGGCCGATCGGTCATGACCGGTCGTGACCTGTCTATTTTGGTCCAGCATGTGTAGAAGGTTGTAATGTTGGCCGACCGGTCATGACCGGTCGGGGCCTCTTTGGCCAACCGGTCTTGACCGGTCGGACCCCATTTTCCGCACTTTTTCTTCTTTCTTTTCTTTCTTTCTTTCTTCCTCATTCTCCTCTCTTTCTTCATCATTCTTTGGTCCACCTTGGGCCTTCATCAAAGACTCCTAAATGTGCCCTTTGGTCACCAATTGAGCCAAGCCACTCTCATTCCTAAAATTGCAAAACATGTATTTGATTAGTCTTTAAATTATGAAAATCTTGCATAATGAGTGATGAATTGGGTTTAGAATATGCACAATTAAGAGCTTAACACACCCCCCAACCAGCATTTTGCTAGTCTCGAGCAAAACATGCGTGAAACAAGTTCAATTCTCAAAAACAACTCTCCTTCAGAAACCTATGCTTCTATACATCCAAGACACACAAGTGTAAAAGTCAGAAAATTAGGTGATAGAAGTTGAAACCTTAAGCTCTTAAAACATAATAAGTATCCTATGAAATTCTCCTGATTGATTGATGAAATAGAAGAACTTGAACAAATTCAACCTAGTGGTGCATAGTGAAAGTTCATCTGCATGAGTTTCTGGGCTTATCTTCTTCATGAATCAACTAAACTATGGATTTCAAGGTACACAGAGCAACAACAAGCCTATGACAGGAATTTGTCTTACTGTCCTTCCGACGGCTTTCACACTACGTCCCATTTCGGCTTTGGTTATGGGTAGACCATCCCCCGGTTGGTAGTAGGTAGCCCTAATCGGAATTTTCCACCATTTTTCCATCATTCCCAATTTCATCCTTCCTTTTCCTTTTTCTTTTAAATTAGATAGGATTTTTAGAAATCCATATCTTTCGTATTTTCCCATGGACAAGGATGGACAAAGTACCCCGGCTTGGTTCCTCAACACCTTAAATCTAAGTATAGCCAATCCACCAATCACATAATCCTTTCAACCCATAAAAATCGGTGTAATGTGAACTAGGTGTAAAAGTGTTCAAATTTTCTATCACTCACATAAATAGGGGAATTCACATATAAAACCATTATATTAAAAGAAGTTCAAAGCTTGAAACATCACTCACTTCGTATCTCCTCTTCTTATACTCGTATCATCCTTGAATGCATAGAACAAAATTTTCCAAAAGAATTTTGAATTTTAGAAAAATCAAAAATTTTCTACATAATTGCTCGAAATATCACAAAAGCTAGTAAATTCATCTAAGGAATCTCACCCCCCAACCAAAATCTTACATTGTCCTCAATGTAATAAGATATGCAATATGCATGACATGAGAGCAATGACATAAAACAAAGGAGAGTGTGAACGAGAGTACCTGAGGTAGCAAGTTGATCAATTCTAGCATCTTCCATTGTCTCAATGAGACTTATTCAATCCTAAATGCAGAAAGAATCCTAACTACCTACCTACCTTTGATTAGTCTGATCGACTACATGATCAAATTTGAGCAGGATCTTCATGAATTTCAATAGGTTTCTCATGAGGACCATCCAAAGTCCTGCTCGAATGTATACATGGGTGCATTTCTTCATGAAGGTCCAATCATAATGTGCACCACATGCATGTAAGGAGGAGATAACAGCAGCAAAAAGATATCTCCTCAAGTTCTGAATTGGGTTGTAATTGATTAAAAACGGGTCCTCCCAATCAGAATTTTCAATGGGTTGAAGAACCCATGATGGTGGAGAGACATTCATTAAGTATTTTTCAATTTGGGTTGTCTCCTCCACAAATTCAGAATTGCACGGTGTTTCCACAAATAATGGTAAAGAGTGTAAATCAGTGGAATGGTGTTCTTCAGGCACCGACACCGTGTCTAACAAACTATCCAACTCCTTAATCATCTCACCATCCAGATCATAGGGATGGGTCATGCATTCCTCTAGGAAATCGAGAGAGTCGGATGAAGGGTCCTCGTTCTCCTTAAGTGATTGAGGAAATTTTGTTTCAAGGGTAAGGAATTCCTCCTCTATAGAGGGAAGGTCTTCCAAAGAAAAATTTTCAGATTCAGTGGTAAGCACATCATCTAGCATTTGTTGATCTTTTGAAATTTCAGATTGTGCCACCCCATCATCCAAAGAAACAGAATTTCCAACCCAAGGGAGTTCTTCCACAATAAAATTGGTCATGTTTTGTTGGTGGAAGGACTCAAAAATATCGACTTCAGCCATCTCTCTAGCAAGAATATCTTCTGGTGACTCATAAACATCCGGCCCTTTGGAAGAAGAAATCATGGACTCACAATCATCCTTCAAACCCTCATTGTAGGCAATCTCACTATCACTTTCAGATTTTATGGATTCCTCAGGTTCGTCAACCGTTATTGAAATCTCTTCATCATTCAAATCGGAATAGCTAAAAGAGATAGTTGATTCACCATAATCAATGGTAATGGTGGGATCACTGAGATCAATATCCTCTAGAAGTTTAGTCATTAAATCTAGAGAAGGTTGGGTTTGGATAGCCTCATCCTCCTCATTGTTGGGGATTGATTCGGTGTTCCCAATGTTGGGTTCAATATTTTGAGATGGCGAGAGGTTTTGTATGCATTGCTCAGTTATTTCCATAAACTCTCGCAGTGTATCCTCAAGAGTTCGTGTCGGTTGTGGCTCATGAGAAAGAAACTCTTAAGGATAATTGTTGGCATCCATGGTTGGCTCGTCTCCCAAATTGAAATTTTGATGTTCCCACCTATTAGGATTGTGCATGTCATATGTTGTGCTATTAGATAGTTGTTGATATTTGTAGCCAAACAAGTGATCATACATTGTCCTAATCGGTGGAACATTATTTATCTCTTTCTGATACTCTCCCATTGTCTTACCTGGCGAAAAGTTATGCACATTGTTGTCATTCCGGTAATCTCACAAGGTCTTATGTGGGGGAGTATTAGAAGTAGATTGAGTCATAGAAAGATATTCATGCTTGTAATGGTTCCAATCATAATGATTTTTTAATTGGTTCGACCTTTCATCTTCCAAAAGGTATTTAGACAATCCACCCGTCCAATCATTCATAATGAAATTATAATAAGTTGAAATAATCCCTAATCTAGGAAGAAAAACAAAAAGAAGAAAGGGAGATGGAGAGATGTTACCCGTGAAGGTGAGAGCTATGTCAGCAACAATGCCCTACAAAATCCAACAAAAAATTGTTAGTAATCTAGAAAAAAAATCAGAAAATCCACTTCTATAAAAACTAAAAATCCTACCTAACTAAGACTACTCTATAGCTACTAGAACAATTAGAACCATTTAACCTCTTCCCTGGCAGCGGCGCCAAAAACTTGTTCGCTTCCCCAAGTGTAGGGTTGCGATGTAGTAATAATCTCGGTAAGACCGAGGTTGATCCACAGGGAAGGAAGTAAACAATTCCAACTATCCTAATAACTAGAATCAAAGAGGTTTGTGAAATTGGTTTTGAACATAAAATAGAAAATCTGATAATGGAAAGATAACAAGAGCATCAAGGATCCACTTATAGCTCTCCTTAGATGCATAATTCGCTATGGTTTCTCACTTTCTCAACTAGAATCGATATTAAGATCTATCTAGTCGGATGATAGAGCAGTTAAACCAAACAATCTGTCATATGGAAGTTCAATACATAGGATTCACTCAATGTAGGCTGAGCTGAGCATGCTCAATTGCATAGGTCATTCCCCATTCCAAAAGGTTCAGTTCACAATCATAACCATCCTCAAGTCCTGTCACAAGACAAGGCTAGATCATGATTTGAACTTGATTCAAATCACATGCACAATCCATACATATTACAAAAATTCAGAAAAGTAGAACTTTGGTAGGAAGTCCCCACATGAAGATCATAGTACTAGAGCGCACTCCAATTCCTCGGATCATACAGGTCTGGACTGATGCAAACCAATTAAGAATTTAAGTAATTCTCCCAAACATCCATGAGTCACCATAAGACTAAGAAAAACTACTTAAAGCTTGTATAAACTTCAAACCATAGTTCATAATCATGAATTCCAACTTTAAAACCAATAAAACGAATTAAACAATCTAAGAAAACTATAAGGTTCACCTCTTAGCTCTAGCTAAGAGATTGGCTAATGAAAAGCATATTAAAAATAAAACTAGAACTAAGAAAAGGAAGAAAAACTAGCTGGAGGAGGCTAGGAAGCCTCCTATGACTTGAACTCCTTGCTCCCCACGTCCTTGGTTGCCCTGGAATAGAAGAGATTACCTCCTTTTATAGTGCAGCAATAGTACAGCAACATAGCAGAATTTGTTTCGCTTGGTACGGCTTAACCAATGGTTGGATTGCCTTAAAAATTGATTAATAGCTTCCTTTTAATGTGATCTTCCTCATAGATGATTTAGATTTCCAAGATTATCCTCTGAATGGGCCCACCAATCTCATCACCGACCGCCTCTCAAAATCGCGCACTTCGGGTTCCTTCAGAACCAGTCATCTTGCTTTCAACGGTCCGGAGTGTACAGATGTCGGATTGATCCCAAATTTTGAAGATTGGTAGAAAACTTCCTCCTTTACATGATAGATGGATTAGATTTTCCAAAACAATCTCAGAATGTGGTCCGAAAATTAGAACACGTAGGGATTTTATAAACTCTGTGCAGTTGGATCTTTCTGGATGTCCATCTTTCTTCAACCGGTACAATCAAACCACACATCCTTTTGATCTGAAACTTTTGTGGTTATTCATATATGGATGTGGTCTAAACGATGGTTAAAGTAGATTTTTCATATCATCAATGATGGGCCACCTGGACTGGCCTAGAGAGGAGTAGCGAAATCTGAAACTTTCTGGACAGTTCGTATTGTTTTGGCCACCACGATCAATCCGTAGCTCCGATCGACACGAAACCACTTGGGTTAGTTCGGCGTCGAGCTCCTCTTCGACATGGATGTATTGGATTTCCAAATATCATCAAGATAGGCCCAAAAAACTGGTCTGAAATGTCAGAAACGGGAATAGCCTGCTGTCTGCAATCTGCAACTCAGAATTTTCATGGCCGACCGGTCAAGACCAGTCGGACAGGGCTGGCCGACCGGTCACGACCGGTCTGGCCTTCTTTGGCATTACTCCAGCAAGCATGGCCGACCGGTCAAGACCGGTCGGGCTTGTTCAGCTACCTTCCAGCGTGCATAGCTGACCGGTCTAAACCGGTCTGGCTTCCTTTTTCTTCTTGTTTTCTTCCTTTCTTTCTTCTATTTTCTTCTTTCCTTGCTTCTTTCTTTGCTTCCTTCTTCCTTCGGCCCTCCTTGGGTCTTCATCCAAGGTTCTAAATCAGCTCTTTCCATCATCAATTTGGCGGAGTTCACTCTCAAACCTGCAATCACAAAACATGCATTAGATTTGTCTATATACCATGCAAACCTCGCACAATGAGTGATGAATTGGGGCTAGAATATGCACAATTAATAGCTCAACAACTAGTAAAATGTTGGTTGGGGGGTTGTGTTGAGCTCTGAATTGTGTATATTCTAACCTCCTTTCATCACTTATTATGCCTGGTTTGCATGTTTAAAAGACTAATCTAATGTACGTTTTGTGATTGTAGGAAAGAGAGAGAAACTTCACCTATTTGAAGGCTAAAAGGTCATTTTAAAAGCCAATTGATGATTATAGAAGGTGAGCCAAAGAAGAAAGAAAGAAGCAAGGAGAGGAGAGAGAAAGAAAGAAGAAAATCAAGAGAAAAATAGGCTTGACCAGTCAAGACTGGTCGGCCAAACAGGCTCCGACCGGTCAAGACTGGTCACCCACAAGGCAGCCTTCCTTACATGCTTGCTAGACTTAATCCAGCACTATCCGACCGGTCAAGACTGGTCAGTCAGCCACCTCCAATTGGTCGGCCATACTCAATTAGCAAGTGCAAAATTCTGCACTTTCCAATTTTTGAATTTCTGGGTTTCCTAGTGTGGCTAGGACATCCGATTTTGTAATTTTCTCAAGTGGTGAAGCTCTAAATCTATAAAAAGACACCTAGGGGTGGATCTAAAGATATCATTGAAGGCTTGGGAAGTCGTGGGAGGTGAAGGAGATCGCTGTGGAGCGTCTACAACTCCTCCAAACTCGGTTTTTCTATATTTTTCATTAGTTTTCTTTTGAGTTTTAGTTTAACCTATTAATGGTTGGCTAAACCTCTTAGCTAGGGTTAAGAGGTAAATCTTTTAGTTGTTTACAATGTTTAATTCCAATTAGTTCAAGTACTTTTTTATTTATGAAGAACACTTCTAGTTCAAGTTTGAAATAAAGTTAGTATTTTTAGTTGATCTTCTATCTCTTGTGAATTCTCTTACACGGGATGTTTTATTTTCTAAGATTGCTCAATGGGGTATTGATTGATAGGATTTTGGGTTGTAGAGATCTTAGATCCACCATGATATGTTGGATGCTAGGGGATTTTACAAACCAAGTTTTCTAAGTGCTTATCTAGAACTAGACTAGAAGGGGTTTTTATCTTTTGATTGGATCTGAGATAGTTGTTTATGTGTTGATTTTGGTTCAATAGAAGTTCAATTCATGCTTCTAAATCAAGTCTAGTGACAAGGCTTGAGGAAGAATCATGAATGTGATCTTGCTTGTTTTGTGAAGGATTGGGTTGTGTGATCGAATACACCCTGTTAACGTCAGATTTTGTAACTGGATCCTCCGGACGTTCACCTTCTCTCCACCAGATACTTCCTCCGCCGGACCTGAAAGAAGACAGAAAGCAACTAAGGGTGGCTGATGTCCAGCCGTTAGCCCTCCGATGCTTAAGTCAGGCCGAAGCAAGAAGAAGAATAACCAGGCAAAAACAGGCCAGAGATTGAATATTATGTGTACCTTTCTCTTAATAGAGTCATCCCTTTATATAAATCTGAAGTTATTCAATCTGTCACATAAGACATCCAAATTTCGCTGATTTCGTGTATGATACGAGATCCTGCTGATTTCGTGGGATAAGATCCTTATCCTCAGAGGCGAGATCTAACCCATTTACTTATTTCGGCAATCACGTTCCTTGATAGCAATCCCTTGAGATTCGGAACCACGCCCAAAATCAACCTATACAGGCTGCTAGTAGGCATAGTAGTAGCGCTGATCGCTCATGTTGAGCTGGAAGCCGTAGTTGGAGTCATAGCCGGCGAAAAGGAAGGAGACGCCGACGGGACGGAAACCACCTAACCGGGTGTAGCCCTGCTTGGTGTCGCAGAGGGATTGGACAAGCTGCTCGACAGGAATCGGATGCTGGTACTGAAGGCTAAATGGTGTCGCCACAGAAAAAACTGTTCGTATGTTGGAATATGGTCGGAGTCCTAGTGCTCGCTCATTTGGATGCAACCCTTTTCAATGACTTGTGAGAAGGTCTGCTCGCAGATCGAGAAGAGAATCTCTGCTTTGCTTTATCTGACTATCGGCTATGGGAGCCCGATGCCCTGAGAATAGATGCTCCGTATTTGTCCATCTGCGACTCTCGATCAGCTTATCTCGAGAGTCGAATGGGCATCCCGCACTTACCCATTCTGCGACTCTCGCTCAGATGATCTCGAGAGTCTAATGGGTACTTCCGTATCTACCCGATCTGCGACTCTTGCTCAGATGATCTCGAGAGTCTAATGGGTACTTCCGTATTTACCCGATTTGCGACTCTCGATCAGATGATCTCGAGAGTCGAATGGGCGTCCATGTACAATCTTAATAGCTGAGTTGATCTCCATTATTTTGCCTATAACACACCCAATGCCTTAGTTGATTATGAGAGAACCATATTAGTAGATGATCTATCTATGTTAGACATATTGTGATGATTTGATTGCTCTATATTCCGATTGGATAGGGATAGAACTCCGATTCTAATTGCGTGATTGGCTTGAATGGTTTGAATTGGCATTGTGAATGAGTATTAGTGGATCCTTAGCACTTTAGTGTTTATTTCCTTGATTTAGTTCTAAAATAGATAGTTTATGTTTTTAATTTTCATCTATCATTACAAAATCCGAATTTAGTTCATCCTAGTTATAAAGTTTAGAATTGTTACGACAATCCCTGAGGATCGACCTTGGCTTACCGAGAATTATTACTACATCGCAGCCTTGCACTTGAGGCGAGCGAACAGCAAATCCTCTACAACTAGTGTCCAACCCTAATCTAGCGCATAGACCATACCATCACAAGTTCAAACACAGTTAAACCAAATGATTCCTCCTAACAAAAGCCATCAAGGCACCAAGTCCATTAAAGGACACAACAACGAAATTTCACCAAATAAAGCCAACAAGGCACATTAATACACAAGGATGGTAGGCCTCAACTAAATTTCATTTGATTAAAATGTAAGGTGGCCAATAGTTCGAGGTATCAAATCAAATATGTATCACGATTATATGAATCATGAATGAGCAGTCTAGGTCACATGTGTCAATCCACGATCACCCACAATTACTGTGGATATCACAACTGAATTCCAATTGTCGCATTTCATGATTCCAAGCATTTAACATGCAACACATGTGGATTACACTAAAGCATGTTATGACTACATATTCATGTATAATCTAAGGGGAATTCATCACATTCAAGTATTTGAGGATGTTGAGGAGTGAGCGTGTGTGATCCATCCTATGTAAAGATCTAGCATGACATGTGTTTACATACAAGATTCTAAGCATGTCATGAATTCTAGCAAATTATTTCTAATCAAACCATGTGAGATAGACTACTATGGTTACCACAAAATTCATGGATTAGAATAATTATTCAAGTATTGAGACTATCGTAAGAGCAAAAATGTTGTAGGAAAGCTTGAAGAGGAGATTCTCACTTTTCAATTTAAGATTCTTAAGTTTCTGTGTGCTCCAACACGACTATGCTTTAATTAGGGTAGCTCCTACTGCTAAAAATTGGGAAAATTAGGAAAATCAATTCTCAACATAAAAAAAACCCTAAATCAACATCAATAACCTAAATCTACCTTTTAATCGCTACTATTTAACTCAAATCAGGGTTTGATTAAAGAGTTTTAACTTAAGTAGCGACGGAGCCAACTTGGCTCGGCGATGCAGCCCTAAACTCGGGCCCACATAGTCAATCTCAAGCTACCACACACCACCACCTGAGCTACATAGCTATCGAACGACCTCCAATTGCCAACTGAAACCTCGAATCCTAACATGTACACCCCGCTTAGGGCTTCATAACATGGAAGGGCCGATGGATGGCAAGCATCGCCCATACATTGACTAAATGAAGTCATCGATCTTCTTACAGCATCATCGGACACTCCCCCAGCTTGAAATAGGAAGGGAAGAAGAAGAAACAAAGGGTTGACGGTGAACGATTATCCGGTGAGGCGATTTGCTCCTGGACTCTCAATCTCTCTCCCACTCTCACACACCCCCTCCCACTCTCACACACCCCCTCTCTCTCTCTCTCTCTCTCTCTCTCTCATTTGAGAAATGAGAGAAACAAAAGGGGTTAGGGCTTTTATAGCCCTAAACAGGTTTGGTGGTTCACAAGCGAACCACATGATTTTAGGGGCAGTCGATAGGCCGACGACAATGCTAATCGGAACAACAAGAACTAACGATCGGTCGGTCGGACCAACAAACGACAAATTTATCATGTGCTACACAAGTTGGTCTAACCGACAGGCCTTAAGTAGCCCTGTATCGGCCCAGTCTGATATGCTCAGGTCCTAAGGGTCCATCTTATGTGTTCTGCTGACCATTCACTCATACTAAGCATTTCCTTCATTAACAATAAGTGCTAACAATCTCTGATCGCATACTAGGGTCTATGGGATTAAGAATCCGATGATTTGGGCCCGCATGTGTTATATTTTAGTTCAACCTGTGAGGGCATGGGATTTAATTGAGCCACTGACTCTTAGGTCAAAGTTTTGGCTCGCAATCCCCAGGGTTTCATGCTCACATGCACACACAGGCAAGTGTGACTGGCTATTCTAATCGACATTTTACTAGTAACACTCGAGGACATCCAATACCCGAGTATTGGAGGACCGGGGTATTACAACATATGTACCAGGGTATTACAACATATGTACCAAGGATATGGTAAATGATTAACTGTTCTTTTAAAACTGACAACAAGATGTCATGGCATTTTAGCACTTTAAAAAGTGAACTCAAGGGCTCCTAGATTATGGCGCCCTTGTGGAAATCTATTTGATTGTATCGAAAGGACCAATGAATTGGGATTTCCCTATTGGGCCAGGTCATTTCGGGGCAAGCGGATCATTTATCATAAGAGGATAAGCTTCAAGAGAATGATTCGGAGTTTTTACAGAGTGGAACCATGCAGTACCAGACACAAGATAGATCTTCCAAAGAACAAGGCTTTTTTCAAATAAGCCAATTCTTTGTAGCAATAAAGAAGTCTAACAGTGTCTCTCGTTTTCTTTATTTCTTTATTTCACTCTTTCTTATTATTTATTTTTTTATTAAAGGGCACAACACATGTAACACACTTCGAGAGAAGGGAAGAGGGCATTGGATATAGGCTTGTGGGGACTACTTGTGGGCAGCCACTGGTGGGTGAGTCCCACAAGATCTTTTTTTCAAAAATATCTCAAGTGGATATCTCTTTTTTCAATCCCTTTCTTTTGAAATTCAAATTCAAATGAAAGTAATTGTGATAATAGAAAGAGTTCAAATGTGATAGGAATAAGCCCTATTGTATTTGAATTCCTAATTTTCTCGGTTCCTCCCTTTATAAAAGAAGAAGAAGAAGAAGAAGGCATTCCTTCGTAAAGACATGCATCCGAGTAATTCTTCAAAGAGAAAATTGAGAAGAAAAATGAGAGAATATCCATTGGCAATAAACTTACCTCTAGATGATTTAAATTGTTGATCATGTCCGTTAGACACATTAATTGTAGGATTAATGGGTGATAGCACTTTTATACTTTTCAACTCATATAAAAGTTATGTAGATTACTGAAAGTGGGTCATCCATCTTCGTTTTGCATAAAGGTCCTTAGGGTCATGAAATACCGTTCGATTCTATGAGTCTACCTATCAAGGCCTTTAAAGTGGTATTAGAGTAGCTATAGCAGACCTCTAATTTATGTGGATTAATATCAAGGTAAATGTCATTTTTTGTAAATTGAAATTTTACTTATATCTCATTTATCAATGTATTGTCTAAGCAATGCCTCTACAAACAGCCTTTTAGTCCAACGAGCATGTCTTTTAGCCATACCAGAATTTCTAGGAGTTTTGGCTATTACACAAGGAATATGGAATTATAATTCTATTTCATTACTTAACCTTCTACTCATTTCTATATTGGTCTCTTAATCACAATTTGGCTTTAATTGGTCCAATTAGATTAACATGTTAATCATACAAATTAGAACCCAACTTAGAAATTAAAGACTAAATCCTACTTATTCCCATTAAATAAAGTATTTACATCAAACTATATGGTCATTAGTCCCTTGAGTTCTAATAATTGGCTTTGTTCCAAATTCAGGGTAAAAACCCATATTTTGTCTTAATGATTTCATTTACCAAGAAACACATCAATCGATCAACGGATTTTTTAATTTAACAATTTAATATATAACAACTAATATATGTATATGTATACAATAGGGTCAGAAGAAACTCCATTTCGATTATTCTACTTAAAATTGGTTACATCATTGAATTCCACCATTATCATACATATAGGTGCATTGGTCATTGTTATAGTCAAAAGTAGTGGAGATCATCTGATGGAGATAGACCCCGCGAGCACGTCTATCTGACTATCGAGAACAACTGTTCGCAACTCGTATATTCTAATGATGCTCCGACTCCGCGAGCACGTCTATCCGACTATCGAGAACGACTATTCGCGACTCGTATATTCTAATGATGTTCCGACTCCGCGAGCACGTCTATCTGACTATCGAGAACGTCTGTTCGCGACTCGCATATTAGGAAAAACGACGCTCGATTACCAAAGCTTCGAGAAGTTGTGATCGATAGTTAAATACTGGAAGGCACGAGGAGTTGTATTTTTCCTGCGAGCAGACCTTCTCATAAGTCGTTGAAAGGTGTCGTATTTGTATGAGCGAGCACTTGGACTCGCGACCATCTTCCAACATACGAACAACTTTTTCTGTGGTGACATCTCTTAGCCCTCAGTACCAGCAGCCCGTATAGGCCGAGATTGGGCTTATCTTCTTCAGCGGTTCCCAGTCTCAAGGGATCGCTATCAAGGAACGAAACTATCGGACGCGTCATTGAATTAGATTTCCCTTTCTATCTGAGGATAAGAATCTTATCCCACGAAATCAGCAGGATCTCGATATCTTACGTAACAGGTTAGATCATTTCAGATCTATATAAGGAGAAGACTCCATTAAGATACAGGTACACAATATTCAATCGCTAGCCTCGTTTTGCCTGGTAATTCTTCTTGCTTTGCCTGACTTAAGCATCGGAGGGCTAACGGCTGGACACTAGCCACCCTTAGTTGCTTTCTGTCTTCTTACAGGCCCGGCGGAGGAAGTGTCTGTTGGAGAGGAGGTGAACGACCGGAGGATCCTGTTACAGAATTTGACGTTAACAGTTTGGCGCCGTCTGTGGGAACGACTTGATCGTCAAAGTCAATCGTTCTAACCACTGATCGAAATCCTTCCGATATGCCTCCTAAAAAAGCTATTCATCCTTCGACTTCAAGGCAGGCACCACCTCCGCCCGACGAGACGGAATCCGTAACTGTCCCTCTCCCCACTTCGACGAATATCCCTCAAGGAGCCCCAAATATGCCGTCAGCGAATCCATTATTGGAGGCCTCTGGAAATCAAGACGACGTTCTACGTTTCCTTGGAACTACTCTTCTAACTCTAAATGCCGGAGTCTAGGCCCTGTCAAATCGACTTGATCAGCATTTCCCCGAACCACAGAGACAACCCTCCGAGGGGTTACCACCGCAACCCATTCCGGTGGCTTCCAGACATTCTGTGGACGAACCACACGTTCAACCAAATCATCCTCCGTCAAACTGAACACCACTCGGCAACCACCCCCCTGTGCTGCCTCCACATTCCGTACATTCTAGTGCGTCTCGCCAACCTCAACCTCAGGACTCCACCGTCGAAACATCAGGCTATACCTTACCATGGGAAGCAGATCTCAAAAGAATCCATGATCGTTTTGACGTTATAGAGCAGCGATACCAGGCAAATCGACCATCTGCCGTTATTGCGGCGATACATCAATCCGAGTCCCCCTTCACCAGCGAGGTTATGGAAGCACCGTTACCTAGAAAGTATCGAACACCTGTTATCACCCCGTACACAGGTATTGGCGACCCTCTTAAACACCTGAAAACATACAGGTCTCTTATGGAGTTGGAGGGTCATGGCTCGAAAATCATGTGTAGGGCTTTTTCCCTAACTTTAAAGGAAGCTGCTCGTACGTGGTTCCGAGGACTAAAACCTCGTTCCATCAGCTCCTTTTCACAGTTATCGGAGATGTTCCTTTCTCAATTCATGGGAAGCATTCGCATTAAGAAGCCAGCCTCCCATCTAATGGATCTGAAACAGCAGCATGGCGAGACAATAAAGGAGTTCACAGTACGGTTCACTGCAGAAGCCGTTCAAACTGAAGGTTATACTGAAGAAAAAGGTCTCACAACCCTTATAGCCGGAATAACGAGCGAGAAATTCAGGTTTGCCTTAGATAAAAGCCCTCCGAAAACTATGGCAGAGTTCCAAGCCAACGCTCAAAAGTATATCAATACAGAAGAAGTTGCATTGACACGCCATGGAGTACAGGGTAAGAAACGCAAGCCAGAGGGAACCTCTTCTGCAGATAAAAAATATCGTCGTGATCAACGTGATCGTTCTCCCAAGAAGCCTTATTCTGGTAAATATCATAACTACACTCCTCTCAATCGGTCTCATGAAAAGGTTCTAATGGAAATTAAACACAAGCCATATGTAAAGTGGCCTGCAAAGATCAAATCCGATCCTGAGAAGAGAGACAAGAGCAAGTTCTGTTACTTCCACAAAGATCACGGGCATAGAACCCAGGACTGCATCTCTCTACGAGATCATATTGAAGCCCTTATTCGAAAGGGCCACCTCCAGGATTATGTCGCTCGCAAAAATCGATCACCAGAAAGGGCGAAAGCCTCACCTCGCCAAAAGGAACCATCTCATCATCATACTGCCCAAGAGGACGCTGAGCCAACTGGAGAAATCCGCACCATCGTCGGAGGACCAGCTTGTGGGGGCGACTCTCAAGCTTCAAGGAAAGCAAACACTCGGAAGACGTCTAAAGAACCCCAGCATATTTATTGGCTGGAACAGGCGTCCAGCGTGACAAAAGCCAGCCATCTTCCAATTTCCTTCTCCCTCGAAGATGCAGCAGGAATTCACTTCCCTCACGAAGACTCCATCGTAGTCGCATTAAAGGTATCGAATATTTGACTTATCGAATTATGGTGGATACAGGTAGTTCAGCGGATATTTTGTATCTGGAAGCTTTCAACAAAATGGCACTTGCCAGAAGCCTACTCAAACCAGTTTCGACTCCTCTCGTTGGCTTCGGAGGTGAGGTGGTAACACCTGAAGGAAGCATTGATCTCCCAGTTACTTTTGGAGAAAGTCCAGCGAAGACTACCGTCTTCGTGAACTTCCTCGTGGTGGATCGTAAATCAGCATATAACGCCATTTTGGGGCGGCCATCGCTTAATAAAGTTGGAGCAGCCTTACACCCATCCTATTTATGTGTCAAGTTCCCTACCCCGAATGGTGTTGGGGTTGTGCGAGGAAATCAAAAGGAGGCTCGGTCTTGCTACACCCGTTATGGTGATAGCACAAGATCGAAAGAAAGCTCAAGCGACACCCGTTATGGTGATAGCACAAGATTCACCCAACTCTTCCACAAACACCTCGTTAGATCCGAGAGAAAATGCCCTTCAATCAGGAACCCCTGGGGAAGAGACAGTGGCGATTCAATTAACCAAAGACGACCCGTCCAAGGTCGTATACATTGGATCCTCTTTAACTGGTGTCTATCGTGAAGATCTGGTCCGTTTTCTCACCGAATACCAAGACGTGTTTGCTTGGTCTCATAAAGATATGCCAGGCATCGACCCTAATGTTATCTCACATCGTCTGAATATCGATCCGAAGCATAAACCCGTACACCAGCGTCGACGCGCCTTCACTGCAGAAAGGCAAATGGCGATCAAAGCTGAAGTCGAGAAGCTGCTTACAGTTAATTTCATAAAAGAAGTTGACTACCCAAAGTGGGTCGCTAACGTAGTTCTCATCCGCAAAGCTAATGGCAAATGGAGAATGTACGTCGACTATTCAGATTTAAATAAAGCCTGTCCCAAAGATAGCTTCCCGACGCCGCGGATCGACCAGCTGGTCGATTCAACAGCAGGACACGCTCTGCTTAGTTTTATGGATGCTTATTCTGGTTACAACCAGATCATGATGCATCCACCTGATAGCCAGCATACCGCCTTCATCACAGATCGGGGATTATATTGCTAACAGGTAATGCCTTTTGGTCTTAAAAATGCAGGGGCCACTTATCAACGCCTCGTCAACAAAATATTCGCTGCCCAAATCGGCAGAAATATGGAAGTTTACGTTGATGACATGCTCGTGAAGAGCATCGTAGAAGATGACCATCTTTCTGACCTTCAAGAAGTCTTCGATCTGATGAGGAAATACCAGATGAAGTTGAATCCAGAAAAGTGTGCATTCGGGGTATCTGCTGGAAAGTTCCTCGGATTCATGGTCGGTCAGCGAGGAATTGAGGCAAATCTCGAAAAAATACAAGCATTGATGGAGATGAAATCCCCGACCACTCTTAAGGACGTCCAGCGTTTGGCTGGTCGCATCGCATCGTTGAACAGGTTCATCTCGCGAGCGTCTGACAAATGCTTACCATTCTTCAAACTCCTTCATGCAACGGCCAAGTCTGATTGGAAATGGACACCACAGTGTGAAGAAGCCTTTCAACAACTGAAGCAATACCTGAGCACGCCCCCCATTTTATCTAAACCTGTAGCACATGAGCAACTCATTCTTTATTTATCTGTGTCCTCTATAGCTGTTAGCGCCGCTTTAATAAGAGAAGATTTCGGGGTGCAAAGGCCCGTTTATTATATCAGTCGAGCAATGGTCGATGCAGAAACTCGGTATTCTGATATGGAAAAGCTGGCCCTAGCCTTAGTCACGGCAGCTCGAAAACTGCGACCATACTTTCAAGCCCACGCTATTCTAGTACCAACAAATCATCCGCTACGGCAAATCCTTCAAAAACCTGAGGCTTCCGGACGCTTAACTAAATGGGCGGTCGAGATCAGCGATCACGATATCTCATTCTGCCCCAGGACTGCAGTCAAGGGCCAGGCTGTGGCTGACTTTATCGCCGAATTCACATACTCTTCTAATGATAATGCCGCGATCAACGACCAGCCTTCTTGGTCACTCTTTGTGGACGGGTCGTCGCGGGCCACTGGTAGCGGAGCGGGCCTAATTTTAGTGGCTCCCGACGGGTCGCATTTCCAATATGCTCTACGCTTCGATTCTCGCATCTCAAATAATGAAGCAGAATATGAAGCCCTGATCGTTGGCCTCGAACTGGCAATTGTCCTTTCAATTCAGAATTTGCTAATTCATAGCGACTTCCAGCTCATTGTCAACCAAGTACTCGGCGAATTCGATGCAAAAGAAGAAAGGATGGCCTTATACAAGTCTCGTGTCCTCATCTTGCTCGCGAAACTGAAGACTTATGAAATAATTCATATTCCTCGCGAGAAGAATCAACTCGCAGATTCCCTGGCGAAGCTCGCCTCTGCACCAGAATCTGAGTTGTCACATTCAATCCCCATCGAGCATCTTCAGAACCCGAGTATCGACCAAACAACTTTTGAGCAAGTAACATCGGTACAATCATCTCCATGTTGGATGGACCCCATTATCCTTTATCTCAGAGACGGATACCTCCCAGACGACAAGAAAATTGCAAGACAAATTCGTCATCGAGCCGCCAGATATACCTTGCAAGATGGAATATTGTTACGCAAAAGTTTTTCATTGCCTTATTTAAGGTGTCTTCATCCAGAAGAAACACTTCGTGTTCTCGATGAAATACACCAGGGGGTATGTGGTAACCACCCCAGGGGGCGATCCCTAGCATATAAGGCGATGAGGCAAGGATATTATTGGCCCACTATGAAAGCAGATGCAATTGCATTCTCCAAAAAATGTGACAAGTGCCAGCAATATTCTCCTATACCTCATGTACCATCCGAGCGAATGACTCCAGTAGATAGTCCTTAGCCTTTCGCGCAATGGGGGGTCGATATCATCAGTTCCTTGCCTACTGGAAAAGGACAAAATAGATTCGCGATAGTGGGGGTAGATTACTTCACCAAATGGGCCGAAGCAGAACCATTAGCCAAGATTACTGAGAAACAAACTACTAAGTTCATATGGAGAAATATCATATGCCGCTTCGGACTCCCTCACACTATAATTATCGACAACGGAACGCAGTTCGACAATGCAGCCTTTGATGAATTTTGTGAAAAATGGAAGATACGTAACCTCCGCACCTCTCCATACCATCCTCAGGCAAATGGGCAAGTTGAGGCAGTGAATAAGATCATCAAGCACCACTTAAAGACCAAGTTAGGTGAATGTAAAGGTATATGGCCGGAACTTTTGCCAGAAGTACTGTGGGCATATAGAACCACGACTTGTACATCAACAGGTGAAACCCCTTTCTCCTTAGCGTTTGGTGTCAACGCAGTAGTACCAGTGGAAATTCAAGTGCCCTCGTATCGGATCGAGCAGTATGACCCCATGGGTAACCAGGAAGATCTTCGACTTCATCTCGATCTCTTGGAAGAACGAAGAAATACCGCCCAAGTACGAGCGGCCGCATATCAACAACGTATTGCTCGCTATCGAAATGCTAAGGTTCGGCCTAGATCCTTTGTTCGCTTCCCCAAGTGTAGGGTTGCGATGTAGTAATAAACTCGGTAATACCGAGGTCGATCCACAGGGACTTTATGTAGGATGTCACAAACTCATCCACAAGTTTCTATTAAAGCTATCAATCAAAGTCTGAATAGAATGTATGTGATTAACAGTTTAAGCTAAATTGAATGTAAACAATTATAAGAGGGCACTAGGGGTTCGAGGATCCACTTGTAGCAATCCTCGATGTTCAATCCGCTGTGGGTTCCCATTCTCTCAACTAGAATCACCAGTCAGGTCTATCTAGTCGAATGATAGAACTGTTAAACCAGAAGTCTGTAACACGTAAGTTCTGTGCATAAAATTCACTCAACTCTAGGCTGATCTGAGCATGCTCATTGCATAGGTCATTCACCTTTTCTAAAGGTCCAATTCCCAATCATAACCATCCTCAAGTCTTCTCACAAGACAAGGCTAGATCATGAATTGAACTGGATTCAATTTATATGCACAGTTCATACATATTCCAGATAATCAACCAAAACTAGAACTATGGCATGAAGCCCCTTTATGAAGAGCTTGGTACTAGAGCGCACTCCAATTCCTCGGATCATACAGGTCTAGACCGTTGCAAACAAATTAAGAAGATAAGTAATTCATCCAAACATCCATGAGTCATCACAAGACTAAGAGAAATTACTTAAAAACTTGTATAAACTTCAAACCTTAGTTCATAATCATAAATTCCAAACTGAAACCACTTAACTACGAATTAAAACATCTTGGATACACTACAAGCTTCACCTCTTAGCCCTAGCTAAGAGGTTTAGCTGCTCATGATCCAAGGAAACATGAATCAACTACTAAAAGCATGAAAACAACAAAGCAAACCAAAAGGAGTTGTGAAACTCCAATCTTCACTTCCACAGTCTCCAACCTCGCTTGAACCCTTCTAGCATGCCCTAGGAACAATCCCTAGGTGTCTATTTATAGTCTGGAGGCTCCACGACTTCGGAAGAATCGAGAAAGTGCGTAACACTTACGCAGCGCAGAGAATTTCGGGAAGAAATTAGAAAATTCTATCTTAGTACGCATGGCCGACCGGTCAAGACCGGTCGGCCTCAAGTGAAAGCACTCCAGCAGTCGTCATTCCAGCAATGATGTCCGACCGGTCATGACCGGTCGGACGTTTTTCTTCTCATACCAGCAGCCATGGCCAACCGGTCATGACCGGTCGGCCTTAGTTCCTTGTTCATAGCTGGTCGGTCAAGACCGGTCTGGCCCTCTTGGCCGAACGGTCATGACCGGTCGGCAGTCTTCATGCATCTACATTCTTCCTTTTCTTTTTTCTTTCTTTCACTTTCTCTCTTCTTTTCTTCTTTGGTCCTCAAGTAATCTCCATTAGAATAGTTCCAAATGATCTCTTTATGTCTTTAATTGAGTAGAGTTCACCTTCAATCCTGTAGTCACAAAACATGCATTGAATTAGCTTTCAACCCATATAAACCATACACCATGAGTGATGAATTGGGGTTAGAATATGCACAATTAAGAGCTCAACATCCTTCAAGCTCGGAGATTTGGTCCTGAAGCAAAACTCGGAGTTCCCGCTCGTTCGCTGGATCCAAATTGGGAAGGCCCATATCGGGTTATTAGGATTGTGCGACCCGGAACTTATTACCTCGAAGACATGCAGGGAAAACCCGTACTCGCCCTTAGCACGTGGAGCATTTGCTGCAATACTTCTCCTAGATTCGATGTAGTTCACAATGAGATTTTTTGAATAAAAAGTCAAAGATATCTTTTGGTCGCTATTCCATTCACTTTGACCTGAATAGCCCTGAAGAGTATGCATACAATCTCTTAGCCAATTGCCTACCTTTGGTAGGGTTAAATTCACCTATGATGGTCGCATTTCCATCTTATGGATCGAAAACAACACTGCAGAAGAGCCTGTTTGTACTCTCGACCATCCTTCTACCCTTGGTAAATTTGGAGTCTCAATCGATAGATCAGTCTATCTCCACGAGGGCATGGTCATCACGACCCCCCGGATTGAGCACAATTCATTTCTCAATCGATAGATCAGTCTATCTCCACGAGGGCATGGTCATCACGACCCCCCGGATTGAGCACAATTCATTTCTCAATCGATAGATCAGTCTATCTCCACGAAGGCATGGTCATCACGACCCCCCGGATTGAGCACAATTCATTTCTCAATCGATAGATCAGTCTATCTCCACGAGGGTATGGTCATCACGACCCCCCGGATTGAGCACAATACATTTCTCAATCGATAGATCAGTCTATCCCTACAAAGGTATGGTTACCACGAACCCCCGGATTGAGCATAAACTCATTGAAACGAAAAGCCATTCATTGCATGAAGAGAAAAGAGAAAATAAACAAGAAGAACACTTCCAAAAATATCTTTTCATTAATGTCAGATGTTTACAAATATCTGCTCGCAAGTACAGAAAGGAAAACAAAAAGGAAAATCAATCTCTCGGAGGAGGAGCCGTGCTCTCGACTTCAGGGCCCATTTATGGAGCCCCTCCAGCCTACGTGGCTTCAGTCACCTCGTTCTGCAGCGATGATGGTCGCGACTCGTCCAAATTCCCCCATATCAAAGGATGAGGACATTCGTTGCACTACTCTTAGCGCAAAGTCGCGACCAGCATCATATGACTCATATCTTTCATCGTCATATAGCTGAGAATTTCGAAAGTCGGAAATTGCCCGAGGCCCTTCCTCCGAGAGCATTTTTACCAAGGCGACTTTCTCCTCGTCCCAGTGGATCGAGTCGTCCTTGAGCTGTGCGAGATCGGAACGCTCCTTCTCCAAGTTCTCGCTGACTTCTTTAAGCTGCGACTTGGCCTCCGCAAGCTGCTCCTCCAGCGAGATCTTGTCTTGACGAAAGATCTCCCTCTCTCTCTCCGCTTTCTCCTTCAATCCTGCGAGCTTTGCGAAGTTAGAATCCAAAGCCTGATACCTATCGGTCAGGACTTGGACTTTCTCGATGAGGATCTTCTTCTCCTCATCTCTCTTCGAGATCACTGCCTCACGGGCCTTGAGGAGTTGATCTCGTCCCTGAACCGCCTTCTCCAAGGCGATCCTCTTCCCTTCTGCCTCATCGATCACGCGACGAGCGGCGACGATATCTCGCTTCGTCCGTAAGATGAGATCTAAGCCCTGCAAAATGAAAAAGAAAAAAGTGAGAAAAAATACTAAGAGTCCAAAAATGATGAAGTTAAACAAAATCTCCAAGGTCTTACCTGGACCATCCTTACCCCCGCCTCAAGGAAGAGGTTCTCAGGGCTTGGCTCGGGAAGAGAGCCAAAAGTTTGGGGGGTAACGTTGTCGAACAAAAATTTACAAATTGGATGGAGGTGGCGAGGAATAGAGTATGTCCCACCTCCAGACGGCTGGGCAACAACCAACCCAGCCGTGCTCACGACAGGCGGGGCCATCGACTCGCGAGCAGGTTCCTGCTCGCCAGCAGAGGTCATCTTGCGAGCAGGAACCAGCTCACGAGCAGGAACCGTCTCGCGAGGTTCTATTTGCTCCAAGCCTCATCAGCTGGGGGGCAGCTGGCCCCTGCCCCATCAGGGGAGTTGTCAGTAATATTAATCACTGGTGGTCCAGGTGCGACCACCAGTGAGGGGATGTTGGGCACTGCTGGTGCCCCTGCCGTGCTCGCGAGAGGAGCAGGTTGGTCGCCACCCTTGCGGACGGACAGTTGAGTAGGTCCGGCAGACTTCTTCTGCCTTTTCGAGTTTGTGCCCTTTAGTCGAGGCGACAAACCCCTCTTTTCTCCAGCTTTTATCATCGTGACTTCTTCACTGAATATTAATCCCGCTGCTGCGAGTCGCGAGGAGGACAAGCAGGCTTCGATGTGCCTATCACCAACAGGCACCTTGTATACTTTTACTATCTTCTCGTTAATCCCTCCCTTCAAGTTTGGTTTGTTCAAGGCCGGGATACCTGCGAGCACAAGTAGCGGTCAAAATATGTATAAACCCTAGAATTTTAACTGAAGAAACAGCACAATGTGGAATTGTGCCTACCTTCACATAAAAAACGGGTAACTCCTAGACCCCTGGAGGAAGCAGACTCCCAGTTCCCGGAAGCATAAAACCATCGTTTCCTCCAGCCGGGATAGTTCGAGGAGGGCTTCCCCAGCACGAAGTTATCCCGATGCCAGTAACAGAGGTAGTACCAGCCTTCGCTGGAGGGTGCCTTCTTCAAGCAAAACATACGGAGGAATTCTTCAGCTGTGAGCTCCCCGTTGCCGGCCTGAGCCCAAAGGGCGAAGGAGCCCAGGACCACCCTCCATCCATTCACAATAAGTTGCCCGAGGGCAATCTTATAGCTTCGCAGCACATCCCTAACGAAAGGATGGAGAGGAAGGCGTACCCCCAGGATGAGCTGGTACTCATAGAAGGCCACACACCCTGGGGGAGGAGAGTCCGGTGTTTCTCCATCTCCGGGCAACCGGAGGGTGACGGAGTCAGGGATCCAAAATCTCTCCCGTAATTCAACCAACCAGTCCTCCGATAAAATGAAGGGGTATCCGGCCGCCGTATATCTGCCCGCCGGAACCCTCGCATTACTAGAAGCAGAGGATTCCGGTGTAGCATCTCCCAGCGGGACGGTAGTCTCATCAGAGTCCCCAGCCATAAGGAGGTTAAAGAAGAGAAAAAAGGAAAAAGAAAAGAAATGTACCCAAGTACGAAAGAAAGAGGAAGAAGGAACACCGGAGAAAGGAGTATGAGAGGAAGATGACTGGAGAATTCTTTCCTTCGAAAAAACTTCTGTAGAAAACCAGAGAAATGGCGGACTCCGTATATTTATAGGCAATCATTCCGCCGCATCTGGTGATACGTGGCAGCCCCCCCCTTTGGCGCGGCAGTCGAGCAGGCACGCCCATTAACTCTCCGGACACGTGGCGAGCGTCTCTTCACTTCCTGACTGCGGAAAGGTTGCGAAAAGCTGGCGCTCATTAATTCTAGCCTAATCATGTACGGTTTCATTCTCGATAAAGGCAGCAGGCGGTAACGTGTGATAGTGAATAGAAGTCCTTCCCTTAGAATTCTTGGCGAAAAGGACTTGGGGGGCATCTGTTATAGTCAAAAGTAGTGGAGATCATTTGATGGAGATAGACCCCGCGAGCACGTCTATCCGACTATCGAGAACGACTGTTCACGACTCGTATATTCTAATGATGCTCCGACTCCGCGAGCACGTCTATCCGACTATCGAGAACGACTATTCGCGACTCGTATATTCTAATGATGCTCCGACTCCGCGAGCACGTCTATCTGACTATCGAGAACGTCTGTTCGCGACTCGCATATTAGGAAAAATGACGCTCGATTACCAAAGCTTCGAGAAGTTGTGATCGATAGTTAAATACTGGAAGGCGAGAGGAGTTGTATTTTTCCTGCGAGCAGACCTTCTCATAAGTCGTTGAAAGGTGTCGTATCTGTATGAGCGAGCACTTGGACTCGCGACCATCTTCCAACATACGAACATCTTTTTCTGTGGTGACATCTCTTAGCCCTCAGTACCAGCAGCCCGTATAGGCCGAGATTGGGCTTATCTTCTTCAGCGGTTTCGAGTCTCAAGGGATCGCTATCAAGGAACGAAACTATCGGACGCGTCATTGAATTAGATTTCCCTTTCTATCTGAGGATAAGAATCTTATCCCACGAAATCAGCAGGATCTCGATATCTTATGTAACAGGTTGGATCATTTCAGATCTATATAAGGAGAAGACTCCATTAAGATACAGGTACACAATATTCAATCCCTAGCCTCGTTTTACCTGGTTATTCTTCTTGCTTTGCCTGACTTAAGCATTGGAGGGCTAACGGCTGGACACCAGCCACCCTTAGTTGCTTTCTGTCTTCTTACAGGCCCGGCGGAGGAAGTCTCTGTTGGAGAGGAGGTGAACGACCGGAGGATCCTGTTACAGAATTTGACGTTAACAGTCATACATTTCACAACTAAGCAACAAAGTTTATAATCCGAGTCATTGAAATGTGGCCCATGCAAGTGTAAAAACTTTCATTAATAGATAGGTGACATTTTAATGTTCATATAGGAAACAAAAATTAGCAATCACATCACATTACAGTGGCCCACCAAAATCACATTTCTTCTTTATAAGCCATAAAGCTAACCCAACCATCCAAATGTAGGGCCTACCTACCTGTCCACCATGGACACCACGTGAGCGATGTGTCGGGCCCATATGGGCAACGTGTGGGGTCCACACGACTATCCATAGGGACAACACGTGGGGCCCACACATCTTTCCTTGTGGTCAACTATGTGTGGTCTACCTTGATGTACAGTCAATTTGCTTATTTTGTATATTCAGGTCCACTCTTCCTTTTTCATACTAACATGATGTAGGGAGTAGATCCCATGATCGAGGGTGAGGATCAACGATCTTCATGAAAGAGATAGACCGGAGGAAAATAGGCAAAAATGCAAGGAAACGTCATCTGACGACTATTAAAACTGAAAATACTACAAGGGACATTTTCTGTGTATTTTTGGTCTGGGGTTCTGAGTATTGGAAACATTCATAGACAATCACAAGCATTCACAAAACTACACAAGAGAAAGATATCGCAAGGCGAATTTTATTCTAGAGATTCTGAGATCTTATACATTCTAGGATGTGATATGGCACGAGACCTTAATTACATCGAATGATCGATGACCCTTGATTAAAAGGCAGAAGACTAGTCAGTAAGGACTATAGCCTTTGAGTTCGCGGTCGCAGAGACCGATGTGTTTTGTTATGGACTAATCCATCTTTGTACGAGTCGGATGTCTATGTCTCATGTTTTGACTGGAGATCCGAGTTGAGACTGTCAGGGTTTTTAACTAAAGGGTACGAATCTGGGCCAGCACCCGTCATTTTTGGATGGGTGACCTCGGAAAAACTGATTTGCATTTGTATATACCTGAGCAGCCCAACCAACAGATGCCGTTTGGATGGGTAGGGCAATGACCATTTTTTAGGTGTCAATCTTTAACAAGCTTTAACAAGTTTGGATGGGTAGTAATTTGAAACTCTTTTGGTCTGGTTTATCGTGTTAACCATAATCCTGTTTATTATGATAGTACATATAACGGTGATACATTTGTACAGTTCTAGATGCTGGCGACCTCTTTCCGAAAACTTGTTGCATTCATCGCACTTGATTAGAGTGACCTCCGAAAACCTGCTTATTTTGTTGATTGGGTGTCCAAAGGGACTATTTGATGATTCCATGATATGCGGAGCGCTTGAAATACCCAAAATAGGTCACAAAGTGGGGCCCGACACATTAAAAATAGGGACTTGGAGTTGTTGATTTTCTAGATGTTCTACCCCCGTAGCATCGAAAAAATTGCTAATTAAATTGGCTTATTTTCTATATGTGCTACGCCCAGAGCATCGAGAAATTAGCCGAGTCAAACTTGGGGTATTTTAATGATGCGCTACACCCAGAGCATCGAGAAATTAGCTGAGTCCGACTTGGGGTATTAAAATGATGCGCTAAGCTCAGAGTATCGAGAAATTAGCCGAGTCAAACTTGGGGCATTTTAATGATGCGCTATGCCCAGACAACGAGAAATTAGCCAAGTCCGACTTAGGGCATTTTAATGATACACTACGCCCAGAGCATCGAGAAATTAGCCAAGTCCGACTTGGGGCATTAAAATGATCCGCTACGCCTAAAGCATCGAGAAATTAGCCGAGTCTGACTTGGGGCTTTAAAATGATGTGCTATGCCCAGAGCATCGAGAAATTAGCCAAGTCTAACTTGGGGCATTTTTGTGATGTGCTACCTCACTTGTATGATTTTAAAAATCTCTGGTTCAGTCATTTTTTAAGTCGAACCTGCGGTTTTCGGTAATGGGTTTCCGACGGAGGATTCAGGTGGTTGGAAAGGGATTCTGACAGTCAGAAAAGGGATTCTAGTGGTCGGAAAGGAATCCCAGTGAGGTTTCTGGCGGAAATCTGAAATACCCAACAGATAATACCTCTCTCTCTCTCTCTCTCTCTCTCTCTGGATACTCATATAAATGAATATGAGGGGGTATTTATACCCAGAAATACCGAAAATCAGCCAATAAGGAGCTGCCACATGTAGCGCATTACAAAATTGACTCAAAATCAGGGTGGCGCACATGAAAATAGGTGGTGCACCTAAAAATAGGTAGCGCATTACCGAAACTTCAAAGTTAAAAGTGCTAATTTTCTAGATGCGCTACCCCTGGAGCATCAAAAAATTACTGATGAAATGGGCTGATTTTCTAGATGCGCTACGTCCAGAGCATCGAGAAATTCAGTCCATCTGAAAATGCTGATTTTCTCAATGCGTTGGAAGCAGTGCATCCTGAAATTCACTCTGCCTGAAATTACTCATTTTCTCGATGCGCTGGAGGCAATGCATCCTGAAATTCACTTCTGCTCGGACTGCTTAATTTCTTAATGTGTCGGGGGTGAATTTCATGATGCGGTGACGGACACTCATTTCTCTTGTCTTATTTAATGGCTTTAAATGATGAATTTGTGTGGCCCGCTTAGTGATAGGTATCTATGCACTGGCAATATTTATTCTTGCCTATGGTCACGACCTAATTTTGGATGATTTTGATCATCACGGGCAGTGGGGCCCACTAAAAATCACGATCTTTGTACTAAGTTAGGGTTGGCGCACATTGGAATTTTGGTTGAATTTTTTGATGCGCTGGCCCTTATTTTTCTGATGCGCTAGACCTGATTTTTCTAATGCGCTAGCTGTCTAGCCTACTTGTAACATTCCTTGCTTTTCGTGTACCAAGGTTATTTTCATGGTGTTCTTTGGGCTCCATGTTGAGATGCGCTAACTGTATTACTTGTTTTTTAAGGACCCTTACATTTTGGGAACCAAATAACGACAGGTAGTGCGTGCTCGAGGACCAGTCGTCTGACCGGTCGAATTTCTAAGCTAGGAGAGTTGAACTTGCTAGACAGTGCAGAGCTATGGCCGAGCGGTTGCCCCTCAACTTTGACCGATCGGTGCCTCCTGGCGATCGGTCGGCAGTACTCTGATGTTTGGCGCATATTTGCACGAATTTCATATTTCTTCCCTAATTTTCTAGATTCCTTCCGATTCTTCTATATATATATATATATATATATATATATATATATATATATATATATATATATATATATATATGTTTCTTTTTTGAATTAGGACTCTTGATTTCATTTTCTAGTTTTATTATTTAAATGTCGTTAAACTCGTTTTTAGTCAGTTAATCTTTGATTAATACAAGGTATCTGAGTTCTTTCTCATTGTTGCTCATGGATTCGAGTTGTTCTTCGTGGATTCGAAGAGAATGTCTCGTGGATTCGAGATATCCCCTCATGGATTCAAGGAATATCGGTTGAGAAGTCTCTATAGTTTCGAGATTCGGAAAAGTTATCCCTATGAGAGAGACGGTGCTCGATCTCACTCGCCCGGCTGCGCCAAACATCCTTAGGTTACAAATGTACAAAAGAAAAAAAAGGAACTTACTAAGGAGTGGCCCGCAAGATTAACGGCCAGAAAATAAAGTGTCCCATCTACTCTCTCTCTCTCTCTCTCTCTCTCTCTCCCTCCCTCCCTGGACGTGGGCATGCACTATTTACAGGGTGGAGGAGTAACCTCCGCAAATGAAGTAACTTTCCCCTATCTTCTCTGGTTTAAATTTGAACCGGATAGCTCAGTTTGGTGCATTAGGTTTCATAGGAATTATTGTGCATGTTGTCTCATAGTGGGCAATCCAGACATGATCCAGTAAATCAGATGATATAGAATCGTCAGGTATCTACTCATCTAAACGATGAATTTTGCCAAAATTAACATAAAAATGGATAAAGACTGACAATGTATCTACACTCGACATCAATTATGACCACTCAAAAGGTCCAGTGGTCATCTCAACCATTCACGTGAAAGTCCCAAATCTCTAGTGCATGCTAGAAGGTTTGAATCGTGCATCAAGATTGAGTCATAACCAATAGCAAGCAATCATTATTCTAACCAACAGATATATATAATCAGATATCAAAATCATGATAAGTCAACAAAATAAGAAAATATCAACCGTCGGATCAAAGGATTGAAGACTCGTCATCCACAATCTAAAAGATTTGTCCATCGTATTTCGTTTTCAATAGTTCATCTAAGGATCTAACAGTAAATCTCAAGTCTAAAAGGTTCGTATTGAAGATCCAAGGTGCGGATCGAGGATCCAACAGTTAGATCATCTCATATTTAAGATGGATGGTCAGGATTGAATATCTCATGATCTGGATCGAAGATCCAATAGTTATATCATCACAAATGCTAGACAAATGGTCTCAATTGAATATCCAGCAGTCAGATCATCACCGATGCAAGAAAAATGGTCCCGATTAAAGATCCAACGGTCAAATCATCACATATGCAAGACATATGGTCAATGGCCCTTATCACTCCTCTGATTATCAGTCCCACTATGTTTCTTGAAAAAAATTACACCCTAAAATTCAAAACGTATTACACTCAGATAATCCCCAAATCCTAAATTCATAACCTACCTGAAGTATAAACTTTCTTAAAAGAGTAAATTTACTAAATAAAATATAGTATTTAAGACTTTTAAACAGCCTCAATTTTTTTTCCACGACTTTGACAAGGACTTCAAATTATTCAAGGACTCTCCAAACTTTAAAATATAAAAAAAAAAAAAAAAAAAAAAAAAAAAAAAAAAAAAACTGCACCTTATTAGAAATAGTAAATTTTGACTAAAACCTTTAAAAAATCCTAAATTGACTGATTTTAGTAAAACATTTCGAGGTCAGCTCCCCTTGACATTGGCCAACACGTTGATCTCATTCATGGCTTTCCAATGACATATTAAATGCGCAAAATGAAAACCAATAATAACGTTATGGCTGTTGGAAATTATAGTGTGCATTTACGCCCTGATCAACTTTTCTAGCCCGGTTTCTTTTGATCTTAACTATGCATGTGTCCTAACAGGCCCATGGCCCACTTTCAATGGCTCATAGGCCAATGATCATACAAATTTACCATTTTAACCTTTCCAAATGAATATAGACCATTCCGTAATTTTCCTCCCAGCCGTCCATAGTCAACCAAAATGTTACATCATCCATCAACGATTGTTTCAAGTTATGCCAAATCCAAAGTGGGCCCACAGTATTGAGCCCCCAATGTAGGGTGAAAGCATGTATGAGCAACACCCCTCACAATCAGCCACATTATCATATAATTCCTGTGTACGTTATGAATCACTAATAAACAATCTTCTCTTCGACTCAACATAATTTCATTATTTTTGGGAAGAAAAAAAAAAAAAAAAAAGAAATGCAAATCTTGGGATGTAAAAACATCATGGATTGCCTTGATGGTGCCGCCATGAATAAAAATGAATATTCAAAATGATAATCTTCACATTGATTATTATTCAAATGCAATCAATTGAAAAGAGCAAGAAGGACGTAGAGAGGCGTCAATAGTTCACAAAATTGCAGTTCACTCGGATCTCGCCTTCATCGTTGCCAGTGAGAACTTGCATGTTTCCAACATTCACCATCGACACCCCGAATTGCTGGTAGAAGAGCGTGGGTTGTGTAGCCAATGCGCTAACAATAGGCGCCGTCCGCGGATCAGAGTACAACAATTGATCGGTCGACAACAATCCCATCTTCTTTTGCAAGTTATTATAGTATGTCGAATCGAAGTTTCTTGGCGTGGTCGCGTCAAGGTCTACATATTCAGAGGCCCACCTGCATTTTCTTTTCAGGAAGTTGAGATATTTTGCATCAATGGAGGGATCTGACTTGCCAGTTGCTTTGAAGTTGTAGAGCCTGTCTTGGATCGAACTGCAAGTACTTCTTCCAATTGTATGTGATCCTGAGGGTCATGTTATAATGTTGCATGGAGTCAGTTTCAAAAACCATAGTCACAAGTCCCCTTCTCAGTAATTTTGAGATTTTCAAATTTTTATTTTATTTTGAATATTATTGGTAAGATCTCATTATAAATAAAAAAATTTTAAAAAAAAATTATTACAATTATTAAACAGTTCTAAAATTTTAAATAGGGAAATGGTACTATGAGGTCGAGCTCTGTGGACCCCACCATGGTCTATGTCAGACAACCACCCCATCAATCAGGGGCGCGAATTAGGTGTTACCCCGGGAACAGCTTAATGGATGTTACCCCTACCGTATGGCCCACATGGATGATATTTTGTATATCCACTCCGTCCATCCGTTTATACAGCCCATTTTAGGATAAGGTTCCGAAAATTATGCAGATCCAAATCTCAAGTGGACCATACCACTAGAAACAGTGTGATTGAGTGCCCCACCATTAAAAATTCCAAAGAGCCCATGGTAAGATTTTCGTAATGTTTATTTGCAATCCAAGCTCTTGATAATGTCAATAAGGTCTTGATGGAGGGAAAAATATAAATATCAGTTTGATCCAAAACTTTTGTGGCCCACAAAACGTTTTTAATGGTTACTAATTACTGTTTCTAGTGGTATGGTCCACCTGAGATTTGGATCTTCTTAAGGTTTTGGATCATGTCCTAAAATGATACAAGAAAACAGATAGATGGCATAGATACATAGAAGTACATGACGATGGGCCCCACACGGTAGGGGTAACACCCACTAAGGTGTTACCAGGGTAGCATCTAATTCGCTCCCATCAATCAGATGCACCCTTCCATGGTGGGCCACGGGCCTAAAATCAGGCATTCAATGACTCAGGTGGGCCACACCATAGACAGCAGTTGAGCGTAGATACCCACTCATTGGAACCTTCTTGATCGTTTATAGGGCCCACTGAGACGTGGTTCAGACATCCAATCCATCCATTGTGTGTCTCCCACTTGGATGAGGGTCACGCGAAGTTTCAGCCGTATCAAAAACTCAGGTGGGCCCCAGCTAGTTGTTTTAGATGTTTTAGGCACCATTTCACATGGTATCAAAAAGTGGGTGAACGGGGTAGATAAAATCCATACATCGCCGTGGGCCCCACAGAGCCCCTGCCTGGACCGGGAGCGGATTAGGTACTACCCGAGCCCCTGCCTGGACCGATTTCCATCCAGACGGGGCAGGATGAAATCCGCTTCCCTGGCCTGAGTTCCACCGTTTATTTTCTTAAAGAAATTTCCTATGGGTCTTGTGGGCCTGAAACAAGCCCAGATAATAATTTTTGGGCCTTTAGCGGGCCCAAGAACAGCCTATTAGCATGGACGTGTAGCCCATTTACATCCCAACTGATATATCATAATGAGCTCATGAAATGAGAGTTTACCTGACAGGACAACCAGATCAAGTACATTCAATCCTCTGGACTGGAAAAATTCGATGAGCGATGTGATGTTCTCGTGGCCCATGGGGACCATATCGGCTTCCTTGGCTATTGATACACGCCCGTCTCTCCTTCCATATGAAACTTCCCAGAACGGGCCTCCAATCTACCGGTATCACATGTGAACAATTTCAAGAGAAAGAATAGATAGGAAGAGAAAGAAGATAGGAGTCTTGGAAAACACCAACCTTAACAGTGGCATCCCTAGCCGCAGCGGTGAGTATGTCAGCACAAGAGACGGTTTTTGGGCACTTCTCCTCGATCTCGGCTTTAATGTCGTCAATCACATCGAAACCTCTCAGTGACTTACTAGCTTTGGCGCTCCTTTCGCTGCCCGCATGGTTTAAGAGAATCGAAGCATCACATCCCTTGATCAATACACAATGAATTTGTATGTCAATTGACAAGAAAAACAATTTAGATAAACCCAGGCCCAGCCCATTTACTAAACTAGGCCCATTGGCATGCCCCAGGAAAATGATTAATGGCCAGGTCCAACCATCAAGTGGGCCACTATTATATGAAAAGAATGAATGGTTTAAAGATACTTGTGAGCAGTTCCCAATCACCATACATCCATCCGGACTTAAAAGAAACTTGCGGGATCGAGGTCAAGCTTCAACTATTTAACAAAAGTCCTTGTATTTGATTGTTTCAAACCTTGGATCATCCACATCCTTTCCTTACAAGGATGGCACTGGCAGGGATGGATCTGGTAGGCCCCAATTAAGGCCAGGACGAGGACTATGGGGACTAGGGTGGGCTAGGGCCAACCCTGGCCCATTGCCACCCCTAAGCCTGACCCATTCTAATGGAGCCAGGTATTCAAACCCAAGGCCAACCCAAAGCCCATAAATTGAAACCCAAGCTCGACCCATATTTTACTAAACAGATCAAGAATTCAAACTCCAGTTATCGACTTAGCGAGCCCAACGAGCCCCATTTTCACACCTTCAGTTCTATTTAAGAGCTTTGGTGGCTAAGGGTTTCTACTATTATTTATAATCCATAGTACTATCACACAAATAAAGGCCAATCTGCTCACCAAGTGCACCACACATCTTTCTTTGAACAAAAAGAGAGGCAAGAGATGTCAACCAACAGACCACATTTAAAGTCCATGTGAGGCCCACTGGATGAGCAGATCAGATATCCCAAGAAACATGATAACATACAAAATGCAACATTAGCTAACGTACCCTGACGGCACAGTCGTGGAAGTGCAGCCTAATAAGGCTGGCAGCAAGAGTGTAATCCTCGTTGATCCAGCCGTCCACTTTGCTATGAACGATCTGCTCGAGATCAGGACATGCATCAGCATAGTAACCAAGCGACAAGCTCTCTAAATCTAGGGGCAAGAGCTTCTTTGGAGAAGTGTGTAATTTCTTAGGTGGAAATGAGCTTTGTTTCCCTCCATGATTGGCTACACCCATAACAGTCGCAGAGAGGAGAAGAACGAGGAGAGTGTGAAAGGAGAAGGAAAACCTCATCATCTTCAAAGATGAGAACAACCAAAGAAGATAACAGAAGAATAGATGTTGGAACGATATGGCTTTTGAATCTGGTTTTATAGGTATTGTATGTGTATGGCCTTTGAAGATTTCCATGTAGATTTATGAAGAGAATAACGTGCCAAGCACCCTCAACGAAAAAGACATGCAAACACGTTTGTGTGAGGGTGTGATAATTATTGCCGAGATTTTCAAAATCTCGCAATAATACACCTGAACATTCACTATGCTATTTTATCGTGAGATTTTGAAATATCGGTACATTTTAAAACATCATGATGTTGGAAAAAGGTACCGTGAGATCGAACCTTATGGTAAGCTTCGCACCACCTCGCGATCTATGTCATCCACGCCATCAATCAGATGCCCTTCTATGGTGGGCCATGGACTTAAAAATCAGACCAATCAATGACTTAGGTGGGCCACACTATAGATAACAACTGATCGAGAGTAGATATCCAACCATTGAAACCTTCACGACCATTTATAAGGCCCATTGAGATGTGGATCAGAAATCCAGCCCATCCATTGTGTGTGTCTTACCTAGATGTGGGGTCACATTAAGTTTCAATGGTATCAAAAACTTAGGTGGCCCCTATTAAGTAGTTTTAAATGTCTTAGGCAGAATTTTACATGATTTCACGTGGTATGGCCTACTTAAGTTCTAGATATGATTGATTTTTGAATCCCAATCTTCTGCTCGTCCTCAACCAGGTTTTCCTGTTTGTCGACGACCCAATTGGTCCAGCTCAGCACTGGCATTGTCAACACTGCTGCATTTAATACAGTCAGTGCTGAGCTGGACCAATTGGGTGGTCCACAAACAGAAAAACCCCATTGAAGTCAAGCAGACAATCCGAACTCTTGATTTTTGGGATATCCCATAATGTAGAGTTGACCCACCAGATGCACAATGTGGATGTCTGACATAGCTACGTAATGTGAGGCTCATATAGCTCGACCTCATGGGGATCTGCCTCATAGTACTAATTCCCAATAATGTTAGCTCAAAAATATAGTAAAAAACTTTGGGATCTGCCTCACAATACTAATTCCCAGTAACGTTAGCTCAAAAATATAGTAAAAAACTATAAATATATTTATTTAAGGAGCCTTGCTAAGCTCATGTGGGTGTAAGAAAATCCATTTTGGACAATATATGTATTTCACTATAAAAGTAACTTTTTTTATTTTAAACCGGCGGTTCTGAAGAGACATACTTCTATGTCAAAAAAGCATATTTATTGAAATATATATATGGAATAAAAAAAAAGGATATTGAACAGCAGTAAAAGCTTTATCTTTAGCTAAATCTATTTTTACCAAGCATTTAAAAAGTTTTTTTTCTTCTTTTTTTTGCCCACAAACAAACAAGTAATAAAGCCTAGGAATAATCTGAATCGACATAACTCAATGAATTGGATGATTTATAAGATAAATAATTTACATTAACTAATGCTTTAAACTCAGCATCACTATATTGATGCCCTGGCTCAAGAATCAGGTCAAG
Organism: Liriodendron chinense; assembly: GCA_003013855.2. NCBI lineage: Eukaryota > Viridiplantae > Streptophyta > Magnoliopsida > Magnoliales > Magnoliaceae > Liriodendron > Liriodendron chinense. The sequence goes on along the minus strand of PVNU02000916.1, from coordinate 487,155 downwards.
TGGGCCATGGGCCACAGTTTGCAAAACAATGTGCGGCTATAAAAAACTAGGAACAGATTAGGTGCGCCCTAGCCTCACCCAATACGGTGCATCCCTAACTGTGGGGCCCACCTTAATGTGCGTATTTTAGATCCATGCCATCCATCCATTTTGCTAGCTCATTTGAGGGCATGAGCCAAAAATATGAAGCAAATCCAAATCTCATGTGGTGGACCATAGCATAACAAATAGTGGCGATTGACCATTGAAACCTTCTTATGAGTCACAAAAGTTTTGGATGAAGCTGATAATTATTTTTTCCCTTCATCTAGGTCTTTTTTACCTTAACAATAGGTTGGATGGAAAATGAACATTATAGTGGGGAAAGTTTTTATTAGTGGATATTTAGTCACAATTTTTAATGGTGGGTGTTCAGTCACCATTGTTTCCTATATTCTAATCCATCATAGATTTGGATCTCTTCATTTTTTAGCTCATGCCCTAAAATGAGATGACAAAACGTATGGACGGTATGGATATACAACACGTACATCAAGGTGGGCCCTACGGTCAGGGCCACACAATCTTGGGTGGGGTTCAGTCATACCTAACCCACTCCCTATTTGGTACATGTGATTAGGTGGGATGCAATTCCATTGGTCCCATGCAAATTTCATCCAGCATTTGGAGATGACGGGAAGGATTGGGATTGTGTGGGATGGAATTGCATTTGGTCCCATGTAGGATTTCAAGTGGATTTTGAAATCCACTACATTTGTGGGGCTTACATTGATGCATGTGTTTTATCCACACCATCCATCCATATGTGCCCTTTACATGTGACATTTGAGTTATATATGTATAAAGCAACCAACATCAGTTGTGCATTTGGTCCATTGATTACAATTCCATGGTTCACTAAATGCAAGTTCCACTTTATACAGTGTTTTTTTCACATGAAGAATTTGATCCTAAGCGTGGGGATTGTGGTATTTTTGAACATGCAATCATTATGCAATAACCATGTTAATTTCATCTAATGCAATTCCAAACCATTAATTCCCACGACTAAACATGCCCTAAAAACCTGGTTGAAGTTTCCTAACCCATCTACCAGTTTCCAATATTGGTGCCCGCATGCATGTTGATTGAACCAGATTTATTTTTTAGGAAGACATACATGGCTAGGCCAACTCGATGGATGGATCAAATTTTGCACCTGTGGATAGTGTTGGCACATGGGTAGCATACTCGTACACTAGTTATATTGAACATACGTGTGTGGGCTTAGTAAAGCTCATATTCAAGAATTAAATTTTATTTATTAATTTATAATCAATATTTTTAAAAAATCTTACTTTTGTTGGTGTGATTTTTAGTCATGCAATGCTCGGCTGTAAGCTTGCTGCAATACACGGGCATGTCAGGATTGATGTGGGTCTGATCCAAACCATAATCACCAATAACCCCTGATGATGAGATAAAGCGGTTTCGGTATTGGTCGTTTACCGTCTATTCGGCCAACAATCTTGTGCTCGCTAAAAAGCCGAGCAACTACAGAGGCTAGGGCTCCCCCTCCTATGGATTTTTTTTTTCCTTTGTAAATCAAGGACTTTCGAAAGTGCAGCAGTTGTATGATTGATTGAGTATGAGCGTAGCGGATGGTTAATGAAGAAGAAGGAAGAACGTGGATGGATAAGGATAGTGCTATGAGATTTAAATCGACAACAAAACTTTTAAAATCTAGGCTAAAAGCAACAAAGCGTGCTAATGAGCGGAATATTGATAAGCTCCAGTAATATATAGCCTAATAAAAGCAAAAAAATTGACCCAGCTTATGAGCGTAGGCCAATGTTCGCTTGCCTCAAGTGCAAGGCTGCGATGTAGTAATAATTCTCGGTAAGACCGAGGTCGATCCACAGGGAATTAGAAAACAATTTCTAAACTATTCTAGCAACTAGAATTGCAATAATTAAGAGATTCAATTGAGAGAATTGTGTTAAAATAGTAACTTAAGAAAAACAGTAATTAAGGGAACTAAGGCTTTCGAGGATCCACTTGTAACAATCCCATGTCAATCTAATCAATCCAAACATAAACACAACTAGATTTGAAGTTCTATCTCTCATCTAGTTGGAAGATAAAGCATTAAACACATTCAATCCCACTTAAGTTGAACTTCCAAGTTCTAGTCCTATTCAATCATATAGCATTCGAAATCATAGCCTTCGGAGTAACAGCCATGCTTATGGACTATGGCATGCTCAAGGATTACTATAATTCAAATCTAATCAAGAAAAACATGATAATGTCAGAGAATTGCAAGGAATCCATGTCTGAAGCACATGAACTCTCATAAAACTTATAAAAATATCAACTTTATAAGAACTAGAACATTCAAAATTCAAACTTGAAGTGGAACTACTCGAATCAAACTGAATTAAACATGAAATTGGCTACAAGCTTCACCTCTCAGCCTTCGCTGAGAAATTCTAGCCGAGCATTGTCATACTACAACTAGAACTCAATGAAAAAGACAAAAAAAAAGCATAAAAACCCAGAGTTGGGAGGGTTGCAAACGCTCCACGACGGCTTCCTTCACTTCGCACGAAGTTCCTCAGCTTCTATGATGCCCTAGGAAGAGACCCTAGGTGTCCTTTTATAGTGGGGAGGCTCTACCGCGTCGGAATCTTCCAGAATTTATGTAACATTACGCTCTTGTGCAGAAAATCTCGAATCTTGAAATAAAAGGTGATGTTTACGCTTGGCCGACCGGTCGTGACCGGTCAGATTGGGTTGGCCGACCGGTCTTGACTAGTCGGACTGGTCTATCAGTAGTCCAGTGAGTATAAAGAGGGGCCCGACCTGATGGTCGGCCGACCGGTCAAGACCAGTCGGACCATACTGGTCCTTGCTCCAGCGTCCAGAGAGGGGGGTTGCAGGGTGGCCGACCGGTCAGGACCCGTGAGCCAGACCGGTCCTGACCGGTCGGCCTCTATTGTTTTCTTTTTCTTCTTCTCTCTTTCTTCTCTTTTCTCCCTCTTTCTTCTTCCTTCTTTTTGTCCACCTTGGGCCTTCATTCAAGGGGTCTTAAATACGCTCTTTTTTGTCATAAATTGGGCGAAGTTTCTCTCATTCCTACAATCACAAAACATGCATTAGATGGCCCTTTTAAACATGCAAACCATGTATATAATGTTATGTAATAGGCTATATCATGTATAAATTAGAGGTTCAACAGCCAACCAATCCTAAGAACTAACAGTCTTATTGTTGGATCTGGATTGTAAAATCTAGATAAATGGTAAATTAAAATGAATATTGAAAATGTAGAAATCTGTTTAAAAAACAAATAGTAGAGAAGGATTTTGAAAGAAATAAAATTAAGCAACTTATCGTATAGTGGGGGCGTGATCAAAAATCACTCGATTTGAAGTTGTTACTGCCCTCCCTTAGACTATTTCCTTACTGCAAGAGGATCAATGGATAGCCAACCTCCAGGATACAACAATTGTTGCCCGATCACGAGGTTGCACTCCATACTCGGGCCCGAACCACCCTTTGTAAGCTTAACCCGAAGAAGAACAAAATGCAGAAAATCAAGAGAGAAAATATGAGTTTCAAATGAATAAAAACGGAGGCCATCGGAAGTCTTTTTATAGACTTTAAGAGATGTCTCCAATGGGTGTTTAAGCACCCATTAAACAAAGATGCAATGATTCGGTTTTCAAACAAAATGACTGTTGAGCTTCTCTGTAGAACAAAGTCATTATTGGGCCTGATTTAAACTGCAGCCCAATAGATGTGTCTTTCGGCAAAAAGAAAAAGTCTGTTTAACTTTCTGGCTAGGATCGCATCTGCACTGCACACACACACACACACACACACACACACAGCCATGGCTCGACCAGCGGGCACGCGCGCGTGTGGTTTTAGGCATAGTGGCAGGCTTTGGGCATAGCCCCCAAACAACCAAATTCACATGCCCCTTAAAAGGCTCATGCCCTTGTGCCAAAACCCAATCTTATAGCCTAGAGAATTTTTCAACTCAAATCTGATGTGGAATTATCTTCTTGCATAAAAAGACAAATCCAAAAAGGAATTACAAAAAGTTTGGAGGGAAGTTTTGAAATTTTCAAAACATTTCATTTTTTAATTATTTTGAAGCAACAATATACAACAATCCCCCACATGATTCAAAATAAAAATTTTGGGTTAAACAGGAATAGTTGTGTCTAATATTGATGTCAATTCAACCTAAATCGATACTTAAAGTATGCAAGATAGGTCTACAAGAGTAAGGTGACATAGTCTTAAACAAGACTCATTTGAACGTAAATCACGTATACAAGCAACTCACACTGTTCTTCCCTCTACAAGTGGTTCTGTGATTTTGTGGTTTTTGGCATTGCACCATTTTCCCGATTTCATGAGTGCTTTAGAGAATTCGCTTAAATTCTCATAGGTGAATTCCATCAAGTGTATGCAGCAACTGAATACACCACCAAAAAAGTTTGATATACAGATTCATTAAGAGTTCAAACTCAACCTTCTCCGTTGCTGCTTGCATTGCCTATACCATAGAACAGGACTTACTCAGGGCAATACTTAGATGTCTCTTAATGTCTTGTTGTGTACCCATTTGAAAACCTATAGCATGAGATCTCCATTTGTATAGGTTAGGTTGCCAACACTAGTAACTCATAATATTAAGTTTAATCTCATTCCCTTCGATGTTTCTAAGACTAACTTCTTAGATAGTCCTTTGGTCAGAGGATCTGCCAAATTCTTCTTTGATCTCACAAAATCAATGGCTATTACTCTGTCATTCAACAAATGTCTCACTATGTTATGTTGAAGTTTAATATGTCTACTCTTGCCATTATATATTTTACTTTTAGCCTTAACTATTGCTGCTTGATAATCACAATGCAATGATATTGCTATTATAGGCTTAGGCCACAAAGGAATGTCAGCAAAAAAAAATTCAGTCATTCAGCTTCTGTGCCTGCCTTTTCCAAGGCTACAAACTCAGATTCTATAGTGGACTGAGCTATACATGTCTGCTTGGTGTATTTTCGTAAAATAGCTCCTTCACTCAAGGTAAAAACATATCCACTTGTGGATTTAGTTTCATCTGAATCACTAATCCATTTAGCATCGTTGTATCCCTCTAATACATCGGGAAAACCATAATAATGTATACCATATTCTATTGTACCATTTAAATACCTTAGTATTTTAGATAAAGCATTCCAATGTTCATATCCAGGATTACATGTATATCTACTCATCATGTTTACTGCATATGCTATCTCAGGTCTAGTATAATTCATTAAGTACATGAGGCTTCCAATTATTTTAGAATATTCTAATTGTGATACACTATCACCTGTATTCTTCTTTAGATGTATGGTATAGTCATAAGGAGTACTAATAGACATATTGTTAAAGTGATCAAAGCATTTTAACATTTTCTCAATGCAATGAAATTGTGAAAGGATAAAATCTTCATTTTTTCTAATCACTTTTATACCTAAAATCATATTAGCTTTACCTAAGTCTTTCATGTCAAACTTTAAATGACAAGAACTTCTTGATGGATTTAACTATCTTAAGATCAGTTTCAAAGGTAAGCATGTCATTTTCATATAAACAAATTATTACTCATTCATTTCCTATGAATTTGCTATACACACATCTATCTGCATCATTTATTTTAAATCTATTGGACTTTAAAACATTATCAAACTTTTCACGCCATTGTTTAGGAGCTTGTTTTAGACCATATAGATATCTAATTAGCCTACAGACTTTGTTTTCTTTTCCTTTTATTATATAGCCCTCAGGTTGATCCATGTATAGTTCTTTTTCTAATTCCTCATTTAAAAAAGTCATTTTAACATCCATCTGATGTAGTATTAACTTATATAGAGGTAATGGCTATAAGAATTCTAATAGAAAACATTGTAGGCACTAGGGAATAAGTATCGAAATAATCAATTCCTTCTTTTTGTCTAAAACCTTTGGCTACTAGTCTTGCCTTAAACTTATCAATGGTTCTATCTGGTTTCATCTTTTTCCTAAAGACTAATTTACAACATATTAGCTTATTACCAGGTGGTAAGTCTACTAATTCTCATGTATTATTTGACGTAATAGATTCTAGTTTATCTTTAATAGCTTCTTTTCAAAATGAGGCATCTGACGAATTAATAGCTTCTGAGTAAGTCTGATGATCTTCTTCAAGTAAGTACACATACTTAAATATTTTATCTCCTAAGTTAGGTTCCTTTCTAAATTTGACACTTTTTTTAAGTTCTATTTTTTCTTCATTTTCTTTTTCTAGATTCCTACTACTTGAGGCAACAATTGGATCAAGAATCTCTTCTATTTCTTTTGATACTACTTTCATAGGGAATTCATTTTCAAATAATTTTGCATCCCTTGCCTCAATTATAATAAAAGGATCTAGAATATTATCTTTAAATTTTAGAACCAAGAACCTATAAGCTGCACTGTTATTAGAGTATCCTATAAATATACAGTCTGTTATTCTAGAACCTAATTTCTTTTTCTTAGGTTCGGGTAGTCCTACTTTAGTAATACACCCCCACACTTTGATGTATTTAAAACTAAGTGGATAACATTTCCAAAGTTCATAAGGTGTTTTTCCTGTATATTTCATTGGTATTCTGTTTTGAATATAACAAGTAGGGAGTATTGCTTCTCCTCACATATTGGATGATAATCCTGAACTAATCAATATCGCATTCATCATTTCTTTTAATGCCCTATTTTTTCTTTCTGTTATACCGTTTTGTTCAGGAGTATAGGGTGCAGTGGTTTCATAAATGATACTATTCTTTTTACAAAATTCTTTAAACATTAGGGATTCATATTTACCTCCCATATCTGACCTTAAACGTTTAATTTTCTTATTTAGTTGATTCTCAACTTCTGTCTTATAAGTAATAAAAGATTATAGTGCTTCATCTTTATTTCTCAATAGATATATTTTTATGAATCTTAAGTGATCATCTACAAAGGTAATATAATACCTTTTACCATTTCTATATATGTGATTTTTAAAATCACCAAGATAACTATGAATTAATTCAAAATTTTTAATGTATCTAATTATAGGTTTGAATGATTTTTTATGGAATTTAGATTCCACACATGTCACACATTTGTCTAGTTCGTTATTTGATAAGTTAGATATTGGACCCAACATTTTCATTCTTTTAATGTAACTTGTATTTATATGTCCTAGTCTTTTATGTCATAAGCCAAGTGACTCAATAATATAAACAGTACTAGAATTCTTATTATTAATATCATTGACCATTACATTCAGAATAAAAAGTTTATCATAACAATAACCATTTCCTAGAAATACTCCATTCTTGGAGAGTACAAGCTTATCTGAGTCGAATACCAACTTGACTCCAACTTTATTTAGGAGAGATTCAGAAACAAGATTTATTCGGATCTTAGGAACATGCAGAACATCATTCAGAGCAAGAGTCTTTCTTATTGTGAGCTTCAACAACACTTTTCATTTTCCAACAACTGAGGAAGTTCGAGCATTTTCTATGAACACATGTTCTTCATCCCCTACTGCTTGACAGGAGGCAAATATGCTTCGATCTTTGCATATGTGACGAGTAGTCATAGTATCTAGTACCCAATGCATATTGTTTACTAGGTTTACTTCTGACACAGCGGCGGCTATCACATCTTGCACATCTTGTTCTGCAAGATTAACCTGAGCATTGGATTCCTTCTTTTTCAGTCTACATTCTCTAATATGATGCTCAGGTTTGTTACAATGAAAACATTTATCCTTTTTCTTTTTTATTGGTTTTGCAACTGTCTTATTTTTAGCATGCACTAATCTATATAGTGGCCTGGTTTTCCACAATGGAAACATGAACCCTTTTTCGTTTTGTTTTCTTGACTTGGTTTTATAAGATTGGCTTTTGAAACAAATTCATTTGCGTTTTCCTTTTTGTCCCTGATTTTGTTGACCTCTTCTATTCGAATATGAACTATGATACTTTCCATAGTCATATTGTTCTTCTTATGTTTCATTTTGGATTTATATTCTTTCCAAGGTGGTAATTTTCGATAAGTGCGCCTGTAAGGAAAGTTTCATACATTTTGAGGCCTTCAGTTTGAAGTTCATGAATCAGATTTCGATATTCTGTAATCTGATTAGATACCTTTTTTTCATCTGTCATTGTATAATGTAGGAAATTTTCTTAGCCCCGGCCTCTTCCAAATTGTATCTCTTCTCAAGTGCAACCCATATTTTTTTTGCACTTGAATATATTGCATATACATCATATAATTCATTGGAGAGTGTTCAAGATGTAATTCTTACAATTGTGATCATCTCTCTTATGGGCTTCATTATTAGCATCATATTTGAAAGAATCAGATAGAACATATGACACCTTAAGTGTGTCTAATGCAAAGTTCAATTTCTGTTTCCATCTCTTGAAATGTTATCCAGCAAAAGGTCCAATTTTGGACAATTCTGAGGTCGGGTTAACTGTTATGGTAACCATTATCTAGATCTTACTAATAACAACTTCAAGATTGTTGGATCTGGATTGTAAAATCTAGATAAATGGTAAATTAAAATGAATACTGAAAATGTAGAAATTTTTTTAAAAAAACATATAGTGGAGAAGGATTTTGAAAGAAAGAAAATTAAGCAATTTATCGTATAGTTGAGGCGTGATCAAAGATCACTCGGCTTGAAGTTGTTACTGCCCTCCCTTAAATGATTTCCTTAGTGCAACAGGATCAATGGATAACCAACCTCCAGAATACAATGACTGTTGTCTGGTCACGAGGTTTCACTTCATACTCAGGCCCAAACCACCCTTTGTAGGCTTAACCCAAAGAAGAACAAAATGCAAAACATCGAGAAAGCAAATATGAGTTTCGAATGAATAAAAACGGAGGCCATCAAAAGTCTTTTTATAGACTTCAAAAGATGTCTCGAATGAGTGTTTAAGTACCCATTAAACAGAGATGCAATGATTCGATTTTCAAATAAAATGACGGTTGGGCTTCTTTGTAGAAGAAAGTCGTTATTGGGCTTGATTCAAACCGCGGCCTAATGGATGTGTCTTTTGGCAAAAAGAAAAAGTCTGTTTGGCTTTCTAGCTAGGGTCGAATCCGCACTATACACACACACATGTCACACGTCACATAGCCACGGTGCGCGCGCTTGTGTGGTTTTAGGCATTGTGGCAGGCTTTGGGCATAGCCCCCAAAACAACCAAATTCACATGCCCCTTGAAGGGCTCATGCCCTTATGCAAAAACCCAATCTTATAGCCTAGAAAATTTCGCAACTCAAATTCGATGTGAGACTATCTTCTTGCATAAAAAGACAAATCCAAAAAGGCACTACAAAAAGTTTGGAGGGAAGTTTTGAAAATTTCAAAACATTTCATTTTTTAATTATTTTGAAGCAACAATATACAACACTTCTTCCATAACCGACTCTCTGGTGCAAATGAGAAGGAATTAATCCTACTTGATTACAGGCAACTGACTAGTCCGGCGTATGAGCGAGACAAAGTTACGCTACTACTAAGATAATGATCCACCATGGTGGATGTAGAATAAAAAATACTATACTAAGATAGTTCATCAGCATTGCACTAAAAGCGGAGTTCATCAAAGATTGTTGATTAGGTTGGGTTCCTTTTTTCTGTGCTGTATTGATTCAATATTTATAGCCTCCGCTCACCGATCATGGGAAGTAACCATCGTCCCTTGTGATGCTTCTAGACCCTTCTGTGAACGGTTACCTGATTGTGCCCTCTTTTGCTGATCATGCTTTCTTTGCTGAAAATTCCGTCACACGTACATCCTTATCCGATGCTGACATGGCAATATGTGGTATTCCTTCTTTATTCATCGTATCAAGCAAGCTTCAGATGCCGTGTGGATTGATACCTATCGTTCATTTGATCTACTAGTTTCAGGTGTTAACAACTTTCAGTGAAATTTTTTTTCCAGATAATATTAGAGAAAACCTCAGATTTTTTATCATCTCCTAGGAAATTTCATCACCAAATTTTCAAAAATATTTGATGGTTTTTAATTGTTTACTATTTAATCACAGCAGTATTGTGATTTTATTGAAATGAATATTTCAAAGTTGAAATTAATTCATTTTTACACATTCTGAAAATTTTTAAGTTATTTATTTAATATTTATTCTCATCAAGATTTTCCTCATAATACTATGAGAAAACCATGCGGAGATATTGCCAAGGACGAGATTTATCAGTGTCGGTCTGACCTTCTTTTTTCCTTTTTCTTTTTCTATTCGCAGTAGTGAATCTAGGACGTCCATTTTGTGGGTCCAACTTGGGATGAAGTTAAGATCGTCAATGTGTACTTTTTTTAATGTAACATGGATCATCACTATCGGGCCCACAAAACACGTTTTGGACAATATATTTTAAGCTTTTTAAGTCAAAAGAATGGAATCAAATGCCACGAGAACGCACGTTGGCACGATCCTCATGTGGTCATGGGTCGACCTTCTCTGCGCAAGAAATGAAATGCTAGTGGGACCCACACGGTCCATGCCTGTGAGAGAGGTTAGAAGTTATGAGGGGCCCACACATCCACTCCTTCCATTGATTTCGACCGTTCGTGTTAGGACATGTGTCCAAAAATGTGGTAGACCCAAAACTCGAGTGGTACACGCCATACGAAATGGTGGACTTGAACGGCCATGGTTGAAAGTTTCATAGAGTCACAAAAGTTTTGTATCTGGATAATATTTTTGTTTTCATTCATCTAGTGGATTAACCTAATGAATGGTTTGGATGGCATGTAAACATCATAGGCCCTGGAAAGGTTTTAACGGTGGATGTTTCTATATGCACTTTTTCTGTGGTGTGGCCCATTATAGCTGTAAATCTGACTCATTTTTGGGCTCATATTCTAACATCAGCTGGCTAAAATGATGGACAGAGTAGATTTATTACGGACTTCATGGTGAGCCCCACAGAGCTTCCTCCCTTACCTTGGGGCCCACCTTGATGCATGTATTGTGTATCCATGTCATCCATCCGTTTTTCCATATCATTTTAGGGAACTATCCTAATAATGAAGCAGATCCAACTATCAGGTAGACCACACCAATAGGAAACAGTGGTGATTAAATGCCTACCATTAAAAACTTCTTAGGGAGTACCTGAATGTTTCCGTAGTGTTTATTTTCCAACTCATCTGTTGATAAGGTCACATAAGCCTAGATGAAGGAAAAAAATAATAAATATCAGATTGATCCAAAACTTGTGACCCATTAATGGTTAATCACCACTGTTTCCTACAATATGGTCCACCTGATAGTTGGATCTTCTTCATTTTTTGGATAATGTTCAAAAATGATCTGGAAAAACGGATGAACGGTGTGGATACAGAATACATACATCAAAGTGGATCCCACCATAGGGGCCCCACCGTCTTGACCTCCGGGACCGGGGTCTCACCTAACGGCTAATCCGCTCCCGCCTTGAGTGCAAGCAGATTGCGTCCTGCCCCCGCCTAACGAAATTTTGCCCAGCCAGGGGCCCGTGGGGCTCATCATGGTGTATGGCTTTTATCCGTGCAGTCCATCCATTTTTTCATATCATTTTAGTTTATAAACCAATAAATAAGGCATATCTAAAGCTTAAGTGGAACACACCACAGGAAGTAGTGGTGATAGTGCCAGTCACAGTTAAAACCTTACTAGGGGCCAACGTGATGTTTATTTGCCATCAGATCTGTTCATAAGTCATATAGACCTGGATGAATGGAGAAAGATCCAAAACACCCATACATCAAAGGTGGACCCCTCAGAACCATGCATGGACGGATTATTGTCGAGGCGAGACACAATCCACTTCCTTTGGCTGAAGGATTAGGTGAGGCCCTAGCCTCACACAAGCTATGCGGCCCTTACCATGGGGCTTACCTTTATACATATATACCAAACCCACACCGATCCATCTGTTTTTCTAGTTCATTTTAGATAATGATCCAAAAAATGAAGCAGATCCAATTCTCAAGTAAACTATACCATAGGAAACATTAGTGATTGACCATTAATGAGCAATAAAAGTTTTGATATTTGTTTTAATTGGTCCACATCATCTAAACTAAATAATCATAGCAATTTAATAAGAAAAATGAATATTTACTGCTTAATTAAGAGGAATGTTACGTTTCAGGACCTCATTACTGAATAATCATAGCAATTTAATAAGATAAAGGAATATTTGTGGGCCCCACCATGATGGATGTATTTGTTTACACCTAGCCTGGTGCAGTCCACATCACCCAATGAGACGCCACCACATGTCAACACTCACGTATGAACAACAGGAGGTAAAACCATACTCACACATTGAGAAATCTTCGATTCATATCCTTCGGCGATACGTAGCCTATCAAAAGTAGAACGGCTCATAGTCGTACGCATGTCTGTAGTCGAAAAAGAAAGACACTACTGGAATGACACATGACCATCGCAAGAGTGGCATGTATAAACTACAACATATGCGAGAAACTACTACAAGCCTTGTCAATGATGGATATCTCGCAATCTAGTATTCACGACAAGACCGACTTATGCAATCATACTGAAAAAGGAAATTTTCAGAGACGATCGATGCTTTCTCAGAGGATTAGGAAGATTAAATGAAGAGTCCATCTAGAATTCGAAGCAAATCAGATTATGGTGGTAAAAAAAAAAAAACTAAATCCTAATATAACATGGCCGATCACATTCCAGGACCAGCATAGCCACCGTTTTCTCGAGCCTATAAAAGCAAAAGTCGAAGAAGAATGTTAAGCCTCCAATTTATACATAATGTAGCCCATTACATCACATTATCTGCATGGTTTGCATGTTTAAAAGGCCCATCTAATGCATATTTTGTGATTGTAGGAATGAGAGCAACTTCGCCCAATTGGTGACCAAAAAGAGCATATTTAGGAGCCTTTGAATGAAGGCCCAAGGAGGACCAAAGAAGGAAGAAGAAAGAGGGAGAAAAGAGAAGAAAGAAAGGAAGAAAAAAAAGAGGTACGACCGGTCATGACCGGTCGGCCAAGGGAGCCACGACCGGTCTTGACCGGTCGGCCACCCTGCCAGCCACCTTGGAGACTTGCTAGACAAAGGACCAACCTGGTCCGACCGGTCAAGACCGGTCGGCCATCAGGTCGGCCACCCTCTGGTGCACGCTGGACTCATAACATATAGGTCCGACCGGTCAAGACCGGTCTGCCAACCCAGTCCGACCGGTCACGACCGGTCGGCCATGCGTAAACAGAACCTTCTATTTTGAGATCCGAGATTTTCTATGCAATTGCACAAGGCTATGCACTTCTGGACTTTTCTGAGGTGGTAGAGCCTCCCCACTATAAAAGGACACCTAGGGTCTCTTCCTAGGATATCATAGAAGCTGAGGAATTTCGTGGGAGGTGAAGGAAGCTGTCGTGGAGAGTTTGCAACCCTCCTAACTCTGGATTTTTATGCTTTTTAGTTTTTCTTTGAGTTCTAGTTGTAGTATGACAATGCTCGACTAGAATCTCTCAGCTAGGGCTGAGAGGTGAAGCTTGTAGACAATTTCATGTTTAATTCAGTTTGATTCAAGTAGTTTCACTTCAAGTTTGAATTTGAATGTTCTAGTTCATATAAAGTTGATATTTTTAGAAGTTTTATGAGAGTTCATGTGCTTCGGACATGGATTCCTTGCAATTCTCTGAGATTATCATGTTTTGCTTGATTGGATTCGAATTATGGTAAACCTTGAGCATGCCATAATCCATAGGCATGGATGTTACTCCGAAGGTTATAATTTTGAATGCTATGTGGTTGAATGGGACTAGAACTTTGAAGTTCAACTTAAGGGGGATTGAATGTGTTTAATGCTTTATCTTCCAACTAGATGAGAGATAGAACTTTAAATCTAGTTGTGTTTATGCTTGGATTGATTAGATTGACATGGGATTGTTACAAGTGGATCCTTGAAAGCCTTAGTTCCTTTAATTCCTGATTTTCCTAAATTACTGTTTAAGTTAATTCTCTCAATTGAATCTCTTAATCATTGCAATTTAAGTTGATGAAATAGTGTAGAATTTATTTTCTAATTCCCTGTGGATCGACCTCAGTCTTACCAAGATTTATTACTACATTGCAGCCTTGCACTTGAGGCGAGCGAACAAGTTTTTGGCACTGTTGCCGGGGAATTTAGTTAACGGTTCTAGATTGTTTTAGTAGCTATAGAAGTAGAAGTAGATAGATTTTCTGATTTCCTAGAACTAACACATTATTTTGCCTTGTAGGACTTCTTCTCTAGTTCAAGCGAATCGGGTAATATCCTTCTAACTTGGTGCTTTTTGCAAATTTTTAATTTTTAGATTAATTTCAAATTTTTGGACTTAGGATTAGTTTAGTTTTTAGTTGAGTGGTTTATGTCCCGTTGGGAACGTGACCACTCCAATCGTCTCAAATCCGAAGGTGGTCTAGTTGGACCATTATCAGTCCATAGACGAGTCCGAAAATACCAAGATCATTGTGATAGTTTGGGGAGTATGGATCAAACGCAAATCAAGAGGGAGTAGGAGAGAATGAGGTACATAACATTCCTCTAATGAGATCATTACGGGACTACCTACAACTGGCCCGTGCAACTATAACCTCGTGCATGGTCTTACCACCAACCGGGGCAAATATTGATATAAAGCCGGGTGTAATTCAACTTATACCAAAGTTCCATGGGCTAGACTCTGAAAGCCCATATTTGCACTTAAAGGAATTTGAAGAAGTTGTGGCTACCTTGCAATACACTAATGTTTCGGAAGATGCCATTAAACTTAAACTTTTTTCCTTTTCATTAAAAGAAAAAGCCAAGACTTGGCTTCACTCTCTTAGACCACACTCGATAGGGTCATGGAACGAGATGACCCGGGAATTCTTGAAAAAGTTCTTCCCGGCTCATAAAACGAACACCCTTCGAAGAGCCATAATGAATTTTTTGGCTAAAGAGAGTGAATCATTCTTCCAATGTTGGGAAAGGTTTAAGGACCTCCTACTTGCTTGCCCACATCACGACTACGAAAGTTGGTGAATCATAAACTTCTTCAATGATGGATTAAGTTCCAATATGCGCTAATTTGTAGAGATGATGTGCAACGACGAGTTTATGAGCAAAAATCCAGATGAAGCTTGGAGTTATTTGGATATGCTGGCCGAGAATGACCAATCATGGGATACCTCAAATAAATCTAATAACCCCAAGCCTACTCAAGAAAAAGATAAAGGAGGGATTTATATCCTCAATGAGGAAGATGATGTGAATGCAAGGCTAGCCAGCCTCACAAGGAAGATCGAAGCCATGAAACTTAGTAAAAGTGGAGTTTCAAAGTCCAATGAAGCTATTGAGAACACGTGTGGGATTTGTTTCACTAATATACACGCTACACAAGATTGTCCTACAATTCCTGCATTTCAAGAGGTGTTACAAGAACCGCAAATGCCACATATGGTTATCAACGGCCTTTCAATGGACCGGTGGGTAACACGTACAACTCTACTTGGAAGAACCACCTAAATTTCAGTTGGAAGAATGCTCCCACAGGCAATCCTACCAACTTTCAAGGAGGGCCACCCATGCAAAATATGGCCCCACCTCAATTCTCAATGGAGGATACTTTAAAGGCATTTATACAATGGCAAACGCAAATCAATCAATCAAATCAACAAATGTTCCAAGAGCTTAAATTCTCGGTTGATGAGATTAAGGGACGCTTGAATGCTAGGGAAGGGACCTTTCCGGCCCAACCTCAGCCCAATCCAAAGCAAGTACATGAAGTAAGCATCCCTAATCTCTCCAACCAACATATGGAGCAAGCAAAATCCGTCACCACGCTTAGAAGTGGTAAGCAAATTGACAAATCTATTTCGGTGAAGGCCGACAAGCCTAATGATCCGGTAAATTCTGAGGATGAGGACGGATCTAACTTAGCCCCACAAGAAACGGAACGCGTTTACAAGCCCGTAGCACCATTCCCTTTGAGATTGGTTGCTCCAAAATCTCTTCCAAACTCTCATGACATTTTAGAGATTTTCAGACAAGTCAATATCAACATTCCATTGCTTGATGCCATCAAACAAATCCCCTCTTATACCAAGTTTCTAAAGGACCTATGCACAACTAAACGCAAATATAATGTGCAACAGAAGACCTTTTTGAATGAGCAAGTGAGTGCCATTCTCACTCAAAAGACCCCCCCAAAATTCAAGGATCCCGGTAGCCCCACAATCTCATGTATCATTGGAGACTACTGGATTGAGCATGCATTGCTAGACTTGGGGGCAAGCGTAAACTTGATCCCGTATTCGGTATATGAGCAATTGGGTCTTAGTGAATTAAAACCCACCAAAATCATGTTGCAACTTGCTGATAGATCCATTCGTGTACCGAGAGGGATAGTTGAGGATGTGCTAGTCCAAGTTGACAAATTCTACTACCCGGTAGATTTCTTCGTCTTGGACACACAACCGGTTATGGATACTAGCACCCAAATATCGGTGATTCTAAGCCGCCCCTTCCTTGCTACATCAAACGCAATTATAAATTGCCGGAATGGGATAATGCAATTCTCCTTTGGAAATATGACGTTGGAGGTTAATGTGTTCCATTTGGGCAAAAGGCATAGGGATGATGATGATGTCCATGAGGTTGATATGATTGAATCAATCGAGGAAGAAGAGTTCGCTTTAAATCAGAATTTTGATCCTCTAAATGTTGTTAGCTTTGATTCTTTTGAGGAGTGGGATGACAATGATGGCCCCCATGAGGTAAACATGATAGAATCTATGAAAGATGGGGAGTTTTTCCAACATGATCTACCTGGAAGCTTGGGGACATATTTGACACACTCCAATGATGAATTCAACTCTATTATTAATGAGATCTTGGAAGTGTCAATTTCTGAAAATTTACTTGACAGGTCACCAAATTCTGATTTACTTAAATTTGTTATACAGGAATTGGAAGAATTGGTGGTTGACTTGCTTACAGAGAGGCCAATTTCTGAAAGTGTAGAGGTTGAGGACCCACTTTAACCTATACAAAAGTCTGAGAAGGAGGAAGACGAAAAGGGTCCAAATCTGAAAACTTTCTCCGATGAAGTCTCCTACACTTTAGAGGAGTGTTTAACGTATTTTAAAGATTGGGATGATCCCATAATTAAGGACATAATGCATGCCTTGAAGGAGACCCCTCCGGTGCCTAAAAAGCTTCCTTCCACAGAACGCCAAACTGAAAAACCAATTGTGGAAACACCGAGGAAATATAATTTTGTGGAGATCATAGCAACTTGTGAAGAAGAAATACAAGTCTCCACATCTCTTTGGTTTGTTCAAATTGATGAACACCACCTTTGGGATGACCCGTACTTGAATGATTTTTGCCCAGACAGGAAGGAAAGGAGATCCATCTTCAATAATTTCCAACCAATGCAATTCTTCTTTCCTAGTACATGTGACAATTTTATTGAGGAACCTGTTGAAACCTTTCAGCAGGATTTTCAATAGGTTAGAATGATTAATGTCACCAATATACTTTCCAAAGCTGGATGATGGATAGTTCTACTGAAAAATTTGTTACACCACTTAATGATCCTGCTCAACTTTGTCCTTTTGGATGATATAATGCTGATTAATCTCCTATTCTAATGGAGATTCTCTTTCTAAAAGGATAACTTTGGTTTTGTTTATTGCTTTAAGTAGGATTAGGTCTAGTTTGTTTTTTTTTTTAATTCTATTTACTTTAGTAGATTTAGTTGTCGGAGTTGTAGACTTCCATGATCGACTCTCTCAGGTACTACTGTCCTCACTCTCTTGTATTTTACCATTGCTCTCATGTTCATGCTCATTGCATATCTTTTAACATTGAGGACAATGCAAGATTTAGTTGGGGGGTGAGATGAGATTCCTCATCTAGCAGTTTGCAACATTTCGAGCATCATATGTGTGAATTTTTTTCAATTTTTTTCAAAAAATTCAAAACTCTTTTAGAAAACTTTATTTTTATGCATTCTAGATGATACGAGTATAAGAAAAGGAGATACGAAGTGAGTGATGTTGAAAGTCTTGAATTTCTCTTAATATAATGGTTTTATATGTGAATTCCTCTATTTATGTGATTGATAGAAAATTTGAACACTCTTACACCTAGTTCACATTACACGATTTTCATGGTTTGAAAGGATTATGTGATTTGTGAATTGGCTAGACTTAGATTTGAGGTGTTGAGGAACCAAGCCGGGGTACTTTATCCATCCTTGTCCATGGGAAAATAACAAAAGATATGGATTTCTAAAAATCATATCTAATGTAAAAGAAAAAGGAAAAGGAAGGATGAAAATATGGGAATGATGGAGAAAATGGTGGAAAATTCCGAAGAGAGCTACCTATTACCAACCGGAGGATGATCTACCCGTAACCAAAGCCGGAAATGGGACGTAGTGTGAAAGCCGGCGGAAGGACGGTAAGGTAAATTCCTATCATAGGCTTGTTGTTGCTCTGTACACCTTGAGATCCATAGTTTAGTTGATATATGAAGAAGATAATCCCAGAAACACATGAGATGAACTTTCACTATGCACACTAGGTTGAATTTGTTTGAGTTCTTCTATTTATCAATCAATCAGCAGGAATTTCATATGGACACTTATTATGTTTAGAGAGTTTCAGGTTTCAACTTCTATCACCTAATTTTTCTGAATTTTACACTTGTATTTTTTGGAATGGATAGAAGCATAGTTTCTGAAGGAGAGTTGGTTTTTGGAGGTTCGAACTTGTTTCACTCATGTTTTGCTCGGGACTAGAAAAAAGCTGGTTGGGGGGTGTGTTGAGCCTCCAATTTATACATAATGTAGCCCATTACATCACATTATCTGCATGGTTTGCATGTTTAAAAGGCCCATCTAATGCATGTTTTATGATTGTAGGAATGAGAGCGACTTCGCCCAATTGGTGACCAAAAAGAGCATATTTAGGAGCCTTTAAATGAAGGCCCAAGGAGGACCAAAGAAGGAAGAAGAAAGAGGGAGAAAAGAGAAGAAAAAAAAGGAAGAAAAAGAAGAAGAAAAAAGGGGTCCGACCGGTCATGACCGGTCGACCAAGGGAGCCACGACCGGTCCTGATCGGTCGGCCACCCTGTTGGCCACCTTGGAGACTTGCTGGACAAAGGACCAACCTGGTCCGACCGGTCAAGACCGGTCAGCCATCAAGTTGGCCACCCTCTGGTGCACGCTGGACTCATAACACATAGGTCCAACCGGTCAAGACCGGTCGGCTAGCCCAATCCCACCGGTCGGCCATGTGTAAACAGAACCTTCTATTTTGAGATCCAAGATTTTCTACGCAATTGCGTAAGGCTACACACTTCTGGACATTTCTGAGGCGGTAGAGCTTCCCCACTATTAAAGGACACCTAGGGTCTCTTCTGAGGATATCATAGAAGCTGAGGAACTTCATGGGAGGTGAAGGAAGCTGTCGGGGAACGTTTGCAACCCTCCCAACTCCGGGTTTTTATGCTTTTTAGTTTTTCTTTGAGTTCTAGTTGTAGTATGACAATACTCGACTAGAATCTCTCAGCTAGGGCTGAGAGGTGAAGCTTGTAGCCAATTTCATATTTAATTCAGTTTGATTCAAGTAGTTTCACTTCAAGTTTGAATTTTAAATGTTCTAGTTCATATAAAGTTGATATTTTTAGAAATTTTATGAGAGTTCATGTGCTTCGGACATGGATTCCTTGCAATTCTCTGAGATTATCATGTTTTGCTTGATTGGATTCGAATTATGGTAAACCTTGAGCATGCCATAGTCCATAGGCATGGCTGTTACTTCGAAGGCTATGATTTCGAATGCTATGTGGTTGAATGGGACTAGAACTTTGAAGTTCAACTTAAGTGGGATTGAATGTGTTTAATGCTTTATCTTTCAACTAGATGAGAGATAGAACTTCAAATCTAGTTGTGTTTATGCTTGGATTGATTGGATTGACATAGGATTGTTACAAGTGGATCCTTAAAAGCCTTAGTTCCTTTAATTCCTGATTTTCCTAAATTACTGTTTAAGTTAATTCTCTCAATTGAATCTCTTAATCATTACAATTTAAGTTGCTGAAATAGTGTAGAATTTGTTTTCTAATTCCCTGTGGATCGACCTTAGTCTTACCGAGATTTATTACTACATCACAGCCTTGCACTTGAGGTCAGCGAACAAAGAGCTTCGGGTCCTCGTCACACACAACTAATCAATCTCTACAACACAACACTGTTTATCCTAGTTTTAACTTATTGTTCGCTTCCCCAAGTGTAGGGTTGCGATGTAGTAATAAACTCGGTAAGACCGAGGTCGATCCACAGGGACTATGTAGGATCTCACAAATTCATCCACAAGTGTCTATTGAAGTCTACTAATCCGGCTGTTGTATAAAGTTGATGTGAGTAACAAAAGCTGAATTAAATCGAGAGTAAGTAATTATAAGAAGGTACTAGGGTATCAAGGATCCACTTGTAGCAATCCTTGATGTTCAATCCGCTGTGGTTTCTTATTCTCTCAACTAGAATCGACATTCCTGTCCGTCCAGTCGGATGATAGAACTGTTAAACCAAACAGTCTGTAATATATAAGTTCTATGCATAAGATTCACTCAATCTAGGCTGAGCTGAGCATGCTCAATTGCATAGGTCATTCCCCTTTCCTATAGGTCCAGTTCTCAATCATAACCATCCCCAAGTCCTCTCACAAGACAAGGCTAGATTAGGATTTGAACTAGATTCAAATCACCAGCACAGTCCTTACATATTCCAGAAAATCAACTAAAATAGAACTTTGGCCTGAAGTCCCTTTATGAAGAGCTTAGTACTAGAGCGCACTCCGATTCCTCGGATCATACAGGTCTATACCGTTGCAAACAAATTAAGAAGATAAGTAATTCATCCAAACATCCATGAGTCATCACAAGACTAAGAAAAATTACTTAAAAACTTGTATAAACTTCAAACCTTAGTTCATAATCATGAATTCCAAACTAAAACCACTTAACTACGAATTAAAACATCTTGGATTCACTACAAGCTTCACCTCTTAGCCCTAGCTAAGAGGTTTAGCTGCTCATGATCCAAGGAAACATGAAACAACTACAAAAAGCATGAAAACAGCAAAGCAAACCAAAAGGAGTTGTGAAACTCCAATCTTCACTTCCACAGCCTCCAACCTCGCTTACACCCTTCTAGGATGCCCTAGGAACGATCCCTAGGTGTCCTCTTATAGTCTGGAGGCTCCACAATGTCGGAAGAATAGGAAATTTGCGTAACACTTACGCAGCGCAGAGAATTTCGGGAAGAAATTAGAAAGTTCTAACTCAGTACGCATGGCCGACCGGTCATGACCGGTCGGCCTCAAGTGAAAATACTCCAGCAAGCACATCCGACCGGTCAAGACCGGTCGGGCATGTATATTAACATTCCAGCAACCCTGTCCGACCGGTCATGACCGGTCGGACGTCTTCAGTAGACCTCCAGCAGCTGTAGCCGACCGGTCAAGACCGGTCGGTCACCTTTATTTGTTCTTCAGTACCATGGCTGACCGGTCGCTGACCGGTCTGGCTTCCTTGGCCGACCGGTCATGACCGGTCGGCAGTCTTCATACTTCTTCATTTCTTCCTTTTCTTTCTTTCCTTGCTTCTTTCTTTCGCTTTCTCTCTTCTTTTCTTCTTTGGTCCTCAAGTAATTGGTCCTCAAGTAATCTCCATTAGAATGATCCCAAGTGAGCTCTTTATGTCTTCAATTGAGTAGAGTCCACCCTCAATCCTGTAGTCACAAAACATGCATTGAATTAGCTTACAAACCATATAAACTTTGCACAATAAGTGATGAATTGGGGTTAGAATATGCACAATTAAGAGCTCAACACACCCCCCAACCAGCATTTTGCTAGTCCCGAGCAAAACATGCGTGAAGCTAATCTCATTCTTAAAAAACTCAACTCTCTTTCAGAAACCATCCTTCTATACATTCCAAGGTTCATAACTGTAAGATTCAGAGACATTAGGCAACAGAGGTTGAAACTGTAAATCCCTCAAAGCATAATAAGCATTCATATGAGATTCCCACTGATTGGTTAATAAATAGAGGGACTTGAACAAATTCAATCTAGTGTGGATAGTGAAAATTCATTCCACGAGTTTCTAGGATTATCTTCTTCATAGATCAAGCTAGACTATAGAACTTAAGGTACATAGAGCCACATCAAGCCAATGACAGGAATTTGCCTTACCGTCCTTCCAACGACTTTCACACTACGTCTCATTTCCGGCTTTGGTTACGGGTAGACCATCCCCCGGTTGGTAGTAGGTAGCCCTAATCGGAATTTTTCACCGTTTTTCCACATTCCTAATTTCATCCTTCCTTTTCCTTTTTCTTTTTAAATTAGATAGGATTTTTAAAAATTCATATCTTTCATTATTTTCCCATGGACAAGGATGGACAAAGTACCTCGGCCTGATTTCTCAATACCTTAATTCAAAGTCTAGCTAATCCATAAATCACATAATCCCTTCAACTCATGAAAATCGTGTAATGTGAACTAGGTGTAAAAGTGTTCAGATTTTCTATCAATCACAAAAATAGGGGAGTTCACATATAAAACCATTATGCAATGAGAGATTCCAGACATCCAGCCCTATTCACTTCATATCTCTTCCTCTTATGCTCATATCATCTAGAATGCATAAAACCAATGTTTTCCAAAAGAGTTTCGAATTTTTGAAAAAAATTGAAAATTTTCCACATAATTGCTTGAGATGTTGCAAAGTGCTGGATTCATCCAAGCGGTCCTACACCCCCCAACCAAATCTTGCATTGTCCTCAATGTAAAAGATGCGCAATGAGCAAAACATGAGAGCAATTTGAAAATAACAGGGAGTGAGGAATGATATTACCTGAGAGAGTGAACATTGAAAATCTTCCGCCTTCTAACAAACCTATGAAAACGAAAACAAAAGCAGCAAAATCCTAATCCTAACTACTCTATACCTCCATCAGACTAGGAGATCAATCATCCTGATACACAGGATCATTCAGGGGTATGGACATACCTTCTGAAGGAAAATTTTCAAAGAACGGCTTTAATCGCTGCCCATTTGCCTTAAAAGTATTGCCGTTCCTTGGATTTAATAGCTCGACAGTCCCATACGGATAGACAGTTTGCACAATGTAGGGACCGGTCCATCGAGATCTCAATTTTCCCGGAAATAGATGTAAGCGAGAATTATACATGAGGACTTTTTGATTGATCGTGAATGTCTTGCGAAGAATATTCTTATCATGGAATATCTTCGTCTTGTCCTTGTAAATTCTCGCATTCTCATAAGCTTCATTCCGGATTTCTGCAAGTTCATTTAATTGAAGTTTGCGTAGCGAGCTTGCCTTGTCAGAATTGAAATTCATTGTCTTAATAGCCCAATACGCCTTATGTTCCAACTCCACAGGCAAGTGACAAGCCTTCCCATAGACAAGTCTATAGGGAGACATTCCAATAGGGGTTTTAAAGGCAGTACGGTAAGCCCAAAGCGCATCGGTAAGTTGAAGTGACCAATCCTTGCGATCGGGATTCACCGTTTTCTCTAAAATGTGTTTAATCTCCCTATTGGATATCTCAGCTTGTCCACTCGTTTGTGGGTGATAGGGGGTGCTCACTTTGTGTGTAACGCCATATTTCTTCATTAGGGCTGCAAAAGGGCGATTGCAAAAGTGAGATCCCCCATCACTTATGATGACTCGAGGCGTTCCAAACCGGGAAAGAATATTTTCTTTTAAAAATCGAATGACCGTTTTATGGTCATTATTCTGGCAAGGGATGGCCTCGACCCATTTGGAAACATAATCAACGGCAAGCAAGATGTATACATTTCCAAAAGAAGATGGGAATGGGCCCATGAAATCGATGCCCCAACAATCAAAAATTTCGATAATTAAGATGGGATTGAGTGGCATCATATTTCTACAGGATATTCCTCCTAGTTTCTGACAAGGTTCACATGCTTTGCAAAACTCATGTGTGTCTTTGAACATGGTGGGCCAATAAAACCCACATTGCAGAATTTTCGCTGTGGTCTTTTTAGCCGAAAAGTGACCACCACATGCTTGAGAATGACAGAAGGAGATGATACTTTGTTGCTCATCATCTGGGACACATCTCCTTATGATTTGATCGGGACAGTACTTGAATAAGTATGGGTCGTCCCATAGAAATTTCCGCACCTCCGTGAAGAATCTATCCTTATCTTGCTTTTTTCCAATATGTAGGAATTGTACCTGTAGCAAGATAATTAGCAATGTCCTGCATACCATGGCAATTGGGAAACAGCAAAAAGTTGTTCATCAGGGAACATGTCATTTGATTGCAGTCGTTTCAGGGGAATCAGTGAGGACAAGTCGAGAGAGGTGGTCAGCTACTACATTCTCTACTCCTTTCTTATCACGTATTTCTAAGTCGAATTCTTGGAGTAGGAGTCCATCTTAATAACCGTGGTTTAGCATCCTTCTTAGAGAGAAGATACTTAAGCGCGGCATGGTCAGTGAATACAATGATCTTGGATCTAATCAAGTAGGATCTAAACTTCTCCAAGGCAAAAACTACGGCTAAAAGTTCCTTTTCAGTAGTGGTGTAGTTTGCCTGGGCTGAGTTTAGGGTTCTACTTGCATAGTAGATGACACATGGCTTTTTATCTTTTCTTTGGCCTAACACAGCCCCAATAGCATAGTCGCTAGCATCGCACATAATTTCAAAAGGAAGGCTCCAATCAGGTGGTTACATTATTGGGGCACATGTCAACATACCTTTAAGGGTGGTAAAGGCCTTTTGACATTCTTCATTCCACTCGAATGAATTTTCCTTTTGAAGTAGGTTACATAAAGGGCGAGAGAGTGAACTGAAAGTCCTTTATGAACCTTCTGTAAAATCCTGCGTGTCCTAAAAAGGACCGCACATCTCGTATGCTTTTGGGTGGTGGAAGGGTAGAGATAAGATCAATTTTCGCTTTGTCCACCTCAATTCCATTTTTGTGAAACGATGTGACCAAGTACAATTCCCTTTTGAACCATGAAGTGACACTTTTCCCAATTGAGCACTAGGTTCTTCTCTTCACATCTTTTTAGCACAGATTTTAAGTGCTCAAGGCACTCATCAAAGCTACAACCAAATACGAAAAAATCATCCATGAAGACTTCGAGAATGGTCCCCACCATGTCAGAAAAGATGCTCATCATACAACGCTGAAAGGTGGCAGGGGCATTACATAGTCCAAACGGCATCCGTCGATAGGCGAAAGTGCCGAATGGACATGTGAATGTAGTCTTTTCTTGGTCTTCACGGGCAATTTCTATTTGGTTGTACCCTGAATAGCCATCAAGGAAGCAAAAGTGGGAATGACCCGCCAACCGTTCTAAAATCTGATCAACAAATGGTAGGGGGAAGTGGTCTTTCCTCGTGACAGTGTTTAGATTCCTATAGTCAATGCACATTCTCCAACTAGTAGTGACTCTAGTTGGCATGAGTTCGTTATTGGCATTGGCTACGATGGTTATTCCGGAT
Organism: Liriodendron chinense; assembly: GCA_003013855.2. Classification (NCBI taxonomy): domain Eukaryota; kingdom Viridiplantae; phylum Streptophyta; class Magnoliopsida; order Magnoliales; family Magnoliaceae; genus Liriodendron; species Liriodendron chinense. The sequence goes on along the minus strand of PVNU02000916.1, from coordinate 461,472 downwards.
TTCTTAGGCACCACTTGGGTTGGGCTCACCCATTGGCTATCAGATATTGGGTAAATGATACCTACATCCAATAGTTTCACCACTTCGGCCTTAACCACATCCTTCATGTTTGGATTTAGTCGCCTTTGTGGTTGCCGGGATGTCTTTGCATTTTCCTCAAGGTGTATGCGGTGAGTGCAAATCAGTGGGCCTATGCCTTTGAGATCCGCAATTGACCATCCAATGGCACTCTTGTGCTCTAATAGAGTGGCTATTAGCCTACTCTCTTGTTCCTCATCCAAGTGGGAAGAAATCACCACTGGATATGTCTCATCTCGACCTAAATAAACATACTTTAGCTCACATGGCAATGGTTTTAGGTCGAGTTTTGGTGCCTTGATGTTGGATGGGAGGGCCTTGTTCTCATTTACAGGCAAAGGTTCAATTGGGGCCCTCCATCTTTTATTCTCAAGCACCAGCATCACATCTAGAATGGCATCCATCTCTTGTGTTGTGTCATCATTCATCTTATGAAGATGGGCCACACATGCTTCCAAAGGGTCAGAAAATAGTGACAAGGGGATTGTATCCTCCACGAATGATTCAATCATGTTTAACTCGTGGACATCATCATCAACCTCTCGTGGTTGTTTGCATAAATCAAATATGTTAAGCTCAAGGGTCATATTTCCAAAGGACATTTGTACAAGTCCGTTTCTACAATTGATAATGGCATTTAAAGTAGCTAGAAACGGTCGTCCAAGAATGACGGGAATTTGAGCACCGGTGCCTATCACAGGATGTGTGTCCAAGACAATAAAATCTACTGGGTAATAGAATTTATCAACTTGGACTAGAACATCCTCTATCATTCCTCTCGGTATCCGAATGGATCTATCAGCAAGTTGAAGTGTGGTTTTGGTGAGTTTCAATTCACCTAACCCAAGTTGTTCGTAGACCGAATATGGAATGAGATTCACACTTGCCCCCAAGTCGAGTAGGGCTTGTTTGATCTGGTAGTCTCCTATGATGCATGAGATGGTTGGACTACCTAGATCCTTGTATTTTTGGGGCACCTCTTGTTTGATGATGGCGCTCAAATTCTCAGCCAAAAGAACTTTGTTGTGGACATTGTGTTTCCTTTTGACTGTACACAATTCCTTTAGAAATTTGGCATAAGATGGTATTTGTTTTATTGCATCCAACAGCGGGATGTTGATCTTCACCTGCTTGAAAATTTCCAGAATCTCCAGATTTTTATCTAAAGGTTTTGGTGAAATCAACCTGTGTGGAAATGGGGCAACCGGCTTGTATTGCCTTTCCGGTTCTTTCTCTGGTGGAATATTGTTTGGGCTATCATCCTCTTTGGGAATTTCCGGATCCTTAGGCTTTGGGGCCTTCACCGGATTAGATTTGTCAATTTCTTTCCCACTTCTCAAAGTGGTGATAGCCTGGACATGTTCTGTATGGTGGGAGGATGAGCTTGCATCTTGTATCTCATACTGGGTCCTTGGATTAGGAAGAGGTTGAGCAGGAAGTGTGCCCTTCTCTCTACCACTAAGGTGAGCTTCAACTCTAGCCAGAGATGTTTTCAATTCATTAATGGCTTGATTCGAATTTTGATTGAATTTCAATTGCTCTTGCATGAACTCATCTATTTTTAGAGAATTTGTCTTGTTATACTCATTCTGGACCGATACGAGTGCACCCAACATCTCTTCTAGTGATACTTTTGGAGTGTTGTTTGCATTTGCAGTGGGTCCATTCCTCCAACTGAAGTTGGGATGGTTCTTCCAATTAGGATTATACGTGTTTGAGTTTGGAGCACCATATTGCTGTTGATAACTGTTTATGACATTTGTTTGTTCTTGTAAGATGCCTTGGACTGCTGAAATTGTGGGACAATCTGGTGTAGCATGTTGATTTCCAGCACAAATTCCACAAACAGTTTCAACCTCAGTGGAGTTGATTGTTTCTCCTTTCCTTAATTCCATGGCTTCGACCTTTCTTGTAAGGCTAGCCAACCGTGCACTTATGCTATCTTCTTCTGATAAGACATACATTCCTCCCTTTTCTTTTTGTTGGCCAGTCTTGGAATTTGTTGGTTTAGATGTGTCCCAAGATTGTGCACTTTCAGCCAATTCTTCCAGATAATCCCATGCTTCATCAGCTTCCTTATTCATGAACTCCCCATTACACATCATCTCTATAAATTGGCGCATGGATGGAATCAGTCCTTCATAGAAAAAACTTATAATCCGCCAAATTTCATAGCCATGATGTGGGCATGCGTTTAATAGGTCCTTGAACCTCTCCCAACATTGGGAAAAGGTTTCATCTTCCTTTTGGGCAAAGTTCATGATAAGGCGCTTAAGCATGTTTGTTTTGTGAGTAGGGAAGAATTTTTTTATAAATTCTCTGTGCATATCATTCCATGACCCAATTGATCTTGGCCTCAATGCATAAAGCCAACCATTGGCTTTATCCTTAAGAGTGAAAGGAAAGAATTTAAGTCTTACTACATCTTCAGTCACATTTGCAAAGTGCATGGTGGTGATTACTTCATCAAACTCCCTAAGGTGTTGATAGACACTTTCACTGTCTAGACCATGGAATTTAGGGAGAAGATTGATCACTCCCGGTTTCAAATCCACATTCCCTGCATTTGGTGGAAATACTATGCATGAGGGAGTGCTCGTTCTTGCAGGTTGCAAGAAATCACGTAAAGTCCTAGGTCGGGGAACATTCTCAACCACATTCTCCCCTGTTTCAGTTTGATTTTGAACCGGGTTAGGTTGATTTGCAGCCATACTTTCAGATAAAATTGGAGAATCTAGATGTCTCCTAACACGTGGCTCTCTATCAATGCCTTCTACTATCCCCCTTCACTTATGAGTCGGTTATTGGAATCCCGAGCCCAATGTGGCATGCAAAACCAAAAATAAAAAACAAAAAGAAAAAAAAATTCTTCCTTCTTTTTCTTTACTCTTCTCTAAGACCGAAGCACAAGGTGTCTTGCAATGGCTAGGCCAGAAGCAAAGATAGAGACCGATTTCTACTGGTCAATAGGGGTTCAGAGAACACCCCACCCACTCTTTGAATCTTTTGAGAAAAAGTGCAGAAAAAGGAGAAAGAGGAGTAGAGATGAGAAAAGAAATCCCTGAGCACAAGGTGATCCAAGACGGCAGAGCCGACCAATAGGAATCCAGGTGGCAAAAAGGCCGACCTTTCAGAGATCCAAAAGGAGTCTCCACCCACTCTACAAGAGATGAATAAAATAAGAATGACTAGGAGAAGGAGAAGAGTAAGGTTTTAGAAGGATAGCACCTGAATTGCACTTGAAATCCTTGACTCTTCTTCGGCTTCCTAAAAATCCCTGAAAAGAAAAATCAAATAAATAAACTAAGTTAGTCTAAAAATCTAAAAAAAATCCTAAATAGATACTAATTTCAGAAATTTGTGAAAACCGTCAAAAATCCCCGGCAGCGGCGCCAAAAACTTGTTCGCTTCCCCAAGTGTAGGGTTGCGATGTAGTAATAAACTCGGTAAGACCGAGGTCGATCCACAGGGACTATGTAGGATCTCACAAATTCATCCACAAGTGTCTATTGAAGTCTACTAATCAGATTATTGTATGAAGTTGATGTGAGTAACAAAAGCTAAATTAAATTGAAAGTAATTAATTGTAAGAGGGTACTAGGGTTTCAAGGATCCACTTGTAGTAATCCTTGATGTTTAATCCGCTGTGGTTTCTTATTCTCTCAACTAGAATCGACATTCCTGTCCGTCCAGTCGGATGATAGAACTGTTAAACAAAACAGTCTATAATATGTAAGTTCTATGCATAAGATTCACTCAATCTAGGCTGAGCTGAGCATGCTCAATTGCATAGGTCATTCCCCTTTCCTATAGGTCCAGTTCTCAATCATAACCATCCCCCAAGTCCTCTCACAAGACAAGGCTAGATTAGGATTTGAACTAGATTCAAATCACCAGAACAGTCCTTACATATTCCAGAAAATCAACTAAAATAGAACTTTGTCCTGAAGTCCCTTTATAAAGAGCTTAGTTTTAGAGCGCACTCCGATTCCTCGGATCATACAGGTCTATACCGTTGCAAACAAATTAAGAAGATAAGTAATTCATCCAAACATCCATGAGTCATCACAAGACTAAGAAAAATTACTTAAAAACTTGTATAAACTTCAAACCTTAGTTCATAATCATGAATTCCAAAATAAAACCACTTAACTACGAATTAAAACATCTTGGATTCACTACAAGCTTCACCTCTTAGCCCTAGCTAAGAGGTTTAGCTGCTCATGATCCAAGGAAACATGAAACAACTACAAAAAAGCATGAAAATAGCAAAGCAAACCAAAAGGAGTTGTGAAACTCCAATCTTCACTTCCACAGCCTCCAACCTCGCTTACACCCTTCTAGGATGCCCTAGGAACAATCCTTAGGTGTCCTCTTATAGTCTGGAGGCTCCACAACGTCGGAAGAATCGAAAATTTGCGTAACACTTACGCAGCGCAGAGAATTTCGGGAAGAAATTAGAAAGTTCTAACTCAGTACGCATGGCCGACCGGTCATGACCGGTCGGCCTCAAGTGAAAATACTCCAGCAAGCACATCCGACCGGTCAAGACTGGTCGGACGTGTATATTAACATTCCAGCAACCCTGTCCGACCGGTCATGACCGGTCGGACGTCTTCAGTAGACCTCCAGCAGCTGTAGCCGACCGGTCAATACCGGTCGGTCACCTTTATTTGTTCTTCAGTACCATGGCTGACCGGTCTGGCTTCCTTGGCCGACCGGTCTTGACCGGTCGGCAGTCTTCATACTTCTTCATTTCTTCCTTTTCTTTCTTTCCTTGCTTCTTTCTTTCTCTTTCTCTCTTCTTTTCTTCTTTGGTCCTCAAGTAATCTCCATTAGAATGATCCCAAGTGAGCTCTTTATGTCTTCAATTGAGTAGAGTCCACCCTCAATCCTGTAGTCACAAAACATGCATTGAATTAGCTTACAAACCATATAAACCTTGCACAATGAGTGATGAATTGGGGTTAGAATATGCACAATTAAGAGCTCAACAGATGTCTCTCTCGTAACTTAACTAGCCGGTCCTCCGATAAAATAGAAGGATATCCGGATGCTATGTATCTCCCTGCCGGAACCCTCGCACTGCTAGAAGCAGAGGATTCCAGAGTGGCATCACCTAGAGGAACGGTGGTCTCGTCAGAGTTCCCAGCCATGAGAAGATTAAAAGAAGAAAAAGAGAAAAAAAGAAATATACCAAGTACAGAAAAAGAGAGGAAGGAGGAACACCAAAGGAAGAAGATGGAAAGGGAAATGACGGGAGAATTCTTTCCTTCGAAAAAACTTCTGTAGAAAACCAGAGAAATGGCGGACTCCATATATTTATAGGCAATCATTCCGCCGCATCTGGTGACACGCGGCAGCCCCCCCTTTGGCGTGGCAGTCGAGCGGGCACGCCCATTAACTCTCCGGACACGTGGCGAGCGTCTCTTCACTTTCTGTCTGCGGAAAGGCTGCGGAAAGCTGGCGCTCATTAATTCCAGCCCATCATGTATGGTTCCGTTCTCGATGAAGACAGCGGGCGGTTACGTGTGATAGTAAGCTAAGTCCTTCCCTTAAGAATTCTTGGCGGCAAGGACTTGGGGGGCATCTGTTATAGGCAAAATGATGGAGATCAACTTAGCTGCTAAATTGATTACGCGGACGCCCACTCGACTCTCGAGATCATTTGATCGAGAGTCGCAGATCGAGTAAATACGGAAGTGCCCATTTGACTCCCGAGATTATATGCTCGAAAGTCGCAGGTTGGATGAGTAAGGGGCGCTCATTCGACTCTCGAGATCATATGCTCAAGAGTCGCTGTTATAGTTAAAATAGCGAAGATCATCTGCTGGAGATAGACCTCGCGAGCACCCTTATCCGACTATCGAGAACGTCTGTTCGAAGCTCGCATATTCTGAAGATATTCCGACCTCGCGAGCATCCTTATCCGACTATCGAGAACGTCTGTTCGAGGTTTTCTTCCTATCTTCCTCTTCACGTTCTGATGCACACTCGAGGCTCGTATATTAGGAAAACGATGCCCGACTACCAAAGCTTCGAGAAGTTGTGTTTTTCCTGCGAGCAGACCTTCTCACAAGTCGTTGAAAGGTGTTACATCTAAATGAGCGAGCACTTGGACTCGCGACCATCTTCCAACATGCGAACATCTTTCTCTGTGACGACACCCCTTAGCCTTCAGTACCAATAGCCCGTATAGGCCGATTTCGGGGCTTATCTTCTCTTATGGTTCCGAAACTCAAGGGATTGCTATCAAGTAACGTGATTGTCAAGACAAGTCAGTGGGTTAGATCTCTTCTATAAGGATAAGGATCTTATCCCACGAAATCAGCGGGATCTCGGTATTGTACACGAAATCAGCGGGATTTCGATATCTTACGTAACAGATTGGACCCTTCCAGATCTATATAAGGAGAAGACTCCATTAAGATACAGGTACACAACCATCAATCTCTAGCCTCGATTTGCCTGGTTATTCTCTTGATCTGCCTGACTTAAGCATCGGAGGGCTAACGGCTGGACACCAGCCACCCTTAGTTGCTTTCTGCCTTCTTATAGGTTCGGTGGAGGAAATCTCTATTGGAGAGAAGGTGAACGACCGGAGGATCCTATTACAGAATCTGACGTTAACAATATAAAGGAATAATCATCACATACAAAGACTTGAATTTATAAAGATGTCTTGGTGAAGAACACTTTCATGCCCTAGAAATCCATATAGAAGGCCGTCTAACCGTAGTCCTCAATCGTGTACTCTCATTGCGAAACCATTCATAAGAGAAAGTCATAAATGCTCCGATGTGAAGTGACATATAGTAAAATGTTCCGCCCCTCTTCATATGAAACCATATATAAAAGACCAACAATTATCAATTGCTCTCATATAAAGTAGAAGAACGCCAGAATGTCATAATGATAATAAGAAGACCATGATGAAATAACAATATGAAGACATTGCATCTCATGCAGATTCTCTATAGAATACTTCCCTCTTATCAAACTGGATTGATCTGAAAATTCTGAAGATATGATTATGATCAATGATTATGATTGGACATCTCGAATTCATGATTGATCGGAGTGAAGCAGAGATTTAGCTTTGATCCGATGATGTGGATATTTGATTCACATGATGTTAGTATCTTGCTTGATGATATGGTGATTTCATTTTGATCTGATTGATGCAAAGATTTCGTTCTCATATGGGGGTTTCGTATTAATATGAATCTTTCATATTTGATCTGATCGATTGATTGATATTCATGTGGTTTAGTTTAACCTCATACTCTGGAGGGATCTGGTGTAGTTTAGCCTCATACCCTAGAGGGATCTGGTTCAGTTTAGCCTCATGCCCTGGAGGGATCTAGTTCAGTTTCACCTCATAACCTGGAGGGTCTGGTTCAGTTTCACCTCATAACCTAGAGGGATCTGGTTCAGTTTCACCTCATAACCTGGAGGGATCTGGTTCAGTTTCACCTCATAACCTAGAGGGATCTGGTTCAGTTTATCCTCGTTGCCTGGGGATTGTGTGGTTCAGTTTATCCTCATAGCCTGGAGTATTTTCTCAACTCGTTTAGACCCAGAGCGCAAGGGTATATTTGTACATATGTAGAGTTCAGCGACTTTGTGCCTATACAGAGTTCGGCGAGGTTGTAGACTCAATAGGGATTACCCATAGCACTACGGCACTTACAAGAACCTGCTGAGTCGGCTAGCAATTTCCTTTTTCTTCTACTCTTTTAATTTTTGAGTCGGTAGCTGCTTTGATTGTTACTTTGATTGTCAAGTTGACAACTGCTTTGGCTGCTTCTCTGGCCATGAGATTAACCTCCACTTCACTGGCTCATTCGCTTGATGAGGAAACATGTTACTTGCCCGCTGTGATATCTTGGGCGAAAATGATGTTTTGAGTGGCCCCCTTGCACTATTAAGATTGCCAGAGCATCATGAATGTCCTTCGACTACTTTGCTAAGTCATTCTAAATCTTGAACTAGCTCATCAATTTGTTCTGGGATTGCTGGTGGTTAATTAGTCTGTTCAAATAATTCTTCATCTTGGGCCACCTAAACCGCCGTGTCCTGCATTGATCGTCCCTCACGTGTCAGCTTTTGCTTTGTCAGAATGACTTTGATGACGATCGTTTCTACCGTCTCTTCAACTGTTTTCTATACAAATGGCATGATCTGCCCCCTGTGATTCTTTCGCCGGCTGTCGAGTGGGTGAGGCGGCACTACAGGCTATTCTCTATGCAATTGGGGTGGCTAAGGCATCCTGGATCTCTTTCACTCACCTCGATAGATCACTTGAGCTTGGGTCAATTCGTTAATCTGCTCCTGAGTTGTTAACGGTTCAACATCTTGTTTGATCGGCTCTTCGCCTTCAATTATCTACACCATCACGACCTGTACTAGCCGCTCCTCACGAGTCGGCCTTGATTTCGTCTGACTGGTCTCAATGACAATCCCTTCTCTTGGTTTTGTGACTGTCATAGTCGGCTTGATCTGTCCCCTGTCTAGGTGGTTCACTTCTAAGAGAACTGGGAAGCTACCAACTGAGGGTATGAACTTTTGTGGCCTCATTGCGGCAGTCTGGTTAGCAGTGGAAGCGCTGCTAACTTGTTCTAGTTGCCACTGCCTCTTTTTTTATGGTGTAGCATGCCTTGACCACAGTAGTATTCTAATATGGAGTCTTCATCATCGTTCTTTTCATTTCCTTCAACTGTTTGCGGCTTCGAGTTAGCTGTAGCCAGACTTAGAAGCGGTTGGTGTCGTTACAGTAGAATGCGAGAAGCAGAATCCTCTAGTCACCAAAAAGATAAGCACAGGAGACATTTCTAATGTTCTTAAGGTTAGTATTGTAACGCCCCAAAATTCAACGTCCGAATATACCGCCCGAGAACAAATTTTCGAGCGCTACTAAGGTAATAATTACAGGAATACAAATAATAGTAGCAAATTTTTTTAAAGCATTTTTTTTGCTTATTATTTTTCTACTAAACCATATCCATACTCTTATTCCAACTTACATCATAAAATAAATTATAAATGTTCATAATTCACAAACATGACACTGATATACTCATCTACAATTCTATTAACTTAAAATTAAATAAAATATCTAAAAATAAATAAAAACGTCTTCATTAGAGTTGGTGTTCTCCTCTTCCTGGATCTTCACTATGTCCTCAACTTGTGCCTTGTCCTCGAAAGATTCCATGTCACCTCTTAAACCTACAGTTCCCTAAGAAGGGTGAGCAAAACAATGCCCAGCGAGTAGGAGTACTTACTCCACTCCATAATATGAATCAAGTATCCAAGTAAACAGATAAACAGAATCAAAACATAACTATTCGGTTTGTAAATTGTAGAATGCCATGCTCACACTTTTCCACCCCACAACGACACATTCATTAACACTAAACACACATCCCATAATGAATTCCCATGCAGCAAGCATAAATCAACCATATACGTGGCCTTTAATACAAGGTCTTTAGTCAGGTTTCACACAAGTAAATCAACCATACGAGGTTACGCCTGAAAAATAGTATCACAATCAATCACAACCAGACAGGTGAGGTACATTCCGATCCTGACACGGTACGCCCGATCCTGACACAGGTCGCATTCCTGACGAGACACAATTGCTCCGATCCTGACACGGTACGCCCGATCCTGACACGGGTCACATTCTCAATGAGAAAACAATTGCCCCGATCCTGACACGGGTACGATTCAATCCCAACACGGGACGCATTCTCGACGGAAAAACATACCACACTTGATGGTTTCCCATATTCCAGTTCATCCAATGATGTATCCATACATAGGTGTCCCATAACCACACCCATATCCATCCCACACAAACTTAACCACACTTAACCACACCCATATACACCGGCCATGCTTAACCGTACTTGGATAATCATGGTTAAGAACCATTTACATACCCCTACTCTGATTTAATTCCGTGGACTTAACCTCACCATAAACCGCTCTATGCATGGGTCCATCATATGTGATCATATAAACATAAACATGTGATAATGAGAATTTACTGCATGTTAACACAATTTAATGAATCATACAACATAACTATTTAAGAAACAAATCAAGTGCATATATATCAAGATGGCAAGAATGCATCCACATTATGAAATACAGCATTTTGAGGGGTTTAAGAACTTTAAACTAAACTATAACCATACATTCAAAGAGAATAGACAGGTGTTGTCCCCACAATTTCTCTTAATTTGACTGTTTAGGAGGTCTGATGTGTACCAAATTTATTTTACAGTTTTAAGACTTGCTGGTCTAAGCATTGGATGGTTTAGATTGGGCAAAATATTCCCCAATGGGACCCAAAAGTTGGAGTCCAATCATATTCAGATTCTGTTATTTTTCAGGGTACTAGTTCCATTATTTTAAGTGGTGTGGGCCACCTAAAACCCCGTTCTGGCCCACATTTTTTTATGGTGAATCCCATTCAACCCAACAAATAGTGTGGACGAGGTGGATTTATCAAAAAGTTCACATGTGGGTCCCACAAATGCCTTTTGTCCCCACTTTAAAATCTGCTCACCTTCAGATTTACATTGTATTACATTGTCCACTATTTGAGACAGTGTGGCCCACTCGGTTATCGAAACCCTCTAAAATTTAATTTCCAGGCTCCTAACATAATAATGTAACAAGTGAGTGGTATAGATTTGACAGAAAGCTTAAAGTGGGGCCCACGGATTACCCGTTGTCCATGAAAGATAAATTCGAAATTTTCTGCACAATTGCAGAAAATTCAGCAATGTAGTCCAATTTGTAGAGGTTGGTGTGGTCCGCTCGGGTCTCGGATTGAGCTGAAATTTTATGGACTATTATACCACTTCATGAAGTAAGTGATGGACGAAGTGGATAAAAAATACATTAAGGTGGGGTCCATGAGTGGGCCACCAACTGGCAGCCCGTCCGCCCACCTGCCAATGCTGGGCGTTGGTGACTCTGTTGGGCAGCGGCCTCTCTCTCTCTCTCTCTCTCTTTTTATATTATTATTATAATTTGTATCCAAACAATATGGGGCCCACTAGGTCGAGATCCAACCCGTCCATTGAATTATTCGAGCCTTTGGTCCACCCAATAAATCTAATTTTGCACAGATCGAAAATTATAAAACAAAAATAGTGGCTTTATCCCCTTTTTAATGGTTGGGTTTATTTCTCCCACCCTGGTCCACTTAAATATCAGATTCTTTTTAAATCTGGGCCCACAAGCAAACGCAAACTATAATACATGATGAATGGCATAGATTTAATCAAAGTAACATAATTGATCTACTAAACAAAATACAAATGCGCAAATTCAAACTATGATGTGGAGTGAGTATTTCCATAGACTCACCAATTGTCAATCCGATCCGAGATTTTGAAAATGAAAATAACAAAGAAAACCAATCTTCGGCCCACTACAAAATACTACCTCCTTCCTCCCAATCAACGGTCATATGATGATGATGATGATGGATGGTGATGATAGATGGTGATAATGGATGGTAGGGATTTGAAACTATTGATGATGAATGGTGATGGGATGGCTACGATTCGGTCATAATTGTAAAAGTAGTAGAATAGGACTCTTACGAGAGTTTAAATAAAGTACATTAGCTTATAACATAAATATTTGTGGTGAAAATAGAAGTAATATTTTGATGGTCCACCTAGTGATCCCTTCTTGGATCTAAGACGTCCATCATACAGAGGATTAACACAACAAGTAGTGGGTAAACTCTCGGGTAAAGGGTCGATGGATGGACACAATATGATCTATGTAAGAGTTAGCCTAAATGAACGCTCTAGAATAGATGTGTAACATCTTAAAATCGGGCGCACCTTTCACAAATTTGAGACCATTATGACATTGGCCTCGAAAAATGACAAAGTGATATGAATTTAGAAGAATTTGGTAGTGTCCACACCCACGATCTAATAAGGACACAAATGATGATCTAAATGGTGGTAAACACCACAACTTAAGGTGGTTAGTTTCTAAGGATAAGCTTGACCACTTTGAGGTGCGACTAAATCATAACCATTGAGTGTTGTGTGAAGTGGTCCGCACCATTGGTTAGAATGTCCATGGATTGAATAATGGACCCTTGGGTCGACGAATCTCTTACCGGTTTAAGAGTAATTGATAAAAAATGTGATGGACGGTGAACACACCTCGGTTCAAGATTCTGAAAACAAGGGGACGTGGGCCATCTTAGAAAACCTAAAATACCCAAAATCTAGACACACACCGACGTCCATACATAAAGATGGACGGTCCACATCGAAGATAAAAATCTCTCTGTACCAAACTCCGTAACCATATCCTAAAATTTAGATTTTGAATTGGCACATCACAACGAATGTGACTTCTGTACTTCTCGGTTTACATGGACATATCTAGGACCTTATGAGGAAATCTAATCTAATAGGTCACCTAAGTATATGAAAAAGGTCGCCCATGAGTGATTTCACCTTGATTGGTGGTCCACATGGCCCTACGCAGTAATTCTTCGATTAAACGGTCTCGGAAGATCATCCAGTGATGAAATTTCACATGGAAGGCTAAAATGCTATAACAAAGGTGTGGAGAAAATCCCACAGCTAACTGACACACCAATTGAAATAAATCACGGGGGTTCACTTTCACCACTAGTTTGGTGCTAGGACAAGTTTTAATGGCTTGATCGAAGTCCAATGAGAATTTCAACGGTCATAAAGGTTCTTCTAAGGATACTCTATAATTCCAACGGAACCAAACTCGGTTTGATAAGTTCAATGGGCCATGGTGATTAAAATGAGGATGAATGACCACGATAGAAAGATCTATGATCGGATCTAGGTAGATCAGACTATATTATTGGATTCTACATGATTTAATCTATCAATCTATGGCTCAGATCAATTCCACAGATAATATAAATAATTTAAAATGAATTACTAAAGTTTATGTACATGAAATATGGTTTATAATTTCACTTTTCTACCCAATTATTCCATGAGAAACGTACATCAAACATGTTATCAATTTATACACATTAAATTATTATTATTTTAATTTTATAAATTCTAATCCAGATTTTTAAATTAAATAGTAAATCATAAAAAATCACAGATGTTACATCCTACCCCCCATACAAGAATTTCGTCCCCGAAATTCAATCTAAAGTACTAAACTCATGGATGCAGAGTCTACTATACAGTATTTATATCCCACTGGTCCTAAGTTGAAGTGTTCACAAGTGTGTATATAATCACTTATGAGAATTTGGGTTCTTACAATCTACCCCCCTCACGGGAATCTCGTCCTCGAGATTCAAACACTTATAATTAAGTTTACTAAATCGCCTTACCTTTCGTAAACTAAAGATATGGGTTCTATGTTGGTTATAGGCCTATCACTCTAGGATATTTGCTGTGGTTCTCAAATGCCCTAAATAATATTTTCATGTCTCACCAATTTATAACTACTATCAAGCAAACTACCACCTTAGTTCTTTAGGAATGTTTTAGTTAAAATTTCACTAAGCACCATAACTTTAATTCTAACTTCACTAGGTGTTAACCCTAACCCTAGGCACTTCGGGATTCTAACCTCTCTAATACCATTCTGTAACTCCCCAAAATGCAACACCCGAATATACCGCCCGAGCACAAATTTTTTAGCGCTACTAAGGTAATAATTACAGGAATACAAATAATAGTAGAAAATTTTTTTAAAGCATTTTTTTGCTTATTATTTTTCTACTAAACCATATCCATACTCTTATTCCAACTTACATCATAAAATAAATTATAAATGTTCATAATTCACAAACATTACACTGATGGAGTATTCGAGATAAGGCCCGGATAGATCGAGCAGGTGACTAAGTCATCGGGGACTATCGTCTTTGAGTTCATGGTCGTAGAGACCTATTTATTTTCTTGTTATAGACTGACCATGTTTCTTAGACAAGCCGGATGTTTATGTCCCATTTTCTATCGAATTGTCCGGGTTGAGAGACTGTCAGGATTCGAGTGGTGTAACTCTGGGCCCGCGCCTGTTACTGTGAACAGGTGACTGCTGGAATACACGATCCTCGAATGTTGGTCAGCATAGCCCAAGGCCCGCGCCCATACTTTTATGACGGGTGGCCTTAGGAGAGCACACCGCAACGTTCCCGAACGAGGTTTTTAATCGAGTGGTGCAACTCTGGGCCCGTGCCTGTTACTGTGAACAGGTGATCGCTGGAATACACGATCCTCGAATGTTGGTCGGCATAACCCAAGGCCCGCACCCGTACTTTTATGACGGGTGACCTTAGGAGAGTACTCCGCAACTGCCTCATCAGCTCAATCGACGAACCCGTTGTCGATGGGTAGGGCATCGACTGTCTTTTCCATAATGGCAATCCATAGCAGGATGTTTCAAGCTTAGTTAGAACTCTTTTGTTTGTGGTTTCTTGTGATAACCATAGTCCCTTTTGGTTAGTCTCGAGCCTTAATCCGAGCTGAATCCTAATTGTGCGATGAACATAATCGATGTTCCTATAATCAGTTGTCGAGTAAGGTTGGAGTCTGTCGACTTGTCTTCAAAAGTGATCTCGACCTCGCACCTTCGTTGATAGCTAATACGCAACGAGAGACAAGAAGAGAACCTGCTCACACGTGCATAAATGTGTAGGGCATTGTAACGAGATAAGGGATTTTCAAGGTACAATGAATGTAATTGAATGCATATCATATGAGATTGATTGTATTTGTGAATACAACAGAAGGTATGTCATATGAGAATGAATGTATATGAGAACACAATAGTATATATGCCATGTGAAGTTGAGTACATGTCGAGTTAGATGAATGCTAGATTAAGCAAAGATGAGTGCTAGATTAAGCAGAGACGAGTGCTGGATTAAGCAACTAGATTAAGCGTGAATGAATGTTAGATTAAGTAAGATAGGTGTTAATGCATGAAGCAATCAATATTATCTAGTCATAACTCCATTTATGTACAAATTTGCATTAAAACGATATTCTGGTCATTTCGCTGCCTGAAAAATTCTAAGTAAAAATCTGAATTTTTAATATATCCACATATCGACCATAAAATATCATGAATATTTCACCGGACTTTGGTGTTTTAGCATAATTAGGGTATTTCAGATTTTTTGGACGGTTTAGATTCGAAGAAAACCCCTCCAATCAAAAGGCGAACTTTTTGGGGAGTGCCAAAAAGTTGCGATTTGTACTTCGGATGGAAAATCAAAATCTCCGTTGTTGGGAATTTATTTTTTTAGTATTTTTTATTGAATCCAAATGGGAGGTACTGTTGAGCTCTTAATTGTGCATATTCTAACCCCAATTCATCACTCATTGTGCAAGGTTTGTATGGTTTGTAAGCTAATTCAATGCATGTTTTATGACTACAGCATTGAGGGTGGACTCTACTCAATTGAAGACATAAAGAGCTCACTTGGGATCATTCTGATGAAGAATGTTTGAGGACCAAAGAAGAAAAGAAAGAAAGAATTAAAGAAGAGAAGAAAGCAGATGAAAGAAAGGAAGAAAATAAGAAGAAAATGAAGCTGACCGGTCGTGACCGGTCGGCCAAGGAAGCCAGACCGGTCAGTGACCGGTCAGCCATGTATGTTGGGCACTACTGAAGAGGACCGACCGGTCTCATTGTTGCTGGAAAATTACTGAAGAGGTCCGACCGGTCATGACCGGTCGGACATGCTTGCTAGACCAAGGATGAATAGGCCCGACCGGTCTTGACCAGTCGGGCATACTTGCTGGAATGACTCTCTATTGAGGCCGACCGGTCATGACCGGTCGGCCATGCGTATGAACTTAGAAACTTCTAATTTCTTCCCGATTTTCTCTGCGCTGCGTAAGAGTTTCGCAAATTCCCGATTATTCCGACGTTGTGGAGCCTCCAGACTATAAGAGGACAGCTAGGGATCGTTCCTAGGGTATCCTAGAAGAGTTCAAGCGAGGTTGGAGGCTGTGGAAGTGAAGATTGGAGTTTCACAACTCCTTTTGGTTTGCTTTGCTGTTTTCATGCTTTTTGTAGTTGTTTCATGTTTCTTTGGATCATGAGCAGCTAAACCTCTTAGCTAGGGCTAAGAGGTGAAGCTTGTAGTGAATCCAAGATGTGTTAATTCGTAGTTAAGTGGTTTTAGTTTGGAATTCATGATTATGAACTAAGGTTTGAAGTTTATACAAGTTTTTAAGTAATTTTTCTTAGTCTTGTGATGACTCATGGATGTTTGGACGAATTACTTATCTTCTTAATTTGTTTGCAACGGTATAGACCTGTATGATCCGAGGAATCGGAGTGCGCTCTAGTACTAAGTTCTTCATAAAGGGACTTCAGGCCAAAGTTCTATTTTAGTTGATTTTCTGGAATATGTAAGGACTGTGCTGGTGATTTGAATCTAGTTCAAATCCTAATCTAGCCTTGTCTTGTGAGAGGACTTGGGGATGGTTATGATTGAGAACTGGACCTATAGAAAAGGGGAATGACCTATGCAAGTGAGCATGCTCAGCTCAGCCTAGAGTGAGTGAATCTTATGCATAGAACTTACATATTACAGACTGTTTGGTTTAACAGTTCTATCATCCGACTAGACAGACAGGAATGTCGGTTCTAGTTGAGAGAATAAGAAACCACAGCGGATTGAACATTAAGGATTGCTACAAGTGGATCCTTGAAACCCTAGTATCCTCTTATAATTACTTACTCTAGATTTAATTCAGCTTTTGTTACTCATATCAACTTTATACATCAATCGGATTAGTAGACTTCAATAGACACTTGTGGATGAATTTGTGAGATCCTACATAGTCCCTGTGGATCGACCTCGGTCTTACCGAGATTATTACTACATCGCAACCCTACACTTGGGGAAGCGAACAAGTTTTTGGCGCCGTTGCCGGGGATTTTTTACGGTTTTCACAAATTTCTGAAATTAGTATCTATTTAGGTTTTTTTTTTTTAAATTTTTAGACTAACTTAGTTTATTTATTTGATTTTTCTTTTCAGGGATTTTTAGGAAGCCGAAGAAGAGTCAAGGATTTCAAGTGCAATTCAGGTGCTATCCTTCTAAAACCTTACTCTTCTCCTTCTCCTAGTCATTCTTATTTTATTCATCTCTTGTAGAGTGGGTGGAGACTCCTTTTGGATCTCTGAAAGGTCGGCCTTTTTGCCACCTGGATTCCTATTGGTCGGCTCTGCCGTCTTGGATCACCTTGTGCTCAGGGATTTCTTTTCTCATCTCTACTCCTCTTTCTCCTTTTTCTGCACTTTTTCTCAAAAGATTCAAAGAGTGGGTGGGGTGTTCTCTGAACCCCTATTGACCAGGAGAAATCGGTCTCTATCTTTGTTTCTGGCCTAGCCATTGCAAGACACCTTGTGCTTCGGTCTTAGAGAAGAGTAAAGAAAAAGAAGGAAGAATTCTTTTTCCTTTTTGTTTCTTATTTTTGGTTTTGCATGCCACATTGGGCTCGGGATTCCAATAACCGACTCATAAGTGAAGGGGGGATAGTAGAAGGCATTGATAGAGAGCCACGTGTTAGGAGACATCTAGATTCTCCAATTTTATCTGAAAGTATGGCTGCAAATCAACCTAACCCGGTTCAAAATCAAACTGAAACAGGGGAGAATGTGGTTGAGAATGTTCCCCGACCTAGGACTTTACGTGATTTCTTGCAACCTGCAAGAACGAGCACTCCCTCATGCATAGTATTTCCACCAAATGCAGGGAATGTGGATTTGAAATCGGGAGTGATCAATCTTCTCCCTAAATTCCATGGTTTAGACAGTGAAAGTGCCTATCAACACCTTAGGGAGTTTGATGAGGTAATCACCACCATGCACTTTGCAAATGTGACTGATGATGTAGTAAGACTTAAATTCTTCCCTTTCACTCTTAAGGATAAAGCCAAGGGTTGGCTTTATGCATTGAGGCCAAGATCAATTGGGTCATGGAATGATATGCACAGAGAATTTATTAAAAAATTCTTCCCTACTCACAAAACGAACATGCTTAAGCGCCTTATCATGAACTTTGCCCAAAAGGAGGATGAAACCTTTTCCTAATGTTGGGAGAGATTTAAGGACCTATTAAACACATGCCCACATCATGGCTATGAAAATTGGCGGATTATAAGTTTTTTCTATGAAGGACTGATTCCATCCATGCGCCAATTTATAGAGATGATGTGTAATGGGGAGTTCATGAATAAGGAAGCTGATGAAGCATGGGATTATCTGGAAGAATTGGCTGAAAGTGCACAATCTTGGGACACATCTAAACCAACAAATTCCAAGATTGGCCAACAAAAGGAAAAGGGAGGAATGTATGTCTTATCAGAAGAAGATAGCATAAGTGCACGGTTGGCTAGCCTTACAAGAAAGGTCGAAGCCATGGAATTAAGGAAAGGAGAAACAATCAACTCCACTGAGGTTAAAACTGTTTGTGGAATTTGTGCTGGAAATCAACATGCTACACCAGATTGTCCCACAATTTCAGCAGTCCAAGGCATCTTACAAGAACAAACAAATGCCATAAACAGTTATCAACAGCAATATGGTGCTCCAAACTCAAACACGTATAATCCTAATTGGAAGAACCATCCCAACTTCAGTTGGAGGAATGGACCCACTGCAAATGCAAACAACACTCCAAAAGTATCACTAGAAGAGATGTTGGGTGCACTCGTATCGGTCCAAAATGAGTATAACAAGACAAATTCTCTAAAAATAGATGGGTTCATGCAAGAGCAATTGAAATTCAATCAAAATTCAAATCAAGCCATTAATGAATTGAAAACATCTCTGGCTAGAGTTGAAGCTCACCTTAGTGGTAGAGAGAAGGGCACACTTCCTACTCAACCTCTTCCTAATCCAAGGACCCAGTATGAGATACAAGATGCAAGCTCATCCTCCCACCATACGGAACATGTCCAGGCTATCACCACTTTGAGAAGTGGGAAAGAAATTGACAAATCTAATCCGGTGAAGGCCCCAAAGCTTAAGGATCCGAAAATTCCCAAAGAGGATGATGGCCCAAATAATATTCCACAAGAGAAAGAACCGGAAAGGCAATACAAGCCGGTTGCCCCATTTCCACAAAGGTTGATTTCACCTAAACCTTTAGATAAAAATCTGGAGGTTCTGGAAGTTTTTAAGCAGGTGAAGATCAACATCCCGCTGTTGGATGCAATAAAACAAATACCATCTTATGCTAAATTTTTAAAGGAATTGTGTACAATCAAAAGGAAACATAACGTTCACAACAAAGTGCTTTTGGCTGAGAATTTGAGCGCCATCATCAAACAAGAGGTGCCCCAAAAATACAAGGATCCAGGTAGTCCAACCATCTCATGCATCATAGGAGACTACCAGATTAAACAAGCCCTACTAGACTTGGGGGCAAGTGTGAACCTCATTCCATACTCGGTCTACGAACAACTTGGGTTAGGTGAATTGAAACCCACCAAAACCACACTCCAACTTGCTGATAGATCCATCCGGATACCGAGAGGAATGGTAGAGGATGTTCTAGTCCAAGTTGATAAATTCTACTACCCAGTAGATTTTATTGTCTTGGATACACATCCCGTGATAGGCACCGGTACTCAAATTCCCGTCATACTTGGACGACCGTTTCTAGCTACTTCAAACGCCATTATCAATTGTAGAAACGGACTTGTACAAATGTCCTTTGGAAATATGACCCTTGAGCTTAACATATTTGAGTTATGCAAACAACCGCGGGAAGTTGATGATGATGTCCACGAATTAAACATGATCGAATCATTCGTGGATGATACAGTCCCCTTATCACTATTTTCCAACCCTTTGGAGGCATGTATGGCCCACTCTCATGGGACAAATGATTACACAATACAAGAGAGGGATGCCATTCTAGATGTGATGCTGGTGCTTGAGAATAAAAGATGGAGGGCCCCAATTGAACCTTTGCCTGTAAATGAGAACAAGGCCCTCCCATCCAACATCAAGGCACCAAAACTCGACCTAAAACCATTGCCAAGTGAGCTTAAGTATGTTTATTTAGGTCGAGATGAGACATATCCAGTGGTGATTTCTTCCCACTTGGATGAGGAACAAGGGAGTAGGCTAATAGCCACTCTATTAGAGCACAAGAGTGCCATTGGATGGTCAATTGCGGATCTCAAAGGCATAGACCCTCTGATTTGTACTCACCGCATACACCTTGAGGAAAATGCAAAATCATCCCGGCAACCACAAAGACGACTAAATCCAAACATGAAGGATGTGGTTAAGGCCGAAGTGGTGAAACTATTGGATGTAGGTATCATTTACCCAATATCTGATAGCCAATGGGTGAGCCCAACTCAAGTGGTGCCTAAGAAATCCGGAATAACCATCGTAGCCAATGCCAATAACGAACTCGTGCCAACTAGAGTTACTACTGGTTGGAGAATGTGCATTGACTACAGGAAGCTAAACACTGTCACGAGGAAAGACCACTTCTCCCTACCATTTGTTGATCAGATTTTAGAACGGTTGGCGGGTCATTCCCACTTTTGCTTCCTTGATGGCTATTCAGGGTACAACCAAATAGAAATTGCCCGTGAAGACCAAGAAAAGACTACATTCACATGTCCATTCGGCACTTTCGCCTATCGACGGATGCCGTTTGGACTATGTAATGCCCCTGCCACCTTTCAGCGTTGTATGATGAGCATCTTTTCTGACATGGTGGGGACCATTCTCGAAGTCTTCATGGATGATTTTTCCGTATTCGGTTGTAGCTTTGATGAGTGCCTTGAGCACTTGAAATCTGTGCTAAAAAGATGTGAAGAGAAGAACCTAGTGCTCAATTGGGAAAAGTGTCACTTCATGGTTCAAAAGGGAATTGTACTTGGTCACATCGTTTCACAAAATGGAATTGAGGTGGACAAAGCGAAAATTGATCTTATCTCTACCCTTCCACCACCCAAAAGCATACGAGATGTGCGGTCCTTTTTAGGACACGCAGGATTCTACAGAAGGTTCATAAAGGACTTCAGCTCACTCTCTCGCCCTTTATGTAACCTACTTCAAAAGGAAAATTCATTCGAGTGGAATGAAGAATGTCAAAAGGCCTTTAACACCCTTAAAGGTATGTTGACATGTGCCCCAATAATGCAACCACCGGATTGGAGCCTTCCTTTTGAGATTATGTGCGATGCTAGCGACTATGCTATTGGGGCCGTGTTAGGCCAAAGAAAAGATAAAAAGCCGTGTGTCATCTACTATGCAATTAGAACCCTAAACTCAGCCCAGGCAAACTACACTACCACTGAAAAGGAACTTTTAGCCGTAGTTTTTGCTTTGGAGAAGTTTAGATCCTACTTGATTGGATCCAAGATCATTATATTCACTGACCATGCCGCGCTTAAGTATCTGCTTTCTAAGAAGGATGCTAAACCACGGTTATTAAGATGGATCCTCCTACTCCAAGAATTCGACATAGAAATACGTGATAAGAAAGGAGTAGAAAATGTAGTAGCCGACCACCTCTCTCGACTTGTCCTCACTGATTCCCCTGAAACGACTGCAATCAATGACATGTTCCCTGATGAACAACTTTTTGCTGTTTCCCAATTGCCATGGTATGCAGACATTGCTAACTATCTTGCTACAGGTGCAATTCCTACATATTGGAAAAAACAAGATAAGGATAGATTCTTCACGGAGGTGCGGAAATTTCTATGGGACGACCCATACTTATTCAAGTACTGTCCCGATCAAATCATAAGGAGATGTGTCCCAGATGATGAGCAACAAAGTATCATCTCCTTCTGTCATTCTCAAGCATGTGGTGGCCACTTTTCGGCTAAAAAGACCACAGCGAAAATTCTGCAATGTGGGTTTTATTGGCCCACCATGTTCAAAGACACACATGAGTTTTGCAAAGCATGTGAACCTTGTCAGAAACTAGGAGGAATATCCCGTAGAAATATGATGCCACTCAATCCCATCTTAATTATCAAAAATTTTTATTGTTGGGGCATCGATTTCATGGGCCCATTCCCATCTTCTTTTGGAAATGTATACATCTTGCTTGCCGTTGATTATGTTTCCAAATGGGTCGAGGCCATCCCTTGCCGGAATAATGACCATAAAACAGTCATTCGATTTTTAAAAGAAAATATTCTTTCCCGGTTTGGAACGCCTCGAGTCATCATAAGTGATGGAGGATCTCACTTTTGCAATCGCCCTTTTGCAGCCCTAATGAAGAAATATGGCGTTACACACAAAGTGAGCACCCCTTATCACCCACAAACTAGTGGACAAGCTGAGATATCCAATAGGGAGATTAAACACATTTTAGAGAAAACGGTGAATCCCGATCACAAGGATTGGTCACTTCAACTTACCGATGTGCTTTGGGCTTACCGTACTGCCTTTAAAACCCCTATTGGAATGTCTCCCTATAGACTTGTCTATGGGAAGGCTTGTCACTTGCCTGTGGAGTTGGAACATAAGGCGTATTGGGCTATTAAGACAATGAATTTCAATTCTGACAAGGCAAGCTCGCTATGCAAACTTCAATTAAATGAACTTGCAGAAATCCGGAATGAAGCTTATGAGAATGCGAGAATTTACAAGGACAAGACGAAGATATTCCATGATAAGAATATTCTTCGCAAGACATTCACGATCAATCAAATTCCTCATGTATAATTCTCGCTTACATCTATTTCCGAGAAAATTGAGATCTCGATGGACCGGTCCCTACATTGTGCAAACTGTCTATCCGTATGGGACTGTCGAGCTATTGAATCCAAGGAACGGCAATATTTTTAAGGCAAATGGGCAGCGATTAAAGCCGTTCTTTGAAAATATTCCTTCAGAAGGTATGTCCATACCCCTGAATGATCCTGTGTATCAGGATGATTGATTTCCTAGTCTGATGGAGGTATAGAGTAGTTAGGATTAGGATTTTGCTGCTTTTATTTTCGTTTTCATAGGTTTGTTAGAAGGAGGAAGATTTCCAATGTTCACTCTCTCAGGTAATATCATTCCTCACTCCCTGTTATTTTCAAATTGCTCTCATGTTTTGCTTATTGCGCATCTTTTACATTGAGGACAATGCAAGATTTGGTTGGGGGGTGTAGGACCGCTTGGATGAATCCAGCACTTTGCAACATCTCAAGCAATTATGTGGAAATTTTTCGATTTTTTTCAAAAATTCGAAACTCTTTTGGAAAACATTGGTTCTATGCATTCCAGATGATATGAGCATAAGAGGAAGAGATATGAAGTGAATAGGGCTGGATGTCTGGAATCTCTCATTGCATAATGGTTTTATATGTGAACTCCCCTATTTTTGTGATTGATAGAAAATCTGAACACTTTTACACCTAGTTCACATTACACGATTTTCATGAGTTGAAGGGATTATGTGATTTATGGATTAGCTAGACTTTGAATTAAGGTATTGAGAAATCAGGCCGGGGTACTTTGTCCATCCTTGTCCATGGGAAAATAATGAAAGATATAGATTTTTAAAAATCCTATCTAATTTAAAAAGAAAAAGGAAAAGGAAGGATGAAATTGGGAATGTGGAAAAACGGTGGAAAATTCCGATTAGGGCTACCTACTACCAACCGGGGGATGGTCTACCCGTAACCAAAGTCGGAAATGGGACGTAATGTGAAAGTCGTCAGAAGGACGGTAAGGCAAATTCCTGTCATTGGCTTGATGTGGCTCTATGTACCTTGAGTTCAATAGTCTAGTTGATCTATGAAGAAGATAATCCTAGAAACTCGTGGAATGAATTTTCACTACCCACACAAGGATGAATTTGTTCAAGTCCCTCTATTTATCAACCAATCAGTGGGAATCTCATATGAATGCCTATTATGCCTTGAGGATTTACGGTTCCAACCTTTGACGCCTAATCTTTCTGAATCTTACACTTATGAACCTTGGAATGTATAGAAGGATGGTTTCTGAAAGAGAGTTGAGTTTTTGAAGAATGAGATCAGCTTCACGCATGTTTTGCTCGGGACTAGCAAAATGCTGGTTGGGGGGTGTGTTGAGCTCTTAATTGTGCATATTCTAACCCCAATTCATCACTCATTGTGCAAGGTTTGTATGGTTTGTAAGCTAATTCAATGCATCTTTTGTGACTATAGTATTGAGGGTGGACTCTACTCAATTGAAGACATAAAGAGCTCACTTGGGATCATTCTGATGAAGAATGTTTGAGGACCAAAGAAGAAAAGAAAGAAAGAACTAAAGAAGAGAAGAAAGCAGATGAAAGAAAGGAAGAAAATAAGAAGAAAATGAAGCTGACTGGTCGTGACCGGTCAGCCAAGGAAGCCAGACCGGTCAGTGACCGGTCAGCCATGTATGTTGGGCACTACTGAAGAGGACCGACCGGTCATGACCGGTCGGTCATTGTTGCTGGAAAATTACTGAAGAGGTCCGACCGGTCATGACCGGTCGGACATGCTTGCTGGACCAAGGATGAATAGGCCCGACCGGTTACTTGCTGGAATGACTCTCTATTGAGGCTGACCGGTCATGACCGGTCGGCCATGCGTATGAACTTAGAAACTTCTAATTTCTTCCCGATTTTCTCTGCGCTGCGTAAGAGTTTCGCAAATTCCCGATTATTCTGACGTTGTGGAGCCTCCAGACTATAAGAGGACAGCTAGGGATCGTTCCTAGGGTATCCTAGAAGGGTTCAAGCGAGGTTGGAGGCTGTGGAAGTGAAGATTGGAGTTTCACAACTCCTTTTGGTTTGGTTTGCTGTTTTCATGCTTTTTGTAGTTGTTTCATGTTTCTTTGGATCATGAGCAGCTAAACCTCTTAGCTAGGGCTAAGAGGTGAAGCTTGTAGTGAATCCAAGATGTTTTAATTCGTAGTTAAGTGGTTTTAGTTTGGAATTCATGATTATGAACTAAGGTTTGAAGTTTATACAAGTTTTTAAGTAATCTTTCTTAGTCTTGTGATGACTCATGGATGTTTGGACGAATTACTTATCTTCTTAATTTGTTTGCAACGGTATAGACCTGTATGATCCGAGGAATCGGAGTGCACTCTAGTACTAAGTTCTTCATAAAGGGACTTCAGGCCAAAGTTCTATTTTAGTTGATTTTCTGGAATATGTAAGGACTGTGCTGGTGATTTGAATCTAGTTCAAATCCTAAGCTAGCCTTGTCTTGTGAGAGGACTTGGGGATGGTTATGATTGAGAACTGGACCTATAGAAAAGGGGAATGACCTATGCAAGTGAGCATGCTCAGCTCAGCCTAGAGTGAGTGAATCTTATGCATAGAACTTACATATTACAGACTGTTTGGTTTAACAGTTCTATCATCCGACTAGACAGACAGGAATGTCGGTTCTAGTTGAGAGAATAAGAAACCACAGCGGATTGAACATTAAGGATTGCTACAAGTGGATCCTTGAAACCCTAGTATCCTCTTATAATTACTTACTCTCGATTTAATTCAGCTTTTGTTACTCATATCAACTTTATACATCAATTGGATTAGTAGACTTCAATAGACACTTGTGGATGAATTTGTGAGATCCTACATAGTCCCTGTGGATCGACCTCGGTCTTACTGAGATTATTACTACATCGCAACCCTACACTTGGGGAAGCGAACAGGTACTTCCTTATTTACATAAATAACTTAAAGTAAATGTAACATTTACTTAAACGTTTTTATATAAATAAGGTGTGCAGTGTGTAGTGCAAATGCAGGCAGTGCAGAGAGATGTGCAGTGCAGTGCAGTGCAGAGAGATGTGCAGTGCAGTTCCGGTGTGACCAGTTCAGGCACATGTTGGAAGAGGGCTGGCGCATGTCTATGAGAGTGAGCGCATGTAGTAGGGTGGTGGGCGCATGTGACATGGAGTGGGCGCACATGACCAACATACAAGACGAGAGAGAGAGAGACGATTTCTTCCGGGCGCATGTGGCTCTGCACATGCGCCTGGTGGGTGGAGATGGGCGCATGTGGCTTCACCACTTTGGCCAACAAAGTTTGGGCACATGTCCCCCTTGCACTTAGTGCATTCTTCCTATTTTTGGTATTTGGATAGTGGAATGCATCCAAGCGCATGTGTCCCTCTATTGGGAAATGCATCCATGCGCATGTCTCCCACCTTGGAATGATGGGTGCATGCATTCAAGCGCATGTATTCCACCTTAAAAGGGTGGGCGCATGTGAGAAACTCCCAATCTCATCCTCCCCTCCTCTCTCCTCTTCTCTCTCCTTTTCTCTTTTTTTCCTTTATGCCACTCACGCAACCCCTTTATATACTTGTTGGTTTGGGGGTTGTAACGGTTCATATATATCCTCTTATGGTGTGGTCCACTTGAAACTTGGATCAGGTTAATATTGTGTACTCTGGCACGTGTGGACCGCACTGATCCTGTGAACAGGTCAGATTCTCCAAATCACTCAAATGGTGGGCTCTTGGAGGCACTAGACCTTGGTTGATGTTGACAACCCGTATGTACCATGAGTTTGCATGGTTTCTTACATCTTTTGGAAAACCGGTTAGTGGGTCTCTTTTGTAGTTCGTGGGCCCCAAATCTGAGCGGTTCATTAGTTTAGGTGCGTCATTCTAGGAGGTGGCCTCAAGTTTCATCTAAATCCAAGTTCCAGGTGGGCCATATGAGAGGAAACAGTTCCACCGTTCAATCACCGTTGAGGACTCATGTGGAGCCATAGAAGTATCAGATCAAGCTAGTTTTCATGCATATGACACATGTGGGCCCTTGTGACTCTATGAACGATTCGGATGGTCTAAAGGGCACCATGGTGGCCCCACACATGTTTTCAATCACTAACGATTCTCAACCGCGCTTGGGCGCATGTTTTAAGAGAGTGACTTTTTCATGTTGGCATGCTTCCACGTGATTTGGCAAACTTTTAGGTGGGTCCCATTTATAGTCTATGGGTCTAGGATCAAAGCCGTCCATTGGCTAGGGAGTGTTATTCTAAGGGCTGGGCCCAAGTTTGAGGCAAATCAGATATTCATGTGGGCCATACCAGAGGAAATAGTGTCACCGTTGTTTTGCCGTTGAATGATATTTGGGGGCCACATAGATATTGAGTCGAGCAACCATTTAAATGTTCCATTCGTGTGAACCCCCTATGATACTTTGGTCGGTCCAGATCTTGGAAAACAATATTGTGGTGGGCCACTAGAGAGGTTTAACCGGTGATCACTCATTTTGGGATTTATAATTGTGAGCGTTGATCTTCCTATGGTGTGTCCCACCTGAGCTTCAGATATGCCTCATACTTAGTCCCAATGGTTAAAATAAGCTATCAAGATGTCTGGGAGGTTTGGATTTCCCTTATGCATCACGATGGGGGCCCCACAGCAATAAGCTCATAAAGTTGTGTTTTTCACAAATTTGGAAGTTTAAAGTGTGAGTTTTCCGTGCTTTATGTGTGTTACCAACTTCCAACCATGGACAATTCTTCCTCCACTGTTTCTCCTAGTGTAGTCTCTTTAGGACTCAGATCTTCTTCATTTTTT
The DNA here is from genome assembly GCA_003013855.2 of Liriodendron chinense. Taxonomy (NCBI): domain Eukaryota; kingdom Viridiplantae; phylum Streptophyta; class Magnoliopsida; order Magnoliales; family Magnoliaceae; genus Liriodendron; species Liriodendron chinense. The sequence continues at coordinate 433,824 of PVNU02000916.1, read as the reverse complement.
GTCTCAAGGGGTAAAATGGGTTGGTGAAGCAGATGATCGGCTTAGATCAAGTATATACTCCATGGTGGGGTACAGAGAACAACGTCTGGTGGGAATGTTACCATGGGCAATGTGAACGTACGTACATATTGTGGTTTTATGTATGCACATGATATGTTGGTGGTGTTCAGGCCGTGCATGCATTGCATATGTATGTGAACATGTAGTTTGTGGCGTGTATGCATTTGTTGCATGGATGACACGTGTGTTTCATACATGAGTCTTAGGCATGGTCCATGGTTTATATGTGTTATGCATGCATGTATGAATGGGTTACATGAGAATAGTGTTCTTGCATGGTGTGAATGCATGTATGTTTGAGATATATGCATGGGCATATATGAGAGTTACATTTATACTCAGTGACTTCATGGGCTTCATACATGGGTAGCACGCATGGGCTGTATGGGTTGCATTCATGGCATGCAAAACAAGGTACATGTGTGTGGCATGTGTGGTTATGCATAGTATGCATGAGTTGGTTGCATGCACGTGATGGCTTAGCTTACGATTGTATGTGCTCATGCGGGCTTTAGGTATGCATAGCCATACGCACTATTCTCTTGTATGGGTTCTATGTGTATTACATGTATTGAAGGTGTTCTATCGCTTTTATGGCTATTTTTCGGGTCTTGAACTGATCCAAACCATTCATTTTGAGCCATCATTCACCCTTTTATCATGGGTGAAATTTTGAGCCCTAACAATATCTCTATCCGATCGGAATATAGAGCGGTTCAATTAGCAATTATCCAAAACAAGTGCTTATTCATTGATTTGATTCCCACAATAATACTCAGGCCTTGGGCACACTCAATTGTGTAGGCCAAGCCTCTTTCAAATCTAGTTGAGATTCACAACCATAGCTTTCATCAATTCCTGTCACTAGACTTGATTACAACTAATGATTAGAACTTCTAATTAAATCAAAATCAATCAACAAACAGTTATTTCAGATTACTACAAAAGATAAGAACTTTAGTTGAGTGAGTTCCCACATGAAAATTAGGCCATTGTACACAAGGCAATCAAAGGGTCTACCATGCCCAGAGTCGATGATAGATCAATGAACTACACAAGCATAAACAATGCTCAGAAGCTAAATTACTAAGTTAGGATCACTAAGAATCACATGAGCCCGGAGTCATCAAGAGATCAAAGTAAAAACCCAACTAGTACTTGATTCAAACTCACATTAATTAAAATTCATCAATTAAATCATAAAAAGGAAACCTAGGTTGCATCAATCCATAAAAAACGAATCAAAAGCTTCACCTCTTAGCCCTAGCTAAGAGGTTTTAGTTCATCTCTAACATCCTTGAACTAGAAGCCTCAAAAACATAAAAACTACTAAAACAGGAAGAAAACTAAGAAAACTTGAAGTAGAATCCGTCTCCCAAGCAATCTCCACGTCCTAGCATGCCCTGTTATGAAGAGGAGAAGTCCTTTTATAGCTTGGAGGTGTCCATTGCGTAAGAAACTTCCAGATTGCACAAGGAATTATGCACTTACGCAGAGAATTTCGGTGCCCGATTTAGAAACTCTGTTTTACATGTCCGACTGGTCGTACGACCGGTCTGAGTGGCTTGGCCGACTGGTCACGACCGGTCGGACCTCACCAAAAAATAGTCCAGCGTGCTCTGGAGCCCCTCAGACCTATTGGCCGACCAGTCTTGACCGGTCGGACTAGTTTGGCCGACCAGTCACGACCAGTCGGACCGTGTAGTTCTTCCTCCAGCAGCTTCCCATGATGTGGCCGACCAGTCTTGACCGGTCTGGCTCCTTTGGCCGACCAGTCTCACGACCGGTCTAGGCCCTTTTTCTTCTTCATTTCTTTCTTTCCTTCTCTGCTATGCTTTCTTCTTTCTTTTCTTTTCTCTCCTTGCTTTCTTCTCTCTTTGGCCCACTTTGGATCTTCATCCAAGGCTCCTAAATAAACCCTTTGGTTTCCTATTGGGTGAAGTCCACTCTTATCCCTGCAATCACAAAACATGCATTGAATTAGTCCTTTAAACATGTAAACCGTGCATAATGAGTGATGAATTGGGGTTAAAATATGCACAATTAAGAGCTCAACAATTGTATGTTATAACCGCTCTATCATCCAACTAGATAGGATTTGATTTCGATTCTAGTTGTGTAATTGGGAAACCACAACGAATTAAGCATCAAGAATTGCTACAAGTGGATCCTTGGACCCCTAGTGCTCTTTTATATTGATTACATTCACCTTTTGTTTAAGAATTCTATCTACATTTAATTCTAGAAATCTGTTTGGTTAGCTCTCAATTAGAGAATATTAGAAGTAATTTTGTAAATTCCTAACAAGTCCCTAAGAATGATCATGGTCTCTACTGAATTATTACTATATCGCAAGCCTTGCACTTGAGGCTAGCGAATAAGTTTTTGGCGCCGCTGCCGATGATTTTTGACGATTTTTCTTAAAAAATTTTAAATTAGTTTCTATTTGAGATTTTTAGGAGTCCTTACTAACTTAGTTTTCTTTGTTTTGGTTTGTTTTTACAGGGATTCCAGGAGTCGAAGTAGTTACTTCAATCAGGTTTTTCTAACCCTTTTTAATCTTTTACTTTTTTGAGATTTGCATGCCACATTGGGTTCGGGATTCTAATAACTGACTGATTAGTGAAGGATGGATTGTTGAGGGGATTGATAAGGAACCCCGTGCTAAGAAACATTTAGATTCTCAAAATTTTCCTGAAATTATGGCTGAAAATCAACTCGAAACCAAGGCCCAATCAAAATCTAGGCCAAAACCAAACTGAAACGGGAGAGAATGAGGTTGAGAATGTTCCTTGACCTAGAATTTTACATGATTACTTGCAACCTGCAAGAGCGAGTACTCCCTCATGCATAATTTTTCCATATAATGCAGGGAATATTGATCTAAAACCAAGAGTAATCAAACTCATTCTCAGGTCCTTGGTTTAGACAGTGAAAGTGCACATCAACATCTCAAGGAATTTGATGAGGTGATAGCCATGTTGCACATTGCTAACGTATCTGATGATGTCGTGAGACTTAGGTTATTTCCCTTTTCTCTGAAAAAGAAGGCTAAGGCTTGACTTCATGCATTAAGGCCAAGATCAATTGGCACATGGATTGAGATGACTAGGGAGTTCATTAAAAAGTTTTTCCCTATTCATAAAATAAACATGTTGAGGCGCCTAATCATGATTTTTACTCAAAAAGAGGATGAGACCTTCTTTCAATGTTGAGAGAGGTTCAAAGACTTATCAAACATATGCCCACATCATAACTACGAAATTTGGAGGGTAATAAGCTTTTTCTATGAAGGACTGACTTCGCACATGCACCAATTCATAGAGATGATGTGCAATGGAGAATTCATGAATAAGGAACCCGAGGAAGCATGGGACTACTTTGATATCTTAGCCGAGAATGCACAATCTTGGGATACAACTAAACCAGCAAATCCCAAGATAAGGGAATAAAGAGAAAAGGGAGGAATCTGTGTCCTCTCCGAAGAAGACAACATAAGTGCACGTGTAGCTAGCCTCATAAGAAAACTTGAGTCCGTGGAATTAGGAAAGGAGGAAAAGACTAAGGAAGTTGAAAATATTTGTGGCATTTGTTCCGGTAACGAACATGCAACACAGGATTGTCCTACAATCTTTGCGTTTAAAGAAGTTTTACAAGAACAATCAAATGCCATAAATAATTATCAACGACCATTTAGTAATCCAAACTCGAACACGTATAATTCTAGTTGGAAGAACCATCCTAACTTCAGTTGGAGGAATGGGCTATTAGAGAAGGCAAACAATAACCCAAAAGCAATGCTTGATGAAATATTGGGTACATTCGTCTCGGCCCAAGCTGAGTACAACAAGAATAATTCTCACAAAATTGATGGGTTCATGCAAGAACAACTAAAATTCAACCAGAATTCATCTCAAGTCATCAATGGTTTGAAAACTTCAATGGCTAGAGTTGAATCTCATCTTAGTGTTACGGAGAAAGGCACATTTCCTGCCCAACCTCTCCCTAACCTAAGAACCCAATTTGAGATATAAGACCTCAGCCCATCCTCCCAAAATACGGAGCATGTTCACGCTATCACCACTTTGAGGAGTGGCAAAACAATTGATATATCCAATCAGGTGAAGGCCCTAAAGCCTAATGATCCAGAAATTGCCAATAAAGATGATATCTCGAACAACACTCTACATGAGAAAGAACCGAAAAGGCAATACAAGCTGGTTGCCCCGTATACCGAAGGTTAATTTCACCCAAACCTTTAGATAAAAATCTGAAAATCCTAGAGATTTTCAAGCAAGTGAAGATCAACATTCTGTTGTTGGATGTTATAAAACAAATACCATCTTATGCCAAATTTCTGAATGAATTATGTACAGTCAAAAGGAAACACAATGTTCACAAAAAAGTACTTTTAACTGAGAATTTGAGCGCGATTATTGAACAAGAGGTGCCCTAAAAATACAAGGATCCGGGTAGTCCTACCATCTCATGCATCATAAGTGACTACCGGATTAAACAAGCTTTACTCGATCTTGGGGCAAGTGTTAACCTCATCCCATACTCGGTCTACGGACAACTTGGGTTAGGTGAATTAAAACCCACCAAAACCACACTTCAACTCGCTGATAAATCTATTCGTATACCGAGAAAGATGATTGAAAATGTCCTTGTCCAAGTTGATAAATTCTACTATTCAGTGGGTTTTATTGTCTTGGATACACATCCTGTGATGGGAACCGGTGCTCAAATTCCTATCATACTTAGCTGCCCTTTCTTAGCCGCTTCAAATTCGATTATCAATTGTAGAAACGGGCTGGTACAAATGTCCTTCGGAAATATGACACTCGAGCTGAATATTTTTGATTTATGGAAACAACCACAGGATGTTGATGATGAGGTGCTCGAAATAAATCTGATTGAATCATTCGTGGAAAACACATCCCTCTTGACATTCTATTATGATCCCTTGGAGGCATGCTTGGCCTACTCTCATGAGATTGATGAAGGCATGATAAGAGAGATGGATGCCATTTTGGATTCTATGCAGGTACTTGATAATAAAAGATGGAAGGCACCATTTGAGCCTTTGCCCATAAGTGAGAATAAGCCTCTTCCATCCAATATCAAAGCACCGAAGCTCGACCTAAAACCATTACCCACTGATTTGAAATATGTTTATTTAGGTCGAGATGAGACATATCTGGTGGTGATTTCTTTCCACTTGGATGAAGAACAAGAGAGTAGGCTGATAACCACTCTAATAGAGCATAAGAGCGCCATTGGATGGTCAATTGAGGACCTCAAAGGCATAGACCCCCTGATTTGTACTCATCGCATGCACCTTGTGGAGAATGCAAAGACATCTAGGTAACCACAAAGACGCCTCAATCCAAACATGAAGGAGGTGGTTAAGGCCGAGGTGTTGAAACTATTGGATGTAGGGATCATTTACCCAATATCCGATAGTCAATGGGTGTGTCCAACTCAAGTGGTGCCTAAAAAATCTGAAATAACCATTGTAGCCAATGCCAACCATGAAATCGTGCCAACCATGAAATTGTAGTTTTACCGCTTGGAGAGATACTTGGGGATATGCCTGATGTCCTAGAGGGGGGGTGAATAGGACTTTTGAATTTTCAATTACAATTTAAAACTAATCAAGTGAATATTATCAACCAAGATTATCACAATAACATTCAAGGCAATTATATGATGAATTTGTAAGTAAAATCTACAATAGGCATTTCATCAAACAGTTAGCATTCATGATTGACTAAACCATTCAACACATAGCAATCATTCAATCTCACAATGCACAACGATTTATGGTCGTTCGGTTTCCCTACTACACTCCCGGTTCACTATCTCAACCTATGAGACCACCGGATTTCACTATAGTCGTGGTTTTAAATCAGGTTAACCATAGACCTTAGCATCCTTTGATCTAGGACCGCGTTTACCATCTGCCGATGGCCCAATCCAGGGTCTTGACGAGTTTGGATCTCAAACTATCACCAATCCTAATCCAAGGACGGTCACGTACACTCCCGCTGGAGTTTCCCAATCTAGGGAATAGTGATTCAATAAATGGACTCTCAAATACTAGACATACCTAGACGATTGAGCCCCGATTCAATGCCTTTGATGAGTAGCTTCAGCTCCACGTGCTTCAGCTTCTCTTTGTGCTCCCAAGATCAGCTACCGATGCAAACGATGTGATTATGGTTATGTCGTGTAGTTGGGAGAGAGATGGTCAAGTTCCTCTTGCCTATTCAATGCAATGGTTATGAGACTACCAAACTTCAGCATTCAATGTTTATAAATGACCTCATAAAGATATTTCGAAGGTAAGTCAGCCATGAATGTAGATCTTGAGTTCATATTTCAAACCGAGCTTTGAATACTCAATGACAAGCCATTAATGGCTAGGTTTGAATGATGAACTCAAGGGATTTAAGAGCAAGGAGGGTAGGAGGATGTGAGTAAAGACTCTCTCTGTTAGCTCTTGATGGTTGTTGAAGGCATGCCAAGAAAGACCACAAGATATGGCTATATAGAGCCCAAAATGATGGCCCCAACGGATAAAAAAGATCACGTCCGACCTGTCAGAGAGAGGTCTCAACCGGTTGGACGGACCGGTCGCATTTAAAAAAGAAGGCACATTATTTGGGTCTGCCCGACCAGTCAAGACTGGTCTGCTTTCCTTGCTGGACACACTGCAATATGCAGTCCGACCGGTCAAGACCGGTCTGCTGGCTTTGTGGGATTATGCAGCATAGCTGCTGGACTGATATGAATTGCTGGCCGACCGGTCAAGACCGGTCGGCAGTCCAGCTGAAAATCTCACAGCAAGTCACTGACCTCCTTTGATGCTCCTAACCGACCGGTCAAGACCGGTCCGCTGTCTTGGCGGCCTTCATGCAGCACAACTGCTGTACAGGTCTAGAACTACTGGCCGACTAGTCAAGACCGGTCGACTGTCCAGCTGAAGTTATCACAGCAAGGTTGCTGACTGTGTTCCTGGCACTGGCCGACCGGTCAAGACCGGTCGGCTGTCTGGATGGTTTCATTACAGCAAGGTTGCTAGACTTTTCTTGTAGTTCTGGCTAACCGGTCAAGATCGGTCTATCTAGATGATCTTGTCACAGCGAGCTTGCTGGACCAAGTCCTTCAACACAGCGGCGGATCACTTCAATGGATAAGCATGAAGTGATTTGGTGCATGGAGTCCAATGTTTGGACATATCTTCAATTACAATTCGCACCAACCATGGACCACAAGTCTGATCAACTTATGCTAGGGTCGAGAGGGAATGGGATAAGATAGGTCAGTCATTACGCCATTCATTGATGTTTTGGGTTTCCTAAGGTTGATCCATATGCAACTTACCTGAGATCTTGTTTCGGCTTGAGCTTGAGCAATGGAAGAAGCATAATCTTCAAGTCTTGAGCTTCAAGTCTTCGACCGGGGCTCACATGACAAGACACGACCAACCAACACGGCAATTGACAAAACAAAGTGTACTAACAATCTCCCCCTTTGTCAATTGCATGACAAAACATGTAACCTAGACAGATCATGACTTCCTTATCATGATTGACCCTAAAACAAAAAGAAATATACACCTAATTACATGTCTATACAGATATATAAAATGATCTTTACAAAAGGACATGTACAGACTCGATTTTCTTCAAAATCTCCCCCTCAATGCTTGCACCTACAAAGTCCTGCAAAAAGATATAATCGGACCTTCTAGGTGAGATGATTCTCTCCCTTTTTGTTAGTAATTGACAAGGGTTAGCCAGTAAAAAGATATGCCTAAGAAAGCTGCAAGGCTAGCGCCGAAAATATGTCAATCACATAAAACAGGGAAGAGATATAGAAATTGAAGCCCTGAGTAGATTTAAAAAACTAATCATGCTAGATATATAAGTAATCATGAAAGCATAGAGGGCTTATAGCCCAATCAACCAACCACCCCTCCAAATGTTTATCCAGACACATAAAGAGCACAAAGCATGAGCTAATTAGGGCGAATATGCCCAAACCATCCAACCTCCCACAAATATTCAATAAAGGATCAAAAGCTCATATACATAAAAAAGAAAGTATAACTATAGTGAACTGAAATAGCATCCATACATATACCAAAATGGGCAACTAGCCCAATGTAGATATGCGCAATTTGTGCAAAAATATACAGACAAACCCATTGAAAAGATAGTACATGAAATCCAGACAATGTCATTGGTCATATAAAAAGGAACTGTGACCAAGGCATGAGACTAGTAATCTGTTCCATCTCCCAGATCGGGGGGTGGAACATCCCCACCCGCCGCGCGCTCCCACATCTCTATCAGCCTCTCCAACTGTGCGACGTGAGTCACAAGGGCCTCCTGCTGTACAAGAATCGTGGCATGTCCCTGCAGAAGCTGCTGCTCACTCTGCTCGATCTCATCAAGGCGTTGAAATAGATGCTCCTGAAGCTGGCGAAGCTCAGCAATGTATGAAGGAGGATCCACGGAAGGGGATCGTCGTCGAGAAAAAGCTCTAGGAGGCGTACTGAATCGGCTTGGAGCAGCCCGAGCATCGAGGGAAGGATCAGAGGAAGGAGCTGAAGGTGAATCTGGAAAGGGCCAACGGAGACCGGTGGAGCCTCAGGCTGGGATGGCTCTGCGGAATCATGCTGCTGCTCCTGCAAAAGACGACTCTATATGGCTTCTTTTGTAAGCTCCATACGAGCAATGATGGTGCGATTTATAATGACGGCCTTGTGAACTTTATCAGAACTGACAATGTCAATCGCTTCAGCTAATTTGCATATGAGATGCCCAAAAGGAAGACTGGAGGAGTTTCCATAGTCTCGCAAGATAACCTGGTGAATGATGGACATGATTCGGGATGGGAGGCAAAGTGGATGACCCTGACCAACGCGATAGAGCAGACGAAACATGGTTTTAGTGACATCCACCTTGTTGCTCTTTCGAAGATATACATTACGGAAGAAGAGGTTGTGAAGAATGCGAAAATCCCATAACATGGAGGACGCCCGAAGTGCACCTCCGACCCATTGGGGTGTCCCATCACCACAGAGAAATTTGGCAATAACATTGTTAGGTTTGGGACCCAGAGAGTCAAAATCAAAAGGAGACTCCTTAACAATGGGAACTCCAACGAATTGAGAGATGGAGTTCAAAGTAAAGACGCACAGCCGATCACCAACCTCAACTTTAAAAGAGGGGGGAGAGGCGGTGACATGAACACAGGAGGCATAGAACCTCCGAACTACGTCAAACTGGACAGGGCCCCCCATGTGGAGTACAGGACCCCAATTTATGGCGTTCAAAATGGAACGGACATTATATTTGGCCAAGTCATCTAAATTTTTGGACTTTTCACACACCACCTCTTTGTCCTTGAAGTCATCCCAATGGGTGGAATGGGATGAGACATTTTTACCCAAGGATTGAGATTGGAGAGGAGGAATGGAAAATGAGGCAGCCCCTTGCCCTTTTGAAAGGGTTTTCTTTGATTTTAAAGGGCGAAGAGGAGTTTAGCTTTTGCCTTGGACCGACCACTCCGCCTTAAGGGGAGCTCATCTTCACTCTCTTAGGAAGACATTGAAGACACAGCAAAGCACCCTAAATCACTCCTAGATATGAAAGGAAGGGATTTAACAAAGAAGGATGTGAGTGAATCCCTTACCTATAAAATGAGAATGGAGAGGAGCAATGTAGAGGAGGTTAGAAACTCTAATCTTGCCAAAAATCACCTTGGAATCACCTTAGAATGCAAGAGGAGTAGCTGGAGCAGCAAGGAGAGGTGAGAAATGGAGGAATGGGGGACTCAAATGAGCCCCATACGCTTATAAAGACCCCCCCATGGGTGGGCTGTCGTACGGGATGATCGGTCTAGGGTTGCACGACCGGTCTTGATAGGTCATCCGGCAATGTGAGCAGCAACAGAGGGATTCTGTACTGGATTTACTGAATAGAAGGTCTGTCCTTTGGATAGACCATTAGCTTTTAAATCCAAGTACCCTTATTAAGGATATGACACCCATGGTCATGGTGTAGCAAGGTACAACCCAATCACAAAATGAGGGACCCTTAAAGGTCCAGATTTATCGATAGAAGACAAAAACAATGGGAATATGTTCCCGGATATACTTAGAGAGCAATGAAAGAAGAGGCAAAGGTCCTCAGATATACCTATAAAGATGAGATATGGAGGCTTAATCCTCAGATTTTACTTGGAAAATATACACTCGTTAGATGAACTAGACACACCCAACACCAATGGACTTCTGGAGGTTCGCAAAGCAAACTGAGTCCAAGGGTTTCGTCAGGATGTCGGTGTTCGCTTCCCCAAGTGTAGGGTTGCGATGTAGTAATAAACTCGGTAAGACCGAGGTCGATCCACAGGGAAGGAAGTAAACAATTCCAATTATCTTAATAACTAGAATCAAAGAGGTTTGTGAAATTGATTTTTAACATAAAATAGAAAATCTGATAATGAAAAGATAACTAGAGCATCAAGGATCCGCTTATAGCTCTTCTTAGATGCATAATTCGCTATGGTTTCTTACTCTCTCAACTAGAATCGACATTCCTGTCTATCTAGTCGGATGATAGAACTGTTAAACCAAACATTCTGTAATATGTAAGTTCTATGCATAAGATTCACTCAATGTAGGCCGAGCTGAGCATGCTCAATTGCATAGGTCATTCCCCTTTCCTATAAGTCCAGTTCTCAATCATAACCATCCTCAAGTCCTCTCACAAGACAAGGCCAGATCAGGATTTGAACTGGATTCAAATCACATGCACAGTCATTACATATTCCAGAAAATCAACAAAAATAGAACTTTGGTAGGAAGTCCCTTCATGAAGAGCTTAGTACTAGAGCGCACTCCGATTCCTCGGATCATACAGGTCTAGACCGTTGCAAACGAATTAAGAAGATAAGTAATTCATCCAAACATCCATGAGTCATCACAAGACTAAGAAAAATTACTTAAAAACTTGTATAAACTTCAAACCTTAGTTCATAATCATGAATTCCAAACTAAAAACCAATAAAACGAATTAAACAATCTAAGAAAACTATAAGGTTCACCTTTTAGCTCTAGCTAAGAGATTAGCTAATGAAAAGCATATTAAAAACTAGAACTAGAACTAAGAAAATGAAGAAAAACTAGCTGGAGGAGGCTAGGAAGCCTCCTATGACTTGAACTCCTTGCTCCCCACGTCCTTGGTTGCCCTGGAATAGAAGAGAGCACCTCCTTTTATAGTGCAGCACTAGTACAACAACATAGCAGAATTTGTTTCGCTTGGTACGGCTTAACCAATGGTCGGATTGCCTTCAAAATTGATTTGTAGCTTCCTTGTAATGTGATCTTCCTCATAGATGATTTAGATTTCCAAGATTGTCCTCTGAATGGGCCCACCAATCACATCACCGACCGCCTCTCAAAATCGCGTACTTTGGGTACCTTCAGAACCAGTCATCTTGCTTTCAACGCTCCGGAGTATACAGAGGTCGGATTGATCTCAAATTTTGAACATGAGTAGAAAACTTCCTTCTCTACATGATAGATGGATTAGATTGTCCAAAACAATCTCAGAATATGGTCCGAAAATTAGAACAATTAGGGCTTTTATAAACTCTGCGCAGTTGGAGCTTTTTGGATGGTCCATCTTTCTTCAACCGGTACGATCAAACCACACACCCTTTTGATCTGAAACTTTTGTGGTTATTCATATATGGATGTGGTCTAAAAGATGGTCAAAGTAGATTTTTCATATCCTCAATGAGGGGCCACCTGGACCGGCCCAGAGTGGAACAGCGAAATCTGGAACTTTCTGGACAGTTCGTATTGTTTTGGTCACCACGATCAATCCATAACTCCGATCGACACGAAACCACTTGGGTTAGTTCGGCGTCGAGTTCCTCTTCGACATGGATGTGTTGGATTTCCAAATATCATCAAGATCGGCCCAGAAAACTGGTCCGAAAAAATAGGTGCGGGAATACATTGCTGTTTTAGAATCTGGAATCTGAAACTTGCATGGCCGACCGGTCACGACCGGTCGGACAGGGCTGGCCGACCGGTCACGACCGGTCAGGCCCTCTTTGGCATTACTCCAGCAAGCATGGCCGACCGGTCAAGACCGGTCGGTCTCTTTTTCTTCTTGTTTTCTTCCTTTCTTTCTTCTATTTTCTTCTTTCTTTGCTTCTTTCTTTGCTTCCTTCTTCCTTCAGCCCTCCTTGGGTCTTCATCCAAGGTTCTAAATCAGCTCTTTTGGTCATCAATTGGGCAAAGTAACTCTCATTCCTACAACCACAAAACATGTATTTGATTAGTCTTTAAATTATGAAAACCATGCATAATGAGTGATGAATTGGGGTTAAAATATGCACAATTAAGAGCTCAACACACCCCCCAACCAGCATTTTGCTAGTCCCGAGCAAAACATGCGTGAAACAAGTTTCATTCTCCAAATCCAACTCTCCTCTAGAAACTATTCTTCTATACATTCCAAGACACACAAGCATAAAAATCAGAGAAATTAGGTGATAGAAGTTGAAACCTTAAACTCTTAAAACATAATAAGTATTTATATGAAATTCCCACTAATTGATTGATAAATAGAAGAACTTGAACAAATTCACCCTAGTGTGCATAGTGAAAGTTCATCTCATGAGTTTCTGGGCTCATCTTCATCATAGATCAACTAAACTATGGATTTCAAGGTGCACAGAGCAACAACAAGCCTATGACAGGAATTTGTCTTACCGTCCTTCCGACGACTTTCACACTGCGTCCCATTTCCGGCTTTGGTTACGGGTAGACCATCCCCCGGTTGGTAGTAGGTAGCCCTAATCGGAATTTTCCACCGTTTTTCCATCATTCCCAATTTCATCCTTCCTTTTCCTTTTTCTTTTTAAATTAGATAGGATTTTTAGAAATCCATATCTTTCGTTATTTTCCCATGGACAAGGATGGACAAAGTACCCCGGCTTGGTTTCTCAACACCTTAAATCAAAGTATAGCTAATCCACAAATCACATAATCCTTTCAACCCATAAAAATCGTGTAATGTGAACTAGGTGTAAAAGTGTTCAAATTTTCTATCACTCACATAAATAGGGGAATTCACATATAAAACCATTATATTAAAAGAAGTTCAAAGCTTGAAACATCACTCACTTTGTATCTCCTCTTCTTATACTTGTATCATCTTGAATGCATAGAAACAACGTTTTCCAAAAGAGTTTTGAATTTTAGAAAAATCGAAAATTTTCTACATAATTGCTCGAAATGTCACAAAAGCTAGTAGATTCATCTAAGGAATCTCACCCCCCAACCAAAATCTTACATTGTCCTCATTGTAATAAGATATGCAATATGCATGACATGAGAGCAATGACACAAAACAAAGGAGAGTGAGAACGAGAGTACCTGAGGTAGCAAGTTGATCAATTCTAGCATCTTCCATTGTCTCAATGAGACTTATTCAATCCTAAATGCAGAAAGAAATCCTAACCTACCTACCTACCTTTGATTAGTCTGATCGACTACATGATCAAATTTGAGCAGGATCTTCATGAATTTCAATAGGTTTCTCATGAGGACCATCCAAAGTCCTGCTCGAATGTATACATGTGTGCGTTTCTTCATGAAAGTCCAATCATAGTATGCACCACACGCATGTAAGGAGGAGATAAGAGCAGCAAAAAGATATCTCCTCAAGTTCTGAATTGGGTTGTAATTAATTAAAAATGGGTCCTCCCAATCAGAATTTTCAATGGGTTGAAGAACCCATGATGGTGGAGAGACATTCATTAAGTATTTTTCAGTTTGGATTGTCTCCTCCACAAATTCAGATTTGCATGGTGCTTCCACAAACCATGGTAAAGAGTGTAAATCAGTGGAATGGTGTTCCTCAGGCACCGACACCATGTCTAACAAACTATCCAACTCCTTAATCATCTCATCATCCAGATCATAGGGGTGGGTCATGCATTCCTTTAGGAAATCGAGAGAGTCGAATGAAGGGTCCTCGTTCTCCCTAAGTGATTGAGGAAATTCTGTTTCAAGGGTAAGGAATTCCTCCTCTATAGAGGGGAGGTCTTCCAAAGAAAAATTTTCAGATTTAGTGGTAAGCACATCATCTAGAATTGGTTGATCTTTTAAAATTTCAGATTGTGCCACCCCATCATCCAAAGAAGCAGAATTTTCAACCCAAGGGAGTTCTTCCACAATAGAATCCGGCATGTGTTGTTGGTGGAAGGACTTAAAAATATCGACTTCGGCCATCTCTCTAGCAAGAATATCTTTCGGTGATTCAAAAACATTCGGCCCTTTGGAAGAAGAAATCATGGACTTACAATCATCCTTCAAACCCTCATTGTAGGCAATCAAACTATCACTTTCAGATTTTGCAGATTCCTCGGGTTCGTCAACCGTCCTTGAAATCTCTTCATCATTCAAATAGGAATAGCTAAAAGAGATAGTTGATTCACCATAATCGATGGTAATGGTGGGATCACTGAGATCTACATCCCTTAGAAGTTTAGTTATTAAATCTAGAGAAGGTTGGGTTTGGATAGCCTCATCCTGCTCATTGTTGGGGATTGATTCGGTGTTCCCAATGTTGGGTTCAATATTTTGAGATGGCGAGAGGTTTTGTATGCATTGCTCAGTTATTTCCATACACTCTCGCAGTGTATCCTCAAGAGTTCGTGTCGGTTGAGGATCATGAGAAAGAAACTCTTGAGGATAATTGTTGGCATCCATGGTTGGCTCATCCTCCATTGGACTAGAGGTGTGAGGACTCTCTCGATGAAGACCATACGTGTTATATGACGAAGACTGATAAGATGGTTGATAGGCATAACCATACCAGTGATCACGCAATGTCTTTACCGGTTGGTCATTACTCCCCCGGTCCTTTTTCTTATTCCTACCTCCTGTTAAACTTGGTGGGATACTCATGTTATTTTCAACCCAGTAATCACGTAGCGTCTTACGTTGGGGGGTAGTGGAGGTTGATTTACTCTCAGAATAATACTTATGCTTAAATTGGTGCCAATCATAAAGAGTTTTGATTCCACGGTCTGTCATCTCATCTTCCAAAAGGTATGCATAAGCACCACACTTCCAATCAGCCATAATGAGATTTTAAAGAGTTGAAACTACCTTAATCTAGAAAAAAGAACAAAAAGAAGGGAGATGGAGAGATGTTACTCAATAGAGCGAGATATATATCAGCAACAATGTCCTACAAAATCCAACAAAAAATTGTTAGTAATCTAGAAAAAAAAATCAGAAAATCTTCTTCTATAAAAACTGAAAATCCTACCTAACTAAGACTACTCTATAGTTACTAGAACAATTAGAACCGTTTAACCTCTTCCCCGGCAGCGGCGCCAAAAACTTGTTCGCTTCCCCAAGTGTAGGGTTGCGATGTAGTAATAAACTCGGTAAGACCGAGGTCGATCCACAGGGAAGGAAGTAAACAATTCCAATTATCTTAATAACTAGAATCAAAGAGGTTTGTGAAATTGATTTTTAACATAAAATAGAAAAGCTGATAATGAAAAGATAACTAGAGCATCAAGGATCCGCTTATAGCTCTTCTTAGATGCATAATTCGCTATGGTTTCTTACTCTCTCAACTAGAATCGACATTCCTGTCTATCTAGTCGGATGATAGAACTGTTCAACCAAACATTCTGTAATATGTAAGTTCTATGCATAAGATTCACTCAATGTAGGCTGAGCTGAGCATGCTCAATTGCATAGGTCATTCCCCTTTCCTATAAGTCCAGTTCTCAATCATAACCATCCTCAAGTCCTCTCACAAGACAAGGCCAGATCAGGATTTGAACTGGATTCAAATCACATGCACAGTCATTACATATTCCAGAAAATCAACAAAAATAGAACTTTGGTAGGAAGTCCCTTCATGAAGAGCTTAGTACTAGAGCGCACTCCGATTCCTCGGATCATACAGGTCTAGACCGTTGCAAACGAATTAAGAAGATAAGTAATTCATCCAAACATCCATGAGTCATCACAAGACTAAGAAAAATTACTTAAAAACTTGTATAAACTTCAAACCTTAGTTCATAATCATGAATTCCAAACTAAAAACCAATAAAACGAATTAAACAATCTAAGAAAACTATAAGGTTCACCTCTTAGCTCTAGCTAAGAGATTAGCTAATGAAAAGCATATTAAAAACTAGAACTAGAACTAAGAAAATGAAGAAAAACTAGCTGGAGGAGGCTAGGAAGCCTCCTATGACTTGAACTCCTTGCTCCCCACGTCCTTGGTTGCCCTGGAATAGAAGAGAGCACCTCCTTTTATAGTGCAGCACTAGTACAGCAACATAGCAGAATTTGTTTCGCTTGGTACGGCTTAACCAATGGTCGGATTGCCTTCAAAATTGATTTGTAGCTTCCTTGTAATGTGATCTTCCTCATAGATGATTTAGATTTCCAAGATTGTCCTCTGAATGGGCCCACCAATCACATCACCGACCGCCTCTCAAAATTGCGTACTTCGGGTACCTTCAGAACCAGTCATCTTGCTTTCAACGCTCCGGAGTGTACAGAGGTCTGATTGATCTCAAATTTTGAACGTGAGTAGTAAACTTCCTTCTCTACATGATAGACGGATTAGATTGTCCAAAACGATCTCCGAATATGGTCCGAAAATTAGAACAATTAGGGCTTTTATAAACTCTACGCAGTTGGAGCTTTCTGGATGGTCCATCTTTCTTCAACTGGTACGATCAAACCACACACCCTTTTGATCTGAAACTTTTGTGGTTATTCATATATGGATGTGGTCTAAAAGATGGTCAAAGTATATTTTTCATATCCTCAATGAGGGGCCACCTGGACCGGCCCATAGTGGAACAGCAAAATCTGGAACTTTCTGGACAGTTCGTATTGTTTTGGTCACCACGATCAATCCGTAACTCCGATCGACACGAAACCACTTGGGTTAGTTCGGCGTCGAGTTCCTCTTCGACATGGATGTGTTGGATTTCCAAATATCATCAAGATCGGCCCAGAAAACTGGTCTGAAAAACCAGGTGCGGGAATACATTGCTGTTTTAGAATCTGGAATCTGAAACTTGCATGGCCGACCGGTCACGACCGGTCGGACAGGGCTGGCCGACCGGTCACGACCGGTCAGGCCCTCTTTGGCATTACTCCAGCAAGTATGGCCGACCGGTCAAGACCGGTCGGTCTCTTTTTCTTCTTGTTTTCTTCCTTTCTTTCTTCTATTTTCTTCTTTCTTTGCTTCTTTCTTCGTTCAGCCCTCCTTGGGTCTTCATCCAAGGTTCTAAATCAGCTCTTTTGGTCATCAATTGGGCAAAGTAACTCTCATTCCTACAACCACAAAACATGTATTTGATTAGTCTTTAAATTATGAAAACCATGCATAATGAGTGATGAATTGGGGTTAAAATATGCACAGTTAAGAGCTCAACACACCCCCCAACCAGCATTTTGCTAGTCCCGAGCAAAACATGCGTGAAACAAGTTTCATTCTCCAAATCCAACTCTCCTCTAAAAACTATTCTTCTATACATTCCAAGACACACAAGCATAAAAATCAGAGAAATTAGGTGATAGAAGTTGAAACCTTAAACTCTTAGAACATAATAAGTATTTATATGAAATTCCCACTGATTGATTGATAAATAGAAGAACTTGAACAAATTCACCCTAGTGTGCATAGTGAAAGTTCATCTCATGAGTTTCTGAGCTCATCTTCATCATAGATCAACTAAACTATGGATTTCAAGGTGCACAGAGCAACAACAAGCCTATGACAGGAATTTGTCTTACCGTCCTTCCGACGACTTTCACACTACGTCCCATTTCCGGCTTTGGTTACGGGTAGACCATCCCCCGGTTGGTAGTAGGTAGCCCTAATCGGAATTTTCCACCGTTTTTCCATCATTCCCAATTTCATCCTTCCTTTTCCTTTTTCTTTTTAAATTAGATAGGATTTTTAGAAATCCATATCTTTCGTTATTTTCCCATGGACAAGGATGGACAAAGTACCCCGGCTTGGTTTCTCAACACCTTAAATCAAAGTATAGTTAATCCACAAATCACATAATCCTTTCAACCCATAAAAATCGTGTAATGTGAACTAGGTGTAAAAGTGTTCAAATTTTCTATCACTCACATAAATAGGGGAATTCACATATAAAACCATTATATTAAAAGAAGTTCAAAGCTTGAAACATCACTCACTTTGTATCTCCTCTTCTTATACTTGTATCATCTTGAATGCATAGAAACAACGTTTTCCAAAAGAGTTTTGAATTTTAGAAAAATCGAAAATTTTCTACATAATTGCTCGAAATGTCACAAAAGCTAGTAGATTCATCTAAGGAATCTCACTCAAGTGCAAGGCTGCGATGTAGTAATAATCTCGGTAAGACCGAGGTCGATCCACAGGGAAGGAAGTAAACAATTCTAACTATCCTAATAACTAGAATCAAAGAGGTTTGTGAAATTGATTTTTAACATAAAATAGAAAATCTAATAATGAAAAGATAACTAGAGCATCAAGGATCCACTTATAGCTCTTCTTAGATGTATAATTCGTTATGGTTTCTTACTTTCTCAACTAGAATCGACATTCCTGTCTATCTAGTCGGATGATAGAGCTGTTGAACCAAACAGTCTGTCATATGTAAGTTCTATGCATAGGATTCACTCAATGAAGGCTGAGCTGAGCATGCTCAATTGCATAGGTCATTCCCCTTTCCTATAAGTCCAGTTCTCAATCATAACCATCCTCAAGTCCTCTCACAAGACAAGGCCAGATCAGGATTTGAACTAGATTCAAATCACATGCATAGTCATTACATATTCCAGAAAATCAACAAAAATAGAACTTTGGTAGGAAGTCCCTTCATGAAGAGCTTAGTACTAGAGCGCACTCCGATTCCTCGGATCATACAGGTCTAGACCGTTGCAAACGAATTAAGAAGATAAGTAATTCATCCAAACATCCATGAGTTATCACAAGACTAAGAAAAATTACTTAAAAACTTGTATAAACTTCAAACCTTAGTTCATAATCATGAATTCCAAACTAAAAACCAATAAAGCGAATTAAACAATCTAAGAAAACTATAAGGTTCACCTCTTAGCTCTAGCTAAGAGATTAGCTAATGAAAAGCATATTAAAAACTAGAACTAGAACTAAGAAAAGGAAGAAAAACTAGCTGGAGGAGGCTAGGAAGCCTCCTATGACTTGAACTCCTTGCTCCCCACGTCCTTGGTTGCCCTGGAATAGAAGAGAGCACCTCCTTTTATAGTGCAGCACTAGTACAGCAACATAGCAGAATTTGTTTCGCTTGGTACGGCTTAACCAATGGTCGGATTGCCTTCAAAATTGATTTGTAGCTTCCTTATAATGTGATCTTCCTCATAGATGATTTAGATTTCCAAGATTGTCCTCTGAATGGGCCCACCAATCACATCACCGACTGCCTCTCAAAATCGCGCACTTCGGGTACCTTCAGAACCAGTCATCTTGCTTTCAACGCTCCGGAGTGTACAGAGGTCGGATTGATCTCAAATTTTAAACATGAGTAGAAAACTTCCTTCTCTACATGATAGATGGATTAGATTGTCCAAAACGATCTCAGAATGTGGTCCGAAAATTAGAACAATTAGGGCTTTTATAAACTCTGCGCAGTTGAAGTTTTCTGGATGGTCCATCTTTCCTCAACCGGTACGATCAAACCACACACCCTTTTGATCTGAAACTTTTGTGGTTATTTATATATGGATGTGGTCTAAAAGATGGTCAAAGTAGATTTTTCATATCCTCAATGAGGGGCCACCTGGACCGGCCCAGAGTGGAACAGCGAAATCTGGAACTTTCTGGACAGTTCGTATTGTTTTGGTCACCACGATCAATCCGTAACTCCAATCGACACGAAACCACTTGAGTTAGTTCGGAGTCGAGTTCCTCTTCGACATGGATGTGTTGGATTTCCAAATATCATCAAGATCGGCCCAGAAAACTGGTCCGAAAAACCAAGTGCGGGAATACATTGCTGTTTTAGAATCTAGAATCTGAAACTTGCATGGCCGACCGGTCACGACCGGTCGGACAGGGCTGGCCGACCGGTCACGACCGGTCAGGCCCTCTCTGGCATTACTCCAGCAAGCATGGCCGACCGGTCAAGACCGGTCGGGCTTCCTTGGCCGACTGGTCAAGACCGGTCGGTCTCTTTTTCTTCTTGTTTTCTTCCTTTCTTTCTTCTATTTTCTTCTTTCTTTGCTTCTTTCTTTGCTTCCTTCTTCCTTCAGCCCTCCTTGGGTCTTCATCCAAGGTTCTAAATCAGCTCTTTTGGTCATCAATTGGGCAAAGTAACTCTCATTCCTACAACCACAAAACATGTATTTGATTAGTCTTTAAATTATGAAAACCATGCATAATGAGTGATGAATTGGGGTTAAAATATGCACAATTAAGAGCTCAACAGTCGGCTAGCTGATTCTCGGTAGGCACATGTTCGAGAGATACTATGTGATCTTCAACCAATTCTCAAATAAAGTGGTGCCTAATATCGATGTGCTTAGTGCGCGAGTGCTGTACAGGATTTTTCGAAATATTTATGGCACTAGTATTGTCGCAGAATAGAGTCATTGTGCCTTGATTAATCCCATAATCGGTTAGGTTTGTTCATCCATAATAACTGTGCACAACAACTTCCGGCAGCAATATACTCTGCTTCGGCAGTGGATAAAGAAATGGAGTTTTGTTTCTTACTATGCCAAGCCATAAGGCAATTTCCAACATAAAAGCATCCCCCACTGGTTGATTTACGGTCATCCATGTTACCAGCCCAGTCGGCATCTGAATACCCCGCAATATCTGTAGATGAATCAAATGGGTATCAAAGGCCGTATTCGGTAATGCATCCTACAAACCGGATGATTCGCTTAACAGCGGTGAGGTGAGATTCTTTAGGATCAGCCTGAAACCGAGCACATGCACCTACATTAAATGCAATATCTGGTCTACTAGCAATGAGATAAAGAAGACTACCAATCATGCTTCTATAAAGATGTTGATTTACACTTTTTCCTGCAAGGTCTTTCGACAGTTTAACAGTGGTGCTCATAAGAGTAGTGTAAGATCGACCAGAGTCTAAGCCAAATCTCTTAACAAGATCTTTAGCATACTTGGCTTAGGTAATGAATATTCCTGATGGAAGTTGTTTTACTTGTAGCCCTAGAAACATGTTAAGTTCTCCTACCATACTCATCTCAAATTCTGATGTCATTAATTTAGCAAAGAAGATGGACATTTTCTCACATGTGGATCCAAAGACAATGTCATCCACATAAATTTGGGCAATCAACACAGAATTCTCGGCTTCTCTTATAAAGAGAGTTTTGTCAATGCTCCCCCTAGCAAAATCATGGTCTATAAGAAAGTGAGTTAGGCGTTCATACCATGCACGGGGAGTTTGCTTGAGTCCGTAAAGAGCCTTTTTCAATCGGTATACTTTGTGAGGTATTTAGGATCAATGAATCCTTTTGGTTATTCAACATACACTTCCTCATCAAGAATACCATTCAAAAAGGCGCTTTTTACATCCATTTGAAATAGTTTGAACTTTAAAGCACAAGCAATAGTCATAAGAATTCTAATAGACTCGAGTCTAGCTACCGGGGCAAATATTTCATCAAAATAAATACCTTCAATTTGTGAATATCCCTGAGCAACTAACCGAGCCTTATTATGTATTATATTCCCAGATTCATCGGATTTATTCTTGAAAATTCATTTGTTTCCAATAACATTTTTCCTTTCAGGGCTGTCGATCAGATAGCAAACCTCATTTCTAATGAATTGTTGAAGCTCTTCTTGCATTGCAAGGATCCAGAATTCATCGTTTAGAGCTTCATCTGCATTTTTTGGTTCTATTTTAGAAGTGAAGCATAGGTGACTGTTGACTACCTCCAACTATCTTCTGGTTTTGACACCAATGCTAGGATCCCTAATGATTTGATTGAAGGGGTGATCTTTGACAATTTGTACATCACCAGGAGCAGTGGGGGCATTTGGAGATGAGGGTTGTTTATCAGATTTGCCTATCTCGCATATACCCTCTTCTTCTTCTTCATCACCTGGAGACACTGATTTATCCAAGCTACCATCTACAGTCACATTGATTGACTCTTGAACAGATAAGGTTCGTATGTTGTAGACACGAAATGCTCTACTATTTAATGAATACCCTAAGAAGATACCCCCATCACTCTTGGAGTCAAACTTTTCTAAATTTTCACGGTCTCTTAGAATATAACATGTACTACTAAAGACCTTAAAGTATTTCACATTTGGTGTCTTTCCACACCGCAGTTCATAAGCAGTTTTGTTTAAACCTGCCCTTAAATAAACTCGATTTATAATATAGCAGGCAGTGTTTACTGCTTCGGCCCATAGATTTTGCGCAAGATTCTTGTTATTAAGCATAGCTGTGACCATATCCAACAATACTCGATTTTTTCTTTCAGCAACCCCGGTGTTTTGGGTGCTGAGAACTCATGACGAATACCCAATTCATCACACAATTCCTTCAAACGATGATCTTCAAATTCACCGCCATGATCACTCCTGATTTTTGCTACCATGTATCCTTTCTCACTGTGAAGTCGCTTCACTAGTTTTTGGAATTCTTCAAATGTGTTGGATTTTTCTCTTAGGAAGGCGACCCATGTGAATTTAGAGTAATCATCAACGACTATAAAGAAGTATCATTTTTCACCTTGGCTAAGTACCCTGATAGGACCAACAAGGTCCATGTGTAGCAGTTCAAATGGTTTTGATGTGACCAGGATAGAGGTTCTCTTGTGTGTAAACTTGATTTATTTACCTTTTTGGCAAGCGACGCACACAGCATTAGGTCTTTTACCCATCTTTGGTAGACCTCTCACCAAATTTTTCTGACTCAATTTAAATAGATTTCTATAATGAAATGACCGAGTCGATGGTGCCATAGTTCTGTTTCATCCTGAATGGCCAAGTGACACATGGTGGAGGGGCTTGGATTATTGTGATTTTCAATGACATAGCAGTTGTCTCCTGTGCATAGACCTTTCATGACTAATTTTCCTGTGGAGTTCAGGATCTTGCACATATCTTTGGAGAAGTTTACTAAGTGCTCTTCATCACAAATTTGTGAGATACTCAGTAGGTTGTGTTTAAGACCATCAACATAAAGCACATTTCGGGTAAACCTGGCCCCGTGATGGTTCCTTTACCAATGATTGTAGCTATGCTCTCATCACCAAATGTGACAGATCCACTATCAAATTCGTCATATGCACAAAATTGAGATCTATCACCTGTCCTGTGTCTAGAGCAACCACTATCCAAGTACCATCTAGGGGTATTCCCAGCTTTTAGGGCAATATGAATGACCAAACACTTGTTCTTAACTACCCATTTAGTTGTTGTCCTTTTATGAGGGGTATTCTTATGGTGAGATTCTCTAGTTTTCTTGGGAGAATCAGATTTTCCTTTTTCACGCAAGGGAAGAGCAGTTTTCAAATTCAGCATTTTAACTTGCTCCAACAGTTCATCCATCCTCTTGTCCTTCTTAGGAAGTGTAGGATAATTCATGTTTCCTCTTTTTGGTGAAGTATGCATAGGAGGATTTCAATTAGTTTGCACATTTTTCCCGGTTGGTACAAATTTACCTTTCAAGTTTCTGATCGGATTTTTGAACATCATGCATTCAAACTTTAGGTGGCTAATGTCTCCACAAGCATGGCAAACAGGAGATGTTTTGGTTTTACTCCCCGATGCACCATGATCATTTCTTACCATTGGATGGATTGAGGTAGTTTTTGAAGTGTGACTGTTATAGCCCAAACCTCTTCTGTCCATTAGTGATCTTACAACACCTAGGAGTTTTTCAAGGTTTTCTTCTCCGTGGGCGAAGCGTCTTCTAGAGTCAACGACTTGACATTTAAGACGATTAATTTCAGTGTTCGCCTCTTTGAGTTCTTTCTCAAGTCTAGCATGCTTGTCTAGAGATTCACCACTTATGAACTTTGTCTTTTCTTCTTCAAGCTCATCATTCTTTCTTTTCAGTTCTTCTAGATCTTGACTCATCTTTTGATTCTCAATTTTCAATCCGTCAAGACTTTTTATCAATTTATCATTTTCAGCCTTCATTTGGCCCAACTTTTTAATGGTATTCATATTTTCAATGTATAGTTGGTTATATACCTCCTGAAGGACTTCATCCTCATCCTCATCATCACTCAAGGAATCATTTTCAATGTTAGAGGATTCATGATCATCAATGTCTCCGGTGATCTTTGCAATGGGCTCAATTTGAGGCACAATATCAGTGATGGAAGCCATTAAAATTTTGATTGAACCTTGTTCCTCATCACTTTGGTATATGTATGATTCTGATTCTGATTCTTCAGTATCGTCCCATGTAGCCGCCATTGCCTTTTTCTTGGTCTTTTTATCAGTGCATTCGGATGCAATGTGACCAAATCCTCTACACTTGTAACATTGAGGATCTTTTGACTTAAAAAATTTTCCTTTGTTGTTCTTAGAGTCAAAAGTTTTACCCTTCTGGTAGGGTTTCCTTCTAGAAGCATTTCCCCTAGTTTTGAAGAATTTTTGAAATTTCTTGGCCATAAGTGTCATTTCTTCTCACTTCCATATTCAGAATCTTGTTTCTTGTGAGAAGATTTCAGGGCTGTACTTTTGGATTTGGAGGGAGTTTTGAAATGTAACTCATGGGTTTGAAGGGACCCTAGTAATTCTTCAACTTTCATGGTATCTAGGTCCCGACATTCTTTTAAAGTGATAACTTTGTTAGAGAACCGTTCCGGTAGGGATCTCAGAATTTTCCTACACAGTTTATTCTCCGGAATAGGATCCCCCAAGCCCCACATTTCATTTGTGGTCTTGTTTAGTTTGGTATAAAAGTTTGTAAATGTTTCATGCTTCTCCATTGTTATGTTTTCGAATTGAGTAGTGAGGCGTTGAAGTTTTGAGCGTTTGACAATGCTTGTTCCTTTATGTGTAACTTCAAGAATATCCCATTCCTGCTTACTGGTTGTGCAATTTTGAATCCGACCAAATTCATCTTTAGACACTGAACAAAAAATGGCATTCAGGCCTTTGGCATTATGAACACGTTAAGCCTTATCATAATCGGTCCACATAGCCTTCTCTCTTGTCTTGAGGACATCCAGTTCACCTTCCTTACATATAATGTCCATTGGGGGTTTATATCCAATATCAACCATGTCCCCAACGTTCGAATCAATGGATTCTAAAAAGATGCACATTCGGGCATTCCAATATGGATAGTTTTTTCCATCAAAGAAAGGAGGTTTAGTGATGGATAAAGATTCCTCTCTAGACATATTTTCAAGTTCTCTTAGGATCTCACTCCGGATATTTAAACCTGAGCGGAGGAACCCGCTCTGATACCAATTGAAATTGCTGTTTTGCCGCTTGTAGAGATACTCGGAGATATGCCTAATATCCTAGAAGGGGGGGGGGGGGGGGGGGGGGGGGGGGGGGGGGGGGAATAGGACTTTTGAATTTCCAATTACAATTTAAAACTAATCAAGTTAATATTATCAACCAAGATTATCACAATAACATTCAAGGCAATTATATGATGAATTTGTAAGTAAAGACTATCATAGGCATTTCATCAAACAGTTATCATTCATGATTGACTAAACCATTCAACACATAGCAATCATTCAATCTTACAATGCACAACGATTTATAGTGGTTCGGTTTCCCTACTCCACTCCCGGTTCACGATCTCAACCTATAAGAGCACCGGATTTCACTATAGTCATGGTTTTAAATCAGGTTAACCATCAACCTTAACATCCTTTGATCTAGGATCGCGTTTACCATCTGCCGATGGCCCAATCCAGGGTCTTGACGAGTTTGGATCTCAAACTCTCACCAATCCTAATCCAAGGACGGTCATGTACACTCCCACTGGAGTTTCCCAATTTAGGGAATAGTGATTCAATAAATGGACTCTCAAATACTAGACATACCTAGACGATTGAGCCCCGATTCAATACCTTTGATGAGTAGCTTCAGCTCCACGTGCTTCAGCTTCTCTTTGTGCTCCCAAGATCAGTTACCGATGCAAATGATGTGATTATGGTTATGTCGGGTAGTTGGGAGAGAGATGGTCAAGTTCCTCTTGCCTATTCAATGCAATGGTTATGAGGGAACTACCAAACTTCAGCATTCAATGACTATAAATGACCTCATAAAGATATTTCGAAGGTAGGTCAGCCATGAATATAGATCTTGAGTTCATACTTCAAACCGAGCTTTGAATACTCAATGACAAGCCATTAATGGTTAGGTTTGAATGATGAACTCAAGGGATTGAAGAGCAAGGAGGGTAGGAGGATGTGAGTAAAGACTCTCTCTTAGCTCTTGATAAGTGTTGAAGGCATGCCAAGAAAGACCGCAATATATGGCTATTTAAAGCCCAAAATGATGGCCCCAACGGATAAAAAACAGTCACGTCCGACCTGTCAGATAGAGGTCTCAACCGGTCGGATGGACCGGTCACATTTAAAAAAGAAGGCACATTATTTGGGTTGGACGGACTGGTCGCTTTCCTTGCTGGACACACTGCAATATGAGTCCGACCGGTCAAGACTGGTCGGCTGCCTTTGTGGGATTATGCAGCATAGTTGCTGGACTGATATGAATTGCTGGCTGACCGGTCAAGACCGGTCGGCAGTCCAGCTGAAAATCTCACAGCAAGTCACTGACCTCCTTTGATGCTCCTGGCCGACCGGTCAAGACCGGTCGGCTCTCTTGGCAGCCTTCATGCAGCACAACTGCTGGACAGGTCTAGAACTACTGGCCGACCAGTCAAGACTGGTCGGCTGTCTAGCTAAAGTTATCACAGCTAGGTTGCTGACTGTGTTGATGGCCCTGGCCGACCGTTCAAGACTGGTCGGCTGTCTAGATGGTTTCATTACAACAAGGTTGCTGGACTTTTCTTGTAGTTCTGGCCGACCGGTTGGTTGTCTAGATGATCTTGTCACAGCGAGCTTGCTGGACCAAGTCCTTCAACATAGTAGCAGATCACTTCAATGGAGAAGCATGAAGTGATTTGGTGCATGGAGTCCAATGTTTGGACATATCTTCAATTACGATTCGCACCAGCCATAGACCACAAGTCTGATCAACTTGTGCTAGGGTCGAGAGGGAATGGGATAAGATAGGTCAGTCATTACGCCATTCATTGATGTTTTGGGTTTCCTAAGGTCGATCTATATGCAACTTACCTGAGATCTTGTTTCGGCTTGAGCTTGAGCAATGGAAGAGGCATAATCTTCAAGTCTTGAGCTTCAAATCTTCGACCAGGGCTCACACGACAAGACGCGACCAACCAACACAGCAATTGACAAAACAAAGTGTACTAACAAACCAGAGTCGCTACCGGTTGGAGAATGTGCATTGACTATAGGAAGCTAAACACAGTCACAGCGAAATGCCACTTCCCCTTACCGTTTGTTGATAAAATTTTAGAATGGTTGGCAGGTCATTCTCATTTTTTGCTTCCTTGATGGATATTAAGGGTATAACCAAATAGAGATCACCCTAAGGGACCAAGAGAAGACAACATTCACATGTCCATTAATCACTTTTGCCTATCGAAGGATGCCGTTTGGATTATGTAATGCCCCTGTCACTTTCCAGCGTTGTATGTTGAGTATTTTTTCAGATATGGTGGGGACAATTGTTGAAGTCTTCATGGATGATTTCTCGGTATTTGGTTGTAACTTTGATAAGTGCCTTATGTACTTAAGAACTTTTTTAAAAAGATGTGAAGCGAAGTACCTCATGTTGAATTAGGAGAAATGTCATTTCATGGTTCAAAAGGGAATAGTCCTTGTCACATCATCTCACATAAAGGAATCGAGGTGGACAAGGCTAAAATTGATTTATCTCTACCCTTCCACCACCTAAAAGCATACGAGAAGTGCGGTCCTTTTTAGGACACACCGGATTCTATAGATGGTTCATAAAGGACTTTAGTTCACTCTCTCGTTCTTTATGTAACCTCTTTCAAAAGGAAAACTTATTCGAGTGGAATGAGGATTCTTAAAATGCCTTTGACAAACTTAAAGGCATGTTGACACGTGCTCCCATAATGCAACCACCTGATTGGAGCCTTCCTTTTGAAATCATGTGTGATGCGAGTGACTACGCTATTGGGGCTGTGTTAGGCCAAAGAAAAGAGAAGAAGTCATGTGTCATCTACTATGTAAGTAAAACTTTAAACTCGGCTCAAGCAAACTACACCACGACAGAAAAAGAACTTTTAGCAGTAGTTTTTGCTTTAGACAAGTTTAGGTCCTACTTGATCGGATCCAAGATTATTATATTCATTGACCATGTCGTGCTTAAGTACCTTCTCTCTAAGAAGGATGCTAAGCCACGTTTGTTAAGATGGATCCTCCTACTCCAAGAATTTGACATAGAAATAAGTGATAAGAAAGGAGTAGAAAACATAGTGGCTAACCATCTCTCTAGACTTGTTCACACCAATTTTCTTGAGACGACCGCGATCAATGACATGTTCACTGATGAACAACTTTTGAAAGTCTCCCAATTGCCATGGTATGCGAACATTGCTAACTATCTTGTTACAGGTACAATTCCAACACACTGGAACAAGCAAGATAAGGATCAATTTTTCAACGAGGTGAGAAAATTCTTATGGGACGACCCGTACTTATTCAAGTATTGTCCCGATCAAATTATAAGGAGATGTGTGCCGGATGATGAGCAACATAGTATCATCTTCTTTTGTCATTCTCAGGCGTGTGGTGGTCACTTTCCGGCTAAGAAGACCACAGCCAAAATTCTGCAATGTGGGTTTTATTGGCCCACCATGTTCAAAGATACTAATGAGTTTTGTAAAACGTGTGAGCCTTATCAAAAATTGGGAGGAATATCCCATAGAAATATGATGCCACTCAATCCTATCTTACCAATTAAAATTTTTTATTGTTAGGGCATCGATTTCATGGGTCCATTCCCATCTTCTTTTGGAAATTTATATATTTTGCTTGCCGTTGATTATGTTTCAAAATGGGTTGAGGTGATTCCATGCTGGAACAATGGCCATAAAACAGTCATTCGTTTCTTAAAAGAAAATATCCTTTCCCGGTTTGGAATACCTCGAGTCATTATAAACGATGGAGGATCTCATTTTTGTAATCGCCTATTTGAAGCTTTAATGAAGAAATATGATGTAAATCACAAGGTGAGCACTCCCTATCACCCAAAAACAAGTGGACAAGTTAAGACATCCAATATGAAAATTAAACATATTTTTGAGAAAACAATGAACCTTGATCACAAAGATTGGTCGCTTCGACTTACCGATGCACTCTGGGCTTACTGTACCGCTTTCAAGACTCCCATTGGAATGTCTCCCTATAAACTTATCTATGGGAAAGCTTGTCACTTGCCCATGAAGTTGAAACATAAGGCATATTGGATGATAAAGAAGATGAATTTTGATTCTGACAAAGCACGCTCGTTGCACAAACTTCAATTGAATGAACTTGCGGAACTCCGAAATGAGGCATATGAAAATGCGAGAATTTACAAGGACAAGACGAAGGTGTTTCATGATAAGAACATCCTTCGTAAGCCCTTCACGATTAAGACCTTCACGATTAATCAAAAGGTCCTTATGTATAATTCTCGGCTACATTTATTTCTGGAGAAATTGAAGTCTTGATGGACCGGTCCTTTCATTGTAAAAACTATTTATCCATATGGGACCGTCGAGTTGTTGAATCCAAGGAACAGTAATATCTTTAAAGCGAATGATCAGTGATTAAAGCCGTTATTTAAGAATTTTCTTTCAAAAGGTATGTCTATACCTCAGACTGATCCTGTGTATCAGGATATTTGATCTCTTAGTCTGATGGAGGTATAGAGTAGTTAGGATTAGGATTTTATTGCTTTGGTTTGCTTTTTCATAGGTTTGTTAGAAGGAAGTAGAATTTCAATTTTTATTCTCTTAGGTACTCTCATTCCTCACTCCCTTTATTTTATAATTGTTCTCATGTTTTGCTCATTGCATATCTTTTACATTGAGGATAATGCAAGATTTGGTTGGGGGGTGTGGGATCACTAAGATGAATCTAGTGTTTTGTAACATCTTGAGCAATATGAATAACATTTTTCAGATTTTTTTTCTAAAATTCAAAACTCCATTGGAAAACTTTATTTCTATGCATTCAAGATGATGTAAGTATAAGAAAAAGAGAGGCGAAGTGAGTGATGTTCAATACTTTAAACAATCTCTAAGGTACTAGTCTTGTACGTAAATTCTCCTATTTTTACAATTGATAGAAATTTTGAACACGTTTACACCTAGTTCACATTACACAATTTTCATGCTTTGAAATGATTATTAAAATTGTGGATTAGCTAGGTTTGGATTTGAGGTGTTGAGGAACTAAGCCAGGGTACTTTGTCCATCCTTGTCCATTGGAAAATAATGAAAGATATGGATTTCTAAAATTCCTATCTAATGTGTGTGAAAAGGAAAGGAATGATGAAAATATGGGAATGATTGAAAATATGGTGAAAATTTTCGAAAAGGGCTACCTATTACCAACCGGGGGATGGTCTACCCATAACCATAGCCGGAAATGGGAAGTAGTGTGAAAGCCGTCGGAAGGACAGTAAGGCAAATTCTTGTCAAAGGCTTGTTGTTGATTTGTACATCTTGAAATCCATACCTTAACTGATTTATGAACAAGATAATCCCAAATTCCCAGGAGATGAGCATCCATTGAGCACACTAGGTTAAATTGTTGAATCTTTCTACTTATCAATCAATTAGCGGGAATTCCATATGAGCACTTATTATATTTTGAGAAGCTTAAGGTTTCAACTTCCATCGCTAAGTGTTTCTGATTTTTGCAGTTGTATACCTTTGAGTGTATAGAAGCATAGTTTCTGAAGGAGAGTTGGGTTTTGGAGAAATGAATTGTTTCATGCATGTTTTGCTCGGGACTAGCAAAATGATGGTTGGGGGTGTGTTGAGCGCTTAAATGTGTATATTCTAACCCCATTTCATCACTAATTATGCATGGTTTTCAAGCTTAAAAATTATTCTAAATGCATGGTTTTGGTGGTTATAGGAATGGGAGAGAATTCACTCAATTGATGACAACAACAGCATATTTAGGAGTCTTGGATGAAGACCCAAGGTGGGCCAAAGAAAGAAGAAAGCAAAGAGAGGAAACAGAGGAAGAAAGAAAGAAAGAAAAACAAAGAAAATAGGGTCTGACCAGTCTTGACCGGTCGGCCAAGGAGGCCACGATCGGTCTTGATCAGTCAACCACCCTTCACAAGATACTCCAGCAACTGTTGGAGGTCGCTCGAGCAAGCCCCAGACAGGTCCGACCTGTCTTGACCGGTCGGCCAAAGCCCCTAGCCCCTCTCTGCACTCTCTAGACTTTCCACTAGACAGGTCCAACCGGTTAAGACTGGTTGGCCAGTTAACTCGACCTGTCAAGACCGGTCGACCAACAGGTCAGCCAGTGTAATTTGCTGAAATTCAGCAACTTCTTCAGCAAGCTTCAAGTTTTGTGCTCAATTGCGTAAGTATTGCGCAATTCTGAAAGATTCTGAGGTGGCAGGGCCTCTCTACTATAAAAAGGACACCTAGGGATCGTTCCTAGGGCATCTTAAAAGAGATCTACGAAGGTGAGAGGCGGCAGAAGTCGGATCCGGAGTTCTACAACTCCTCCTAGTTTGTTCCTTTGATTTTCGTGTTTCCTTGGATCATGATCAGCTAAACCTCTTAGCAAGGGCTAAGAGGTGAAGCTTGTAAATAATCTAAGATGTTTTAATTCATTTGTTTTGGTTTCAAGTTGAATTTTCATTGAAGAATGTTCGCTTCCCCAAGTGTAGGGTTGCGATGTAGTAATAAACTCGGTAAGACCGAGGTCGATCCACAGGGACTTATGTAGGAATTCACAAACGCATCCAATAGTTTCTATTGAGAAGCTAACAACTAGATTTGTAGAAGATTGATGTAAGTAACAACTTTGAACTTAAACTGAAGTAAACAATTATAAAAAGGCACTAGGGGTTCAAGGATCCACTTGTAGCAATCCTTGATGCTCAATTCGTTGTGGTTTCTCACTTTCTCAACTAGAATCGAAATTAAGATCTATCTAGTCGGATGGTAGAGCTGTTAAAACCAACAACCTGTCATATGTATGAACAATGTACATGATTCACTCAATGCAAGCTAGGATGAGCATGCTCAATTGCATAGGTCAGTCCCAATTCCAATAGATTCAGTCCTCAATCATAACCATCATTAAATCCTGTCACAAGACAAAGCTAGATTATGATTTGAACTTGATTTAAATCACATACACAGTCCCATACATACTGCAGAAATCCAAAAAAGTAGAACTTTGGTAGGAAGTTCCCTCATGAAGATCATAGTACTAGAGCATACTCCAATTCCTCGGATCATACAGGTCAAGACTAGCACACAGCCATTAAAAACTCAAGTAATTCTCCCAAACATCCATGAGTCATCATAAGACCAAGAAAAACTACTAAGAACTTGTATTAACTTCAAACCATTGTTCATAAACATGAAATCCAACTTTAAAGCCAACTTAAACGAATTGAAAATCTTAGATTCACTACAAGCTTCACCTCTTGGCCCTAGCTAAGAGGTTTAGCTGTTCATGATCCAAGGAGACATGAAACAACTAAGGAAAAACATAAAAATAGCAACAAACTAGAAGAAATTGTGGAACTCCAAAATCCACTTCCGCCGCCTCCCACCTTGTTCGAACTCTTCTAAGATACCTTAGGAACGATCCCTAGGTGTTCTTTTATAGTGGGGAGGCTCTGCAACATCAGAATCTTCCAGAAATTGCGTAAGAGTACGCAGTGCGCAGAGAATTTCGGGACTTGTAGAACACGCCTCATTATGCAGACGACTGGTCGCACGACCGGTCTGAGCTACTAGACGACCGGTCTCAAAAACGTAAAAAGTGTCCAGAGAGTTTTGGGATTTTTCACCCCAGAAAATTAATTCATGTGACCGGTCGCAGCAGTGGACGACCGGTCGTACGACCGGTCGTGAATAGTCCAGAGAGCTATGGCCGTAGGGTCCCTCAGTTGAATGTGCTGACCGGTCAGACGACCGGTCTTGGGCCTTGGACGACCGGTCGGATGACCGGTCTTGGGTGTGCTCTTCTACTTTCTTTCTTCATTTCTCTGACTTCGTTCTTTCATCTTTCGACACTTGGTCATTTGATCTTCTTTGCTTCTAAATAGTGTCTTTAAGTCTCCATTTGATGATTCCTCTCTCTCATCCCTACAATCACAAATCTATGCATTAGTTTAGCCTATAAACCATGAAAACAAGCATAATGAGTGATGAATTGGGGTTAGAATATGCACAATTAAGAGCTCAACACACCCCCAACCAGCATTTTGCTAGTCCCGAGCAAAATATGTGTGAAATCAATTTCATTCTCCAAACCCAACTCTCCTTTAGAAACCATTCTTCTATACATCCCAAACTACACAAGTGTAAGAATTAGAGAAATTAGGTGATAGAAGTTGAAACTGTAAACTCTCAAAACATAATAAGTATCCATATGAAATTCCCGCTGATTGTTTGACAAATAGAAGAACTTGAACAAATTCAACCTAGTGTGCATAGTGAAAATTCATCTCATGAGTTTCCAGGACAATCTTCTTCATAGATTAACTAGACCATGGATCTCAAGGTATATAGAGCAACATCAAGCCAATGACAGGAATTTGCCTTACCATCCTTCCGACGACTTTCACACTACATCCCATTTTCGGCATTGGTTATGGGTAGACCATCCCCCGGTTGGTAGTAGGTAGCTCTAATCGAAATTTTCCACCATTTTTCCATCATCCCAATTTCATCCTTCCTTTTCCTTTTTCTTTTAAATTAGATAGGATTTTTAGAAATCCATACCTTTCATTATTTTCCCATAGACAAGGATGGACAAAGTACCCTGGCTTGGTTTCTCAACACCTTAAATCAAAGTCTAGTTAATCCACAAATTACATAATCATTTTAACTCATGAAAATCGTGTAATGTGAACTAGGTGTAAAGGTGTTAAAATTTTCTATCAATCACATAACTAGGGAAATTCACATATAAAACCATTATGCTATGAGAAGTTCAACGCTTACAACCTCATACACTTCATATCTCCTCCTCTTATGCTCATATCATCTTAAATGTATAAAAATAAAGTTTTCCACAGGAGTTTTGTATTTTAGAAAAATCGAAAAATTTCTACATAATTGCTCGAAATGTTACAGAACGCTGGATTCACCAAGTGATCCTAGACCCCCCAACCAAATCTTGCATTGTCCTCAATGTAAAAGATGTGCACTGAGCAAAACATGAGAGCAATTTGAAAATCAAAGGGAGTGAGGAATGATAGTACCTGAGGGAGTGAAAAGCAGAATTCTTCCTCCTTCTAACAAACCTATGAAAAATAAACAAAAGCAGCCAAATCCTAATCCTAACTACTTTATACCTCCATCAGACTAGGAGATCAATCATCCTGATACACAGGATCAGTCAGAGGTATGGATATACCTTCTGAAGGAAATTTCTCAAAGAACGGCTTTAATCGCTGACCATTTGCCTTAAATATGTTGCCGTTCCTTGGATTTAAAAACTTGACGGTCCCATATGGGTAGACATTTTGCACAATGTAGGGACCGATCCATCGAGATCTCAGTTTTCTCGAAAATAAATGTAGGCGAGAGTTATACAGAAGGACCTTTTGATTGATCGTGAATGTCTTACGAAGAATGTTCTTATCATGGAATATCTTTGTCTTGTCCTTATAAATTCTCGCATTCTCATAAGCTTCGTTCCGGATTTCTGCAAGTTCATTCAATTGAAGTTTGCGCAACAAGCTCACCTTGTCAGAATCAAAATTCATCTTCTTAATTGCCCAATATGCCCTATGTTCCAACTCCACAGGCAAGTGACAAGCCTTCACATAGACAAGTCTATAGGGAGACATTCCAATAGGGGTCTTAAAAGCAGTACGGTAGGCCCAAAGCGCATCGGTAAGTCGAAGCGACCAATCCTTGCGATCGGGGTTCATAGTTTTCTTTAAAATGTGTTTAATCTCCCTATTGGATATCTTAGCTTATCCACTAGTTTGCGGGTGATAGGGAGTGCTCACTTTGTGTGTGACGCCATATTTCTTCATTAAGGTTTCAAATGGGCGATTACAAAAGTGAGACCCTCCATCACTAATGATGACTCGAGGTGTCCTAAACAGGAAAATAATATTCTCTTTTAAGAAGCGAATGACCGTTTTATGGTCATTATTCCGGCAAGGGATGGCCTGGACCCATTTGGAAACATAGTTAACGGCAAGCAAGATGTATGCGTTTCTAAAAGAAGATGGGAATGGACCCATGAAATTGATACCCCAACAGTAAAAAAGTTCAATTATTAAGATGGGATTAAGTGGCATCATATTTCTACGGGAGATTCCTCCCAATTTCTGACAAGGCTCACATGATTTGCAAAACTCATGTGTGTCTTTGAACATAGTGGGCCAGTAAAACCCACATTGCAGAATTTTGGCTGTGGTCTTCTTAGCCGAAAAGTGGCCACCACATGCTTGAGAGTGACAAAAGGAGATGACACTTTGTTGTTCATTATCTGGCACACATCTCCTTATGATTTGATCGGGACAATACTTAAATAAGTATGGGTCGTCCCATAGGAATTTTCGCACCTCAGTGAAGAACTTATCCTTATCTTGCTATTTCCAATGTGTAGGAATCGTACCTGTAGCAAGATAGTTAGCAATGTCCGCATACCATGGCAATTGGGAAAGAGCAAAAAGTTGTTCATCAGGGAACATGTCATTGATCGCGGTCGTTTCAGGGGAATCAGTGAGGACAAGTCGAGAGAGATGGTCAGCCAATACATTTTCTACTCCTTTCTTATCACGTATCTCCATGTCAAATTCCTGGAGTAGAAGGATCCATCTTAACAACCGTGGTTTAGCATCCTTCTCAGAGAGAAGGTACTTAAGCACGGCGTGGTCAGTGAATATGATGATCTTGGATCCAATCAAGTAGGACCTAAACTTGTCCAAGGCAAAAACTATGGCTAAAAGTTCTTTTTCTGTAGTAGTGTAGTTTGCTTGGGCTGAGTTTAAGGTTCTACTTGCATAGTAGAAAACACATGGCTTCTTCTCTTTTCTTTGGCCTAGCACAGCCCCAATACCATAGTCGCTTGCATCGCACATAATTTCAAAAGGAAGGCTTCAATCAGGTGGTTGCATTATGGGAGCACATGTCAACATACCTTTAAGTGTGATAAAGGCATTTTGGCATTCTTCATTCCACTCGAATGAAATTTTCTTTTGAAGTAGGTTACATAAAGGATGAGAGAGTGAACTGAAGTCCTTTATGAACCTTCTATAAAATCCTGCGTGTCCCAAAAAGGACCGCACATCTCGTATGCTCTTGGGTGGTGGAAGGTTAGGGATAAGATCGATTTTTGCCTTGTCCACCTCTATTCCATTTTGTGAAACGATGTGACCAAGTACAATTCCCTTTTGAACCATAAAGTGACACTTTTCCCAATTCAGCACAAGGTTCTTCTCTTCACATCTTTTCAGCATAGATTTTAAGTGCACAAGGCACTCATCAAAGCTACAACCAAATACTGAGAAGTCATCCATGAAGACTTCGAGAATTGTCCCCACCATATTAGAAAAGATACTCATCATACAACGCTGAAATGTGGCAGGGGCATTACATAGTCCAAATGGCATCCGTCGATAGGCGAAGGTGCCGAATGGACATGTGAATGTAGTCTTTTCTTGGTCTTCAAGGGCGATCTCTATTTGGTTGTATCCTGAATAGTCATCAAGGAAGCAAAAATGGAAATGACTCGCCAACCTTTCTAAAATTTGATCAACAAACGGTAGGGGGAAGTGGTCTTTCCTCGTGACAGTGTTTAGCTTCCTGTAGTCAATGCACATTCTCCAACCGGTAGTGACTCTGGTTGGCACGAGTTCATTATTGGC
The DNA here is from genome assembly GCA_003013855.2 of Liriodendron chinense. Classification (NCBI taxonomy): domain Eukaryota; kingdom Viridiplantae; phylum Streptophyta; class Magnoliopsida; order Magnoliales; family Magnoliaceae; genus Liriodendron; species Liriodendron chinense. The sequence continues at coordinate 396,526 of PVNU02000916.1, read as the reverse complement.
ATTGGCTACGATGGTTATTCCGAATTTCTTAGGCACCACTTGAGTTGGACTCACCCATTGACTATCGGATATTGGGTAGATAATACCCACATCCAATAGTTTTACCACTTCGGCCTTAACCACTTCCTCAATGTTTAGATTGAGTCGTCTTTGTGGTTGCCTAGATGTCTTCGCATTCTCCTCAAGGTGTATGCGATGAGTACAAATCAGTGGGTCTATGCCTTTGAGATCCACAATCGACCACCCAATGGCACTCTTGTGCTCTAATAGAGTGGCCATTAGCCTACTCTCTTGTTCCTCATCCAAGTAGGAAGAAATCACCACCGGATATGTGTCATCTCGACCTAAATAGACATATTTCAGCTCACTTGGTAATGGTTTTAGGTCGAGTGTTGGTGCCTTGATATTGGATGGGAGGGCTTTCTTCTTGTTTACAGGCAAAGGCTCAAATAGGGCCCTCCATCTTTTGTTATCAAGCATCGGGATTGCATCTAACATAGCATCCATCTCTCGTATTGTGTCATCATTTATCTCATGAGAGTGGGCCACACATGCCTCCAAAGGGTCGGAATATAATGACAAGGGGAGTGTATCTTCCACGAACGACTCAATCATATTTATCTCGTGGATCTCATCATCAACTTCCCGTGGTTGCTTGCATAAATCAAATATATTCAGCTCAAGTGTCATATTTCCAAAGGACATTTATACCAGCCCATTTCTACAATTGATAATCGCATTGGAAGTAGCTAGAAAAGGGCGGCCAAGTATGACGTGAATTTGAGCACCGGTACCTATCACGGGATATGTATCCAAGACAATAAAGTCTATTGGGTAGTAGAATTTATCAACTTGGACTAGAACATCCTCAATCATTCCTCTCGGTATACGAATAGATTATCAGCAAGTTGGAGTGTGGTTTTGGTGGGTTTTAATTCACCAAACCCAAGTTGTTCGTAAACTGAGTATGGAATGAGGTTCACACTCGCCCCCAAATCGAGTAAGGCTTGTTTAATCCGGTAGTCTCCTATAATGCATGAGATGGTTGGACTACCCGGATCCTTGTATTTTTGGGGCACCTCTTGTTTGATGATAGTGCTCAAATTCTCAGTCAAAAGTACTTTGTTGTGAACATTGTGTTTCCTTTTGACTGTACACTATTCCTTTAGAAATTTGGCATAAGATGGTATTTGTTTTATGGCATCCAACAACGGGATGTTGATCTTCAACTGCTTGAAAACCTCTAATATTTCCAGATTTTTGTCTAAAGGTTTGGGTGAAATCAACCTTTGGGGAAACGGGGCAACCTGCTTGTATTGCCTTTCCGGTTCTTTCTCTTGTTGAGTGTTGTTTAAGATACCCCTTTGGAATTTTTCGGATCTTTAGGCTTTGGGGCCTTCACCAGATTAGATTTATCAACTATTTTCCCATTTCTCAAAGTGGTGATAGCTTGAACATGCTCCGTGTGTTGGGAGGATGAGCCTGAGTCTTGTATCTCAAATTGGGTTCTTGGGTTAGGAAGAGGTTGGGCAGGAAGTGTGCCTTTCTCCCTAACATTGAGGTGAGATTCAACTCTAGCCATTGAGGTTTTCAATTCATTGATGGCTTGAGTCGAATTTTGATTGAATTTCAATTGCTCTTGCATGAACCCATCTATTTTCAGAGAATTAGTTTTGTTATACTCAGCTTGAACCGATACAAATGCACCCAACATCTCCTCTAGCGTAACTTTTGGTGTAATGACTAGAGATGGACCTAGTATAGGTTGAGCTTGAGGGATATTGGTTGCATTCGCAATGGGTCCATTTCTCCAACTGAAGTTGGGATGGTTCTTCCAATTAGCATTAAACGTGTTTGAGTTTGGAGCACCAAATTGTCGTTGATAACTGTTTATGGCATTTGATTATTCTTGTAAGATGTCTTGGACTGTTAAAATTGTGGGACAATCTTGTGTTGCATGTTGATTTCCAGCACAAATTCCACAAACAGTTTTAACGTCATTAGAGTTGATCGTCTCTCCTTTCCTTAATTCCATGGCCTCCACTTTTCTTGTGAGGCTGGCCACCCTAGCACTTATGCTATCCTCTTCTGATAAGACATAAATTCCTCCTTTTTCTTTTTGTTGGCCAGTCTTGGAATTTGCTAGTTTAGATGTTGTAGACACCCCACCTTCGTCTACACTGTTGGTAGAGATAGTTGGATGAATGGAGGACCATACCCCCAAATCCCAAGTCCAAACTCAGACAAACTCACCCTTGTAAGCCCCAATCTATAGCCCAACTCAAGCCTGAACCCAGTCAACCCACTCCTAAACATCAGCCTGAAAAACCCCCATAAGAAAAGCCAGTCAAAAAATCCTAAAAAAGTCAAACTCACTGAGTCAACCCACTGAGTCAACCCGCTGAGTTAACCCGCTGAGTCAACCCGTCGAGTCAAAACACCGAGTCAACCCGCCAAGTCAACCCGCCGAGTCAAATCACTGAGTCGACCCACTGAGTCAACTCACCGAGTCAACCCACCGAGTCAAAACAGCAGCCCCGAGAAATGACCGTACCACGCGCTGGAAATCGAGGAGCGTCCGTACCGGCGGCCCCCTTATTTAAGCAATCTGCCACTGCCCACTGCTATAAATACCCCTAGCCTCTTCCCATTTCAGCATCCATTCACTTCCCCTCTCTTCAGTCCAAGAGCTTTGAGTCCACCCCTCCATCCTTTAGCCCATTCCTCCACCAAGGAGAGCCCGAGTGAGGAGAGCCTAGCCCTGGTCCAGCCCAGCCTGACCACTGGTCCAAGCCTCCCAAGCCATCCAAGTCTTGATCCAGCTACTCGAAGCCAACCCTTGCGACACCTCCATCCATCCAGCTACTCTTTTTCCAATATCATCTCATTTGCATCTAGCATATGTGCAACATTTACATTTCTTCCAACCCCCCTGCTTCACTACAAGCACTTTGACCATTCAAACACACAGCATGCATCTCACATAAAGCACCTGTCAGTTCGAGCGTATGCTTTGGGCTTGCCTGTTAGTGGAATCTGCCCATCAGAAACTCTTACTGTTCAGACCTGCATTCATGCATCATGTCATCTATGAGAATGTACGAGGATTAAAACAGACTTTCAAGTGTTAGTTCGATTCTGTGAAGTAGAGACCGTACTTCGGTACGGGCAGCGTGTGGGATGCTTAACCTCTTCCCACCCTGTAACCATGATCCCTTACCTCAAATCTCTGGCCGCAAATCAAAAGGAGTCATTTTAGAGGAAGGAATCTTTGGATCCCCTTCTCTAACGTTTCTACGGGGTCTAGCCGACTGTAGATTCGAAGTAACTAGCTAGTGGCGACTCTGGTCTTATACAAACTCATTTAAACACATCCAGCTTTAATAAGACAACCAAACAAAGCCCTCGAGAATGAGGCAAGCCAGTGGCACAAACGGCGATTCGCACTCACGCATCCTCTCCTTCTTTTCCCGAAGGAAAAGGGACGAGAACGTCGTGTGGGAACGTGGAACGGCGAGGGTCCACAGAATGGCGACTCCGCTGGGGATGAATTAGTCCCACTAGTCGTGATCCAACTTGAAAAATAGAATCATTCCTATACTTGAAAGTCATTAGTCCTCATACAATCTCATCTGCATAGCATTCTACCCCAAAAAAAAAAAATTCCCAAAACCCAAAAAGAGTAGAGTATAGTCCTCACCATTGCGCCTCCTCGAGCTCAACGTGTTCCAAAACAACTTCCCTTCCGCAGCATAATCCGCACTCGGGCTCAGTAAGCCATGTCTGACCACGAAGAGGAAACTCACCTCTTCCCCGCTCTTGAAATGACCGAAGCGCAACCTCCAGCGCAATAGCCCATTGAGAATACGCCAATCATACAAGAATTGGCACAAGGAATGAGAGCAATGCAAGAAATGCTCTTGCAATTCATGCAAGCACAAGCCACCGCAGCAGCCAACAATCAGGTTGGCCCAGTTCAGCAATCTCAGCAGCCATGCCGGGTCCCTCCGGCCTCTAGTTCAAATCAAGCACAACCATCGGAGTCTGCCCAAGACTACCGACAGCAGCCATCTCAGCCCTTCGCTATGGGGCAGCCTCCTCAGTACCTTCCTGCAACGACAAGGCCACCTCAGAGCACTCTCGTCGTAGGAACTTTCAGTCAGCTTCCAGTCAATCTTACAAACAACAATCTCAATAGATCTCAGCATGTCCTCGCCGAAGGGACCCCTTTTCAATTTCAGCACATCCCCGCCGATGGGATTTCAATTCAATTTTCAGCAACAGGGACAGCACTGGCGAATGCCCACAATGGGGGTCAGTGTCAAGCCCCCATCAATCAGTGGACAGTGGCGAATACCCAACAAGGGGGTCACTTCCCAGCATCTCAGCCTCCTGCAAACAGGAGCACTTTTCAATTCCAACACATCCCCGCCGATGGGGTTCCAGTTAATTTTCAGCAATCTTCAATTCAGTAAACTCCAGTTAATTTTCAGCAATCTTCAATTCAGCAAACTCCAGTTAATTTTCAGTAATCTTCAATTCAGCAATCTCCAGTTAATTTCCAGCAAGTTCCAGTTCAATCTTCAGTACAGTCTCCAGTTCAGTTACAATCCTTTCAAGCACAAGTTCATCCGAATCCAGTTCAATCATCAAATCAACTTCAGCAACCCGCGATTGCTTTTCAGCATACCCATAGGGTCGAAGACATCGACCACTATGCCGAAGAAGAACGTGCCTTACTCCAAGAAGCACCAGTCGCTCGAACAGATCATTCAGGACTGGATGAGTTGTGAGAGCAGTTCCAGATCTTGCAAAATCAGCTTCAGCGACAACAAGGAATTGATCTACCTTCGACCAAGTTCAGAGACTTGTGTCCTTTCCCAGATGCTCAAATACCTCAAAACTTTGAGGTACCAAAATTCAAAAGATACGATGGCAGCAGTTGTCCCACAACACATCTCAAGGCCTTCTGTGGAGGGCTAAGTGCAATCTCAGGAAATGAATGGGCCCTCATTTGTTTGTTCCAAAAATCTCTGAAGGGCGATGCCCTAGATTGGTACACCTCATTGGACTGCCACCGCATCAGGACGTGGGAACAGCTTTCCCAGGCTTTCGTCGACAGATTCAGATACAATCTCAACATGGCACCCAGAAGAGCCGACCTCGCAGCTCTCAGGCAAAGGAGTGATGAAACACTATCTGCCTACATGGGACGTTGGCGAGCTATGGCAGCCAGAATGCGAACACCTATCGACGACGAAGAACAAATCTCCATGATCGTTCATTCAACATATCCGGGTATATCTGGATATCTCATCTCGCATCCATACGCGAATTTCTCACAGTTGATCCGTGCTGGAGAGCAAGTCGAAGCAGGAATCCGTGCCGGGAGAATCTCCCCATGGCCTCATCAAGCCACTCTAGTCAAAAGGAACAGAGTGGAAGGAAGACCCATCGGATATGGGAAGGGAAACCCCAGCGGTTCTCCTCCCTGCCCGACAGAGGTAAACAACATCAGCACCACTGCTCAGGGTAATCAATACGCTCCCCCACAGGGACATCAACAGCATCAGCAGAATCAGGTTCAGCACCAACCTCAGAGGTATCAACCACGACCAAATCCGCAACCACAGCCACAACCACCTCGACAGCAACAACAGTTCAGAGGAAACAGTCAATACCCATACCAGAATAGGCAGAATTACAGAGAGCTCAGGAAGTTCACTCCACTTACTCAGCCACTTAGTCAAGTCATGACTATGATGGTACAGAAGCAGTTACTCACTCTAATGGCACCCAGGCCTCCTCCTCATCCTCTGCCTCCGAACTACCGAGAAAATGGGTATTGCGCTTACCATTAAGGACGTGGCCATACTACTGATCGATGCTTTACTTTGAAGAATGCCATACAAGATCTGATTGATGACCGCAAGATCGTCATCTCGGTCCCTAGGACTCCTGCAGCAACTTCCACCAACATTCTTCAGAATCCTCTGCCTCAACATCAAACAGATCCCAGTTCATCTCGAAGCCCCACCGTCAACAGCATAGAAGAAGGAGAACGCCTCGATCACTTCTTCTCCCCTATCCAGTCCATTCATGCCTACACTTATGGGCTGACGAATCCTCCTCCGATCTTGCAAGGGGCAAGTCCCTTTCTTCCTTCAATCTCCGAGCCAGTAGTACTCGAAGGAACACTTCCATATGATGTGCCAGTTGTGCAAGGGGCATCTTGCAGCCCTTTATGTCGGGAACCAGTCATTCTGGAAGGAGAACAATCATACATCGAGCCCACATACGAACCTGTCATCTTGCAAGGGGCAATTTCAGCACAGGAACAATACAATTTGCCATGGAGAAACCATACTCATCAGCAGCAAGAACCCATTGTATTGGAAGGAGCTCCTCCAGTTGAGCCAGTCATATTGCAAGAGGCAAATCCCAGAGGCGTGTCAATCACACTACGGCAGCTGGGACGAACAAAGAAACCTCTTGCCATATCAAGAGGACCAGTGTTCATTCCATGGGAGCCTCCTGCTCCAGGAACGGTCAAGCCAGGACCGCGACCTTATGTGATCTATGAAGACAAGCCTCGATATTACTCCTTCAGCACAGGCAACAATGTACTTCTCAAGGCAAAAGCTTCGTACGAGGAAGATCTGGTACCCACACTAGCACCATCACAAGAACCTGTGGTCCTAGAGGGCAAAGGTGAGGAAAATTATAAAGAGGTCCCATGGCACTATCTAGAATGTGCGGAAGTGGGAAACATGAATCTCAATGGGCGTTGCATCCGAAGAGATAATCAAAACATAGGAGATCCCAAAGGCGCTCTCTCAGGCCTCGGCAACAAAAATGAAGCCGCATATGATGTGGCGACTCAGCTCAAGTCAATCCCTGCTCAAATCTCAATATGGGAGCTACTCTGCACATCTCGCATACACCGAGAAATGTTTGCCAAAACCTTGAACGATGCTCACGTCTCCTCCGATACGGCACCAGAGATGATAGCATTAATGATTGGACAACTCCTGGCTCCACGCGCCATCACCTTCACCGATAATGAGTTGCCACCGGAAGGACGTGATCATGGGCGATCCCTCAACATAGCCTTACGATACAAAGACCTCTGCGTCCCACTGGTCCTTGTCGATAATGGCTTAAGCTTAAACGTCTGCCCACTTAAGACTACGGAACGTCTGGGAATCAGTCCTTCATTCCGACTTAGCACCATATGTGTCAGAGCATTTGACAACACCCACCGATCAGTGGAAGGGGAGGTTGACATAGAGGTACAGATAGGTCCGGAATGAAGCCGCATATAATGTGGCGACTCAGCTCAAGTCAATCCCTGCTCAAATCTCAATATGGGAGCTACTCTACACATCTCACATACACCGAGAAATGTTTGCCAAAACCTTGAACGATGCTCACGTCTCCTCCGATACGGCACTAGAGATGATATCATTAATGATTGGACAACTCCTGGCTCCACGCGCCATCACCTTCACCGATAATGAGTTGCCACTGGAAGGACGCGATCATGGGCGATCCCTCAACATAGCCTTACGAAATAAAGACCTCTGCGTCCCACTGGTCCTTGTCGATAATGGCTCAAGCTTAAACGTCTGCCCACTTAAGACTACGGAACGTCTGGGAATCAGTCCTTCTTCATTCCGACCCAGCACCATATGTGTCAGAGCATTTGACAACACCCGTCGATCAGTGGAAGGGGAGGTCGACATAGAGGTACAGATAGGTCCGAAAATCTCCACCATCATATTCTAAATTCTGGATATATCAGTGTTTACGTCGATTTTTGTAACAGGATCCTCCGAAAGGTTACTTCTCTCCAAGAGATTTCTTACTTGGACCTGAAAAGAAACAGAAAGCAACTAAGGGTAGCTGGCGTCCAGCTGTTAGCCCTCCGATGCTTAAATTAGATAGGAAAAAGAGAAGGAATGATCAATCAGAGTTAAAGATTGAATATCGTGTACCTTTATCATCGGTAGAGTCATCTATTTATACAGATCTCAATGATCCAATCCACTACGCAAGCTGTTAGATTAACACTGATTTCATGGGATAGGGAGCTTATCTCGCTTAATCCTTGAATAAAGATGTAGTCAAAACATCCTAGACGTCTAGCTGATTACGTCTCTGGATATTTGGAGCTAAGAATGGATATAAACCAAAACCGGCCTATACGGGCTGCTGGTACCAGTAGACGAAGGCCTTCCATACCAAAAGTCATGAACCGCGATCATTCAGATGCCTGGGGCTGCTCACATCTAGAGTACTCGTATTTAACATACGGAATGCGACCCCTTCTGTCGAGCGCGAGCCGAGCTGCTCGCATTCTGGATGTGCGACCCCTTCTGTCGAGCGCGAGCCGGGCTGCTCGCATTCTGGATGTGCAACCCCTTCTGTCGAGCCCGAGCTGAGCTGCTCACATTCTGGATGTGCGACCCCTTCTATCGAGCTCGAGCTGAGCTGCTCGCGTTCCTTTTACACGCCAAACTTATCTACAACAGATGCCCCCTAAAACCCTTGGCGTTAAGAAGCTATGCCAAAGGTTTTGTTTGTATGTGTAGCTGGCGGCTGGGAGAGAGTGTTCATGATTCTGCATTTATGATAGCCATCTTTACGTTGCCTTTTCTGCCGCAGGGAATGAGGCGTCAGTCGCCACGTGTTTCCGTATTTAATGCTAGTGCCCGTTCGTATATCGTGCCGGATGAGAAGCTGTCGCGTGTCCACCAAATCAAACGGAATGATTGCGTATAAATATCACATCCTGCAGAAACTCTTCCATTTTCTAATTCTATTTACTGCGGAGCTTTTCTTCTTTCTCCTTCTTTGTTTTCAGAGCAAAAACCTCTTTGCAGAGGTATTCTTTCTTCTTACTTACTTCTCCCATCTCACTTTTTCTTTGTAATGGCGGAGGTCTCTGATGAAGAGATTGTTCCTCTGGGAGACGAAACCCCAGATTCTTCTGAATCCAACAACGCCAGAGTACCGGCTGGGAGATATTCCGCCTCCGGTTACTCCTCCATATTGACGAAGGAAAGTCTCTCTAGCCTTAGAAAGACATATCGGGTCCCAGACTCTATTTCGTTCAGATTACCTGGGAGAGGGGAGACAGCCGATGCACCACCACCAAGGTGTGTGGCTTTTTATGAGTATTTTTTCAAAGTGGGCATACGTCTTCCCCTCCACCCTTTCATACGAAATTTCCTTCGTCTCTACAAGATTGCCCCAGGCCAACTAATGGTTAATGGCCGGCGGGTGCTTCTAAGCACTTTTGTCCTCTGGAAGCAAGCGGGTAACGATGAGTTAACCGTTGAGGAGTTTTTAAGATTATTCCAGCTGAAGAAGGCGACAGCTAGCGAGGGTTGGTACTACCTATGCTTCTGGCACCGGAATAACTTTATCTTGGGAAACCCTTCTTCCAACTGCCCGGGGTGGAGAAAAAAGTGGTTCTATGTCTCCGGCAACTGGGAGTCCGAAATGGGCTCCGACCCCAAAGGCCATAATGTTAATCGCCATTTTGGCGAAGGTGGGTTAAATGTTTGTTTATCTGTCTGAAAGAAACAATGTCTCTGCTCCATGACGATTTAATGTGCCTTCTTTTTTGCTTGTAGGGATCCCAACTGGTGTGAAGCCAAACCTGTGAGGAGGACTCAATGAGAAGTTAGTTAGAGTCTACAAGCTCCCCGCGGCTACACGCCACGTCAACGTTGCATTAGAACTTCTTCATCTCTGTGCGGCGGGTCTCATCTTCCGAGAAGAGATGACAAACGTTGGAGATAAGAGAGGTGCACTGGGGGTACTTCCTCGTCTGAAGGGTACGGCCTCGAAGAGGTAAAAGAAAACCACGGGGGGTCCTTCAAATGCGCCTGCTCCAGCAGAGGGGTCTACTCGCGGCGCACAATCGCGTGTGGCTGCATCGGGAGGGGTCGCTACGACCTCTCGTACGACCGCGACCACTCCGGTCAATGCGACCCCTCTATCAACTGCGACCCCTCCAGCTGACATTCATGGTTAGCCAATTATCGAAGTCGTCGATAACTCGCCGAAAGGCGATCGAAGAGGAGGAGGACTCCCTCCAAGGGGAGCTACGTGCGAGATGGCCGTTGCTCGTGAATTGCTGACACCCTCTTTGGGTACAGCGGGTGCTCGTGAGGCGGGCTCGAAGGAGATGGTTGTGGCCCAACCTTCTAGGTCGGGAACTTTTGTCATCCCACCGCACTTGCATCCAATATGCGAGTTCATGTTTGACAAAATATCTCCCAACTCCTTCGGAGGCCTCCCCGAACCGAGCCCAGAAGCTCTCTCCACCGATATCGGGGTGAGATTGCTACAGGTAACCAACCTTACACCGTCTTTCTTTATTTTTTTATTACTAATATGGCGGGCTGCTCTGATTTTTCTCCTCTGCCATTTTTTTTATTTATATATAGAGCCTGTATCTCACGCTTCGAGTTAGACGTGACATCGAAGCAGCCCGCCGCAGCGTGGAGGATGCGGAGAAGAAGAAGAAGACGATGGAAGCCGAGGTCCAAGGGCGGGACCGCTTGGTGAAGGCTTTGGAAGCCCAAATCGCCAAGCTGGACGAAGAAAAGAGGATTCTCCTTGTCAAAATTCAATCCATGACTGATCGCTTTCAGTCACTGGATCTCCAACTCGCGAAGCTTCAAGAGCTTCATACTAAGAGCGAGAGGGAGAGGGAGATCTTCCGCCAAGACAAGATCCAGCTTGAAGAGCAGCTCAAGGATGCTCGGACCAAGCTCGAGGAGGCCCAGCAGCGACTTAACCAGCTGAAGGATGACTCCATCCACTGGGAAGAGGAGCGGGTGGCTCTCGTCCAGATGGTATCGGACGAGGGCCCTCGCGCAGTCCAGGAATTTCAAACCTTTTAACTTTATGACGAGGAGCGATATGAAGCGTATATCGCTGGTCGCGATTTTGCAGTCAGAGTTATGCAGCAGATCGCTCCGACCTTTAATGTTGAGGAGTTCGACAAGATGGCTTTCGAGGTTGCAGCTAGAGAACGAGCTGCTGCTGAGAATGAAGTCACCGGAGCTACAGATGTTGCTCCTGCTCCCAAGACTGGTCCTGAAGCTGAGAGTCGCGAGCCTGCTCAAGAGGGGGATGACCAGCCTTGACTTTGTTGCCTTCCTTCGTCTATATCGTGTATTTTTTTTTATATATACTCTTGAGAAGAAATTTGTATGTAATGACTTGACCTTTTGGTCCATTATAATGAACATCCATTTCTTCAATGTTGTGTATTTTCCCTAGTTTTCATTTTTGCCTTATGTCAATCATATGTTGACTCATTAGGGGATGCGACCCCTTACTTTGAGCACGAGCTGAGCTGCTCGCATTTAGGCAATGCGACCCCTTAATTCGAGCACGAGCTGCGCTGCTCGCATTTAGGATATGCGACCCCTTAATTCAAGCACGAGCTACGCTGCTCGCATTTAGGATATGCGACCCCTTAATTCGAGCACGAGCTGAGTTGCTCGCATCCAACTCATGAAAAAGTGAATTAGACTCAATCCGGGGGTCGTATGACCGTGTCCGCGTTGAGATAGACTGGTCTATCGATTGAGATTTTGATTCCACCAAGGGCAGAAGATTGGTCAAGAGAGCACGTATGTTCTCTTCAGGTCTATTTTTTATCCATAGAATGGAGAAGCAACCAACTAGTAATAATTTCAGCCCTACCAAGGGTAGGCAATTGGCCAAGAGAATGCATATATTCTCTTCGGAGCTATTCGAGTCCAAGTAAATGGAGTAGCGACCAAAAGATGGTTTTAACCCTACCAAAGGTAGGCGATTGGCCAAGAGAATGTATGTATTCTCTTCGGGGCTATTCGAGTCCAAGTAAATGGAGTAGCGATCAAAAGATGTCTTCAACCCTTAATTCATTCGAATATCGTTAAGAGTTACATCGCATCAAGGGAAGTATTGCAACAAGTGTTCCACATGCCAAGGGCGACGTACAGGTCTTCCTTGCATATCTTTAAGATAGTAAGTGCCGGGTCGCACAATTTTGATGACTCGATACGGGCCTTCCCAATTCGGATCAAGTGATCGAGCAGGGAACCCAAGGTTTTGTCTGAGAACCAAATCACCTAGTTGGAAAGCTCTAGGCCGAACTTTAGCGTTACGATAGCGAGCAATGCGCTGCTGAGACGCTGCTGCTCGCATCTGAGAGGCAATCCTCCATTCTTCCGAGAGATCGAGGTGAAGTCGAAGATTCTCTTGGTTAGAAGTGGGATCGTACTGCTCAACCTGGTACGAGGGAATTTGAATCTCAACTGGTACTACCGTATCGGTACCGAACGCCAAGGAGAAGGGGGTTTCGCCGGTAGACATACGAGCCGTAGTCCTATATGCCCATAAGACTTCTGGCAAGAGTTCTGGCCACATGCCCTTACACTCACCGAGCTTGGTTTTCAAATGATGCTTGATGATTTTATTCACTGCCTCGACTTGCCCATTTGCCTGAGGGTGATACGGAGAGGTGCGGAGGTTACGTATCTTCCACTTTTCACAAAATCCGTTAAAGGCTGCGTTGTCGAATTGCGTTCAGTTGTCGGTAATTATAGTGTGGGGGAGTCCATAACGGCATATGATATTTCTCCATATGAACTTAGTAGTTTGTTTCTCAGTAATCTTGGCTAATGGTTCTGCCTCGGCCCATTTGGTGAAGTAATCGACCCCCACTATCGCGAATCTGTTTTGTCCTTTTCCAGTAGGCAAGGGCCCGATGATATCGACCCCCCATTGCGTGAAAGGCCAAGGGCTATCAACTGGAGTCATTTGCTCGAACGGTGCGTGAGGTATAGGAGAGTATTGCTGGCACTTGTCACATTTTTTAGAGAGTTCAATCGCGTCTGCCTTCATAGTGGGCCAATAGTATCCTTGCCTCATCGCTTTATACGCTAGGGATCGACCCCTTGGGTGGTTACCACGTGCCCCCCGGTGTATTTCATCCAGAACATGATGTGTTTCTTCTGGGTGAAGACACCTTAAATAAGGCAAAGAAAAACTTTTACGTAATAGGATCCCATTCTGTAAAGTGTACCTGGCAGATCGATATCGTATTTGTCGTGCGGATTTTTTGTCGTCTGGAAGAACTCCATCTCTGATATAAAGGGTGATGGGATCCATCCAACATGGAGACGGATGTATTACAACCACCTGCTCGAGAGTGGCTTGGTCGATACTTGAGTTTTGAAGATACTCAATAGGAATCGAATATGGTAACTCAGATTCTGATGCAGAGGTGAGCTTTGCCAGCGAATCGGCGAGTTTATTCTCCTCGCGGGGAATGCGGATTATTTCGTAATTCTTCAGTTTTGCGAGCAAAATGAGAACTCGAGATTTGTACAAGGCCATCCTTTCTTCTTTAGCCTCGAATTCACCAAGAACCTGATTGACAATCAACTGAGAATCGCTGTGAATGAGTAGATTTTGAATCGAGAGGACGTTTGCTAGTTCGAGGCCAACGATCAGGGCTTCATACTCTGCTTCATTATTTGAGATGCGGGAATCGAAGCGTAATGCATATTGAAAATGCGACCCGTCTGGGGCGACTAGAATAAGGCCCGCTCCACTACCCATGGCCCGTGAGGACCCGTCCACAAAGAGTGACCAGGAAGGCTGGTCGCTGATCGCGATACTTTCATCGGAAGAAGAATATGTGAATTCAGGCGATAAAGTCAGCTACGGCCTGGCCCTTGATTGCAGTCCTGGGGTAGAACGATATGTCGTGCTCGCTAAGCTCGACCACCCATTTAGTTAATCGTCCGGAAGCTTCAGGTTTCTGAAGGATCTGCCGTAGCGGATGATTCGTTGGTACTAAAATTGCGTGGGCTTGAAAGTATGGTCGCAACTTTCGAGCTGCCGTGACTAGAGCCAGAGCCAGCTTTTCCATATCAGAATACCGAGTTTCAGCATCTACCATTGCTCGACTGATATAATAAACGGGCCTTTGTATCCCAGAATCTTCTCTTATTAATGCGGCGCTAACGGCCGTGGAGGATACAGATAAATAAAGGATAAGTTGTTCGTGCAACATAGGTTTAGATAAAACGGGGGGTGTACTCATATATTGCTTCAGTTGTCGAAAAGCTTCTTCGCATCGTGATGTCCATTCCCAATCAAACTTGGCTGTGGTACGGAGGAGCTTGAAGAAGGGTAAACATTTGTCAAATGCTCGTGAGATGAACCTATTTAGTGACGCAATGCGACCAGCCAGACGTTGGACGTCCTTAAGCGTGGTTGGGGATTTCATCTCTATCAATGCTTTTATTTTTTCAGGATTTGCCTCAATTTCTCATTGGCCGACCATAAACCCAAGAAATTTTCCGGCAGACACTCCGAACGCACATTTTTCTGGGTTTAGCTTCATCTGATATTTCCTCATCAGATCGAAAGCTTCTCGAAGATCTGAAAGATGATCTCCTTCTATGACACTTTTCACGAGCATGTCATCAACATAGACTTCCATATTCCTGCCAATTTACGCGGCGAATATCTTGTTGACGAGACGCTGATAGGTGGCCCCTGCATTTTTAAGACCAAACGGCATTACCTGGTAGCAATATAGACCTTGGTCAGTGATGAAAGCAGTATGTTGGCTATCGGGCGGATGCGTCATAATCTGATTATAACCGGAATAAGCATCCATAAAACTAAGTAGAGCATGCCCAGTTGTCGAATCAACCAACTGGTCGATTCATGGGGTTGGGAAGCTATCTTTGGGGCAGGCTTTATTTAAATCCGTGTAATCGACACACATTCTCCATTTGCCATTAGACTTCCGGACAAGGACTACATTCGCGACCCATTCTGGGTAGTCAACTTCTTTTATGAAATTGACTGTAAGCAGCTCCTCGACTTCAGCTTTGATCGCCATTTGCCTTTCTGCAGTGAAGGCACGTCGGCGCTGATGGACAGGTTTATGCTTTGGGTCGATGTTCAGACGGTGTGTGATGACGCTAGGATCAATGCCAGGCATGTCTTGGTGAGACCAGGCAAACACATCTTGATATTCAGCGAGGAGGCAAATCAATTCCGCTCGAAAGGCGTTCCCCAAAGAGGATCCCACACAAACAACTTTGGATGGGTCTTCTTTACTTAAAGGAATTGCTACTGTCTCTTCCCCGGGAGTTCCAGATTGAAGAGCATCCTCCCTTGGGTCCAACGAGGTATCTGCTGGGGAGTTGGGCGATGCTTGTGCTATCATCATAACTAGTGTCACTTGCGCTTTATTTCGATCCTGCAGAGCTATTTCATAACAAGACCGGGCCTCTTTTTGATTTCCTCGTACAACTCCAACACCATTCGGGGTAGGAAATTTTATGCACAGATACAAAGGATCTAAAGCTGCCCCAACCTTATTAAGAGATGGTCGCCCCAAAATGGCGTTGTAGGCTGATCTCCGATCCACCACGAGGAAGTTTACAAAGACGGTCGTCTTCGCTGGACTCTCCCCAAAGGTGACTGGAAGGTCAATGCTTCCTTCAGGTGTCACGACTTCGCCCCCGAAGCCGATGAGGGGGGTTGTGACTGGCTTGAGTAGGCTTCTGGAGAGTGCCATTTTGTTGAAAGCCTCGAGGTACAAGATATCAGCAGAGCTACCTGTATCCACCATAATACGATGAGTCAAATAATTTGATACATTTAATGCGACCACGATTGAGTCTTCGTGAGGGAAGTGAACTCCTTTAGCATCTTCGAGGGAGAAGGAAATTGGAGGATGACTGAGTCCTGACGCGTTGGGCGTTTGTTCCAGCCAATAAATGTGTTGGGGCTTTTTTGACGCCTTACGAGCGTATGCTTTCCCTGAAGCTCGAGAATCTCCCCCGCAAGCCGGTCCCCCAGTGATGGTCCGAATTTCCCCGGTGGGCTCAGCGTCTTCTTGGGGAGTATGTCGATGAGGTGATTTCTTCTGTTGTTACGAGGTTTCCCCCCTTTTTGGCGAGCGACCTTGCCGAGCAACATAATCTTGAAGATGACCTTTTCGAATAAGAGCCTCGATGTGGTCATGCAAAGTTACACAGTCTTGGGTAGTGTGCCCATGGTCTTTATAAAAATAACAAAACTTGCTCTTGTCTCTTTTCTCAGGATCAGATTTTATTTTCGCGGGCCATTTCACATACGGTTTATGCTTAATCTCCATTAGCACCTTTTCTGGAGGCCTGTGAAGAGGGGTGTAGTTATGGTACTTACCGGAGAAAACTTTCTTCGGAGAACGATCTCACCGATCATGCCTATACTTCTTATCTGAAGAAGAGACTTCCTCCGGCTTGCGCTTCTTGCCTTGTATACCATGACGTGCTAGTGCTACCTCTTCAGCATTGATATACTTCTGAGCTTTAGCTTGGAATTCTGTCATAGTTTTGGGAGGATTCTTATCCAGAGCGAATCTGAATTTTTCGCTGGTGATTCCAGCTATTAGGGCGGTGAGGCCTTCTCTTCAGTATACCCTTCGGTTTGGACTGCTTCAGTTGTGAACCGCACTGTAAACTCCTTTATTGTTTCTCCATGCTGCTGTTTCAAATCCATTTGGTGAGATGCCGGTTTTTTGGTACGGATGCTTCCCATGAATTGGGAAAGGAACAGCTCCGATAACTGTGAAAAGGATCTGATAGATCGAGGTTTCAATCCCCGGAACCAAGTACGGGCTGCTTCTTTTAAAGTTAGGGAGAAGGCCCTACACATGATTTCTGACCCATGTCCCTTCAGCTCCATAAGAGACCTATAGGTTTCCAAATGTTCGAGAGGATCGCCGGTACCCGTATATGGGGTGATGACGGGTGTACGATACTTTCTTGGTAGGGGTGCTTCCCTGACTTCGCTGGTGAAAGGGGACTTGGATCGATGTATCGACGCCACAGCGGTTGATGGTCGATTCGCCTGATATTGTTGCTCCATATCATCAAAATGATCATGGATCTTTTTGAGATCTCCTTCCCATGGTAGAGTATAACCGGAAGCTTCAATGGTGGAACCATGAGATTGTTGTTGGCGAGAAGTACTGGAATGTACGGAATATGGGGATAATACGGGGGGTTGGTTGCCAATCGGCACTCGGTTCGATGGAGGATGATTGGTTGAACCTGTGGTTCGTCCACAGAGTGTCTGGAAGCCATCGGTATGGGCTGTGCCGGCAACCCCCCGGAAGGTGGCTTCTGAGGTTCTAGGAAATGTTGATCAAGCCGGTTAGACAGGGCTTGAAACCCAGCATTGAGAGTTAGAAGGGTGTTTCCTAATAAATGCATGACATCTTCTTGACTTCCGGAAGCCTCAAGTAACGGGTTCGCCGATGGCACGCTTGGAGCTCCTTGAGGAATGTTTATTGAAACGGTTTGAGGAACAGGAATTGATTCCGTCATGTCAGGCGGAGGTAATGTTTGCCTTGATGTGGAAGGATGAACTGGCTTCTTAGGAGGAATGGCGGAAGGATTCTGATCAGCGGTAGAACGATTGACTGTGATGATCAAATCATTCCCACAGATGGTGCCAAACTATTTACGTCGATTTTTGTAACAGGATCCTCCGAAAGGTTACCTTCTCTCCAAGAGATTTCTTACTTGGACCTGAAAAGAAACAGAAAGCAACTAGGGGTGGCTGGTGTCCAGCCGTTAGCCCTCCGATGCTTAAATTAGATAGGAAAAAGAGAAGGAATGATCAATCGGAGTTAAAGATTGAATATCGTGTACCTTTATCATCAGTAGAGTCATCTATTTATACATATCTCAATGATCCAATCCACTACGCAAGCTGTTAGATTAACACTGATTTCATGGGATAGGGAGCTTATCTCGCTTAATCCTTGAATAAAGATGTAGTCAAAACATCCTAGATGTCTAGCTGATTACGTCTCTGGATATTCGGAGCTAAGAATGGATATAAACCAAAACCGACCTATACGGGCTGCCGGTACTAGTAGACGAAGGCCTTCCATACCAAAAGTCATGAACCACGATCATTCAGATGCCAGGGGCTGCTCACATCTAGAGTACTCGTATTTAACATACGGAATGCGACCCCTTCTGTCGAGCGCGAGCCGAGCTGCTCGCATTCTGGATGTGTGACCCCTTCTGTCGAGCGCGAGCCGGGCTGCTCGCATTCTGGATGTGCGACCCCTTCTATCGAGGGTGAGCCAGGCTGCTCGCATTCTGGATGTGCGACCCCTTCTGCCGAGCCCGAGCTGAGCTGCTCACATTCTGGATGTGCGACCCCTTCTGTCGAGCCCGAGCTGAGCTGCTCGCATTCCTTTTACACGCCAAACTTATCTACAACAATCAGCCTCTTTCAACATGTTGCTTGGACGATCTTGGCTGCACAAGGTTGGAGCTGTGCCATCAACTCTGCATCAACGAGTGAAATACATCTGTGGAAATCAAGTAATCTCTATCCACGCAGAGAAAGAGCTCATCATTCCTTCCAATGCTGCTGCCACTGAACCAGACATCCCGGTCATTGATATCTAGCACTCTGAAGAAGACATCCCGTTTCACAGTTTCGAATTCGAGACTGTGAACTCTATCGCCAATCCAGAACTGATAAGGGTGGACCTTGCCTTTTCACCGGCAGAATGTCTGAGCCTCAAATACCGAATGAAGAATCATTTCAAGTCTAGAAAGGTACCGCTGATATATAACCAATGCAAATGGGGACTCGGATATAGGGCAATCTTCATGGACAAAAGAAGGAAGAAATTTCGGTGCTCACCCATCCAATTCGTCAAGCTAGGAGAACCTTGCAAAGACCCGGGAAGGAATCAACCGACTGCACTACACAAAGGCCTCCCGATGAGCCTAGTTTGGGCCACGTGGCCCCCATTCGATGGGATCAAATTCTCGAACCGTCTAGGCCTCCAGAAGAAGAAGGAAATGATGAAGATGAAGAAGAAAGTCAAATACAGCAGCTTCAGGACCAGGTTACTCTGACACCTGCTCCCAACCAGGGGCATAACCTGCCCGCTTCAATTCCAGCCAGTCAGGGGCACAATTTGCCCATCTCAGCATCAATCAGCAAGGGGCACGACTCGCTCATATCAACATCAGCAATCATCAGCCAGGGGCAGAAGCCTCCCATCCATTGGACCAAGAAAGGGAAATGGTCAGCCCTGGATTGGTCCGATGTCTAGATTCCGAACTTGTGTCTAGCCGTAGAACCAGACGAACTGTAATGCGAGGTAAGTGATCCAGGAGGGACTGAGTATGACTCAGATCTCGAACCCGACCAGCGAGAAATCATGGTCATTGGGCCAGACTGTGATTCTTTGCTTGAATCATCAACCCCCACCTCTTCAGGAGAGGAAGTGTGGGGTCCTGAATGGTCATCCGTTCCCCTAACTTTTGAATCAGCCAAAGAGCCATCTGAGGGCTCTGGCTTAAAAAAAATGCATGTTTAAGCAGCGACAAGAACTTTGGAACAAGTTGGGCTCAATCATGGTCTGCAATGCCCACTTGTTCAAAGTCCCATGAATTTCGAAAATCCAAAAAAATAAAAAACTTTCAAAAGCCAAAAACATCTAGCATTTCCATTTCAGAAAAATCTCAAAAACCAAAAAACATTTCTTTTCCTGCATTCAATAGTGTGCCAAGTTCGTCTAAAGAGTCACATGAGTTTGAAGTCGAATCATAAGATTTTGACATCGAATTAGACTTCGAGCTCATGGGTCTGAACGAAGCTCAGGACGAGGAAGATGATGATCCGGCTCCCGAACTAGAGGATCTCCTCAAAAAGTTCGAATCTAAAGCCAATGTTGTAGCCGATGATTTCGAGATAGTAAACTTAGGGACACCTGAGATCCCTAGGGAAGTACGCATCGGTAAATCGTTGCCACCTGAGAAGAAACAGAAAATGATAGAGTTCCTAGCTCCAAGATTATCCAACTTCACGTTCTCATATGAAGACATGCCGGGGCTCGATGAAGAGCTCGTTGTACACCATCTGCCAACCAAGGCAGATATGAAGCCAGTGAAACAGAAACTTCGAAGAATGAAGCCAGAATGGGCTCTGAAAGTCTGAGATGAAGTCATCAAATAGTACAATGCGGGATTCTTGGTAGTCTCTAACTATCTTGAATGGCTTGCCAACATCGTACCAGTACCAAAGAAGGACGGCAAGGTTCAAATGTGCATCGACTTCCGAGATCTCAACAAAGCCAGTCCTAAAGACGACTTCCCTTTGCCACATATCGACACTCTGGTCAACAACACTGCTGGATACAAGATCTTCTCATTTATGGACGGGTTCTTAGGTTACAATCAAATCAAGATGGCCGTCGAAGATTGGGAAAAGACGTCGTTTATCACTCCCTGGGGAACCTTCTGTTACAGGGTAATGCCGTTCGGTCTGAAGAACGCAGGAGTAACATATCAGCGAGCAATGACAACACTATTCCATGACATGATGAAGAAAGAGCTTGAAGTATATGTGGACGATATGATCGTCAAATCTCGCACAATTGAAGGACACTTTGAAGATCTGAAGAAGTTATTCAACATATTAAAAAAGTACAAGCTCCGGCTCAACCCTTAGAAATGTGTCTTCGGTGCAAGGGAGGTAAGCTCCTCGGCTTTATGGGGAGCGAGGATGGCATCAGGGTCGACGAGACCAAAACCAGAGCAATCATAGAGGTGTCCCCTCCTAGAACAGAGAAAGAAATTCATGGCTTCCTCGGCAGAATTCAATACATCAGTCGCTTCATCGCACAGCTCACACCTATTTGTGAGCCCATTTTCAAGTTCCTTCGGAAGAACGTTCCAAAAGAATGGAATGATGATTGCCAAGTCGCCTTCGATCGCATCAAGAAATATCTCATGAATCCTCTAGTCCTAGTGCCACCCACTCCTGGACGTCCACTATTTTTATACATCTCAGTAGCAGCAGAAGCCATTGGCTGTGTCCTCGGCCAGCACGACGAGACTGGGAAGAAGGAACAAGCAATATACTATTTGAGCCGAAAGTTCACCGACTACGAGACCAGGTATTCCTCGATCGAGAAGACTTACCCCGCCCTAGTCTGGGCAACTCAGCGACTCCGTCAATACATGATTGCATTCCCTATTCTCCTCCTCGCTCACATGGATCCGCTCAAGTACCTGTTCGAGAAACCGGCGCTCACTGGAAGGATAGCTAAATGGCAGCTACTCCTGTCTGAGTTCGACATCACCTATGTCACTCAGAAGGCAATCAAGGGGCAGGCTCTCGCCGATCATCTTGCTGCCCACTCTCTCCTGGATTATCAATCGCTCAAGACATTCTTCCCTGATGAAGATCTCTTGCTTATTGAAGGGGAAGAAAAGAAGAAAAAAGATGAGTGGACGTTATTCTTCGACGGTGCAACAAATTCTAGAGGAAGTGGTATTGGAGCAATCCTCTACTCTCCAGATGATGTCCCTATTCCTATCTCAAGGCGCATAGCATTCGAGTGCACCAACAACATGGCAGAGTACGAAGCATGCATCGTTGGCTTAAGGGAAGCCATAATCTTGGGCATCAAGAAGCTACGAGTATTTGGAGACTCACAGCTTATCATCAATCAGACTAATGGCAAATGGAAAACCAAGGACAAGAAGTTGATACCGTATCATGTGTATGTTGACAATCTGATCAAAGAATTCAAAGAAATCACCTTCTCATACATGCCCAGAGCCAAGAATCAGTTTGCAGATGCTCTCGCTACACTCGCGTCAATGCTCGAGATCCCGAAAGGAGCTTCAGAATGGGAGCTCATAGTCGAAATTCAAGAAGAGCCTACTTTTTGCCTGCAAATAGAAGAAGCCGAAGCCGTCCCTGACAAACCCTGGTATGCCGACATCAAGCAATATCTCGAAACCCAGGAGTATCCAGAGTTAGCAACAGCAACAGACCGCCAAACCATCCAGGGTTTGGCCGGCCAGTTCACCATCAGTGGCGAAGTTCTTTACAAGCGATCCTCTAATCACATCCTCCTTCTATGCGTCGATGAAAGAGAAGCTGCAAAGATCATGGAAGAAATACACGAAGGAATCTGTAGCCCACACATGAATGGGCACATGATGGTGAAGAAGATTCTAAGACTCGGCTACTATTGGCTCACCATGGAGACAGACTGTTGCCAGCACGTCAGAAAATGCTTCAAGTGTCAGGAGCATGCGAATCAAATCCATGCCCCCTCATCAGAATTATACAACCTGACCACCCCTTGGCCCTTCTCCATGCGGGTGTTCGCTTCGCCAAGTGTAGGGTTGCGATGTAGTAATAATCTCGGTAAGACCGAGGTCGATCCACAGGGAAGGAAGTAAACAATTCAAATTATCCTAATAACCAGAATCTAAAGAGGTTTGTGAAATTGATTTTGAACATAAAATAGAAAATCTGATAATGGAAAGATAAGTAGAGCATCAAGGATCCACTTATAGCTTTCCTTAAATGCATAATTCGCTATGGTTTCTCACTTTCTCAACTAGAATCGATATTAAGATCTATCTAGTCGGATGATAGAGCTGTTAAACCAAACAATCTGTCATATGTAAGTTCAATGCATAGGATTCACTCAATGTAGGGTGAGCTGAGCATGCTCAATTGCATAGGTCATTCCCCATTCCAAAAGGTTCAGTTCACAATCATAACCATCCTCAAGTCCTGTCATAAGACAAGGCTAGATCATGATTTGAACTTGATTCAAATCACATGCGCAATCCATACATATTACAGAAATTCAGAAAAGTAGAACTTTAGTAGGAAGTCCCCACATGAAGATCATAGTGCTAGAGCGCACTCCAATTCCTCGGATCATACAGGTCTAGACTGATGCAAACCAATTAAGAATTTAAGTAATTCTCCCAAACATCCATGAGTCATCATAAGACTAAGAAAAACTACTTAAAGCTTGTATAAACTTCAAACCATAGTTCATAATCATGAATTCCAACTTTAAAACCAATAAAATGAATTAAACAATCTAAGAAAACTATAAGGTTCACCTCTTAGCTCTAGCTAAGAGATTAGCTAATGAAAAGCATATTAAAAACTAGAACTACAACTAGAACTAAGAAAATGAAGAAAAACTAGCTGGAGGAGGCTAGGAAGCCTCCTATGACTTGAACTCCTTGCTCCCCACATCCTTGGTTGCCTTGGAATAGAAGAAAGCACCTCCTTTTATAGTGCAGCAATAGTACAGCAACATAGCAGAATTTGTTTCGCTTGGTACGGCTTAACCAATGGTTGGATTGCCTTCAAAATTGATTTATAGCTTCCTTGTAATGTGATCTTCCTCATAGATGATTTAGATTTCCAAGATTATCCTCTGAATGGGCCCACCAATCAGATCACCGACCGTCTCTCAAAATCGCGCAATTCGGGTACCTTTAGAACCAGTCATCTTGCTTTCAACGGTCCGGAGTGTACAGATGTCGGATTGATCCCAAATTTTGAACATTGGTAGAAAACTTCCTCCTCTACATGATAGATGGATTAGATTGTCCAAAAAAAATCCCAGAATGTGGTCCGAAAATTAGAACACTTAAGGCTTTTATAAACTCTGCGCAGTTGGATCTTTTTGGATGGTCCATCTTTCTTCAACCGGTACGATCAAACCACACATCCTTTTGATCTGAAATTTGTGATTATTTATATATGGATGTGGTCTAAAAGATGGTCAAAGTAGATTCTTCATATCATCAATGATGGGCCACCTGGACCGGCCCAGAGTGGAACAGCGAAATCTGGAACTTTCTGGACAGTTCATATTGTTTTGGCCACCACGATCAATCCGTAGCTCCGATCGACACGAAACTACTTGGGTTAGTTCGGCGTCGAGCTCCTCTTCGACATGGATGTGTTGGATTTCCAAATATCATCAAAATCGACCCAGAAAACTGGTCTGTAAAACCAGAAATGGGAGTGGCCTGCTCTCTGCAATTTGGAAACTGAAATTTGCATGGCCGACCGGTCAAGACCGGTCGGACAAGGCTGGCCTTGCTCCAACAGCATGTGAAAGGAAGAGTAGTGTTGGCCGACCGGTCGAGACCGGTCGGGGCCCTTTTTCTGCATTATTTCTTCTTTCTTTTCTTTCCTTCTTTCTTCCTCATCCTCCTCTCTTTCTTCATCATTCTTTGGTCCACCTTGGGCCTTCATCAAAGGCTCCTAAATGTGCCCTTTTGGTCATCAATTGGGCAAAGCAACTCTCATTCCTACAACCACAAAACATGTATTTGATTAGTCTTTAAATCATGAAAATCTTGCATAATGAGTGATGAATTGGGGTTAGAATATGCACAATTAAGAGCTCAACACACCCCCGAACCAGCATTTTGCTAGTCCCGAGCAAAACATGCGTGAAACAAGTTCAATTCTCCAAAAACTAACTCTCCTTCAGAAATTATGCTTCTATACATCCCTAGACACACAAGTGTAAAAGTCAGAAAAATTAGGTGATAGAAGTTAAAACCTTAAAATCTCAAAACATAATAAGTGTCCATATGAAATTCTCGCTGATTGATTGATGAATAGAAGAACTTGAACAAATTCAACCTAGTGTGCATAGTGAAAGTTCATCTCATGAGTTTCTGGGCTTATCTTCTTCATAGATCAACTAAACTATGGATTTCAAGGTGCATAGAGCAACATCAAGCCAATGACAGGAATTTGTCTTACCGTCCTTTCGACGACTTTCACACTACGTCCCATTTCCGGCTTTGGTTATGGGTAGACCATCCCCCGGTTGGTAGTAGGTAGCCCTAATCGAAAATTTCCACCATTTTTCCATCATTCCCAATTTCATCCTTCCTTTTCCTTTTTCTTTTACATTAGATAGGATTTTTAGAAATCCATATCTTTCGTTATTTTCCCATGGACAAGGATGGACAAAGTACCCCGGCTTGGTTCCTCAACACTTCAAATCTAAGTTTAGCCAATCCAAAAATCACATAATCCTTTCAAATCATGAAAATCGTGTAATGTGAACTAGGTGTAAAAGTGTTCAAATTTTCTATCAATCATATAAATAGGAAAATTCACATATAAAACCATTATTTTAAGAGAAGTTCGAAGCTTGCAACATCACTCACTTCGTATCTCCTCCTCTTATACTCATATCATCTTGAATGCATAGAAACAACGTTTTCCAAAAGAGTTTTGAATTTTAGAAAAATTGAAAATTTTCTACATAATTGCTCGAAATGTCACAAAAGCTAGTAGATTCATCTAAGGAATCTCACCCCCCAACCAAAATCTTACATTGTCCTCAATGTAATAAGATATGCAATATGCATGACATGAGAGCAATGACATAAAACAAAGGAGAGTGAGAACGAGAGTACCTGAGGTAGCAAGTTGATCAATTCTAGCATCTTCCATTGTCTCAATGAGACTTATTCAATCCTAAATGCAGAAAGAAATCCTAACCTACCTACCTACCTTTGATTAGTCCGATCGACTACATGATTAAATTTGAGCAAGATCTTCATGAATTTCAATAGGTTTCTCATGAGGACCATCCAAAGTCATGCTCGAATGTATACATGGGTGCGTTTCTTCATGAAGGTCCAATCATAGTGTGCACCACACGCATGTAAGGAGGAGATAAGAGCAGCAAAAAGATATCTCCTCAAGTTCTAAATTGGGTTGTAATTGATTAAAAATGGGTCCTCCCAATCAGAATTTTCAATGGGTTGAAGAACCCATGATGGTGGAGAGACATTCATTAAGTATTTTTCAGTTTGGGTTGTCTCCTCTACAAATTCAGAATTGCACGGTGTTTCCACAAATAATGGTAAAGAGTGTAAATCAGTGGAATGGTGTTCTTCAGGCACCAACACCATGTCTAACAAACTATCCAACTCCTTAATCATCTCATCATCCAGATCATAAGGGTGGGTCATGCATTCCTCTAGGAAATCGAGAGAGTCGGATGAAGGGTCCTCGTTCTCCCTAAGTGATTGAGGAAATTCTGTTTTAAGGGTAAGGAATTCCTCCTCTATAGAGGGGAGGTCTTCCAAAGAAAAATTTTCAGATTCAGTGGTAAGCACATCATCTAGCATTGGTTGATCTTTTGAAATTTCAGATTGTGCCACCCCATCATCCAAAGAAACAGAATTTTCAACCCATGGGAGTTCTTCCACAATAGAATCCGGCATGTGTTGTTGGTGGAAGGACTCAAAAATATCGACTTCGGCCATCTCTCTAGCAAGAATATCTTCCGGTGACTCAAAAACATTCGGCCCTTTGGAAGAAGAAATCATGGACTCACAATCATCCTTCAAACCCTCATTGTAGGCAATCAAACTATCACTTTCAGATTTTATAGATTCCTCGGGTTCGTCAACCGTCCTTGAAATCTCTTCATCATTCAAATCGGAATAGCTAAAAGAGATAGTTGATTCACCATAATCAATGATAATAGTGGGATCACTGAGATCAATATCCTCTAGAAGTTTAGTCATTAAATCTAGAGAAGGTTGGGTTTGGATAGCCTCATCCTCCTCATTGTTGGGGATTGATTCGGTGTTCCCAATGTTGGGTTCAATATTTTGAGATGGCGAGAGGTTTTGTATGCATTGCTCAGTTATTTCCATAAACTCTCGCAGTGTATCCTCAAGAGTTCGTGTCGGTTATGGCTCATGAGAAAGAAACTCTTGAGGATAATTGTTGGCATCCATGGTTGGTTCGTCTCCCAAATTGAAATTTTGATGCTCCCACCTATTAGGATTATGCATGTCATATGTTGTGCTATTAGATAGTTGTTGATATTTGTAGCCAAACAAGTGATCATACATTGTCCTAATCAGTGGAACATTATTCATCTCTTTCTTATACTCTTCCATTGTCTTACCTGGCGAAAAGTTATGCACATTGTTGTCATTCCGGTAATCTCGCAAGGTCTTATGTGGGGGAGTATTAGAAGTAGATTGAGTCATAGAAAAATATTCATGCTTGTAATGGTTCCAATCATAATGATTTTTTATTTGGTTCGACCTCTCATCTTCCAAAAGGTATTTAGACAATCCACCCGTCCAATCATTCATAATGAAATTATAAGAAGTTGAAATAATCCATAATCTAGGAAGAAAAACAAAAAGAAGAAAGGGAGATGGAGAGATGTTACCCATGAAAGTGAGAGCTATGTCAGCAACAATGTCCTACAAAATTAAACAAAAAAATTGTTAGTAATCTAGAAAAAAAATCAGAAAATCTACTTCTATAAAAATAAAAAATCCTACCTAACTAAAACTACTCTATAGCTACTAGAACAATTAGAACCGTTTAACCTCTCCCCGGCAACGGCGCCAAAAAAACTTGTTCGCTTCCCCAAGTGTAGGGTTGCGATGTAGTAATAATCTCGGTAAGACCGAGGTCGATCCACAGGGAAGGAAGTAAACAATTCAAATTATCCTAATAACTAGAATCTAAAGAGGTTTGTGAAATCGATTTTGAACATAAAATAGAAAATCTGATAATGGAAAGATAACTAGAGCATCAAGGATCAACTTATAGCTTTCCTTAGATGCATAATTCGCTATGGCTTCTCACTTTCTCAACTAGAATCGCTATTAAGATCTATCTAGTCGGATGATAGAGCTGTTAAACTAAACAATCTGTCATATGTAAGTTCAATGCATAGGATTCACTCAATGTAGGGTGAGCTGAGCATGCTCAATTGCATAGGTCATTCCCCATTCCAAAAGGTTTAGTTCACAATCATAACCATCCTCAAGTCCTGTCACAAGACAAGGCTAGATCATGATTTGAACTTGATTCAAATCACATGCGCAATCCATACATATTACAGAAATTCAGAAAAGTAGAACTTTAGTAGGAAGTCCCTACATGAAGATCATAGCACTAGAGCGCACTCCAATTCCTCGAATCATATAGGTCTAGACTGATGCAAACCAATTAAGAATTTAAGTAATTCTCCCAAACATCCATGAGTCATCATAAGACTAAGAAAAACTACTTAAAGCTTGCATAAACTTCAAACCATAGTTCATAATCATGAATTCCAACTTTAAAACCAATAAAACGAATTAAACAATCTAAGAAAACTATAATGTTCACCTCTTAGCTCTAGCTAAGAGATTAGCTAATGAAAAGCATATTAAAAACTAGAACTCGAACTAAGAAAAGGAAGAAAAACTAGCTGGAGGAGGCTAGGAAGCCTCCTATGGCTTGAACTCCTTGCTCCCCACGTCCTTGGTTGCCTTGGAATAGAAGAGAGCACCTCCTTTTATAGTGCAGCAATAGTACAGCAACATAGCAGAATTTGTTTCGCTTGGTACGGCTTAACCAATGGTTGGATTGCCTTCAAAATTGATTTATAGCTTCCTTGTAATGTGATCTTCCTCATAGATGATTTAGATTTCCAAGATTATCCTCTGAATGGGCCCACCAATCAGATCACCGACCGTCTCTCAAAATCGCGCACTTCGGGTACCTTTAGAACCAGTCATCTTGCTTTCAACGGTCCGGAGTGTACAGATGTCGGATTGATCCCAAATTTTGAACATTGGTAAAAAACTTCCTCCTCTACATGATAGACGGATTAGATTGTCCAAAATAATCCCAGAATGTGGTCCGAAAATTAGAACACTTAGGGCTTTTATAAACTCTGTGCAGTTGGATCTTTCTGGATGGTCCATCTTTCTTCAACCGGTACGATCGAACCACACATCCTTTTGATCTGAAACTTTGTGGTTATTCATATATGGATGTGGTCTAAAAGATGGTCAAAGTAGATTCTTCATATCATCAATGATGGGCCACCTAGACCGGCCCAGAGTGGAACAATGAAATCTGGAACTTTCTGGACAGTTCGTATTGTTTTGGCCACCACGATCAATCCGTAGCTCCGATCGACACGAAACCATTGGGTTAGTTCGGCGTCGAGCTCCTCTTCGACATGGATGTGTTGGATTTCCAAATATCATCAAGATCGACCCAGAAAACTGGTCCGAAAAACCAGAAACAGGAGTGGCCTGCTGTCTGCAATTTGGA
Organism: Liriodendron chinense; assembly: GCA_003013855.2. Taxonomy (NCBI): domain Eukaryota; kingdom Viridiplantae; phylum Streptophyta; class Magnoliopsida; order Magnoliales; family Magnoliaceae; genus Liriodendron; species Liriodendron chinense. The sequence continues at coordinate 367,513 of PVNU02000916.1, read as the reverse complement.
AATTGAAATTTGCATGGCCGACCGGTCAAGACCGGTCGGACAAGGCTGGCCTTGCTCTAGCAGCATGTGAAAGGAAGAGTAGTGTTGGCCGACCGGTCAAGACCGGTCGGGGCCCATTTTCTGCATTATTTCTTCTTTCTTTTCTTTCCTTCTTTCTTCCTCATCCTCCTCTCTTTCTTCATCATTCTTTGGTCCACCTTGGGCCTTCATCAAAGGCTCCTAAATGTGCCCTTTTGGTCATCAATTGGGCAAAGAAACTCTCATTCCTACAACCACAAAACATGTATTTGATTAGTCTTTAAATCATGAAAATCTTGCATAATGAGTGATGAATTGGGGTTAGAATATGTACAATTAAGAGCTCAACAGTGGGGACTCAACATCATCAGCAAGATCAGTCCCAAGGCATCGAACGATCATGAGTACATACTTGTGGCAGTCGACTACTTCACCAAGTGGGTAGAGGCAGCCTCCTATACCACGATTGCAGCAACTCAGGTGATCAAATTCATGAAGAATAACATCATATGCCGATATGGAATCCCCAATGTTATTATCACAGATAATGGGACCCCGTTCATCAACAAGAAGATGGATGACTTCCTCAGCAAGTTCAAGATTCAACGTCATCAATCAAGCCCCTACCGTCCTCAGATGAATGGTGGGGTAGAACCCACAAACAAGACAATCGTCGGGATACTTGAGAAGATGGTTGTGACATATCGAGATTGGTCAGATATGCTCCCATATGCACTTTGGGCCTATCGAACGTCTGTACGGTCTGCTATGGGCGTTACTCCTTTCGAGCTTACTTATGGAATGGAGGCAATTCTGCCAGTCGAGGTGGAAATACCATCACTACGAGTGTTACTCGAAAGCGGAATTGAAGAAGGAGAATGGCAACAGGCCAGATTCGATCAGTTGTCGCTAGCAGATGAAAAGCGTATGCGTGTGCTAAGTCATTCCCAGTGTTATCAAAAAAGGATTGCTCGGGCTTACAATAAGAGAGTCCGAAAAAGAAGTTTCAAGGTAGGCGACATGGTCATGAAGAAGATTCTACCGTTGCACCTTCCGGATCCCAGAGGAAAGTTCAAACCCTCGTAGGAAGGGCCACTGATCATCAGAGAAGTACTTCCCGGAGGCGCCCTCAGACTCACCAGCATGAGAGGGGTGGATCTTCCTGAGCCAATCAAAGCCGAAAAAGTGAAGATCTTTCACGGGTAAGTCATTCTGACCTTATCAAGAGTTACTTTAATAGAGCTGAAGTCAAGAGGTCGAAGCTAAAACCTCCGAGAAATCATTTTCGTCCACCAACAAGTGTTTCAAATAAGGGGATTCAAAAGAAAAAAAATTTACAAAAAAGAAGAAGAAAAAGAATACAAAAAAAAGAAGGAGAAAAAGAAGAAGGGAAGCTAAAGCAAGGTACCCGAGAAAAAATCAACCCAAGAAGAAATACAGTCATCCATCCATTCATCTCAGAAGGGTCTTTAGCTAAGACCAACAGCTCTATCATCGTAACTTAGGATTAGGGCTAAAAGACTGCCATCAGCTTGCAACGACAGATTCCCGAACTCTAGCCGCCGCAGTTATCCAAAGATCCAGAAAAAAAAAGAAAAAAAAGGAAATGTATGCCTAAACAAAGAGGGCGGAGTGAAAACCCGAAAGGGCGCTCCGAGTAAAAACAGTGGGCATACAGCGGACTTGGTGAAAACCCGAAAGGGCGCCGAGGGTAAAAACAGCATAGCTGTCAAGGGGCAGGCAAGATCAAACTCCTGGGACGTGGTGAAAATCCGAAAGGGCGCCACGGGAAAAAATGACGGGAAAAGGCCGCCTGTGGTGAAAACTCGAAAGAGCGCTGCAGGCAAAAATGGCTCAAATGGAAAAAGAAAAAAATAAAAGTGCAGGTACCAGGAAATCAGACAGTCAAGAACAGTTCGAGCCATCACAGTTCAAGAACAAGAAGAAGTACAGTCAGAAACGAAGAGCTCTACAAATTCTGACAACCTCAAGAGGCAACAGTTTCCTTTGCCTACACCTCTAGGGAACCAAAGGACCTCACATGTCAAATCTCGAGACATCGGTCAAAGCATTGGCTGAGCCCCAATTCTGATTCCTATATCCCGACACAAAATCCAGACACACTCATAAGACAACTCATGGCACAATAGATTCCCAAAAAAGTTTTCTTCTTTTTCATTAAAAGCATCATATTTCTTTTACACATATCATGTCATCTTTTTCAAAAAATACAAAAAATTCATCATCATCAATCATATACCATGCAAAAAAAAAAAAAAAAAAAAAGAATGTGCAAGTGGCCAACACAATCAACTCTACCCTCCTCCTTGGCCACATCAGGTAAGTCCTCTGACTCATAATGAAGTAGTCTCACTCTCAACCTGCTCACCTCCATACGTAGGTAATGCACCTCATCGCACTCAAGGGTATGGATCATGGCCTCCTCATCAGATAACCTCTGATCGGCAGCCAACCTCCTTGACATCATCTCACAATGATACCGAAGTGCAGAGATCTCAGACAGCAAATGGCCGTGAGTGGCCAAAAGGAAACCAGGATCAATGAATGGGCGCTCCTCAAAGGGTTCATATGAACCAGATGAAGAGCCGGCATCTCCAAGGATATCCTGCTCATCCTCATCAGCAGTCTGGTGCCAGCAAGGGATACGTCGATACAAAGACTACTCAGCAACCCAGTACGGATATGGGGCGGTCGCCATCGGAAAGGCTCGCAACTCAAAACCAAGCAGATCAGCAATCAGATAACTCGCCCAAGATCCATCAACTCGAGTCCTAAAGTCAGAGATCCTAGATGGAAGCGCTCGGCGCCCGATACCCATAAAAGCAAAAAGAGGAACATCCTGCTCATACCCAAACTGCGCAAGAACCGGGTAGGGTAGTAGGAAAAGTAAGATCGAAAGCCTACCAGCATCAGAGGAAGGCGGTGTGCATCTCAAAGCACTGGAGGAAGTGAAAGCCAAGATGACTCCCAACGAACATCCAGTCACGAAGTTCAGCGAACATCCTGCGATACAAAGGCTCGCTCATCCTAGCTATATGCAGAAGAAACTCCATGATGTGCCGCATAAGATCTGGGCGACGGGTGTCAGTAAAAGGTACAGGAACGGTCAGCGAAAGACGCTCCCATAGCCAAACCTGATCATAAGAAGGAAAAGAAGTTCAGTTAGAACAAAGCAATTTCTAAAAAGCAAGAAAGAAAAGGTACAGAAAAGATACCTGAAGAAATGCACAGCAGCCACGAAGGACACAAGTGCGGCCCAGGTCACAGTCAGTCAGCCCATCAAAAAGCTCGGCCAAGATGAGAGAAATGATCCCCTGACGACGGATAGCTCGGCTCATCACCTCAAAAAGCAAAGGAGTCTGGGACCTGCGCCATCCCGAGAACAGCACCTCAGCTATCAGACAGAACATCAGTGCGTTCCAAGCAAGGATAGAATTGGCAACAATCCGAGGACCCGAAAAAAGATCATACAGTAAGTCCAAGGACAACACTACAGCATCTTGGCCGGCAGCTGCAGGCCGAACAAGATAGGGGATCCCGAAACAGTTCTGCGGTGTGGTAGTCTTCAGCGATGTCTTCGGCGAGAAATACTGAGTATAATCCCAAGGTAGGCCTGTCAAGCGTACAAGCTCCTCCAAAGAGGGTCCCATCTCCATATCGTTGAACACGAACAAGTTCAACGAAGGGACCCAGTCAATCAATGTAGCTCCGAGCATCCTCCAATCAATATCAACTCTAGCCATATTGATCAGACTACCGAAGCCATAGGACTCCAAATCCCGAATCTTATAAGCTGACAAACTATCAAGCCAAGCAAGCAGCCGTGGTGAGCAAGAAGGACGAGGAAGCAGCTGACAAGTCCTCACTGGTACCCCCTCCAAAACAAAAGGTCCAGAAATCAATGACAGCTCATCGAGGATCGGAAGATCAACGGGCGAAGGAGAAGGAAAAGCTGGAACCTCTGCAGACTCGACAACCCCTAACCTGCCCTCAGTAACGACTATGTCTAATATAGTCGCATCACTGTCTGAAACCACCACAACCGCATGAGAAGACTTGCCCACCTCATGAACAGAGTGCGCAAAAGATCGACGATCAGGAGAAGGACGACACCCTCCATCAAAAGGGCTACCAGCGAAGATCACACCACACATCGTGGCATCCTAGCCAATCTGACCATCGAAAAATACATCTAAACCATCCAGAAGGGTCCCGGCAACCTCGATCGAAGAGTCAACGGTCAGATCTAGACCTGCGGCCCTCTCCAACAGGAAATCATGAATCTAATCATCATCCTGTCCAATCAAGTGGATCATCGAGGCATCCACACCTTCCATCATCAGGGGGACATCATCAATGATCACATCAAGTCCACTCAAGCAAGTATGCCGCGCATCTCGACCCTCATCAAGAGCATCCAAACCATCAAAGGTATCATCTGAACCGTCCATACCATCCAGACATGAGATTAGCCCATCTATATCCATCATGGTCCCATCATCTCCATCAATCATATCATCTAGGTGGCCCACATTCAAGGGGTGCATAGCCTCACCTATGTCCCATCCTCCCATCTCATCCATGCCATCCATCTCTCCCATAATGAGGGCCCCATTCAAATCCAAAATTTCAGCATGACTGCCATTAACGGGGCCATTCAAAGCTCCACCAACCACCATCCTTAGCCCCTCATCAATGCCCCCATTCAATGCACCATCTCCACCATCCATTAAAGAAATCCCTCCATCATTAAAGCCTTCAACACTTTCTGAAGTGTGGGACCCACCATGGATAGCCCCTACAGCCCTTAAATCTCCACCGTCCATTGCTTGAGAAAAGACAAGCCAGGAAAAAGACAAAAGGAGAAAGGAAGATGAGACAAGGAAGAGATTCATGGCTGAATCGAAGAATCAGGTGCAGGGGTGAGGGAGACAGCAGCCAGGAGAATATGCTCACTGTCCGAACCAGAGCTAGCCCAGGCCGCACAAGAGGCGAGCCTTGGGCGGCCCGCTCTAGGCCGCCCATACGGATGCACTCCCTCTCTCTCCGCGGGATTGGCTCCATGGTTGTTGGTAGGTGAGGCTGACAGTCCACATCAGCAGATGGCACCCTGAGGGCCGCCCAAGGCTCCAATCCCTTCCAGATTTCAATTGAGATTGATCAAGATCATTTTGAAGGTACCCCACCGGTCCAATCACGAAGCACTGCGACCAGAATGGGTCTGATCAAGTCGAAGAGAGGGAAAGATGATCAAGAGAGGGCCACAAGCAATCTGAGCCATTCGATGACCAGATCAGCATGATCTAAACCATGGAAAAACTTACATAAGTCATGAAATAGCAAGATCAAAGGTTTGATCATCATGAAAGAAGGCCAGGTCCAAGATTCGATCATCAAGTGGGCCCACAAGGCTTAATCAAGCAATCTGAACCGCTCAAGTCACCATCCACACCATAAGAAGCCTTCTTAACCTCATAAAACATTAAGAAAAGGTGCTCCAAAGCAAAGCTGAGGTCTAGAGGGGGGCCCACAAGGCCAAAATCAAGCAATCTGAACCGTTCAAGTCATCATCCATACAGTTAAGAAGTCTCATCTCCCACAAATCATTAAAAAATGAGTCAGAAATCAAAGCATCCAGGCGTCATCAAGTAATCTGAGAAGAATTGAGGTCGTATATTCATCCAAAAGAATTCGATACAGAAGAAAGTAAAAGCAAAAAGTTGTACATCAAGCAAGCTGAATACACCTTCACAAAAGCAGGCTACAAGTCGCCAACATAGTCATCATCGTCCCTCCCCTCGTCCTGCTCTCGACGGTAAAGGTCCATCAAAGGAGCTGTCACTGAGCCTCCAGCGTATCTGCGACGGCCCCCTGGAACATAGAGCGGAGGAAGCAAAGGCCCCTGGCGGTACAGCAGATACCACTCATCATAGTCGCGATCCGGGATTGTGAAACGAAACCCGGGCTGGCCCACAAGAGCATCAGCTATCTCATCAGCTGGGATCTGACCAGCTGGAGGAGGTGCAGAACAAGGGACCCGAGCCACCCCAATGACCTACCGAAGCAGCCTCTCACCCAGATACCACTGAAATGATTCAGTGTCAGAAAGCATGATACGGAGACATGAAGCATCATATGCCTCCACACGCTGAGGGGTGTAATAGAGAGGGAAGCTGGCATACGGCATCCGAGCGAGCTACAACAAGGGAGATCATCACGATCAATTACAGTACAACATGAGGGATAAGGAAAGCAAGATACTTACATCTTCAACGATCAATCCGTCTATGTCAGCACGCCAGTTGTCCCCAAAAACTCGAGAGTTTCGCTTACGATTTTGTTGATGCCAATACATGTGGCGATATAAAGGCGGCTCAATGTCATTCCATATCCTCGGAGCAAGGTGGGGAAAATGGTCATAAAAGCAAGTCTGGGCAAAGCACACCTAATGATCAGAGAGAGAAAGAAGGTAAATGTCTCCAAGAAATGTGAATGAAGAAATACCTCAACGATAGGCCAGAAACCTGTGTAGGACCGACTATTTCGACTGGTTTTATCCAGACCCTAGAAAATATGAGTCAGGATAGCCCCATTCCAGTTGTAGGGATGGTGAAGATCCTCAACCAAGCGAAGAAACTTAGGATCAACCCTCTCATTGGCGTGGCAGAGAAGGAAGGACCCGAAGGCATAAGTGATCATGACCCGTGCTTTGTGGAGGGCCTCTAGCTCGGTAGTGGGGATGACGGAGGCAAAAGTGTTGTAGAACCATCGCATCTTTACCTGATGACCCTGGAATTCATCTTCGGGCGGGACATCACCAACAAGCCGTAGCCAGTCAGTGGAAGTGATAGGAGCAAGAGAGTTGACTTGAGGAACAACTACCCCATGAAATGGAAAGCCAATTTGCATATAAATATCCAGGGGAGTTATGCCCCATTCGCCACAAGGGAATTGAAAAGTGTGGGTCTCATCCCGCCACCTCTCGCAAAGGGCCGCGAGCATCATGCGGTTGGCACTGTTGTTATGGAAGCGTAAGGTGAGGAGGCCAGCAAAAGGAGTACCAGCCAATACTCATTCAAGCAAAGGCTGTGGATGCTTCACCTAGTTATCCCAGTGATCCCTGGTACCTCGACCCTTGATGGCAGGAAGAGGTTCGTGCTCCATAGCCAAGGAACACATATGGTCCCCTCGGCGGATGATGAAGGCAGGATCATCCTCGTCAATCACTCGACGTCCTCTGGTACCGTCCGCCATTGAATCCTACCAGCTTGGCAAGGTAAGTCCCTATCCCTTACCCGTTAAAATCCAAATTATCATCCAGGAAACCCATGGGATTGGACTCACATTCAAATGCAAGATCTAAAATCCAACTCCATGTGTTACCTAGGGTATGTGTTGGGCCTATTGAAGAAAGCAAGGCCCACCTTAAAGAAGGTTGCATGGCATGCCTTAGGCAAGAAAAGTCCATCATCCAAGGAAACATTTTGGACAACAAATGCACTCAAGTGCCATGAGATCAACAAAGGATAAGAATCCTACTTCACATGAGAAGCTCCTCTTCAAAGTCCATATGTGGCCAAGGATTGGTCTACTTTTTATATACCAAGGCCATGATTCTCATCTTTTTACACAAGTGGGGAATAGGGAAGTGGGCCCCCAAGAGCAACCCAAATGCCTCACCTCAATGGATTGAAGGGAGCACATAACCCACTTGAAGAACATGAGGACCCATTCATGGGTTAACCATGGGCACCCCTATGTGCACCATCTTGATAAAAGTTTTGACCATGAGAGCACAACATGGCGGTCTACCCACAAACATATGAATCAAAGAAGCTAATGGTAAAAATTTTGATGCACATAGCCCACATGAAGAATCAAAGCAGGAAATGCCCGTGTAAGGACAAGTTTGGGCAACTTATGTGCACCAATTTCTTTACCAAAAAGGGAGACCATTTGAGCACAAGAGGGCATGGCTTGATGGGTCACCCAACCATCATGAAAATAGCTAAGAATGGTATACATAGCCCACTTGAAGATCAAAATCCAAAATGCCCCAAAGCATGGGACAAAATTGGGCAACTTATGAGTATCATTCTTTCTCACAAATTGAAAGAAAAATCACTCATCCTTGAGAATGGTGGTGGATGACCCACCAAGCACCCCAAAGAGAAGTTCAAGGAGTTATGGTTGCATGGATAGCTCACTTGAAGGAGAATCATCCATTTGAGGTTGATAACATTAAAGGGAAACTCTTGAGAACCACTTTCTTACCACATGGAAAAATCATTTGAACTTAGTGAGATTGTTGGAACAACTCACTCATGGGACTTGTAGATGATCAAGTAACTCAAGTCCTCCATCCATCAAAAGAAAAAGCATGAAAGAAAAAAAATCCTACATGAACAAAGTGTAGTGGTGCACACATGGTCCAAAGAAATCCAAATTTCAATGAGGGCCCAAAAGCCCATCCATATGGAAAAATCCTAAGGAACCCACCACACTTTGAACATAAGGATGTGCATCATAATCAAGAGATGGTAGAAGATTTGGGCTACTTGCCCATAAAGGCCCAACTAAGAAATCTAGCCCACTTGAGATCCAAGTGAAGAATGGGCTAGTCACTTTTGTCCATACACATGTGAAGAAAGATGGGGCCACCCAAAGTGAGCCCCATGAGCCCAAAACTTGAGGTGGGCCCTACCATTCCCATGGGCCCAAAACTTGAAGAGAAAATGAAAAAAAAAAAAAGAAAGCTCCAAAGGAAATGACAAGAAGGAGAAAGTAAGAGGGAGCCCAAAATGAAGCATTGGGCCCATCAAATACACCAAGGGCCATGACTTCACTTTGAGCCCATTTGATACACTTGAAAAGAGGCCCAACTACCATAAAGAAAGATAGGATATTTTGCCATGCACACTTGATGGACATGGCAAAATTACCCTTTACATACACATGAAGGGAGTATGAAAAGAAGAGAAGAAAAAATGAAATGGAAAGCTTGTAATGTCCTTCTCCATGCACCACCTTTGAAAGAGATTGGGGATCTAGAAAAAGGTCAAGAACACTTGGGCCACCTTCACTTCTTTTGAAATAGCTACATGAAGAAAAGAAAGGAACCATGAGAAACAATGAAGAAGGAAGAAGACAAAAGAGAAAGGGAGTGGTCCATTGCTACAATCCGAAGATTGCACACCTAAGTGCAGGTAGCGAAGTAGTAAAATACTCGGTAAGACCGAGGTCGATCCACAGGGATTGGGGTTAAGAACACTTAGAGGAATTAGTTTAGGTTAGTGAGATGAAATCTGGTTTATCCACGAGAGTGGAGCAAGTTGTGTGTGGTGAAAGACAAAAATAGAAAAGGGGCTAAGGCATCAGGGATCCACCTTTGATTCATTCACAAGATTTGATTCATTGGTCCAACTATAACTCAACTGGAATTGAATAAAGATTCATTCCAACCGGAAGATAAAATAATTAAACCATTTGCATATTTCATAAAAGATAGTGATCTGGACCGATTGATTTGACCATGAAGCACTCGTTAGTTGATCGCAGGGAATTCCAAGCATCCACTGTGCCCGGAGTCGACAATGGATCAAGGAATTGTACAGATCAACAACTTTGCCAACAAGTCAACCGATAAGATCACATTTCATACGATCAAATGCATACTTACAAGATAGGAGGCTTTGATTGACCGATCCAACCGTTAAGATCTCGTCTATCGATCGCAGGGAATCCAAAGCATCCAATGTGACCGGAGTCTACAATGGATCAAGGGATTTTACAGATCGATGACTTTACCTGCACTAGCTCGATGACCGTAGGGAATCCAAAGCATCCAACGTGCCCGGAGTCGACGATGGATCAAGGGACTTTATCGATCATGAACTAGCTAATTGGTGTGCAAGGGATCCCAAGCATCCAACGTGCCCAGAGTCGACGATGGATCAAGGGGCTTGCACAACAATAGCGTCTGCCGAGGTGGATAACCGAACCAATCAACCAAAGAAAACTCCAACATTCACACACCAATGTTGAACCAAAAGAACCATATCTTGTAAATTTCTTCAAAGGCTTCACCCCTAGCCTTAGCTAGAGGTTTAGCCAACCATGCTACAATGGAAGACTAAATTCTCTACAAAAGTGAAAACTACTCTACACTACAAAAGAAAGAAAGAAAGAAAGAAAACTAAAGAGAAGAGAGGAGTTGTAGAGAATGGGATTTGAGGGATGATGAGAATGAGAGGGAGAGGAGCTTCTTTTATAGCCTCATGAGAAGCTCCCAAGCCTAGGTGGCAAACCAAAAGTTTCTTTAGGTTTGGGAATGGAGTTAGGCTTGGAGTGCCCAAAGCAAACTTTGCTTTTAGGTTTGGGCTTGGAGTTAGGCTTGGAGGGACATGTGGCAAGAAAAGTACTCCAATCCTAGGTGTCACTCCAAGCCTAAAGCAAACTTTTCTTTTAGGTTTGGGCTTGGAGTGAGGCTTGGGTGATGAGGTGGCATTCCATGCCTTACACAAGTGTTGGGAAAGAAGAGAGAGAGAGAGAGAGAGAGAGAGAGAGAGAGAGAGAGAGAGAGAGCTTCTCTCTTGTTTGCAAACGTGTGGGGGGAGAAGAGCTGCTGATGATGGACGTGGGGGCCTTGGACGTTGAAGCTGCTGGATGGTTGGAGGATGGACGGCTGGTAATGGATGCTGATGGAGTGGACTGCACGTGCGGACTGGAAGACGTCCATCTTTGTTGGATGGTGGAGATCATGCTGGTAGATGATGGAGATGAAGGAAGGCTGGATGTGGACGGTCCACTTGATGGACGGCTGCTGATGAGTGGCACGTGCTGCAGGCTGCTGAAGGTGGGACGCTGGATGAAGGTTGGACGGCTGGTGGAAATGGTTGGATCAGTATCAGCTGTTCATGGACGGTGGAAGATCTCCTCCATTGCTGCTGTTGGAGACGTCCTCTGCAGGATGAGTTGGCACGTGTTGGAGCTGGCATGGAAGAACTGTTGCTGGCCGTCAAATGGTGGGGTCCAAAATATCTGGATGGCTAGATGCAGTGAGTAGTTGGAACTCCATCTGCTGAACTGATAATGATGGAGGGCTGTGGATGGCCTTGCTGCTCGTGGTGATGGAGATGGTGAAGGTGCTGTCCGTTGCTATGGTCCATTGGACGGTCTGCTGGAGATGGTCCACTTGATGCTGGCCATTTGATGCAGATGGACGGTGGCTGATGAAGGGGTCACTGGTTTGTTGGACGTTGGTTTGAAGGATGGAGAAGAAATTCAGCCTTCTTGCTGGTGGACGTTCATGCTACTGGTCCCCTTAATGGACGGTGGAGAGCCTTAGCTGCCACATACATGAAGATGGAGAGAAGACCACCTGCACGTGTGGAGAGCTGGATATCATCCGGCCCTTGTATGTTGGCTGGACATTGATGATGATCGTTGTCCATTGGATTGAGAGATGGAGAAGGGACAGTGTTGATGAGCTTTGGAAGGCTGCGATGATGAACGGTTGAGATGGATGATGGAGGTCTTCCTTGATGCTAGGACTTTTGTGCACGTACGTTTGCTGGATGGATGGTGAGCTGCACAGGGCTGGACATTGATCTGGTGTGCTGGACTGTTGTGTGGCCCACCTTCCAGCTGGACACGGATGAAGGCCGGGTGGCCTTAGACGGTTGAGATGATTCCACTGCTGGCCCACGTGTGCTAGTGAAATTTTTGAAGCTGGACCGTCCATTGTTGCATATGATGGACGGTAGGTGCACGCTGGCCATGGGATGGAAGGATGAGATGAAGGTGCGCGGTGCGATGGACGGACGTCCATTGATGGTTGGTCTGGATCTGGATGGTAGAGGTTGGGGCTGCACGTTGATGCAGCTGCAGCTGCAGCTGGTTGAAGACGTGCTTGCTGCAGATGTGGTCCACCATCAGGACGGTTGAAGCTGGTTCCGCTGCATGTGCAAGGTGGGGACTGATGGAGTTGATGACGTCCATCTCTGCACGTGTGAAGATGACCCACCTAATGGACGGCTGGATGTTGGTTCAGCTGTACTGATGGACAATGGATGAGGATTGAAGGTGGGGTCCATCAAAGCTGCTGATCTTCGGCACCCAACCATCTGGAGCTTTGGACTGCTGCACGTGTGGCATCTGTGGGACATCCTCACACGTGTGATGGACAACCCTTGGCTGCACATCAGCTACTCCTTACTAGCTGGTGAAGTGGTGAACGGTGGAGATTGATCTTCATCTGAACATGTTGGCTGATCTCCACTGTTGATTGGACAATGGCTGGATGGTGATGAAGCTTGGCTGGACTTTGGCTACACACGTCTAATGAATGGACGGTTGCTAGCTATTGGTGGCCCACTTGCTGGACTTGGTGAAGATGAAGTGGACGGTGGATGTGTCCTTGGCTGCACACGTTTGAATAGTGGTCATCCACCTTTTCTCTTGGCATGGTTGGTCCCATATGTGGATGTCCCACCACGTGTTTCAGATGTGTACGTGGGCACTCAATCACGACCATCAAAACATGGACAACTTGGATCCAAACGAGTGGCCACTATGTAGTACTCTTTTTTAGCCATCCACCATAGAAAATGGTCCCGCAGACTTTGATCTTTCTGGCTTGATTTTCGTCAGGATTACCACCCACTTGACATTGATCACTTTTAGGCCTTAAAACGTCCAGATTGGCCCAGTTCTTGCCCAACCTCTCCTGCTCACCTGAACATTGAAAAATCGCCTAATGAGGGATAATTAACCGGAAAAACAGTGATAATGCCCTTAACAACCAGGGTTAATTATACAATATTAGGTACTTATCACACCCCCCAACCAGCATTTTGCTAGTCTCGAGCAAAACATGCGAAAATCATCAAAGGATTTTTCAAAATACTGCAATAAATCTTATCCTCGACAGTTTTCATCAATCGAAATCATCTCAAGACTTTTCTTATTTCCTAATGAAAGAGAAGAAAAGGTTCAATGTATTTATGTGATTTTTCAAGTTATGTTAACAGTAGAGTTTCTAAGGCATATAGTTTTGAAAATATTTAAACTTAGATTCTAGTCACTTAGTAGACAACTCAATTGGGTTCAAAGCATTAATCATTCAATAGAAGCATTTTAAACATTGAGTTCCATGGTGCACAGTGAGGTTTAGCCTTAACACAACTAGGGGTTCAGTCTTCTACTTTCATGTTGACACTGATGATTGAAGAGAATGGTCGGATCAACCAAGTCACCGATTCCGAACCTTGCTACTGTTCTTTTTTTTTCTTTTTTTTTTCAACTTTTGATCTCTTTTTTTTTTTTTTTTTTTCAATCAATAACCGATAGCCGAAGACTCCAAAAGGCTCACTTCGTACTATGGTAATGTTTTGTAATGCTAACGACAATGGATGAAAGTCCTTGCCCCAAATTACGATGAATATTCTCTCTTTTTTTCACAATTTTTTTTTTCACTTTTCTATGAATAAAGTAGACAAGGATCTCCAGGCTTGGTTCCTATCACTCTCAACAATCATCAAGTCAACATTAAAGTATTAAACTCAAATCCTGGCAGTGCAAGCCAGATGTGAACTTGTGAAAATTCATGACTCAATCAATGTTTATCATTTTCTAATAGAAAATTAATGGAAAGAACTCAATTTTGAAATTTATTGAAGTAACTAAAACTCTAGGATTTAATATTCTCATGCCTTTTCATTCTACTATTCAAATTATTTCAAAATCACATAAATTCATAGGAATTTATTTTATTTATTATTATTTTTTTAAATAACATAAAACTAAAAATTTAACAACATTCTCAATAAAATTCCGCAGGAATTCCCACCCCCCAACCTAAATTCGACATTGTCCTCAATGTTGAAAAATATGCAATGTAACATAATATGAGAGCAATAACAAAAAGAGGAGTGAGTGAGAGAGTACCTGAGAGAATTATTAAAGAGCGAGTTTATTCATATCTAATCATAAGCAAAGAAATCCTAATCTAAACTAATCTATCTTAGGAAAGCAGGGAAATGGATCTCCATCAGACTAGGAGATCAATCAAGGGAATAGACTGGAGCAGGATCATCATGTATTTCAACAAATTTCACATTAGGACCATCCACAGTCCTGCTCGGCAATGTACATGGGTGTTCTTAATCATTATGGGCCAATAGAAATTCTCACCACATGTACGAGAAAAGGAGACATCATCAAGAAGATATCTCCTTAATGCATTAACTGGGTAATGGTTTATCAAAAACGGATCTTCCCAGTAATGGTCCACTTCAGTCTGAAAAGACCAAAGCGATGGAGAGACTTCAAATGATTCTTCAAATGGTGGTGTCTTCTCCATACAATCAGAATCTCCCGGTGCTTCCACAATAGATGGTATTAAGTGAGAATCAGTGGAAAACATCTTTTCATGCACCGGAGTAGGGTCTTGCAAGGCATTCACTATTTCTTGAATCATGGGATCATTCGAATCTTCAAAGTGAGCCAAGCAATCTTTCAAAGAATTAGGACACTCAATGTAGGAAAACTCTTCATCAATAATGAAATTGGGCATGTCAACTTGGTGGATTGTATCAAAATCACTTTGTTGGGGAATTTCCATGGCATGATTATTAACTAGAGGCTCAGAAGAGATTAACCTTTGGGGAAACGGGACCACGGGCTCATAAGCACACTCTAAGTCCTCATCTTGTTGAACATCACCAATCATATTATCACCCTCAGATTTTTCGGATTCCTCAGGTTCGTCAACCTTCTTTAGAATCTCTTCATTGTATCTAAAGGTAATAGTATCTCCGTCACGCTCAACAAGTATATCAGAAGAATTGAAATCAATCACCTCGACTTGTTCAATTAGGTTAAACGGAGGTTGGACTAGGGGAGTTTCTTCCTCCGTCTCAGTGATGTGTGATTCCATGTGCTCAGTCAATGTTTCTGTCTCATTGATGATTTGCGAGGTACTTTCCAGTTGCAATGTATCCTCAAGGGTCTTTTTTGGTGGAGACACATAAATAGGGGGCCCTTGGGGATAGTTAACATTCATTGTTGGTCCGTCTCTCCAATTGGAATTTTGATAGTTCCGCCAATTAGGTTCGTTCACATTGTATGATGGCGCACTATATGGTTGTTGATAAGCATAGCCATACAAACAATCACGCATCGACTTAACTGGTGGAGCATAATATATATTGTTCTCATCCCAATACTCACGTAATGTTTTAACTGGTGGAACATCGTATACGTTGTTCTCACTCCAATACTCACGCAATGTTTTAACCGGTAGAACATCGTATACGTTGTTCTCACTCCAATACTCACGCAATGTTTTAACCGGTGGAACATCGTATACGTTGTTCTCACTCCAATACTCACGGAGCGTTTTACCGGATGATACTTTACGTGTATTGTTCTCATGTAGATAATCACGCATGGAGCGTTCCTTACCATTGTGCTTTGATTGCCTTTCATCTTCTAGAAGAGTTTTAGCGTATTTCTGTGTCCACTCATCAGATATGGGCATGATAACACTCTAATGAAAATAAAAGAAAATCTAGAAAGAATAGTAAAAGAGGAAAAAAAGGAAGGATATTACCCGAGAAGAAGAATGTACAGCTATGGATAATCCCTAAAAATAAAACAAACAAGTTAGTAAACTATTGACAATATATATACATAAACCAATTCCAAAAATATTCTTAAACCGATGCCAATCCCCGGCAGCGGCGCCAAAAACTTGCTACAATCCGAAGATTGCACACCCAAGTGCAGGTAGTGAAGTAGTAAAATACTCGGTAAGACCGAGGTCGATCCACAGGGATTGGGGTTAAGAACACTTAGAGGAATTAGTTTAGGTTAGTGAGATGAAATTTGGTTTATCCACGAGAGTGGAGCAAGTTGTGTGTGGTGAAAGACAAAAATAGAAAAGGGGCTAAGGCATCAGGGATCCACCTTTGATTCATTCACAAGATTTGATTCATTGGTCCAACTATAACTCAACTGGAATTGAATAAAGATTCATTCCAACCGGAAGATAAACAGTTAAACCATTTGCATATTTCATAAAAGATAGTGATCTGGACCGATTGATTTGACCATGAAGCACTCGTTAGTTGATCGCAGGGAATTCCAAGCATCCACTGTGCCCGGAGTCGACAATGGATCAAGGAATTGTACAGATCAACAACTTTGCCAACAAGTCAACCAATAAGATCACAATTCATACGATCAAATGCATACTTACATGATAGGAGGCTTTGATTGACCGATCCAACCGTTAAGATCTCGTCTATCGATCGCAGGGAATCCAAAGCATCCAATGTGACCGGAGTCTACAATGGATCAAGGGATTTTACAGATCGATGACTTTACCTGCACTAGCTCGATGACCGTAGGGAATCCAAAGCATCCAACGTGCCCGGAGTCGACGATGGATCAAGGGACTTTATCGATCATGAACTAGCTAATTGGTGTGCAAGGGATCCCAAGCATCCAACGTGCCCGGAGTCGACGATGGATCAAGGGGCTTGCACAACAATAGCGTCTGCCGAGGTGGATAACCGAACCAATCAACCAAAGAAAACTCCAACATTTACACACCAATGTTGAACCAAAAGAACCATATCTTGTAAATTTCTTCAAAGGATTCACCCCTAGCCTTAGCTAGAGGTTTAGCCAACCATGCTACAATGGAAGACTAAATTCTCTACAAAAGTGAAAACTACTCTACACTACAAAAGAAAGAAAGAAAGAAAACTAAAGAGAAGAGATGAGTTGTAGAGAATGGGATTTGAGGGATGATGAGAATGAGAGGGAGAGGAGCTTCTTTTATAGCCTCATGAGAAGCTCCCAAGCCTAGGTGGCAAACCAAAAGTTTCATTAGGTTTGGGAATGGAGTTAGGCTTGGAGTGCCCAAAGAAAACTTTGCTTTTAGGTTTGGGCTTGGAGTTAGGCTTGGAGGGACATGTGGCAAGAAAAGTACTCCAATCCTAGGTGTCACTCCAAGCCTAAAGCAAACTTTTCTTTTAGGTTTGGGCTTGGAGTGAGGCTTGGGTGATGAGGTGGCATTCCATGCCTTACACAAGTGTTGGGAAAGAAGAGAGAGAGAGAGAGAGAGAGAGAGAGAGAGAGAGAGAGAGAGAGAGCTTCTCTCTTGTTTGCAAACGTGTGGGGGGAGAAGAGCTGCTGATGATGGACGTGGGGGCCTTGGACGTTGAAGCTGCTGGATGGTTGGAGGATGGACGGCTGGTAATGGATGCTGATGGAGTGGACTGCACGTGCGGACTGGAAGACGTCCATCTTTGTTGGACGGTGGAGATCATGCTGGCCGATGATGGAGATGAAGGAAGGCTGGATGTGGACGGTCCACTTGATGGACGGCTGCTGATGAGTGGCACGTGCTGCAGGCTGCTGAAGGTGGGACGCTGGATGAAGGTTGGACGGCTGGTGGAAATGGTTGGATCAGTATCAGCTGTTCATGGACTGTGGAAGATCTCCTCCATTGCTGCTGTTGGAGACGTCCTCTGCAGGATGAGTTGGCACGTGTTGGAGCTGGCATGGAAGAACTGTTGCTGGCCGTCAAATGGTGGGGTCCAAAATATCTGGACGGCTAGATGCAGTGAGTAGTTGGAACTCCATCTGCTGAACTGATAATGATGGAGGGCTGTGGACGGCCTTGCTGCTCGTGGTGATGGAGATGGTGAAGGTGCTGTCCGTTGCTATGGTCCATTGGACGGTCTGCTGGAGATGGTCCACTTGATGCTGGCCATTTGATGCAGATGGACGGTGGCTGATGAAGGGGTCGCTGGTTTGTTGGACGTTGGTTTGAAGGATGGAGAAGAAATTCAGCCTTCTTGCTGGTGGACGTTCATGCTACTGGTCCCCTTAATGGACGGTGGAGAGCCTTAGCTGCCACATACATGAAGATGGAGAGAAGACCACCTGCACATGTGGAGAGCTGGATATCGTCCGGCCCTTGTATGTTGGCTGGACATTGATGATGATCGTTGTCCATTGGATTGAGAGATGGAGAAGGGACAGTGTTGATGAGCTTTGGAAGGCTGAGATGATGAACGGTTGAGATGGATGATGGAGGTCCTCCTTGATGCTGGGACTTTTGTGCACGTACGTTTGCTGGATGGATGGTGAGCTGCACAGGGCTGGACATTGATCTGGTGTGCTGGACTGTTGTGTGGCCCACCTTCCAGCTGGACACGGATGAAGGCCGGGTGGCCTTAGACGGTTGAGATGATTCCACTGCTGGCCCACGTGTGCTAGTGAAATTTTTGAAGCTGGATCGTCCATTGTTGCATATGATGGACGGTAGGTGCACGCTGGCCATGGGATGGAAGGATGAGATGAAGGTGCGCGGTGCGATGGACGGACGTCCATTGATGGTTGGTCTGGATCTGGATGGTAGAGGTTGGGGCTGCACGTTGATGCAGCTGCAGCTGCAGCTGGTTGAAGACGTGCTTGCTGCAGATGTGGTCCACCATCTGGACGGTTGAAGCTGGTTCCGCTGCATGTGCAAGGTGGGGACTGATGGAGTTGATGACGTCCATCTCTGCACGTGTGAAGATGACCCACCTAATGGACGGCTGGATGTTGGTTCAGCTGTACTGATGGACAATGGATGAGGATTGAAGGTGGGGTCCATCAAAGCTGCTGATCTTCGGCACCCAACCATCTGGAGCTTTGGACTGCTGCACGTGTGGCATCTGTGGGACATCCTCACACGTGTGATGGACAACCCTTGGCTGCACATCAGCTACTCCTTACTAGCTGGTGAAGTGGTGAACGGTGGAGATTGATCTTCATCTGAACATGTTGGCTGATCTCCACTGTTGATTGGACAATGGCTGGATGGTGATGAAGCTTGGTTGGACTTTGGCTACACACGTCTAATGGATGGACGGTTGCTAGCTATTGGTGGCCCACTTGCTGGACTTGGTGAAGATGAAGTGGACGGTGGATGTGTCCTTGGCTGCACACGTTTGAATAGTGGTCATCCACCTTTTCTCTTGGCATGGTTGGTCCCATATGTGGATGTCCCACCACGTGTTTCAGATGTGTACGTGGGCACTCAATCACGACCATCAAAACATGGACAACTTGGATCCAAACGAGTGGCCACTATGTAGTACTCTTTTTTAGCCATCCACCATAGAAAATGGTCCCGCAGACTTTGATCTTTCTGGCTTGATTTTCGTCAGGATTACCACCCACTTGACATTGATCACTTTTAGGCCTTAAAACGTCCAGATTGGCCCAGTTCTTGCCCAACCTCTCCTGATCACCTGAACATTGAAAAATCGCCTAATGAGGGATAATTAACCGGAAAAACAGTGATAATGCCCTTAACAACCAGGGTTAATTATACAATATTAGGTACTTATCATCCATACCTTTACTACTCACCAAAGAGGGACCACCTTACTGTCCCAAAACTTCTCTAAGGCCCACCACTTGAGAGAAGCAGAGAACCACAAAAAAGAGAGAGAAAACTTGAAGAAAGAGAGAGTATGAAAGAGAAAAGAGAGAGATTGCACGTTGGAGGGAGCAAGGGTGCCCCATGTTATATAGAAAAGGGGGGTGCACCCCTTTACCCGACCCACTGAAGAAACCGGAGGGCAGGGACGGCTTGGGCGGCGCCCAAGGGCCCGTCCTACCTCCCACCTAGGTGAAACGACTTCTCACCTCCTCTCCTCGGGAAGAACTCCTCCTTGGGAAGGGTGGTTGCAAGTGAATCTTGTACCTCCTTGTAAGAATGAAGTGATGGAAGAGAATGGTGAGAAAAAGTAAGAAATCTCATCAAAATCTCATCTTGTGAGAAATTGGTGAGAAATTGGCTTGATGATGTGGAAAAGTTCTATGGAATTTTCAAGGAAAAGAAAGAAAAAATTGACTTGGTCAAACAGTAATCTCAACCATCCAAGGACATGACCTGATGATCTGAACCATTCCAAGAAGAATCCAAGGAATCTCCGCCCTTAATTACTGTTTACTTGTATATTTTGGGTCCGAAGACCTTAAACTACGTTGGGATCAAGATCCCGAGGGACTTTTTAAATAAAAACCGGTAGCAGTCTTGACCGCTCGGATCAAGATCCGCTGACACCGGACATTTTTCGAAAATAAAAAAATGTGTTTGCCCTGCTTGTACAGTTTTTTGGTCCGAAGACCTTAAACTACGTCGGGATCAATATCTCGAGGCATTTTAATAAAAACCAGCATCGATCCCAGCCGTTCGGGCCAAGATCTGATGACCTGGATCATTTTTTGAAAAATCACAAAAAGAATGTACTTTCAGCATGTACATAAAGTTTTTTGTCCGAAGACCTTAAACTACGTCGGGATCAACATCCCGAGAAATTTTTAATAAAAACCGGCATCGATCCCAGCCGTTCCAGCCAGGATCTAATGACCTGGATCATTTCCAAAATACAAAAAAGATTTTTGAGTTTTCCATAAAAACCATTATCAATCTCAACCACTTGAGTTGAACTCTGGAACCTTTTCAAAAAAAAATAAAAAATAAAAAAAATTTTGCCATCAATTTCAACTGCACAAATTCATCCCCAGTGGTCTGAAGACCTAAAACTACACTGGGATTAACTTCCCGGGGGCTTTCTTCCCTAAACCTGTTCCAGACATCGCTGACACTTGTTCGTACGGGATGTCCGGAATCTTTCAAACAGGCAAAGGCTGAGGCGGGCAGAGCCCCGCAATCCTGTTCGTGTTGAACGCACCGTGATACACAACCTTGATTTGGAAGTCGCTGTTGAATCCGAAGGATGTTCCCTGTTCCTAAAACTCATGAAGGGGATTAAGGCTGTTGGGAGGTGGAGCGTACCCTCATGGAATTGTCAGCAACAAAAGGCCCCAAACTGGATTGACTAAGAGAAATGTGAGGATGTGGCTCATTTTGTGGCCGAAGGAGTCCGTCGGACGATACGTGGTCTATGTGCATTGCACATGAGGAACAGGCAACTTTGTGGGTGTGTTGACTGAAAACCCTGAACAATCTCCTCATCCGAAGATGTAAAACTACGGCACTTAACTGTGTGAGACTCGTCTTGCTCGCTGACGTGAAATGGATCGGGTGCCTTACCAGCAATAGAAGCTGGAAGTGGATGAAAATTCCACACATTTCCTTGCATTTCAGAAAAATCAGAAAATACCAAAATATTACAAAATCATCTTTTCAAAAATCACAAAAATATTTACCCTACTTTCAAATCAAATATTTACAAAAATCATAAAATATTTCCCTTGCTTTCAAACTAAATATTTTAAAAAAATCACAAAAATATTTCCTTTGTTTTCAATAACCGATCTCTATCCTGACCACTCAGGTAAAGGTTCGGATCAAATATTTACAAAAAATCACAAAAATTGTCACTATCCCCAGCACAACACTTCAGGAGTCTGGAACTCCGCTCTCTTCACAGTTTGGGATGACGGATCCGATCGCCCGTAAATTGGAATCTTGACCAGAACTGGTGACCAAGCACCGTCTCAATTGCATTTATGCCTAGAAGAACATCTTGAAGTCGGATAACATCCTCGTACATTCTCATTAGCAAAGAAACAGCATCTTCGGACGATGGACCTGATCGATCACGGGTCGGGATCTTGACCAACCCGCTGACCAAACACCAGTCTAAAAAAGAAAAATCCCCAGGGAGCACAACCTCACAAGCAATAAACTCAAAATTCTCTGCATCCCTAGCAAAAGCAAAATCATCGAGCTAAAAGAGAATGAGCCAAGCCATGTATCCATCGTCAAATATGCATCTCCATGCATCAGCATCCATCGCATCAATCATCATGTTTACCTGCTTTCAAAATAAAAGTCGGTTAGCCAAAGACCCCACAGGCATCCCTAGTGGAGGCGCGTGCAAACCAGATTTCCATTTCAAAAAGACAAAAAAAATATTCCTATCTGCAAATAAAAACCCCACGGAGTATCACTCCCCAAAGTGGGTATCTTTTCAAAAACTCAAAAATATTTTCCCAGTAGAGCATTCTGCCTCC
Source organism: Liriodendron chinense (assembly GCA_003013855.2). Lineage (NCBI taxonomy): Eukaryota > Viridiplantae > Streptophyta > Magnoliopsida > Magnoliales > Magnoliaceae > Liriodendron > Liriodendron chinense. The sequence goes on along the minus strand of PVNU02000916.1, from coordinate 345,421 downwards.
AAAACACCAGGAGATCTTCCATATCTCTGGGTAGGAGCCGACGCAAAAATCAAATAAGATCTGATGTCTCGCGGTTTCCCCGGAGACCATCGGATCCAATGCACTCAGAGTACGGTCGAACTGAACTCCAGTATCAGTGCGGTCGTACTACATGCCAAGATACGAAAAGATGAAAGCCAAAAGGCTCGGTCAAAGAAACCATTTGAACAGGTGCAAAAGATGAATTGTAACCCAAGTATCAAAATCAGCAGATCGGGTGGAAAGAGTCCACCCGCAATACCTAGGCGTGGATGCCTGAAGTACCTTGACTGAGTCCAAGTCGGCGTAGTAGAATCCCGTAAGACTATCTGACGCAGGGCATCTAACCACTTTGACAGTCAAGTGAAACAAGTACTCTTGGAGTGATCTGGGAAAACATCAAACATCACACAATCAGTCTCAGGGTCAGCAACCTCGTAAGACTAGTGACGCAGAGGCTCTGCTGTACCTTTCCGATGTTAGTACCGATCGGGAATGGAAGGGTTGCAATTGGGTACCCAGGTTACAGCAAACTGTAGGGACAATCGCAATGTTTTCTCCAAACTTCCGCGGTATGTGCGAGTGATCGATTTCTAGACGATCAACTGGCACAGATGCAAAGGCAAGTAAAGATTTCAGACCATGATCCATGAATGATCGGGTCAGAAGTAGGGTGTCCACTCGCTTTGGCATTCGGTTACACGCAACCTCTACCAAAGAGGGGCATCTGTAGACACCCCACCTTCGGCTACACTGTTGGTAGAGATAGTTGGATGAATGGAGGACCATACCCCCAAATCCCAAGTCCAAACTCAGCCAAACTCACCCTTGTAAGCCCCAATCTATAGCCCAACTCAAGCCTGAACCCAGTCAACCCACTCTTAAACATCAGCCTGAAAAACCCCCCATAAGAAAAGCCAGTCAAAAAATCCTAAAAAAGTCAAACTCACTGAGTCAACCCAATGAGTCAACCCGCTGAGTTAACCTGCTGAGTCAACCCGTCGAGTCAAAACACCGAGTCAAATCACTGAGTCAACCCGCTGTGTCAACTCACCTAGTCAACCCACCGAGTCGAAACAGCAGCCCCGAGAAATGACCATACCACGCGCTGAAAACCGAGGAGCGTCCGTATGGGGGCCGCCCAAAATTATTTACGTAATCCGCCACTGCCCACTGCTATAAATACCCCTAGCCTCTTCCCATTTCAGAATCCATCCACTTCCCCTCTCTTCAGTCCGAGAGCTTTGAGTCCACCCCTCCATCCTTTAGCCCATTCCTCCACCAAGGAGAGCCCGAGTGAGGAGAGCCTAGCCCTGGTCCAGCCCAGCCTGACCACTGGTCCAAGCCTCCCAAGCCATCCAAGTCTTGATCCAGCAATTCGAAGCCAACCCTTGCGACACCTCCGTCCATCCAGCTACTCTTTTTCTAGCATCATCTCATTTGCATCTAGCATAAGTGCAACATTTACTTTTCTTCCAACCCCCCTGCTTCACTGCAAGCACTTTGATCATTCAAACACACAGCATGCATCTCGCATAAAGCACCTGTCAGTTCGAGCGTATGCTCTGGGCTTACCTGTTAGTGAAACCTGCCCATCAGAAACTCTTACTGTTCAGACCGGCATTCATGCATCATGTCATCTATGAGAATGTACGAGGATTAAAACAGACTTTCAAGTGTTAGTTCGATTCTGTGAAGTAGAGACCGTACTTCGGTAAGGGCAGCGTGTGGGGTGCTTAACCTCTTCCCACCCTTAACCGATCCCTTACTACGAATCTCTGGCCGCAGATCAAAAGGAGTCATTTTAGAGGAAGGAATCTTCGGATCCCCTTCTCTAACGTTTCTACGGGGTCTAGCCGACTGTAGATTCGAAGTAACTGGCTAGTGGCGACTCTGGTCTTATACAAACTCATTTAAACACATCCAGCTTTAATAAGACAACCAAACAAAGCCCTCGAGAACGAGGCAAGCCAGTGGCACAAACGGCGATTCGCACTCACGCATCCTCTCCTTCTTTTCTAAAAGGGAAAGGGACGAGAACGTCGTGTGGGAACGTGGAACGGCAAGGGTCCACAGATGTATCCCAAGACTGTGCATTCTCAGCCACTTCCTCCAAATAGTCCCATGCTTCATCGGCTTCCTTGTTCATGAACTCCCCATTAGACATCATCTCTACAAATTGGCGCATCGGTGAAGTCAGCCCGTCATAGAAAAAGCTTATAACACTCCAAATTTCATAGCCATGATGTGGACATGCATTTAACAAGTTCTTAAACCTCTCCCAACATTAGAAGAAGGTTTCATCTTCCTTTTGAGCAAAGTTCATGATAAGGCGCCTCAACATGTTCGTTTTGTGAGTAGGGAAGAATTTTTTTATGAATTCCCTATGCATATTAGTCCATGCACCAATTGATCTTGGCCTTAATGCATGAAGCCAACCTTTAGCTTTATCCTTAAGGGTAAAAGAAAATAATTTAAGTCTTACCACATCATCAGTAACATTCGCAAAGTGCATGGTGGTTATTACCTCATCAAACTCCTTAAGGTGTTGATAGGCACTTTCACTATCTAATCCATGGAATTTTGGGAGGAGTTGGATCACTCTCGATTTTAAATCTGCATTCCCTGCATTTTGTGGAAAGATTATGCATGAGGGAGTGCTCGCTCTTGCTGGTTGCAAGTAATCACGTAATGTTCTCGGTCGGGGAACATTCTCAACCACATTCTCTCTCGTTTCGGTTTGATTTTGGCTCAGATTTGGATTGGCCATCAGATTAGGTTGATTTGCAGCCATATTTTCAGACAAAATTGGAGAAGTTAGATGTCTCCTAGCATGTGGTTCTCTGTCTATTCCTTTTACTATTCCCCTTTCACTTATAAGTCGATTATTGGAATCCCAAGCCCACTGTGGCATGCAAAATCTTAAAAGATTGAAACAAAAAGGAAAAAGAATTCTTCCTTCCTTTCTTTGCTCTTCTCTAAGACCGAAGCACAAGGTGTCTTCCAATGGCTAGGCCAAAAGCAAGGATAGAGAAAGATTTCTCCTGGTCAATAGGGGTTTAGAGAACTCCCCACCCACTCTTTGAATCTTTTGAGAAAAGTGCAGAAAAAGAAGAAAGAGGAATAGAGATGAGAAGAGAAATCTCTGAGCACAAGGTGATCCAAGACAGTAGAGCCAACCAATAGGAATCCAGGTGGCACAAGGCCAACCTTTAAGAGATCCAAAAGGAGTCTCCACCCACTCTACAAGAGATGAATATGATAGGAATGAATAGGAGAAGGAGAAGAGTAAGGTTTAGAAAGATAGAACCTACTTCGGGCACTTGAGATCCATATGTCTTCTTCAACTTCCTAGAAATCCCTGAAAAAGAAAACAAATCAAACAAAATAAACTAAGTTACTCCTAGAATCCTAAAAATCCTAAATAGATACTATTTTTAAAATTTTGTGAAAAAACCGTTAAAGTCCCCGGCAATGGCGCCAGAAACTTGTTCGCTTCCCCAAGTGTAGGGTTGCGATGTAGTAATAAACTCGGTAAAACCGAGGTCGATCCACAGGGACTTATGTAGGAATTCACAAACGCATCCAATAGTTTCTATTGAGAAGCTAACAACTAGATTTGTAGAAGATTGATGTAAGTAACAACTTTGAACTTAAACTGAAGTAAACAATTATAAAAAGGCACTAGGGGTTCAAGGATCCACTTGTAGCAATCCTTGATGCTCAATTCGCTGTGGTTTCTCACTTTCTCAACTAGAATCGAAATTAAGATCTATCTAGTCGGATGGTAGAGCTGTTAAAACCAACAACCTGTCATCTGTATGAACAATGTACATGATTCACTCAATGCAAGCTAGGATGAGCATGCTCAATTGCATAGGTCAGTCCCAATTTCAATAGATTCAGTCCTCAATCATAACCATCATTAAGTCCTGTCACAAGACAAAGCTAGATTATGATTTGAACTTGATTCAAATCACATACACAGTCCCATACATACTACAGAAATCCAGAAAAGTAGAACTTTGGTAGGAAGTTCCCTCATGAAGATCATAGTACTAGAGTGTACTCCAATTCCTCGGATCATACAGGTCTAGACTAGCACACAGCCATTAAGAACTCAAGTAATTCTCCCAAACATCCATGAGTCATCATAAGACCAAGAAAAACTACTTAGAACTTGTATTAACTTCAAACCATTGTTCATAAACATGAAATCCAACTTTAAAGCCAACTTAAACGAATTGAAACATCTTAGATTCACTACAAGCTTCACCTCTTAGCCCTATCTAAGAGGTTTAGCCGTTCATGATCCAAGGAGACATGAAACAACTAAGGAAAAACATAAAAATAGTAATAAACTAGAAGAAGTTGTGGAACTCCGAAATCCACTTCCGCCGCCTCCCACCTTGCTCAAACTCTTCTAAGATACCTTAGGAACGATCCCTAGGTGTCCTTTTATAGTGGGGAGGCTCCGCAGCATCAGAATCTTCCAGAAATTGCGTAAGAGTACGCAGTGCGCAGAGAATTTCGAGACTTGTAGAGCACGCCTCATTACGCAGACGACCGGTCTGAGCTACTGGACGACCGGTCGCACGACCAGTCTCAAAAACATAAAAAGTGTCCAGAAAGTTTTGGTATTTTTCACCCCAGAAAATTAATTCAAGGATCGGTCGTAGCAGTGGATGACCGATCGTACGACCGGTCGTGACCAGTCCAGAGAGCTATGGCCGCAGGGTCCCTCAGATGAATGTGCTGACCGGTCGGACGACCGGTCTTGGGCCTTGGACGAACGGTCGAACGACCGGTCTTGGGTGTGCTCTTCTACTTTCTTTCTTCATTTCTCTGACTTCTTTCTTTCATCTTTCGACACTTGGTCCTTTGATCTTCTTTGCTTCTAAATAGTGTCTTTAAGTCTCCATTTGATGATTCCTCTCTCTCATCCCTACAATCACAAATCTATGCATTAGTTTAGCCTATAAACCATGAAAACAAGCATAATGAGTGATGAATTGGGGTCAGAATATACACAATTAAGAGCTCAACAAAGAACAATGGTTTGAAGTTTGAATAAAGTTCTAAGTACTTTTCTTAATCTTATAATGGCTCATGGATGTTTGGAAGATTTGCTTAAGTTCTTAATTATTTTAAATGAGTCTAGACCTGTACGCTCCGAGTAATCGGATTCAAGACGCTCTAGATTTGGATTCTCATGTGGGAACTTCATGCCAAGAGTTTTACTTTTCTGGAATTTCTGCTTATATGTGATTGTGTGAAGTTTAAATCATGATTTAGTTATGCTTTGTGACAGAGTTTAATGATAATATGATTGTGATCTTAATCTATTGGAACTAGGATTGACCTATGTAATTGAGTGTGCTCAACCCCTAACTTGAATTGAGGGAATCATGTATATAAATCACGCATATGACAGATTGTATGTTTTAACCGTTCTATCATCCGACTAGATAGGATTTGATTTCGATTCTAGTTGTGTAATTGGGAAACCACAGCAAATTAAGCATCAAGGATTGCTACAAGTGGATCCTTGGACCCCTAGTGCTCTTTTATATTGATTACGTTCACCTTTAGTTTAAGAGTTCTATCTACATTCAATTCTAAAAATCTGTTTGGTTAGCTCTCAATTAGAGAATATTAGAAGTAATTTTGTGAATTCCTAACAAGTCCCTGAGTACGATCTAAGTCTCTATTGAATTATTACTACATCGCAAGCCTTGCACTTGAGGCTAGCGAACATGGGGTCACGTACGTAAGAGGGAAATTTTTTGTATTTTTTCTCTTTCTTCTTCTATCTTCCTTGATTCTACTCCTTTACCTTCATGTGTTCTCTTTTCTTTATTCTCCTCATTTTCATGCCCTAACAGGCAATTCAAACTCTCATACTCAATCATACACATGGAAAGAGCATGAAATAAACTCTTACACTTAACAACTTACTTGTCAGATTGATCCCCTTTTGCAGTGCCTTCCTTAGGTTGCTTAATGGGTGCTCTCCTATGGTTCAATCAGCTCCTTTTATACTCCCTCAATCGTTGACGTCGGATGCTTCAACTCCCATGATCAATCACCTTGCATATGATGTCCTGGTGAGGTGACCAAGGTGATAGGAGTTGGTGAATTCTCTACAACCTAAGAATAGGATTGGGCTGCATGTTGAGGAATTACCTAGATAAGTCTCCTAGATGATTTAGACAAGATTTTACCTATTGGAATTAGTTTCTAAACTCTAGGGAAGGAAGGAGATCAAGAACATCTTCATTTGATCTTAAAATGGTCTTGCAAGTAATGAATCATAAGGAAGATGACTTGAATCTCTTAGGATTAGAGCTTAATGTTATTTCCAATACTTGTGGCTTTTAATGCACTAAAAACCGATCAAAGAGATAAAAAACTGAGTGCCATTTATATAGCGTTAAAGCACTAACAGCTAGAAATTGGGCTCAACGACTAGCTGTCGACCTGTCAACACAACCCTTCGGCAGGTCAAAATGGGCCTTCAAGCTGCTAAAATTTAGGCATCGACCTATCAAACTCATCCGTGGCTCAAGTTATTTTTGTTGTCCAGTTTCAGCCGCTTTCGACTTATCGGCCCGATATTTCGGCCAGTCAAAGATACCCTTCGGCCGGCCAAAATGGGCCATCAATCGACCGACAGAGTGCAGGACCAATGTGAATGTTGTTGTCCTATTGTTAACCATTCCGGCCAGTCAATCAAGTCTTTCGGTCTGTCGGACTTGTGCTTGACCGGTCGATAGACCAGCCGATCTCACAATGAGTCTGGTATTTGGGCAATTCATTTTACAACAGTTCATAAACCTCTTAGGCCTTACATGTGTGATCTTTTGGGACTCTTAAGGCTAATGTATGATAGGTAATGGTTTATCTATTAAGTCCAAGTCATCTAGAATTTAAGGGTTGTTTTGGTTTCTAAGCTTAGGGTCACCAAGGCACCTTATTTATATATTTCTTCTTCCTAGATTTTTTTGTCTACTTGAATCTCTGGTCTTCAGCTTCTAAAGGCTAAACCAACTTCTAAACTCAAGGACGCATGTGATTAACAAACAAGGTGCAAAAATCAATGACTAACATCAATAACATGGGTAACTTATGAAAATAGTAGCACTGAGTTGATCACTGACTCTCACCTGGGACAGTGTTTTAAAACACTAGGCAAACGATGTTATTGACACAGGTGCCACTAACGTTGACACCTTAGGTGAGGCATTTGTAGACACTGTTGATGAGGCATCATACTTCCAGTTTTTGGATGGGCATGCGTAGGAGGAGTGACTTGCCGCCTTTCATTTTGGAGCCTTGTGCATGGATGTTATTGTGCATTTTGTTTGTACATTTTGGGGGTGTGTATATTGGATTTCCAACTATGTGGATTCTGTGGTTTTTTTAATGTATATTATATCTTGTATAGTCCCCATCTAGGCAGACACTACTTTTGGATTTGCACCTTTTAGATTTTAACCCTATATTTTTTTGTTTAGTTATCTTTGCTTAACTTTTGATGTCGTTGATTTAAAGCTACTTTGATTATTAATCATGATTGGATATTAACCGATCCATGTAGACACGTGGGAACTCGCCCACGTGCGTTTTTACTAAGTTAACACCCGGGAACTCAGGATCAGAGTCTCCGTACTCTGGAGCCAAATTTCAAGGCATGACAATTGGCGTTACCACTAACGAGGCAAGTATTGAGGTCTCTTACTATTGTAATGATTGTGTGCTGCATACCAGTGCTTATGTATTAGATCGTGGTGATGTTCCAGATGAGAACTGTTATGATATGTGGATTAGTTGAGGATTGGAATGCATGCGTTGAATCTTTAACATATGACACTCGACCATGTAAGCCCTTGTATTTGAAATTGCGATTTTACCGCTAGTGAGATAAGCTTGAAGGTATGCTTATGTCCTAGAGGGGGCATGAGACTTTTTAATTTTTCTTGCAAATTCAAAAGCTCAATTGCATTTATACCATAATTTACCAATTAAGTGCATGTAAATGATAGCAATTGATCACCCAAGATCTAACTCGATTGACAACTTTATTAAGAGAAGTATTTCATCAAACAGTTTATATGCATTCTTGTATTAATCATTCAAGGATGGCATATGAGCATTTTGTCAAACATAAGATGGGCATACAGTTAAGCACTTATAATATTGATCAACAAGGAACAAAATAGACAAAATGCATTCACCATTTTGCACACGATGTATAGTGGTTCAGTTTCCCTACTCCACTCCCGGTTCACGATCTCAACCTATGAGACCACCGAATTTCACTATAGTCGTGGTTTTAAATCAGGTTAGCCATCAACCTTAACATCCTTTGATCCAGGACCGTGTTTACCATCCGTCAATGGTCCAATCTAGAGACTTGACGAGTTTGGATCTCAAACTCTCACCAATCCTAATCCAAGGACGGTCACGTACACTCCCGCCGGAGTTTCCCAATCCAGGGAATAGTGATTCAATAAATGGAATCTCAAATACTAGAGATACCTAGACGATTGAGCCCCGATTCAGTGCCGTTGATGAGTAGCTTTAGCTTCCACGAATGCTTTAGCTCCTCTCCAAGCTCCCACGATCAGCTACCAATGCATATGATGTTCCTAGACTAGTGCCGGGTAGGTGGGAGGAGTTGTTAGGGTTCCCTTTGCCTATTCAATACAATAGTGATGATAGGAACTACCAACTTGAGTATTCAATGGCTATTGATGACCAAGAGATTCAACAAGATGGGTTAGGTCAGCCATGAATACCTTGCTTGAGTTCATTCTTCAAACCGAGCTTTGAATGCTCATTGAAGTGCCATGAATCACTTGGATTGAATGATGAACTCTAAGCAATGATGAGCAAAAGAAGGATAGATGATGTTCTTAATTGCCCCCTTCAATGCTCTCAATGGGTGTGCAAGTCATCTCATAAAAGACCTCAAGATATGCTTTTATAGAGGCCCAAAAATGAGCTCAAACAGACATAAAACGGTCATATTCCGACCTGCCTGGGACCCCCTCCGGCCGGTCGGATTTGAGATCCGACCTGTCAGCCGACCTGTCCTCAGATGGGTTGGGTAAATGGTCCAGAAACGAAAAACTCACTGGACAGATTTTGGCTTAACCAACCTGCTGTCCGGCCGGTCGGCCGGCCGGTTGGCAGAACTGCCCAGTACTCGCTGGACAGATTTTGGCTTAACCGACCTGCTGTCCGGCCGGTTGGATTGGGCAGCCTACCTGCTGTTCGGCCGGTAAGCAGACCTGCCCAGTCCTGAATTTTGGATTTTAAATTCTGGACCATATTTCCAATATCCGGCCGGTCGGATGGCCCATTCGACCTATTGTCCAACTGGTCTTTAGACCGGTCGGCTGTATAATTTTTCAATGCTGGTCTAGGACCAATGACCGGCCGGTCAGTCGGCCGATCGGCAGGCCTATTCTAGCCCAAGTTCAACATGATTGCCAGCTGAACTAAATGTTCCCTACTAAGGAGATCTACCTATTGTTTTTCATAGTTAGGCACCTACTAAATGAAGGTCCAAGACTGATCATCTTGACCTTAAAATCGTGGATTCAATGGCTAAGGATAGTATGTTTAGAATGCCATAAATATGGGTGTTTTGGGATCCTATAGGTTGTCTATACGCAACTTACCTTCCGAGCTTGATTTGGCTTGAACTTAAGTGCGGAGAGCTGCTTTGGTCTTCATGTCTTGAGTCTTCAATCTTCGTCGGGGCTAACAAGACTTGACTGACTCAATGATCACGCAATTGACAATACTATGCACAAATCAGTGCACTAACAATCTCCCCCTTTGTTAATTACGTGACAAAACCCATATTAAGACAATTCATGATCTCCGTATCATGAATATCCCAAAGCAGAAATACAATTACACCCATTTACATGTCAGAACAAAAAAAAAACTTTACAAAGTGACATGTACTTGACACGAAACATCTTCAATTTCTCCCCCTCAACATTTGCACCTAAGAAAGCCTATAAAACAAATCGGCTTCTTGGTGGGATGTAGTTCTCCCCCTTTTTATCAGTCATTGACAAAGGTTAGCTTAAAAAAGATTTGCCTATAAGATCAGCGAAGCTAAGCCATGAATTAGGAGAGATAGATCATGAAACATATGGGAGAATAGAAGAACACATAAAAAAAACCTGATATACAATTAATCATTACGCACAAAGGGCCTTTCGCCCAATCAACCAACCACCCCAACTGGCATGTATATCAAGAGAAATGAGACACAATAAGGCTATATTAATCAAAACCATGAGTCATAAGGGCTTAATGCCCAAACCATCCAACCTCCCCCTATCAATATACCAAGAAAATGCAATAAACTCATCAATATAACACTAATAGACTTGAATTGGGCATGTTGCCCGAATCATCCATCCTCCAAAAAAAAATTTCAATAAAAAGTACATTCTTACATGATTTTTGGAGATGGAAACAGATGATAGTCCAACCGGTATGGACTAATAACATGAGTCAATGGGGTATATAGCCTAATCGGCTAGTCTCACTCAATGAATAGTCAATAAGGTGCAAGACTCAAAGTGAATATAACTTAAAAGCATAAATATATATCGAGAAAAAGATCACTTATCTCAAAAAGATATATCAATATAGCTCGACATGTGATGACATAAAGAGATATAACTGTGAAGCTCAAGAAAGATGAAAATCCAAACAAGTGATGCCATAACTAGATATGACTACATCAAATGGTCTAACACTCATCTAAAATGTATAAATACAAAACAAGACAAGCGACAAGTGTCTTGGTCACCCAAAAAGATACTCCTGACCAAGACACATGATACAACAGATAATGATGCTAGAAATCAGTCCCGTCACCCAGATCTGGTGGCTGTGCATCGCCACGAGTAGCTTGCTCCCAAGCCTCCAAAAGACTGTCAATCTGGGCAAGGCGAGCAATAATAGTCTCGTGCTATACGAGGAGTGGCCTGCCCCTGAAACAGCTGAGACTCGGTCTGATCCATCCTCTGCTCAATCCGGTCAAGTCTCTAAAATAGACATTCCTGATGCTGACGAATCTCAGTGAGCCATGCAGGAGGAACTGGAGATGAGGATGGATGATCAGAGGGCGAGGTTGTGCCACGACGTGAAAATGCGTGAACTGGAGTGCTGAAACGCCCTGGATGTTAATGAGGATCCTCAGATGATCGTAGAGCAGGATCAGACTCATACTCAGTATACTGTGGGACCTCCTGCTGCTGCCTCTGCTGCTGCTGATCCCTTCTTTGTTGAAGCTCTGCTTGAGTGATCTCCATTTTAGTGATAATGGATTTGTTGAGGAGGATAGGCCTGACAGATTTTTCGGTTGGATCTACAAGACCTATAGAGCAGGCAAATTTCCCTATGAGGCACCCAAATGGAAGGCCTGCTGACTGACCATCAGTCCCTAAAATGACGGAATGAATGGCTCATGATCATAGAGGGGAGACACATCTTCTCACCCTGACTAACTCGATACAGAATGGTCACCATGGTCTCAGTTAAGTCAACTTTGTTACTCTTACGGGCATAGACGTTCTTGAAGAATAAGTTGTGGAGAATCCAAAAGTCCCACAACATATATGAAGACCGAAGAGCACAACTGCTAACCTCCCTAGGGATCTCCCTGTCACAAAGAGCACTAATCATATCAAGCATAGGTGGAGCCTCCTCAGCAATATCAGGAAGATCACATGGATGAAGAATGGGAATATGAAGAGCCTGAGCTATGGATTCGAGACCGAAAGTCCATACAGTGTTGTTGTAATGGACAGTGAAGGACACGGGATCTTCAATGATGTCTTGACAGCAGGCATAATATTTACGAACTATATTTCTTTGCACAGGTCCCCCCATATACAACACCGGCTCCCAATCTATTGCTCTCAATAAGCCTACAACATTGTAGGGTTCTAAGTCCACAGTAGAGGCTGATTTCTCATAAATCACATCTCGATCAGCGAATTTAGCCCAATTGGCAAGATGAGATGTGTCAGGACCTCGGGATTTAGAGGGGGATTTGGAGGTTGAAGCTGCCCCTTTTCCCTTGGAAGCGGTTTTCTTAGATTTGAGTTGGGAGGGCCCCTCATCATGATGTTTCTTGGAGTGGCGTTCACGTCGAGGAGGGGGCTCATCTCTCCCATCATGAGAGGACATGATAGCAGCCAATGATACACACAAACTTTCCCTAGGTTTCAAAAGAAAAGGATGCAACAATGAATACACAAATAAAAACCCTTACCAGAGAAGATGACAAGGAAAACCCGGATTTGGAAGAGGAATGCACACTCTTGGGAGCTTCAATCCTTGAAAGAAGACCTAGGATACCTATAGGAGGGCTGGAGAGACCTTTCGAGAGAAGAGGGAAAGAAAAGGATGAAAGATAGCATAAATGAAGTGGTCCGACCGTTTTAAAACGGGGTCGGGCAGCACACGCTGGATGCGCGCCGGCCGGTCGAACAGGGGACACCGGCCGGTCGGACCTAAACGAAAATGCTCATCTTGAGCAGTTTTTGGGATCCGCTTTGATGGGTCCACTATCGTGATCTTAAATGATGTGTCTATGACCTAATCAAGCACTTTTGAGTTTGCCAAATGTTCATGAGCATTATACATAAAAAAAAAAAAATTAAGGCAACCATATGATTTCATGAGATTTTGATGCCTAAGATGATTAAGATTGAACACAAACTGTGATGACGGATCTTATAACCAGATTTTCATAATATGCTCAGAAATGATGAGGCTAAGACCCTTAGATTTTACTATAAAATGTCAAACCACATTTATCTGAAAGCTAATAACCTGCAAAACAAATAATTTGTTAGCCAATCCCCAATGCACAGCCACCAATGAATTTTCATGATGTATTAGATTTATCAAATCCATGGGGCTGGCATAAGGCTATGAGATTTCTTGTCCTTCATGACCCACTTGGCAATAATCTCTGTCTTCATAGTTGGAGTATGTTTCTTTAAAACTCAAGGTGTTATGGTGATTATGCATACAAGGATAAGTTCGATAGATAGAAAATGTTTAAAGAGGTTAGATTTCCTCAAGTTTACTCATAAAGCACAATTAACAGAATTTTGAGTGGGCGTCCAGCCACCTCTGATGACAGCCCGACCGGTCTTGACCGGTCGGATGGCGTGAAACACATGAGACAGACAGGTCTCAAGGCAGGCCGACCGGTCTTGACCGATCGGCTGACCGGTCGTCCGTCACTGCTTCCAGCAGCAGAAGATTCTGCACTAGTTTTGTTGGATAGAGGGTTTGGCTATTGGACAGACCATTAGCATTTAGATCCAAGTACCCATACTAAGGATACAGCACCCATGGTCATGGTGTACCACAGTACAACCCAACACAAAAATGAGGGACCTTTAAAGGTCCAGATTTATTCATAGATGACAGAAATATGGGACTATGTTCCCGGATATTCTTAGAGAGAAATGAAAATAGAGGCAAAGGTCCTCAGATATACCTATACAAAACTTTCTCGGCAAGATTAAACAATTAAGCTCTAAATGATATTCAATCAATTCAAGATACACAAACTTAACCAAGAATGTCACATACTATAAATGAAGCATGCAACTATATATGGTCACAAAACAATTTTAACTATTGAGTAAAATTGACCACAATAGGGATTAGCAAAGCACACAATCAAACCAAGCTAATCCAAAAGCAATTAGTTCAACTAAAAAAGATCTCAGCATGATACACAAGAGTTAGACTAATCAAAAGAGAATGAGGCTTAATCCTCAAATTTACCAATATGCACATATAGCTAACTACCCGACTAGTAAACAAAGCCACCCATGGATTTCCTAAAATCCAAAGGTCTAAAGATGTCAACTAGCCGTCTCATCTTGGTTGGCGCATAATATTGATTTGGGGTATATGAATTGCCAATATGATTCCCAAAAACCCTTTGTTGTTTGCCCTTAGCCATATTCTAAATTTTCTAGTTCAAATGGGCAACCTGCTTTAGCATCTCCCCCACATAATCATATCTTTTAGAAGGGGATGAAACTTTTCTTTTCTTGCCAACCTTGCGAGATTTTTCCTCATTCTTAACTTTGGTTGAGTTCTTCACAATTTTTGGAGCCTTCCCATGTTGGCTCTTCTTTTCTTGAGTCACTCTTTCAGTCACAATTGATTTAACTATTTGAGGTCGGACTGAGGTGCATGGCGGTCGTTTTACAATTGGGCATTCAAATTTAAAGTGTCACGCCTTTCCACAAAAGTGGCATGAGAGAGTCGACTTGGGTTTGCTCTCAAGTGAAGAAGACTCAACCTCCACAAATACCAGAGAAGGGGTTTTCTTGACATATTTGTAACCCCATTTTTCTCCCAAATCTTTACCCATAATACAAGATTTACTTATTTGCGCATTTTGGGTTTCTTGGTCCTTGTTCTCATTGGTGTAGTTCTTAAGTTGGTTGACATCAAGTTTTAGAGCTTAATTTTTATATTTAACTGTTTTAAGTTCAAGCTCAAGCTCTTCAATTCTTTTTAATGCCTCTCTCAATTCATTTTGAACATTTTCCTTTTCTTTAGTTAGAGAGACATGGTCAATTTCCAACTTTTGCTTTTCAATCTTTTCTTTATTGAGCTCTTTCATAACTTTTAAATTTTCACAATAGAGCTCATTATAGACATCTTGTAATTGGTCATCCTCATCATTATTTTCCTCTTCACTACTAGAGGATGTCTCATCATAGCTCATATTCTCCCTTAAATTGATACTTACAACTCTTTCGGTAGAAGGGATGGGCATGGATGAATCAGTTGTGCAAGAATTTTCATGAATAAATTCCAACTTCTCCCAAGCTTGCTTAGCGGATTCGCAAGTAGATATTCTATTTTGTTCCTCTTGGGAGATAGCACAACGGATTACATCAAGGGCTTTAAGATTGCTCATAGAATTGGCCCTTTCTTCTTTACTCCATTTTGATTCATCTTTTGGAGTGGAAGTGGTCTTACCCTTACTTTTAGTTTGAACAATAGGGACCGACCAACCTTTCTCAATTATGTCACATATAGCTGGATCTAGAGACATTAAAAATATGCTCATTCTAGCCTTCCAATATGTATAATCGGATCCATCAAAGTGTGGAGGACTATAAATCAAACTTGCCTCAGAGTTGGACATACTTACAAGCTCACTTAGGATCTACCTCTAGGCAATTAAGCCCTTAAAGAGGAACCCGCTTTGATACCAATTGAAATTACGGTTTTACCGCTAGTGAGATAAGCTTGAAGGTATGCTTATGTCCTGCGCGGGGGGGGGGGGGGGGGGGGGGGGGGGGGGGGGGGAATAGGACTTTTTTAATTTTTCTTGCAAATTCAAAAGCTCAATTGCATTTATACCATAATTTACCAATTAAGTGCATATAAATGATAGCAATTGATCACCCAAGATCTAACTCGATTGACAACTTTACTAAGAGAAGTATTTCATCAAACAGTCTATATGCATTCTTGTATTAATCATTCAAGGACGGCATATGAGCGTTTTGTCAAACATAAGATGGGCATACAATTAAGCACTTATAAGATTAATCAACAAGGAACAAAATAGACAAAATGCATTCACCACATTGCACACGATGTATAGTGGTTCAGTTTCCCTACTCCACTCCCGGTTCACGATCTCAACCTATAAGACCACCGGATTTCACTATAGTCGTGGTTTTAAATCAGGTTAACCATCAACCTTAACATCCTTTGATCTAGGACCGCGTTTACCATCCATCGATGGCCCAATCCAGGGACTTGACGAGTTTGGATCTCAAACTCTCACCAATCCTAATCCAAGGACGGTCACGTACACTCCCGCCAGAGTTTCCCAATCCAGGGAATAGTGATTCAATAAATGGACTCTCAAATACTAGAGATACCTAGACGATTGAGCCCCGATTCAGCGTCGTTGATGAGTAGCTTCAGCTTCCACGAATGCTTTAGATCCTCTCCAAGCTCCGACAATCAGCTACCAATGCATATGATGTTCCTAGACTAGTGCCGGGTAGGTGGGAGGAGTTGTTGGGGTTCCCTTTGCCTATTCAATACAATGGTGATGATAGGAACTACCAACTTGAGTATTCAATGGCTATTGATGACCAAGAGATTCAACAAGATGGGTTAGTTCAGCCATGAATACCTTGCTTGAGTTCATTCTTCAAACCGAACTTTGAATGCTTATTGAAGTGCTATGAATCACTTGGATTGAATGATGAACTCTAAGCAATGATGAGCAAAAGAAGGATAGATGATGTTCTTAATTGCCCCCTTCAATGCTCTCAATGGGTGTGCAAGTCATCTTATAAAAGACCTCAAGATATGCTTTTATAGAGGCCCAAAAATGAGCTCAAACGAACATAAAACGGTCATATTCCGACCTGCCTGGGACCCCCTCCGGCCGGTCGGATTTGAGCTCCAACCTGTCAGCCGACCTGTCCTCAGATGGGTCGGAATGGTCCAGAAACGAAAAACTCGCTGGACAGATTTTGGCTTAACTGACCTGCTGTCCGGCCGGTCGGCCGGCTGGTCGGCAGACCTGTCCAGTACTCGCTGGACAGATTTTAGCTTAACCGACCTGCTGTCCAACCGGTCGGATTGGGTAGCCGACCTGCTGTCCGGCCGGTCGGCCGGCCGGTTGGTAGACCTGCCCAGTCCTGGATTTTGGATTTTAAATTCTGGACCATATTTCCAATATCCGGCCGGTCGGATGGCCCATCCGACCTACTGTCCGACTGGTCTTTAGATCGGTCGGCTGTATGATTTTTCAATGCTGGTCCAGGACCAATGACCGGCCGGTCAGCAGGCCTATTCTAGCCCAAGTTCAACATGTTTTCCAGCTGAACTAAATGTGCCCTACTAAGGAGATTTACTTATTGTATTTCATAGTTAGGCACCTACTAAATGAAGGTCCAAGACTGATCATCTTGACCTTAAAACCGTGGATTCAATGGCTAAGGATAGTATGTTTAGAATGCCATAAATATGGGTGTTTTGGGATCTTATAGGTTGTCTATATGCAACTTACCTTCCGAGCTTGATTTGGCTTGAACTTGAGTGCGGAGAGCTGCTTTGGTCTTCATGTCTTGAGTCTTCAATCTTCGTCAGGGCTCACAAGACTTGACTGACTCAATGATCACGCAATTGACAATACTATGCACAAATCAGTGCACTAACAGTATTGCATAGACTTGTTATGGTTGATAGCATTCATGGACTTGATAGCTTGGTCCTTTATGATTTTCCACTCATTCAGATATTGTTATACTTGTCATATGTCTTGAGCGCACACACACACTCTACTAAGCTTCATAGAAAGCTTATGCATATTATTTTATGCTACAGGCTATGCTAGGGTGTGTCAGCATTTTTGAGCTCGGAGCATGTGCCTGATCTTTTGGACTTTTATTACATTTTGTATTTTCCTTTCCAGCACTGTACGCGAAGATTATATACTGGATATATAATTATGTTTTTAGTTTTGGTACACTTGTACACTTGTGGTTATGCTCCTTTACAAAAAAAAAAATCACCTTGAAAATACTCCTTGAGGGATCCGAGGACCAGAACCTAATGTATGAGAGGTAGGAGCCGAGATTGGAGTACTACGAAGGATGTCGGCACCGAATTTGGCAGCCGAGAATTTAGTGAGCCTAATCCCTGAGTTTGGGGTGTGACAAGTTTATCATGGGGTAAATAATGTTAATCTCTCTTTTTGTGCTACTCCTACTCTTAAGGTCGGAAGAAGATAAGAAAATGCAAAGCGTTCTCTTGGTTTCCCAACCTGTTACTTCTAAAGGTTTCTCTCTCTCCGCTAACCTCTCACAATAGCATTATAGTCGACATTATGTATAATTAGGCATGATTAGCCTATGATCCTTCCTACTAATTATGCCGGATGGAATCAGTAGTGTTGTAACACATGGAAGAGAGCATGCCAATTTTGATGCATAACGGCCATGATTTACACTAGTGGTTTCATTTTATAAGAAATTAATAGGAAGTAGAGTTGTGATTGGTGATAAGTGCCTAATATTGTATAATTAACCCTAGATATTTAGAGCATTATCATTGTTTTTCCCGGTTACTTATCCCTCATTAGATAAATTTTCAATGTTCAGGTGATCAAGAAAGGTTGGACAAGATCCGAGCCAATCAAGGCGATTTATGGCCCAAAAGTAATTAATGTCAAGTGGGTGGCAATTCTAAGGAAAATCACGCCGTAAAGATCAAATGATGGATCATATTTTATGGTGGACCGCACCATAACCGCTCATTGGAATTCCAGGATGTGCATGTTTGATGGTAGTGATTTGGAGATCACACGAGTTTTAACGGTCAAGATTATATGTCCACAGTTGGGACTACTTGTGCATCAAGGCGACATCTCAAATCCTTTGCAGATGCCAAACATGTGACATCAGGAATCCATCAATCCACGCCATCACATTCAGCAAGGCAGCGCAGAATTGTATGAGCATTAGATCAATGGCCCTGATCATCCGGCATTGTGGACCCCTAATCTCCATCGACCATGGTGCTGCATCCAAACACCATCAACATCCATCACGAGGCCCACCTTCATCTCCAATCATACCACCCACTTCCAAGCTCCATCATCTGTCAGCAAGGTGGAGCGCACTTCATCTCAACATCCATCTCCAACTTCCATCCAGTAGGTGGACCCCATCAGCGTCCATCATACCACCCACCTGATCTCCAACCATCCAGCAGCAATGAACGGTGGTGATCACCCTCAACAATCCATCTCCAGCCATCCATTATATGTGACCGGCACGTGTGTACCAGCTACACATCTTACAAGAAGTAGGTCAGCTATGGTGGACCCCATCATCATCGTCCAGTAGCTGGGGTGATCTCCACCCGCCATCACCCACATCCAACTGATGGTGTGATCTTCACCGTCCAGCAATGGACGTTCCCAGCATCTCTACCGTCCAGAGCACTCCAGCATCCACATCGTTCATCAGATGGACCACCTTCAATGTGTAGCAAATTTCAGCAGCTGGGACGTGCAACTCACCACCATTCGTCCAGATCTTGGACGTTCAACCACATCGTCCATCAATGGAGGCCTGATCTCCAGCTGTCCACAACTCCAACCGTCAAGCAGATGGAGTAGAGATTAGATCTTCACCATCCAGAACTCCTCTACACCGTGCATCAGCCCCACCGTATCTGCACCGTCCCCCCATCAAGGGACTAGCGATCAGCTTCATCACACCGCCAACATACAACAGTGGTGGATGTCTCACCTTCCACAAGTGCTGATCTTTCACCATCTACCATCATGCTTGCAAGAAGAAAAGAAAGGATCAGTCACATGTGTGGTGCAAACTCCAGCCATCCAAGGGCCCCACCATCATCCGACCATCCATCACTTCAGCATCTCCAGCTATCAACCGTCCAAGCTGCGTCACCATCTGCTCCACCTGCTTCATCACGCAAACACTTCATCATGGTGGACCCCAACTGATCATCATCTTCATCCGTTCAACAAACTAAACTCCGGCACACGTGCAGTTGTAGACCCCATCTTCAATGAACGGTTCGGATTGTCTAGATTCTCCATGCCTAGCATGTGGACCCAGTCAACTCCAACTCATATGGACCGAGTTAACTTACCTTGTCATCTTCCATCCTTGGGCCAAGCAAATGCTCTCTCCATCTTCTTCCATCCATGAGCTCCAAAATAAAAATAAAAGTTTACTTAAGGCATTCCAAGCCTAACTCCTAACCCAAACCTAAAAAGCAAAACCATTGGCTTGGAAGTGCCACCTCATCATCCAAGCCTAGCTCCATTCCCAAACCTAAAGAAACTTTTGGTTTAGGCTTGGAGTGCCACCTAAGCTTGGAGCCTCCCAAAAAGCTATAAAAGGATTCTCATTTCAATCATCCCACAATCCCTCTCATCCCATTCTCTACAAATCCTCTCTTCTCTTCTTTACTTTTCTTTCTTTCTTTTGTAGTGTAGAGTAGTTTTTCCTTTTATAGAGAATTTAGTCTTCCATTGTAGCATGGTTGGCTAAACCTCTAGCTAAGGCTAGGGGCGAAACCTTTGAAGAAATTTATAAGCTTTGGTTCTTTTGGTTCAACAGTTGTGCTTGAATGTTGGAGTTCTCTTTGGTTGATTGGTTTGGTTATCCACCTCGGCAGACACTATTGTTGTGCAAGCCCCTTGATCCATCGTTGACTCCGGGTATGTTGGATGCTTGGGATCCCTTGCACACCAATTAACTAGTTCATGATCGATAAAGTCCCTTGATCCATCGTCGACTCTGGGCATGATGGATGCTTTGGATTCCCTACGGTCATTGAGCTAGTGTAGGTAAAGTCATCGATCTGTAAAATCCCTTGATCCATTATAGACTCCGGACACATTGGATGCTTCAGATTCCCTGCGATCGATGGACGAGATCTTAACAGTTGGATCAGTTAATCAAAGCCTCTTATCTTGTAAGTATGCATTTGATCGTATGATTTGTGATCTTATAGATTGATTTTTTGGCAAGGTAGTTGATCTGTATAATTTCTTGATCCATTGTCGAATCTCGGCACAGTGGATGCTTGGAATTCCTTGCGATCAACTAACGAGTGCTTCATAGTCAAATCAATCGGTTCAAATCACCATCTTTTATGAAATAGGCAAATGGTTTAACCGTTTCACCTTCCGATTAGAATGGATCTTTATTCGATTCCAGTTGAGTTATAGTTGGACCAATGAATCAAACATTGTGGATGAATCAAAGGTGGATCCTTAATGCTTTAGCCCCTTTTTCTATTTTTGTCTTTCATCACACACAACTTGCTCCACTCTCGTGGATAAACCAGATTTCATCTGTCTCACCTAAACTAATTCCTCTAAGTGTTCTTAACCCTGATTCCTGTGGTTCGACCTCAGTCTCACCAAGTATTTTACTACTTCGCTACCTGCACTTGGGTGTGCAATCTTCGGATTGTAGCAATTGGGATAATTTTTAAATGTGCACATATAAAGGTTTCTTTAAGTATTGAGCTTATGAGAATCACTTTCAAAATTAAAGTTTTTTAAACTAACTATAAGTTTACTTAAAAGGTTCTTAGCATATGAACAAAGTGGAAGGATGTTAACGTGTCTTCCATATAGTTATTCCCAACGAATGCAATACATACATATAACCTCTTTGGCCTTTGGATCTTTTTGAAAACCTGAGCTATAAGTTTCAAATCCCATAATAAAGGAAACTTAATATTAAGAGAAAGCTAACATTTGCATAGAAATAGAGTTCATATAGAACTTTGGCCTTATCTATATCCAAACTCAAAACATATGAGGCTACCCATCTTTAAGCACACACTTAAGGGAGAATTATGGAAAAGGTGAACTAAGAGTGTCTACCTACAAGTAGAGATGGGCACAAACCAAGCCAGCTCGAAAGCTCGACTCGAATTGGTTTGAAAAAGCTCGTCTTAGATTGGTTCGAATAGAAGTCCAAACCAAACCAGGTCTCGGAGCGAAGCTCGTTTGAAAAAACAAACCAAGCTGAAACTAAGGCAGTACCGGCTTGGCTCGGTTGGATTCCTCTTGATTCGGCTTGTAGATTGTAAGCACATTGTTTCATGTGGTGTGATCCAGTTGAGCTTTGGATATGATTCCATTTTGGGATCATGTCCTAAAATGATATGTAAAAATGGATGGACAATGTGGATAATATGTATACATGATGATGTGGATAATACATAATACATATGCATGAATGCACACTATTTTCTTGCACTTGTAAAATTGTGCTTTGTACTTTTGTTTGAAAAAGGATATTACATGTCTATTTTGAGGTTGCACTCCTCCTTTGGAGGATGTTAAACATCAAGTAGTAAGATACTTTTATATTTTTTCTAACTTTTTAAATTCTTTTCTATTTAAACAAATAAACAAAAAGAAGAGCCTTAACCTATTTGAACTTGGCTTGGCCCAATTCGAAATTTTCAACCAAATTGATCCCGGCTCAAACCAGATTTTTCAAGCAAACCAAACTCAAGGGCATGGGTCAGCCCGAAACCCAAACCGGGCCGCTCCACAAACTGGGGTGGCACAAAAACAAGCCAAACCAAACTAGGGCTAACTCAGCCCGGCCCAGATCGTTGTCCACCTCCACCTACAAGGATGCATGTAGTGATGATTAGAGTCCTTCATCTTCAAGTCTAACTTCCTAGAGGACTGTCATGCATCATTAATTCATCATGGCTCTAGGTATGTGGCTAAGTACTCTACTTCTATTTTTTTATGGTTTTCTAGTTGATATCGTTGCATATGTATGTGTTTTATGATCCTACAATGAAATCATAATCACCGATTACATTAAAAAAAATTCACAACCTTGTGCAAATTTAATGGCCCACATATATTAGTCGACTATAAACTCAGTCAGGATATATGAAAATTTGTTTACTTAGTAATGAAAAATAGCATGCGTATTTTGTCATTAATATTGTAATACATGACATGCACTTTGTATCATCTAAACAACAAACAACACTACTAACATTGCTTATACCCATAATGTCATTATTAAACACCAAACATCCATTGTCATCATAAACGGAAACATGATCAAATATCTGCATCTAGGAGACACTATCAGAAGTGATCTGATGCGTGTCAAATGCACAACTAATGTACCTTTATTAAATTTCTAATACATATGCCAAAATACCAACATAAACTCATTAAAGTAGAAATATCTCCTAACAGGATTGGGGCCTTGCAACAACAACAAGAACACTTTTCTTGTGGACTGTAATTCCTGGAGATTCAGACATGTCTAAATCCTCAACACTTGCCCCATTAGGCATCTCCCAGTCGAAATGATAGAGAAGATTAGCAAGCACAAGCTCAATGTTGGCGATCGCGAACTGAATTCCAGGACATCCCCTTCGGCCTGCTCCAAATGGGATCAGTTCGAAATCATGCCCGGTAAAATCTATATGGCTGCTGCTACTAAAGAATCTCTCTGGTTGAAATGTTTCAGGGTGTTCCCATGATTTAGTGTCCCTTCCAATTGCCCATGCATTGACAATGACTCTCGTCTTTGCTGGGATGTCGTAGCCCTGTATCTTGACGTCCTCCATTGACTCTCGTGGGACCAACAACGGAAGAGGAGGGTGCAATCTTAGTGCTTCCTTGATCACTGATTTCAAGTATTTCATGTGAACAAGATCATCCTCCGCAATCATGGAATGTCCTCGAGCTCGCCCCCTCACTTCTTCCTGCACTTTCTTCATTACTCTTGGGTGCGTTATGAGCTCTGCCATTGTCCATTCGAGAATAGTGTATGATGTATCAGTTCCTGCAGCAAACATGTCCTGCATAGAAGAGATCATAGAATAACAAGAATTATTTTTGCAGGGTCTATCTTAAATGTGATGTGGGCTCAACTCCTACCTTAGTTCATCACAATTTAAAAAAGGGGGAACTCTTCATCTGTACAAATTATATGATTGTACGACAATCTAGGTTGTCCAAATTGCTTACATATCTTTTAATGGAGCATAACCAGAAAATTACAGTGTGAAGGTAATATATTAACCATCTGATTTTTTTCCTTTGGATTTTGACCACTCACTATTTTACTTTTGACCATTTATCTGATTGTCATTAATTCGTTGGTTAGGATTGCTTCATCGGTGTGGTTTTAGAGATTATGGTCCATCTATAATGGGATAATTTTGATTGTCTGGAGTACGTCAGCAACACATGTAAGAAGCAAGTCACCACCATTTCTTAAATGTAAAAAACTAACTTAAACATTATAAAAGAAAAGAATTGATCAGAAAAGTTGGAAGTACACTAATATCCTATTTGGATTTGGCAAAAATATGCCACGACTAGCAATCCGTGGCATGCTATCATGTTATTATTGACTATTTAGTTCGTCCTTGTTTGTTAAACAAATTAGAAAATGGATGAGATAGATTGTGGCACTCGTGGGAAGTTAAAGATTGTTTGGTGGCACATTTACATATGTGCATGTGCACAATGACACATGTGCCACATTTTTTAGCCCTTCAAGATTGAGGGTGGCAAATATGCATATGTTGGATGATTGCACCTTTATGTTGGATGGTTGCACCTTGAAAGTCACACACATGGCACATCGAAACATGTTGGTCAAGTGCACGAATAAGTGTGCTGCTCATGTTAAACAAAATGTAAAGTTTCGTGTACAAGTATTTCTACCTCTCTATTAGAGACATCATACATGTGGTCTAATGGTCATATATCCATCGCTACTTTTCCAACTAGCTCCTTTCACACGGGGATTGATAACCAATTGAGATGCATGATAACTTTGACCCTTGTCACAACGCAATGGTGCCAGATCTAAACTACCTGTAAAATTAAATGAAAAAAAGCGATCGAGACTACTCAATTATACACAAATGTCAAAATTGCTTATCTAATTGTTAATAGAGTATAATTGGTATATTGCAATGAGAAGTTAAAATTAACCATCTGATTTTCCCTTTGAATTTAAACTAATTAATTTTTATTTTTTTACTTTTCGCCATCCATTTAACTACCATTAATTTGTTGGTTATATTGTTTCATTAGTATTGTGATCCTAGAGATATACCTCATCCACAATGAGACCAACAATTTGGATGGTTTATATAACTATACATTAGTTCTATATGTGAGAACATGAGTCACCAACTAATGTAGGAGTCTATAAAATGAAAAGAACTAACCAGATACACATGGAAGTATACAAAGTTGGCTTCTCCACCAACATGCCAACTGTGCAGGACATTCTTGCCATGCAAAAGGCGAGCCCTATCCTGAAGAGCAATTGACATACATCAGGTGGGTTATGCCTGAATGTTATGCCAGACTGTTGATTGTCCCGTGATCTAATAGTGTGGCCTATTGTAGGTGTGGAGTGTCTTTTTCCCCATTTCGCCTTTATTTATTTATTTATTTATATCATAGGTGTGGATTGTCTTTTTCTTTTTTTTCCCTTTTACCCTTTATTTTATTTATTTATTTATGTTTTGCGTGACACGAGCTTCACGGTGGATATCACCATTCAAATGTTATGGACAACCTACAAAGATGGAAACTGATAGGAAAATGACCTTGTTGGATGATGTAAATTTCTTGTATTTAGGTTTATAGGAATCTTCTATAACCCTTGACATGACCTAATGAAAACATGTCATATGCACATGTCAAAGGTAGGGCTTACTGTGAAAAGAAAAAAAACTTCATTTCACCCAAACGAATCGCTCCCTTTTACCGCGGGCACCTTTGACTTGCACACATGCATGGCACTTTTTCATTAGGCCATGTAACCCATGGTTACATGCAAATTGTGCCCTTAAAGGAACAACTACTTGCTGTATTCCTAGTTGCATCTTGAAGCTCCTAAAAGAATAATTACCTTTGGGTATAAAATAAAAATAGAATGAACCAAGTCACTCCACTAATGGTATGCATGGTTAGTGAGGAAGGATAAGAATTGATGGTGATGACATGATTCACTCCATTAAAGTATTAAATAGTTAAAGTCAAAAAGGAAAAAAGGATGTTTGTAGTGATGATGATGATAAGATCATATGTGTGGAACATCATATTCTATGCTACTTACCATTAACTCCCTTGTTTAATCCTTAAGGACGATCTCAGTCTCACTGAGTTATCACTACATCGCGACCTTGAACTTGGGGTTGTCGAACATCAACTACCCTACATCACCCACTAGCTACCCTACATCACCCTCCACTAAGTGCTTCACTACCTCTGTCTCCTCTTCCCACCTCCCACATGCACCAATGCATACTTCCACTACACCTCCCACCTCCCTCATTCAGCAATGCATGCACTCCACTAGTTCCACTTTCACCATCATCCTTACATCACCATCCACTAACCCTTTTATAGGTTACTTCACTCACATCTTCAACTTGTTAGCCATTTTTCTCTACACACCCAAAAGCTTGTAGAGAGAAAAGAAAGGAAGAGAAGGAAAAGAGAGAAAAGAAAGGAAGGCTCTTTGTCTGGGGACAAACTCTATGTGCTGGGGATACTTCTCGACAAACTGCCTTTGTGCCTAAAATGCATTCCTTAGCACGAGAAGAAAGGAGCACCTATACATCTTAAGAATTACAGTCATACAATATGTTGAAACTAAATGTTATTTTTAAGATTAACACATTTGAGAAGCTCACTAGGAAAATCTTTATTGGTTAGTCCTAGTAACTCAAACTTACTCACATTGGATCGAGTTTTGTGTCATTCTCTAGCAGCCTTTCCTGTCGATGACCGAAAGTATCTTGATAAACCTTAGCTACCTTGTTGAGCCCTGAATTGTGCATATCTAAAACCCAATTCATGGCATAGTTACATGGTTTGAACGGTTAAATATAAGGACGTATGCTTGTTTCTGTGTTTTTAGGTGACGGAGAGAGATGTCATGAATTTAATGCTAATTTAAAGGATTTAGGATGTTTGGAAGATTAAGTTTAAACATACCAAAGAAGGGAGGAAAGAAGTCAGAGAAGGAGAATTTGGAAAATGAAGAAGTTTAGAAGAGACTGTCCTCCAAGACCAGTTGGCCAGACCGCACGACTGGTCATGAACCGGTTGCCGCAAGGCCAAGAATGGCCGAATATTCTGTAAAATAGGAGTTTGGTTGCTAGACACTTTTCGTGCACCCAAGACCGGTTGTGAAAAGCCCAGGACCGGTCGAATAATGAAGAAAAAGAAGAATCTGAAGTCCAAAACATGCTGGACTATTTTTAAGAATCTATGATCGATCGGCCATAGGCCAAGACCGGTCATCCATGAAGAATTTTTCACCAATTCAAGTTATGTTCGTTGACCTACAATCAGTCGATAGGGGGATGCGACCGGTCTTCAACCGACATAGATATACGATTTGTGTAAAATTTCCAAGGCTGAATTTCTCCTATAAAAGGCCACATCTACACTCTTACTAAGGCATCATAGGACGTGGGGAGCAAGGAGATCAAGTCCTAGGAGGCTTCATATCCTTCTACTTCTAGTTTTTCTTTATTTTTCTAGTTCAAGTTATAGGTTTTTCAGGTTTTTCTTAGTTTAACTCTCAACTAAAGCTGAGAGGTGATACTCTAGTTGTTTAATGATATTCTAATTCTTTGATTTTAATTTTTGGTTTAATTGTTAAACAATTCATTATTTAGTTTGAATAAAATTGATAATTTTAGAGAATTCTAAGATCTCTTGTGCCATGTACATGAGATGCTTTCGAATTTACGAGATTGATTTAATTGGTATATGAGGTTTTGAGTTATGAAAACCCTAAATTCATCGTGATTTTCGAATACAGTGAATGCTTCGAGTTCTCCATGAATTAGAACATGTGGATTCTATTAGAACTATTTAATGAAAGTGTTCATGTATCTTATGTTGAATTTGAGATGGACAGATATGTGTATTGATCAGTTTGATTTAAGTTCAAGTTGTGGTTCTAATCTAATCTAGTGACAGGATTAGAGGAAGACTATGATTGTGAATTAACCTAATATGATGAAGGATTGGTCTGTATAATTCGATGAATTGGATTCCCTACGACCAATACTTGTGCTCTGATGAGAGAACTATATCAATAAATGATCTATCTAATTAATATTGTTTTATTATGATTTAACTACTCTATTATCTAGATGGTTAAAGATAAGACTTCTATAAGTGGATCATGGATGCTCTACTGTTTGTTTTTTCTTGTTTTTACTTTAAAACTTAATCCATTGCTTCCAAAATCAGTATCAGATTAGCTTAGTTAGTTTAGTTCCAAACTCTAATCATCTTAGAGTGTTTTAACCTAAAATTCATTCCCCATGGATCGACCTCGATCTCACCGAAATTATTACTACATCGCAACCTTATACTTGGGGTTGTGAACATACCTCTATTGAAAACTCTAGATATGTAAAGAGATAATGAGGTGTCAAGATGTACATGTTAGCCTCCATGTCTGATGTGCTCTGTCATCAAATGTGGAACATGTTGGTTGCTGGATACATCTACCTTTTCCTGATCAAGATGTTTGATGTCCCGATTTCCGCCCATGTACAATTCCTAAAAAAACCATACAATACAAGACTCGAGGTGGGCACCTCTATGACTGAGAATGTCTTGAAAATGCTTGAGGTTTCCATAAGCTAAATGTGATTAGTGCTATTAAAGAAGAGAACACGATTGTAAATGCTATCCTCATATCATTGATGTGTATTTTTTATAGGTTCATTACTAGTTTGAACATGTATGAGCTCATGTATTATGAGGATAAGCTACATGCACGGCTAGTGATCTATGAGCCTAACAATACGATACATCTAGAGTAATGCATTATGAGTTATCTGAGGTCAGCTTTAGTAGTAGGCTCATTCATTCGAAACATATGAGGAGTGAAGAAAAGGGAAGATAGGCACTAAACCTGAGGGAGCAAGTAACCTGCTGAGAATAAAGACTAGGGTAAAGGTAAAAAGAACAAGAAGAAAGGTTGATGGCATTGCGGAATATCAGGTCACTTCAAAACCAATACGAAGCATAGCATAAAGTAAACTTAATGGGGGACTAAATTAGGTTTAATGACCCAATTTAATGATATGGTTTATAGATCACCTAGTTATTATTGTCCGTTCATTTGGGAAATGAAGGTTTATTCATTTATATGATTAGTATGATTCCTCCTGATACTATTACTATTTACTTCACTAAGCCCTATATGTGATTGAAGGTCCACCCCTTTTTAGAATTTGCTTAGTGGTCCACCAAGTAAGACATACACTTGACCTCTAAGACCACGTGCCTTACACGCAGTCTAAGGTCAATGTGGAGGTCGCGCCTAGGTGGGACCCATTGTTGATGGTTGTGATGATGAGGATAAATGTGTGTATCATTGCATGTTGGCATGATGTGGATTTTGGTTGAATGAAATGAAGCTGATGATGATGATGACGATTATGGCCTGATTAATGGTGACTATAGTGGCATTAACATTAATTGACGGTTGAGATTTTAGCGATGATAGTTAGGATGTTACTCATGTTAACAATGATGTGAGAGATGACCACGATGATAATGATGATGATAATATACATGTTGATGGATGATGGCTACGATAATGATGATGATGCATGTGAACACTCGTATGTTAACATGACCTAGGCACTACATGCATAGCATGCTATGTGATACCTGGCGACCTACTTTTTTAATGTTCACAAGGATTGTTGGGCCTTAGTAGGTTGTTTGGAATGCTTAAAAGTATGGACCTTTGCATTATATTAATCATACTTAAGTTAGACCTAATACTATGGCTTGTAAAAGCCCACTTGCCCATGGAACTTGGGATGTAAACCAATCACTATGAATTGTCAGACTAAAGGCCAAGTAAGCTCATTTTCATGGTCAAGGAAATGATGTTTGGGTCCTTGTGGTTTGCTAATCTTTCAACCCATTTGCAATGTTGAAATATAGCCTATAAGGGTATGTGGTGTGTAGTGAATGTACAATGGTGTGTGATGTGCAATAAGTGCATAATGGTGTGTGATGAGTAGCCTATACACGATGATGATGGTATGTAATGTGTAGTTTATACGTGATGGAAATGGTATGTGATGAGTAGCATGCACCCTAAGGTTAATTGGAACATGATGATGATTGAACCTTATTTGGGCCCAAGTTAAGGCTCATTGCTCATGGGTGCTAGGGTCATGATCTGGCATGTATCAAGTAGGGTCTAAGGACTCGGATGGTCTTTCCATGAACAATGGGCTGAGACTTCAGGGTCTTGATGAGTACCTAATATTGTATAATTAACCCTGGTTGTTAAGGGCATTATCATTGTTTTTTCCGGTTAATTATCCCTCATTAGTTGAATTTTCTATCTTCAGGTGATCAGGAGAAGTTGGACAAGATCTGGGCCAATCAAGGCGATTAAAGGCCCTAAAGTGATCAAGTAAAATATGTGGTGATCATGAAGAAAATCAGGCCATCAAGATCAAATGATGGATCACATTCTATGGTGGACCGCACCACAACCACTCATTGGAAGTCCGGGATGTGCATGTTTGATGGTAGTGATTTGGAGATCACACGAGTTTGAATGGTCAAGATTGGATGTCTATAGTTGGGACCAGCTCTGCATCAAGCAACAAGTGGAGACATCTTCAATCCTTTGCATGTGGCAAACATATCAACTATCCATCTATGGTGGACCCCACAGCATGCAAGATGAACTTCACCAAGACATCCACCGCATCAATGGCCAGGATCATCACATGGTAGGCAATCTCAGCAGCCCAGGACCAACATGATCGCATCCACCATTCAAAGATTCGAACTTCATCCAAACCGTCCAGTGGGCCCCACCAACGTGTTGATTCAACCGTCCATCCAGTGAAAGTCCAAGCTGTAAGGTGGGCCACACACCGCATCTTCTTTGCAGCCGTCCATTCATCCAGTTGCTGGATGAACTGTCCAACCAATCCAACGGCCAGCCCACACGTGCAGCACATCAGCCAACCATCCATCAGCTCCACCTGCTGGACAACGCCATGACCATCCATCATCAGCACACATGTGCTGCATCTGAACTGCCACTGTAGCAAGATCAACAGTCGAATCAAGCTACTGAGGTTCGGCCCATCATCACCATCCAGCAGCTACTTCATCAAGACTGTCCATCAATGTGGAGATGATGAATGTCCAGCAATGGACAGTTTTCTCCATTTCACCATCCAACAGCAGCTGTCCAAGGTGGACCCCACAACTGATGGTGTGATCTTCAGCCGTCCATCTGATGAAGGCCTGCAACACCCAGCATAAGTAGCAGTGCTGCATCTCAGCCATCCACGTCTGTCCATCACGGCCGTCCATCCAACCAGCTGATCATCTCAGCCATCCAAGATGCCTCACCATCAGCTCAGCACACGTGCTGATCAGGGAAGCCAACATCCACCGTCCAGCACAAGTGATCCCCACCTTCACACGTGCAGCTGCCAACGTCCATCAGCCCTCCTCCTTCATCAACCATCCAACCTTCATCCAGCATCCCAGCTGCTTCAACATCACACCGTCCACCTTGCACGTGCAGTGCTCTAAGCACAAGCGTCATTCAACGTCCAGCTGATCAGCAAGCTCAGCCGTCCATCGTCCATTCCAGCTTCAGCCACCTCAGCCATCAAGCAGATGGAGTAGAGATTAGATCTCCACCATCCAGAACTCCTCTGCACTGTGCATCAGCCCCACCTGAGCAGCACCAGCGTCCAAGGCCCCCACAATCAATGTCCAGCAGTGGACGTCTTCCAGTCTGGTAGCTTCCATCACCTTCTTCAGCAACAGATCCACCGTCCACAGCAACTGCATCATATGGATCAATGGCCAACAGTTGTGGACTCAAACAGCACCGTCAGCCATAAGCTCCAGCTGATCATCAATCTCCACCGTCCTTCATCTAGTGGACCCACACCTCCAACAGCCTTCAAGGCTCCAACGTCCAGCAGATCACGTCCATCACAGCAGCTTCAACCATTCATCATCTTCCAACCTCATATGCCAACAATGGAGAAGCCTCCCATCTCCCAAATGTGCAAGAGAGGTGCTCTCTCTCTCTCTCACTTTCTCTCTCTCTAACTCTCTCTCTCTAGCTCTCTTCCTAACACATGTGTAACGCTTGGAAGTGCCACCTCATTATCCAAGCCTCACTCCAAGCCCAAACCTAAAAAAAATCTGCTTTGGTTTGGAGTGCCACCTAGGCTTGGAGTACTTTTTTGCCACATATCATTCCAAGCTTAACTCTAAGCCCAAACCTAAGAGAAAAGTTTTCTTTGGGCACTCCAATCTTAACTCCATTCCCAAACCTAAATAAAAATCTGCTTTAGGTTTGGAGTGCCACCTAGGCTTGGAGCCTCCCAAAAAGCTATAAAAGGAGGCCATCCCTTCTCATTTGAATCATCCCTCAAATTCCATCTAAGAGTTCTCTCTTCTTAACTCTTCTCTTCTTTCCTTTGTAGTGTAGAGTAGTGTAGAATTTTCTTTCTTAGTGAGTTTTAGTCTTCCATTATAGCATGGTTGTCTAAACCTCTAGCTAAAGCTAGGGGTGAAGCCTTTGAAGAAATTTACAAGCTTTGGTTCTTTTGGTTCAACAATGGTGTGTGAATGTTGGAGTTCTCTTTGGTTGATTGGTTCGGTTATCCACCTCAGCAGACGCTAATGTTGTGTAAGCCCCTTGATCCATCGTCGACTCCGGGCACATTGGATGCTTGGGATCCCTTACACACCAATTAGCTAGTTCATGATCGATAAAGTCCCTTGATTCATCGTTGACTCCGGGCACGTTAGATGCTTTGGATTCCCTACTGTCATCGAGCTAGTGCAGGTAAAGTCACGATCTGTAAAATCCCTTGATCCATTGTAGACTCCGGGCATATTGGATGCTTAGGATTCCCTGCGATCGATGGACGAGATCTTAACGGTTTGATCGGTCAATCAAAGCCTCCTATCTTATAAGTATGCATTTGATCATATGAATTGTGATCTTATCGGTTGACTTGTTGGCAAAGTTGTTGATCTGTACAATTCCTTGATCCATTGTCGACTCCGGACACAGTGGATGCTTGGAATTCCCTGCGATCAATTAACGAGTGCTTCATGGTCAAATCAATTCGGTTTAGATCACCATCTTTTATGAAATATGCAAGTGGTTTAACCATTTTATCTTCCGATTGGAACGGATCTTTATTCGATTCCAGTTGAGTTATAGTTGGACCAAAGAATTAAAACTTGTGGATGAATTAAAGGTGGATCCCTAATGCCTTAGCCCCTTTTCTATTTTTGTCTTTCACCACACACAACTTGCTCCACTCTCGTGGATAATTCGAATTTTATCTGTTACATCTAAACTAATTCCTCTAAGTGTTCTTAACCCCAATCCCTGTGGATCGACCTCAGTCTTACAGAGTATTTTATTACTTCGCTACCTACACTTGGGTGTGCAATCTTCGGATTGTAGCAAGTTTTTGGCGCCGTTGCCGGGGATTGGCATCGGTTTAAGAATATTTTTGGAATTGGTTTATGTATATATATAGTTTACTAACTTGTTTGTTTTATTTTTAGGGATTATCCATAGTTGTACATTCTTCTTCTCAGGTAATATCCTTCCTTCTTTTCCTCTTTTACTATTCTTTCTAGATTTTATATTGTTTTCAATTAGATTGTTATCATGCCCATATATGATGAGTGGACACAGAAATACGCTAAAATTCTTCTCGAAGATGAAAGGCAATCAAAGCACAATGTTAAGGAATGCTCCATGCGTGATTATCTACATGAGAACAGTACACGTAAAGTTTCATCCGGTAAAATGCTCCGTGATTATTGGAATAGAACAATGTCTATGATGTTCCACAGGTTAAAACGTTGCGTGAGTATTGGAGTGAGATCAACGTATACGATGTTCCACCGGTTAAAACGTTGCGTGAGTATTGGAATGAGAACAATGTATATTATGATCCACCGGTTAGGTCGATGCGTGATTGCTTGTATAGTTATGCTTATCAACAACCATATAGTGCGCCATCATACAATGCGAACGAACCTAATTGGCGGAACTATCAAAATTCCAATTGGAGAGACGGACCAACAATGAATGTTAACTATCCCCAAGGGCCCCCTATTTATGTGTCTCCATTGAAAAAGACCCTCGAGGATACGTTGCAAGTGGAAAGCACCTCGCAGATAATTAACAAGACAGTTACATTGACTAAGCACATGGAATCACACCTCACTGAGACGGAGGAAGAGACTTCCCTAGTCCAACCTCCGTCTAACCTAATTGAACAACTCGAGGTGATTGATTTCGGTTCTTCCGATATACTTGTTGAGCGTGACAGAGATACTATTACCTTTAGATACAATGAAGAGATTCTAATGAAAGTTGACAAACCTGAGGAATCTAAAAAATCTGAGGGTGATAATATGATTGGTGATGTTCAACAAGATGAAGAGTCAGAGTGTGCTTATGAGCCCGTGGTCCCGTTTCCCTAGAGGTTAATCTCTTCTAAGCCTCTAGTTAATAATCATGCCATGAAAATTCCCCAACAAAATGATTTTAATACAATCCACCAAACTGACATGGCCAATTTCATTATTGATGAAGAGTTTTCTTGTATTGAGTGTCCTAATTCTTTGGAAGATTGCTTGGCTCACTTTGAAAATTCGAATGATCCCATGATTCAAGAAACAGTGAACGCCTTGCAAGACCCTACTCCGATGCATGAAAAGATGTTTCCCACTGATTCACACTTAATACCATCTATTATGGAAGCACCGAGAGATTCTGATTGTATGGAGAAGACACGACCATTTGAAGAATCATTTGAAGTCTCTCAGACTGAAGTGGGCCATTACTGGGAAGATCCATTTTTGACAAACCATTGCCCAGTTAATGCATTAAGGAGATATTTTCTTGATAATGTCTCCTTTTCTCGTACATGTGGTGAGAATTTCTATTGGCCCATAATGATTAAGAACACCCATGTACATTGCCGAGCAGGACTATGGATGGTCCTAATGCGAAATTTGTTGAAATACATGATGATCCTGCTCCAGTCTATTCCCTTGATTGATCTCCTAGTCTGATGGAGATCCATTTCTCTGCTTTCTTAGGATAGATTAGTTTAGATTAGGATTTCTTATCTTTGCTTATGATTAGGTATGAATAAACTCACTCTTTAATAATTCTCTCGGGTACTCTCTCACTCACTCTTCTTTTTGTTGTTGCTCTCATATTATGTTACATTGCATATTTTCCAACATTGAGGACAATGTCGAATTTAGGTTGGGGGTGGGAATTCCTGCGGAATTTTATTGAGAATGTTGTTAAATTTTTCTAGTTTTATGCTATTTAAAAAAAAATCCTATGAATTTATGTGATTTTGAAATAATTTGAATAGTAGAATAAAAAGGCATTTAGTAATGAGAATGTTAAAGAGTCTTAGTTACTTCAATAAATTTCAAAATTGAGTTCTATCCATTAATTTTCCATTAGAAAATGATAAACATTGATTGAGTCATGAATTTTCACAGTTCACATCTAGCTTGCACTGCAAGGATTTGAGTTTGATACTATAATGTTGACTTGATGATTGTTGAGAGTGATAGGAACCAAGCCTAGAGATCCTTGTCTACTTGGTTCATAAAAAAAAAAAGATTGAAAAAGAAAGAGAATAGTCATAGTAATTTGGGGCAAGGATTTTCATCCATTGTCGTTACCATTACAAAACATTACCATAGTACGAAGTGAGCCTTTTGGAGTCTTCGACTATCGGTTATTGAAAAAAAAAATCAGAAGCTGGAAAAATATTGAAAAGAACAGTAGCAAGGTTCGGAATCAGTGACTTGGTTGATCTGACCATTCTCTTCAATCATTAGTGTTAACATGAAAGTAGAAGACTGAACCCCTAGTTGTGTCAAGACGAGACTTCACCGTGCACCGTGGAATTCAATATACTTCTATTGAATGATTAATGCTTTGAACTCAATTAAGTTGTTTACTAAGTGACTAGAATCTAGATTTAAATATTTTTAAAACTATATGCCTTGGAATCTCTACTGTTTAGAGAACTTGAAAGATCACATAAATACATTGAACCTTTTCTTCTCTTTATCTTTGTTTCATTAGGAAATAAGAGAAGTCTCGAGATGATTTCGATTGATGAAAACTGTTGAGGATAAGATTGATTGCAGTATTTTGAAAAATCTTTAGATGATTTTCGCATGTTTTGCTCGGGACTAGCAAAATGCTGGTTGGGGGGTGTGATGAGTACCTAATATTGTATAATTAACCCTAGTTGTTAAGGGCATTATCATTATTTTGCTAGATAATTATACCTCATTAGGTGAATTTTCTGTCTTCAGGTGATCAGGAGAAGTTGGACAAGATCTGGGCCAATCAAGGCGATTAAAGGCCCTAAAGTGATCAAGATAAAATATGTGGTGATCATGAAGAAAATCGGGCCGTAAAGATCAAATGATGGATCATATTCTATGGTGGACCGCACCAAAACCACTCATTAGAAGTCTGGGATGTGCATGTTTGATGGTAGTGATTTGGAGATCACACGAGTTTGAATGGTCAAGGTTGGATGTCTATATTGGGACCAGCTGTGCATCAAGCAACAAGTGGAGACATCTTCAATCCTTTGCATGTGGCAAACATATCAACTATCCATCTATGGTGGACCCCACAGCATGCAAGATGAACTTCACCAAGACATCCACTGCATCAATGGCCAGGATCATCACATGGTAGGCAATCTCAGCAGCCCAGGACCAACATGATCGTATCCACCATTCGAAGATTCCACCTTCATCCAAACTATCTAGTGGGCCCCACCAATGTGTTGATTCAACCGTCCATCCAGTGGATGTCCAAGCTGCAAGGTGGGCCACACACCGCATCTTCTTTGCAGCCGTCCATTCATCCAGTTGCTGGATGAACTGTCCAACCAATCCAACGACCAACCCACACATGCAGCACATCAGCCAACTGTCCATCAGCTCCACTTGCTGGACAACGCCATGACCATCCATCATCAGCACACATGTGCTGCATCTGAACCGCCATGCAGCAAGATCAATAGTCGCATCAAGCTACTGAGGTTCGGCCCATCATCACCATCTAGCAGCTACTTCATCAAGACTGTCCATCAATGTGGAGCTGATGAGTGTCCAGCAATGGACAATATTCTCCATTTCACCATCCAGCAGCAGCCGTCCAAGGCGGACCCCACAACTGATGGTGTGATCTTCAGCTGTCCATCTGATGAAGGCCTGCAACACCCAGCATAAGCAGCAGTGCTGCATCTCAACCATCCACGTCTGTCCATCACGGCCGTCCATCCAACCAGCTGATCATCTTAGCCATCCAAGATGCCTCACCATTAGCTCAGCACACGTGTTGATCATGGAAGCCAACATCCACCATCCAGCACAAGTGGTCCCCACCTTCACACGTGCAGCTGCCAACGTCCATCAGCCCTCCTCCTTCATCAACCGTCCAACCTTCATCCAGCATCCCAGCTGCTTCAACATCACACCGTCCACCTTGCACGTGCAGTGCTCTAAGCACCAGCGTCATTCAACGTCCAGCTGATCAGCAAGCTTAGCCGTCCATCGTCCATTCCAGCTTCAGCCACCTTAGCCGTCAAGCAGATGGAGTAGAGATTAGATATCCACCATCTAGAACTCTTCTGCACTGTGCATCAGCCCCACCTGAGCAGCACCAGCATCCTAGGCCCCCACAATCAACGTCCAACAGTGGACGTCTTCCAGGCCGGTAGCTTCCATCACCTTGTTCAGCAACAGACCCACCGTCCACAGCAACTGCATCATATGGATCAATGGCCAATAGTTGTGGACTTAAACAGCACCGTCAGCCATAAGCTCCAGCTGATCATCAATCTCCATCGTCCTTCATCCAGTGGTCCCACACCTCCAGCAGCCTTCAAGGCTCCAACGTCCAGCAGATCACGTCCATCACAGCAGCTTCAACCATTCATCATCTTCCAACCTCACATGCCAACAATGGAGAAGCCTCCCATCTCCCAAACGTGTAAGAGAGGAGCTCTCTCTCTCTCTCTCTCTAGCTCTCTCTCTCTCTAGCTCTCTTCCCAACACATGTGTAAGGCTTGGAAGTGCCACCTCATCATCCAAGCCTCACTCTAAGCCCAAACCTAAAAAAATCTGCTTTGGGTTTGGAGTGCCACCTAGGCTTGGAGTACTTTTTTGCCACATGTCATTCCAAGCTTAACTCCAAGCCCAAACCTAAGAGAAAAGTTTTCTTTGGGCACTCCAAGCCTAACTCCATTCCCAAACCTAAATAAAAATATGCTTTGGGTTTGGAGTACCACCTAGGCTTGGAGCCTCCTAAAAAGCTATAAAGGGAGGCCATCCCTTCTCATTTGAATCATCCCTCAAATCCCATCCAAGAGTTCTCTCTTCTTAAGTCTTCTCTTCTTTCTTTTGTAGTGTAGAGTAGTGTAGAATTTTCTTTTTTAGTGAGTTTTAGTCTTCCATTGTAGCATGGTTGGCTAAACCTCTAACTAAAGCTAGGGGTGAAGCCTTTGAAGAAATTTGCAAGCTTTGGTTCTTTTGGTTCAACAATGGTGTGTGAATGTTGGAGTTCTCTTTGGTTGATTGATTCGGTTATCCACCTCGGCGGGCGCTATTGTTGTGTAAGCTCCTTGATCCATTTTTGACTCCGGGAATGTTGGATGCTTGGGATCCCTTACACACCAATTAGCTAGTTCATAATCGATAAAGTCCCTTGATCCATCGTCGACTTCGGGCACGTTAGATGCTTTGGATTCCCTACTGTCATTGAGCTAGTGCAGGTAAAGTCATCGATCTGTAAAATCCCTTAATCCATTTAGACTCTGGGCATATTGGATGCTTTGGATTCCCTGCGATCGATGGACGAGATCTTAACGGTTGGATCGGTTAATCAACGCCTCCTATCTTGTAAGTATGCATTTGATCGTATGAATTGTGATCTTATCGGTTGACTTGTTGGCAAAGTTGTTGATCTATACAATTCCTTGATCCATTGTCGACTCCGGCCACAATGGATGTTTGGAATTCCCTGCGATCAACTAACGAGTGCTTCATGGTAAAATCAATTCGGTTTAGATCACCATCTTTTATGAAATATGCAAGTGCTTTAACTGTTTTAGCTTCCGATTGGAATGGATCTTTATTCGATTCCAGTTGAGTTATAGTTGGACCAAAGAATTAAACCTTGTGGATGAATCAAAGGTGGATCCCTAATGCCTTAGCCCCTTTTCTATTTTTGTCTTTCACCACACACAACTTGCTCCACTCTCTTGGATAATTCAAATTTCTTCTCTCACATCTAAACTAATTCCTCTAAGTGTTCTTAACCCCAATCCCTATGGATCGACCTCAGTCTTACCGAGTATTTTACTTCTTCGCTACCTGCACTTGGGTGTGCAATCTCCGGATTGTAGCAGGTCTATTCTTAAGCCTCTTACTGTAATTGGTAGGAGTAATTGGTAGGAAATGCACTCTAGCTGGTAATTTGATTCATCCAGCACTTTGTAGTACATTCATCACATATTGACACATAATTTATTTCATGAGCACCCATGACATGCACGTACGAGCACATCATGATATTTGGTCCCTCATGTTGGTCTAACTGGATGAGATCCAAAGATGTGTGATATTTGGGCCCTCGTGTTTGTAAGAACTCAAATTTATATAAGTAGTTATACACACTTTTGTGCAAGCAAACTTGCAATTTGTGAAACCTGGTAGATATTTAGACACACTATAAGGAGTATCTTCATTCGATGACTTTGTAAGCATGATTGAATTTTGAGGACGGAATTCTTTTAAGGGTGCTAAAATGTAATATCCTGAGAATTTTGACACACATGTAGGTACACGGGTGCATATTCACATGTGTAGGTTTATTTGTGCACACGTATACACACTTATACACTCATATACACTTTAATAACTTTTAAACCTTCATTGATCTTAGTATACTTAGTCATTCAACAAATTGATCATTGAAACAACTCAACATTGCTAGATTAAGGTATTTGATCGTCCACTTCAATTTTCGACCACCCAATCATAATAAACCAGTACGAGATCTTCTCGTGCACCAATCTATTCATGGATCTTACCCATCCATCTTGTTTGTACCTAGGTATATGTTATACTTATAGTAAAAAAGAAAAAAGAAAAAAAAAACCCATCTTATACTTACGTATTCATCAAATTGACCAAAAATTCACCTATATAAGTTACTAGGGTCTTAACTATTCAATTTCTTTACTCGTAGCTTAACATCTAACTATCCATCACACCTGTATTCTCTAAGCAGGCCACCTACATACCTAAGTAAGTCGTTTATTATGAAGTTCGTATCTTACACTTTGAATTTATTAGTTAGTTTGCACATGAGATGCTCTCACACGTCACTTAGACTATTGTATACATAAACCATCGAAATACATTATGGGCATATCATGGGTGACATTTGGCTTGCTTAGAAGGGTTAGTCAAATGACATGCCATGGTCGAATCTTATATCGAACGATCAGTGTAAATGGCGTATACAAAGGTTTGAAATTTTTTAAAGATGGGATGAGAGGCATCATATTCATTAACGTCTCTTTGTTTTTTAAAAAACATTATCATATATAATTAATACAAAGATGCAAGGCATCTGATGTTGCCATTGTCCAAGGCAATTCTTTATGTGAACGTAATCAAGTCCAAGAGTGCACCATGTAGAGCCCACTTATCCAGACCCTTTGAATCAGAACCCTTAAGGCCGTTTAGCCAGTTCCCCAAAAC
Organism: Liriodendron chinense; assembly: GCA_003013855.2. Lineage (NCBI taxonomy): Eukaryota > Viridiplantae > Streptophyta > Magnoliopsida > Magnoliales > Magnoliaceae > Liriodendron > Liriodendron chinense. Next base: position 304,869 of record PVNU02000916.1, on the reverse strand, counting down.
AACCATCCATCCACTTATTTAACTTTCATCAATAACAATCACTGCCATTCATCACCATTTCATCTAGCCCATTCTCATATCCTACCCATTTATCAGTCCATCCAACCATATACTCATTCATCCATCCATCTACACCATCCGACCATGCATGCATCACAGATTATTGCATGCACATGCACCTCTCACACACGTGGCACACACGCACCACATGCATCACATGCACATCTCATGCACACATGTGGCCACATGAACACAAAGCACTAGACCAGCGCACGTTCTAAATAAAACAAGAATGAAAAAAAATGACAAAAAGAAAATTAAAACGGTAGCATTGAGTTGAGAAGCATTGCTTCTTAATGCACATGTGCTAAATGAATACTATAAATAAGAAGGGTGGGGGTTGATATTTCACAAGGGTAGCATAGGAGCTATGACGAGAGAGAGAGAGAGAGAGAGAGAGAGAGAGAGAGTAGTTCAAGTGAGAAATAGAGGGAGAGAGAGAAAAAAAAGGGAAGAGAGAAAAAGTAAGAAAGATAAAGGAAGAAAAGAAAAGAAAAGAAGAAAATAAAAGAGAGAAAAAAAAAGAAAAAAATATAAATATGTGAGTATTCTCTCACTTAATTTTTTTTTTAAAAAGTTATATTTCATATATTGAAATGTTTATTCATTTATTTATTCCTAAAATTTATTTCTATTTAGTTTCCTTTAAAATAATTTTTTATTATTATGGGAATAATCTAATATATATTTATTTGTTCATCTTGGTTGTAATTATTATTGTTGTTATTGGTTTTTTTTTTGTAATCATTTACCATAATTTTAAATATGTTATTTTTTTTATTTTGATTGTCTTTATTAACATGTCTTAATTTGACTTTAAAATTGTTTGATTGTTTATCCTACATTAATAATTTCTTTTTATTCAAGATTTAGATTTTTTGTTAAAAATTATCGCAGAAATCTCTACTCTAATATATAATTTTTCAAACTCTCATATTTAATGGATTATATTACATGTTTATTTTTTTACGTGGAACTTTGATCATGTACAGTTTATGTTGACTTGAAATTTTATTTTTGGGTTTGATAAATTATGTACATCACATATTATAGTTGACCGAAGAATCACGATCATTGAAGATTTATTTTTTTATTTTTTTGAAATATTTGGTTCATATAATATTAAAATCATGCATTATCAAAACAGTTGTTGAAACATATAAAATAGGTGGGGCAATCAAGTCATCTAGGTTGAAAATCCCTAAAGCATAAATAGGTGGGGCATCAAGACCCTTGGGTTGAAAATATCAGAAATTCAATTAGTACCTCTTAGAATTTCTATCGTACCCTTTGAGCAGGTGAGTATGTCAGGTTTGCAAAAAGTTCATGCTGCCAAGTTCGATAGGGTAATAGTTTGACCAGCTAACGTACAAATAGATCCCTCATCAAGTGTCATTTAAATGGGTGAGGGTTTCAAGCAAAAGGTTCTCATTGCTAGGCCAAGTGTCTTTAGGATAGGTGAGTTTGTCACACGAAAGGTTTCCATTTACAAGCTAGATGTTGTATTGGCGTGAGTGTTGGCTGACTGGTGTAAACTGGCCCTGGTGTTAAAAAGGACTGCACTTACTATTGTAAATTATGACATATGATGATTCCATTCATTCATATATAATTTCTTATGGATTTACATTGAAATATCTTATTTTCTTCATCTCTTTTTTTTCAGATGAACGGTTATTGTATTTTTTTTTTCATTTTATTCAGATTTTGTAATATTATGTTTTGAAACCTATGTTGAGATTACTTTTTAGGCTTCACAGCTTACCCTGATGAAATTTTAAAATTTCAGGGTCAAGATCTCATGGAGGTGCTTAAAGAGGATTGCCTTTATATTTAGATTTATTTATAATTTCTTTAACATTTTCTGAATAAGTTGTACTAAACATTAAGTGGTAGTGTGATAGCAAGTCGAGACCTAAATATTATATTTTTCTTTAAATAAATGTTTATTTGTTTAATTTTTGGATGGTTATATCATATAAATGGGAATCATGTGGTATTGTATATGTGAATTATGAAATCTAAACATACAACATATAAGTCATGCCTTCGGGTACGGGATCAAGGTCAGGTATACCCGGTGTCGAATTTCAGGGTGTGAGAATGTTCGTTCGTATGACTGGATGAGATCAAAAAATGTATGATGTTTAGGCTCTTGTGTTGGTCCGTATACGTGGATGAAATCTAAAGGAGTTGGCATGTGTGGATGCGTGTATTTTTATGAGTTATGATTCCGCGAGTGGTGGGCTAATGACAATAGGCTAGTATGATTTTGTGATTGATAGAGTGGTTTGTATGATGGGCACATGATGACTAATTTGGAGAGGATTTATGTTGAAGCCTTGGAATGACCAAGTTGATGATATTGTTGTCCTGTAATTGGAGGCGCCTATCCTCTAAGGAACCCATTTAGATTGGTACTAATTGGGTCATCTTCCATCGTAGGTCGGGTGGGTGAGTGTACAGCAGGTTAGGTGGAAGAGTCCCTTACACTGCCTGTAACACCCTGGATTTACTATAATTATTTTACAATTTTCTGAAATTTATTTCTAATTTTTTTATTAAATATCGACCATTAATATTGAAATTTAAATAACGGGACATCCGTAGGAGATCAGATGGAGTACCCTTTATTAAAGTTGCTTAGAATAACCTCATTAACAATGTAGAGGAGTTAGATTTCGCTAAACTTGAAGATTTATGATAATTACAAAAATGCCATAGTTAATCTTAAATTATCCTGCTGTTTTTAAGTACATTAATTTTTAGCAATCATTAAGACGCAAAACCCTAGACATAAGCATTTGGGCACATTTTAATCATACACGTCGAATTTCAACCCTCCAATCATCCTACAAATAGGTAAATCATAAATTCGATCATAAGTGGGCCACCCGACCTTATTTCCAGCTCATTTTTAGTGTCAACACGTTATTTTACTTCGCAAACATGCTGAATGGAGTAGATTTTATATAAACATCATGGTGGGCCTTGTGTACATGACGCACAGCTAAACCGTGTGGTCAAACGCAAGTTTGACCGTGCGTCTCACGCACGGACGGGAAACTGCCTGTAGGCAGCGTTGCTAGACATCCAAACCGTCCACATGTGGACCCCTTTTCGATAATCCAAGCCGCCCATCCTTTTTCTAGTCCCTCAAAACCCCATCCCACCAAAACTCTATTCATTCCACTTCGAATCCAACCTGATCTTCTTCTCCAAAGTTAACCTTATGAAACAAGATCTTCTAATCCGGGAATACACTTCGCATGGGAGCTTGCGAAATATTCCCTGGGATCTAGAGGATCCCTCTATAACATCTATCGTGGCCACTTAACTTAAAAATCGAGTTTTACAATCTTTTGGAGAATAATCCTCCAATTCTTCTCTTGAGTTCAAACCCTAACAAACGACTCTAAAGTTTCGATTGGTGGGCTCCACATGCCTCATTGGACCCATCTAAACCCACCCTAGGTATCCAATTGTCATAAACCGTCCATTCAAAAGTTTCTAATTCTAATCTTAGATTTCATATTTTCTTCTCATGAATCATTCATCGCTTAGTGGGCCTCATTCCAAAATCTGTCATGACCATTTTGTAGCCCATACTTAACTTAACAAACATGTGGAATCACTCCTTAAACTATGATGTGTATACTTTTCAAAATGACTCGAAAGATAATGTATTTCTACTTTAAACCGCAACCGTTCATCCGAAAATTGTGTAGCTTCCCTAAAACCCTAATTTCAACACTACCTCTATATATAGGGCCTCTCCTAGTTAGAGGTGACCCCCACCCACCAATTTGAGAGAGAGAAAAAAAAGAGAGAGAGAAAAAGAGAAAGAGAGAGAAAAGAAAGGAAAAAGAGAAGAGTGTCATTTTGCTATTCTTTCATCAATCATATATCTCTAATAAGCCGAAGATCATAAGGTGAGAACTCCTTTAAAATTGGGTTAATAATCTCATGTTTTAAAAGTTGATAATTCTTATATGCTTTTGTTTACATGTCTTTCCATGTTCTTTCCTTAATAAGTTATATATGAATACTTTTAGATACCCTATTCTCATCTCATGGTGATGAGGACATTTATTGGGCTTAGAGAACCAATAAGGAATAGAATGTTTGTTGCACATATGGGATTTGTGTAACTTTGTGATTGCCTAATGGAGATCCTTATTATGTTGTATTCCTTTTATATATGTTGTGGATGGACTCTGTCTGTGGTGATGAATATTAGAACACCTAGTTAAGAGGTTGCCCTAACCTGAGACAATGCTTTTAACTTGCCCGGTTAAGTGGCCACCCTGATCTGTGGTGGTGGTATCAGATCGCCCAATTAAGTGGTTGTTAAATCCATTTATTATTATTATTATTATTATTATTATTATTATTATTATTATTATTATTATTAGTATTATTAATATTATTATTACATTTACTATTATTATTATTATTATTCCTCAAGTTTTTAAGGATTTCCATAAGACTATAGTTGAGCATGGTTGTTATGAACCTTAGTAGTACGGGCCGCCATCTTGGGATGTGATGTGCCGGTTACGACTATTTTGATGAGTGACGAATCATGAGGAAGGATGTGGTCGAACCAAAGGTTGGTTGCACATTAATTGGTTTGGTGTAAATTGGTAATAATAATAAAGAATGGTTAACTTATGAATGCACGTGGCTCCATGTGGGTGTATGGAATTGAGAATAGCCTAGAGCGTCCTACTTCTCCCGTACACTATCATGTGTAGATTTGGGCTATAAGCATCCATTTTCTCACATGGTCAGGCAAAACTATGGGCTTGCGTGCCCCAAAACCCCTGGAGGCATGTCTAAAGATTCCTACGTTGGGTCATGCATTATTATGCATTGCATTAAGTAAGAGTAATGAATATTTTATTATGATTTTTACGCGATTATTATTCTTATCTTAAAGTAGTTATTCATTATGTCGCTTTTGATGGTGTCTTTGTGGAAAATAATTTAGAACATGCAGGTGACGATCCTCAGGAGCCTAAGCCTCAAGGAGACAATTATGATGGCTCATGGGAGTAGCTGGTAGAAGACGAGACCGCATAGTCATACATAGTTCTAGCATTTATTAAGTATTTGAATTTGTAATAAGTCTCAGTAGGGGAAGTAGTTATGAACATGGTAATTGATTGAATGACAGTTATATGGTTTGATGATTTAGTTTAATTAATGAAATAATATATAAGTATGGTTCCATTGTCTTGCTCAAGGTTTTCAAATAGTGTGAAATGTGCATATTTGTGAGAAAATATGTAAGTAGTATAACTTTCACACATTCTAAATAACCTTGGAAATTCGGCCATCGTGATGTACACGAGAGCCAAAATATCAGGGTGTTACAAGTTGGTATCAGAGCAAAACGGGACCTCTGGGTGAGAAGGCCTATTCATATTATAATTAAATCATCGTAGGGCTAAGTTGCCCGTGCAAAGACTAGAGACAAATCATTTAGATTCAATCTTATTGATTGTATGTAATGTCATGAACCTAGAGACTCACACTTTGGTTCCTTGAAATTACTAGGGTAGCCGTGGAACCCAAAAATCTGAACATTTTAGGATTTCAGAGAGAAAATTTTCATTTTTTTAATTTTTTGGGGCTCTCTTCTATTCCCCATATGTGAATAAGTGATTCATTAAATCTTGTGAATTATTTCTATAAAAAAATTGGGAGTAGTTATTTTATTTCTAATTATTTCAATTAGGGAAGATTTTTAAACCCATCTGTAATTCTGACATTGGAGGCGCCCATCCTCCAAGTTGATGATATTGTTATCCTGTAATTTGAGGCACCTATCCTCCAAGGAACCAATTTAGATTGCTACTAATTGGGTCATCTTCTGTCGTAGGTCGGGTGGGGGTGAGCGTACAGTAGGTTATGTGGAAGAGTCCCTTACACTGCCTATAACGCCCCAGATTTACCTTAATTATTTTACAATTTTCTAAAATTTATTTCTAATTTTTTTAATTAAATATCGATAATTAATATTGAAATTCGAATAACGGGACATCTGTTGGAGATCAGATGGAGTACCATTTATTAAAGTTGCTTAGAATAATTTCATTAACAACATAGAAGAATTAGATTTCGCTAAACTCAAAGATTTATGATAATTAAAAAATGTCATTAGTTAATCTTAATTCTTAAATTAACTTGCTGTTTTTAAGTACACTAACTTCTAGCGATCATTAAGACGCAAAACCCTAGACATAAGTGTTTGGGCACATTTTAACCATACATGTCGAATTTCAGCCCTCAATCATCATACAAATGGGTAAATCAGAAATCTGATCATAAGTGGGCCACCTGACCTCATTTCTAGTTCATTTTTAGTGTCAACGTGTCATTTTACCTCAAAAACATGCTAGACGAAGTGAATTTATATAAACATCATGGTGGGCCTTGTGTACATGACGCACGTCCAAACCGTGCGGTCAAATGCAAGTTTGACCGTGCGTTTGACGCACGGATGGAAAACTGCCCTTGGGCAGTACAACTAGACATCCAAACCGTCCACATGTGGATCCCTTCTCCAAAATCCAAGCCATGCATCCTTTTTCTAATCTCTCAAAACCCCACACCACCAAAACTCTGTTCATTCCACTTTAAATCTAAGCCGATCTTCTTCTCCAAAGTTAACCTTATGAAAAAAGATCTTCTAATCTAAGAATACACTTTGCATGGGAACTTGGAAAATCTTCCCTGGGATCTAGAGGATCCCTCTATAACATCCATCGTGGCTACTCAACTTAGAAACCGAGTTTTACAACCTTTTTTAAAATAATCCTCCAAATCTTCTCTTGAGTTCAAACCCTAACAAACGACTCTGGGTTCCAATTGGTGGGCTCCACATGCCTCATTGGACCCATCTAAACCTACTCTAGGTGTCCAATTGTCAGATAAATCATTCGTTCAAAAGTTTTTAATTTAATCTCATTATTTTCTATTTTCTTCTCATAAACCGTTCATCACTTAGTAGACCTCATTCTAAAATCTGTCACGGCCATTTTGTAACCCATACTCAACTTAACAAACATGTGGAATCTCTCATCAGACCATGTTGTGCACACTTTTCAAAATGACTCAAAAGATAATGTACTTCTACTTTAAACCGCAACGTTCATTCGAAAATGATGTAGCTTCCCTAAAACCCTAATTTCGACACTTCTTTTATATATAGGGCCTCTCCTAACTAGAGGTGACCCCCACCCACGAATTTGAGAGAGAGAGGAAAAAAGAGAAAGAGAAAGAGAAAGAAAGAGAAAAAAGAGGAAAGAGAAAGGAGTGTCCTTTTGCTATTCTTTCATCAATATATATCTCTAATAAGTCGAAGATCATAAGGTGCGAACTCCTTTAAGATTGGGTTAATAATCTCATGTTTTGAAAGTTGATGATTCTTATATGCTTTTATTTACATGTCTTTCCTTATTCTTTCCTTAATAAGTTATATATAAATGCTTTTAAATAACCTATTCCCATCTCATGGTGATGATGACATTTATTGGTCTTAAAAAACCAATAAGGAATGAAATGTTTATTGCACATATGGGATTTGTGTAACCATCTTTAAGGGGACCACCTTTCCTTCCATATTATATAAAGAATAATTGTGATTGCCTAATGGAGATCTTTATTATGTTGTATTCTTTTTATATATGTTGTGGATGGACCCTGTCTATGGTGATGAATATCGAAACACCCGGTTAAGAGGTTGCCCTAACCTGAGACAGTGCTTTTAGCTTGTCCAGTTAAGTGACCACCCTGATCTGTGGTGGTGGTATTAGATCACCTGATTAAGTGGTTGTTAAATCCATTTATTATTATTATTATTATTATTATTATTATTATTATTATTATTATTATTATTATTATTATTATGTACTATTATTATTATTATTCCTCAATTTGTAAGGATCTTCATAAGTCTTATAGCTGAGCGTGGTTGCTATGAACCTTAGTAGTACAGGTCGCCATCCTGGGATGTGATGCATCGGTTACGACTGTTTTGATGAGTGACGAACCATAAAGAATGATATAGTTGTACCAAAGGTTGGTTGTGCATTAATTAGCTTGATGTAAATTAATAATAATAATAATAAAGAATGGTTAACTCATGCATGCACGTGGCTTTATGTGGGTTTATGGAATTGAGAATAGGCTAGACCGTCCTACTTCTCCCGTACACTGTCACATTAAGATTTGGGCTATGAGCGTCCTGTTTCTCACGTGGTCGGGCAAAACTATGGGTTTGCGTATCCCAAAACCCCTAGCGGCATGTCTAAGGATTCTTACGCTGGGTCATGCATTATCATGCATTGCAAATAAGAGTAATGGATGTTCTATTATGATTTTTATGCGATTATTATTCTAACCTTAAAAGTAAATCTTCACTATACCACTTTTAACAGTGTCTTTGCGAAAAATAATTTAGAACTTGTAGGTGACGATCCTCAGGAGCCTGAGTCTCAAAGAGACGATTATGATGTCTCGTAAGAGCAAATGGTGGAAGACTAGACCACATAGTCATACATAGTTCTAACATTTATTAAGTATTTGAAGTTGTAATAGGGTGACGTAGTTATAAACATGGTGATTGATTGAATGACAGTTACATGGTTTGGTGATTTAGTTTAATTAATGAAATAATATATAAGTATGGTTCCACCATCTTACTCATGGTTTTCAAATAGTGTAAAATGTGCATGTTTGAAAATATATAAAGGGTATAACCCTCACACATTCCAAATAACCTTGAAAATTCGACGGTCGTGATGTACACGGGAGCCAAAATCTCGAGGTGTTACACTTCCGGGACTAGCTAGAAAGGTAATAGGTGTGTCAAGCCTACATACCTACCATCATGTGCAAGGTTGAGGATATTTTATTCTGACTGCTGAGGTCAAGTGGGGTAAAACAAATCTCGGTCCCCATTATTGAGCTAATGGTTAGACGGTAAGGGGTCAACGCGCCTAAAACTTGACTCTTTTGAAATGCGTCTCACGCTTATGTAGAAGATGTTGGTTTGCACTTGTGTGGAATTGTGAGATTTGTGTGAGATTATAACAGGCAGTTTAAAGGTACTCTATTCAAAGAAAAGCAAGTTAGCATTGAACCATACATCCATTCATACACTATTCACTCGGGTTGGTGGGTGCGCAACTAGATCATCATGTGCCCATTCGCACTGGCTAAGATTTAAGTTAGGTATGTGACTAACTTGAGATTGGGAGTTTACCACATTGAAATTAACTATTCAAACCAGGTATGTGACTGGTTTTTTTATATAAGTTCCTTGTGGTGGACCCTACAGCTTGCAAAACTACGCACTATCATCCTGATCACACCATGGGTTAATTTTATTCTTTATTTTCTATAATATGTTTAGTCATTTGTATGAATTCATGCATCTCGGGATATTAGGAGTGCAAATGTAATCCAAGTGTAACTATCTCATGGGCCACGATCCCCAATATGTAAGGAACTCTTCGAGATTAGAGTCTATCATTTAGGAAACACTTCGTAAATTAGGTATTGGACTAATGTGGTTTTTGACCCTTGGTGCAAGCCCCTATCGACTTATGATGTTGAGCGCTATGTTCTAATCATTCATTCAGCATTCCACTCATGATACTCTATGCCATGCATACTTATGAGAACATGTTGTATGATAGGACGTTGGAGCTTGACTATCATGACTATGATGGCCTGCTACTCATGTGACTCATGATCATGTGTCTTGATGATGTACTTAATGGTAATACATGCTTATCTATTATAATATCCTTATTGTGGTAAAATGATCATTTATGATGATATGTGCAATTGTGATAACATGCCCATGCTTGTTTTAGATGTTTTTATGGAAACACATTGACAACCTGTATTTCACTCCAAGCACACCATAGACTCACTAAGCTGAGATTGCTTACCTGAATTTCTCATATTTTTCAGGATGCATTCAACCACAAGGTGCATGTGAGAGTTGTTGGAGTTTTGCTATCTTTTCGCTTATTGTTATTGAGATTGATTTACTACTATCTGTATGACACTCGATTGAAGTATTTGGTTATGTTAGGCGACCTTTTCTTGAAAGGAATAAGTCAGTCCCTTGGATGTATTCATTCATATTGTATGCAATGGTGTTCCTTCTTAGATTCTTTGTTTCAATAGTTGCAAATCTCATAATTGATTGCACCTTTAAAAAAAAATCTCTTTGCCATGAACCAGATTTGGTGTTCAAGAAGTTGGTTAACCCGTTCGACAAGTCTTGAAAGTGGCAAGGTAGTTGTCGCGATCCGAGTTTGGAACTTAAGAAGTAGTAAGGCCTAGGTTCTGGATTTGGGGCGTGACAAGTGATTATTGTTATTGATTTTCTGTACGATGATTTTATGTTTATTGTTTAATTGATGGTCTTAGATTGCATAAATGTGGTGTGAATTGGCCATGATGGGAAATCACACATTATGTACATCTTATGTTCTATGTATGAGATATGGGCCATGATCCCTCATATTTTTATTCAGAGCATCACCATATATCTTGTTATGACCATGAGGTTCATCTTGATGGGCCTGGATTAGTAAAAAATGGTCATAATAATATTAGATTTTTTATCATACGTTTTACACCATCGATACAAATTTATGGGTCAGATATTTGGATGAGGAAATAAATTATGTATACACAAGTGTTACAAATATGGGGAGTGAGATGGACGGAGTGAATTTGGGGTAAGACGCCTAGAGTGGGGCCCATCGTATGGACAATGTCCATGCAGTTTTAGGAGGTGTAAAGGGTGTGCCATACGACACCATTTTTCCTTGGTGTATAAGGTACCTTAGAGTTTTACGTTTTAAATATTTCTTCTCTCTCTCTCTCTCTCTCTCTCTCTCTCTTTTAGTAATTTCCTAGTTCGAAGATTCCTAATTAGATTCTAATTAAAATAAATTAGTTTTTTTAATTTATATATCCCTTATAAAATTTCTTATAATATTAGATTTTGTGGGACCCACTTTTGTAATAGATTTAATCCATAGATTTGTGTGCTTGTGCGTACATCTAGGAGTGAGCCTATCTTTAATTGGTGTGGACCACTTGGGATGTGGGGTGCATGAGATTAGAGACCTTTGGTGTGGACTAATAGGTGGACCCTATACCCCTAGCCATCTTGAAAATTGCATGTGGGGCCCACCTATTTAATCGTATATTTCTTACACATGAGACCTTGTTGAACTATTTTGAACATCTAGCTTGTAGCTCAATTTTAACATAGTTTTTTAGTCCTAATGGGAAATGTAAATTATTCGTTTAACATTACTTGTCAATGCCTTCGAAATGAGTGGTCACACGCCCTAAATGGACATCAGATGACTAAGATCTAGCTGAAACAAGTTTGCTTGTCTAGGTGCATACATTCCTCAATTGGAGGTGACACCCTCTAACTTGTGACCCACTCTCGGATTATTTGATGGTCTTCTTTAAAGAATTTAATTTGATGGGATTATGGTCTCGGTCCCCAAATTCGAAACGTAAGGTCGTTTGCTACAATCAGAGTTTGGACCGCAAAGTTATTGGACTGATAAGATTGACTCTCCATTGACCAAGTGTTGAGCTCTTAATTGTGCATATTCTAACCCCAATTCATCACTCATTATGCACAGTTTACATGTTTAAAGGACTACTCTAATGCATGATTTGTGATTGTAGGAACAAGATGGAGATTTCACTTATTCAAGGCTAAATAGAGCACTTTATATACATTGAAGATCACAGAACCAAGTGCAAAAGGATGGAAGGAAGAAGCAAAGGAGAAAAGAAAAGAAAGCAGAAGAATGTACTGAAGACCGGTTGTACAACCAGTCGTTCAAAGCCCAAGACCGGTCGTCCGACCGGTCTGACTACACAGCAGAAGATGCCACATTGTAAAACCTCACTAGACCAGTTGAGACCGGTCGTACGACCGGTCGTGCATCACTCAGACCGGTCGTGCGTTCAACAGGAAAATGCAAAACTCTCTGGACATTTTCTCAGACAAGTCCGACCGGTAGTGACCGGTCGGCCAGGCTAGTCCGAATGGTCGTGCGACTGGTCAGCCATGCGTAGACAGTTTCTAAATCGGGCGCCAAAATTCTCTACGTAAGTGCGTAATTCCTTGCGCAATATGGAAGTTTCTTACGCAATGGACACCTCCAAGCTATAAAAGGACTTCTTCCCTTCATACCAGAGGATGCTAGGACGTGGGGATTGCTTAGGAGACGGATTCTACTTCGAGTTTCTAGTTTTCTTCCTGTTTTAGTAGTTTTTATGTTTTTTTGAGGCTTCTAGTTCAAGGATGTTAGAGATGAATTAAAACCTCTTAGCTAGGGCTAAGAGGTGAAGCTTTTGATTCATTTTTTATGGATTGATGCAACCTAGGTTTCCTTTTTATGATTTAATTGATGAATTTTAGTTAATGTGAGTTTGAATCAAGTACTAGTTGGGTTTTTTACTTTGATCTCTTGATGACTCAGGGCTCATGTGATTCTTAGTGATCCTAACTTAGTAATTTAGCTTCTGAGCATTGTTTGTGCTTGTGTGGTTCATTTATCTATCATCGACTCCGGGTATGGTAGACCCTTTGATTGCCTTGTGTACAATGGCCTGATTTTCATGTGGGAACTCACTCAACTAAAGTTCTTATCTTTTGTCGTAATCTGAAATAACTGTTTGTTGATTGATCTTGATTTAATTAGAGTTCTAATCATTAGTTGTAATCAAGTCTAATGAAAGGATTTGATGAAAGTTAAGGTTGTGAATCTCAACTAAATTGGAAAGAGGCTTGAGTATAGAGTGTGCCCAAGGCCTGAGTATTATTGTGGGAATCAAATCAATGAATAAGCACTTGTTTTGGATAAATACTGATTGAACTGCTCTATATTCCGATCGGATAGAGATATGAATTCGATTTTGATTGAGTTATGAGAGACCTAGTTGTGTTGATGCATTGAAACTTATCAAAAGTGGATCCTTGGCGCTCTAGTGCCTTTTTAGATTGATATTACCTTTCATAAATCATTGTTTAAACTCAAATCACTATTTTCTAGCTTTAGTTCTTAATAGGATCTTAATTATTAGTTGTTTTAATTAAATTCTGAGAATACCCATTCATAAATCTCTGTGGGAATGATACTCAGTCTTTCCGAATTATTACTACTTCGCAACCCTACACTTGGGGAGTGAACACCAAGCAATGGCCTTCGTTGAGTGGGTCATATCTTAAGATCTAGGTATCAAATTGAGATGAAAGTTTTTCTAAGTAATGTCTTAAATTTGCATGTGGGATTAGATAGAACAGAATGGACTCAATTTACTTTTAAAAAAATTGGACCATTCATTGTTAAAAGTTCCCTTAAAGTAGATTGTTTTGATCAAATCCGTTAGAACTAATTTTAGATTTGGATTGTACCCAAACTTGACCCCTCGCCTAATTTGCATGTTCTAAAAACATTACCGATTCAGATTGGTTCATGAAGTGCTTGATCATGGAGATTTAGTTAGATCAGTCCATAGACCTTGGTTAGCCATTTTGGGAAGTTAATTCATATAAAATTGATGATCATGTGCATGATTGTTTGGATTCCTGTTTAATTTTTAATTTTTCAATTTTTTACCACACATGTCATATATGCGAGGCCTACACACCCTTGGTAAATGATGACATCATCTGTCCAATCATGATGGTTGTGTGGGGGCCTCATTTCGATGAGCCTGCCATGAGATCATGGGAACCGCTTGTGTGGTCGGATTTCTATTTGATTGCTTGGTTATGGGCTTGGTCAAAACTGGGTTATTGATGGAGTGATGAGCTGACCCTAGACATTGAGTGATGCGGTCATTGGATCGCCCTATATCTCTCTTTTATGCGGACCTTGGATGTTGGAGTTAGTGCCCTAGAAAAACATCCGTGCCCTTATACATTAACCACATAAATGTGATTGGAGAGATCTTAGCTATTGATTGTGGTGACCAGTGTCCAAGATTAGACATGTGACATGCCTTAAAAAGATTTAGTATTGGTCTCATTCATTGGGTTTATTGAGGAGTGATTCCTCTGTTAGTCCTTGAGAGTTTGAGATTGGACATGACGGTCATTGACCTAGGAGAGTTATAGTCTATGGATCTCAATAACTTGTTAGAGCATGACGGTAATAGATGCGTGTGACACACCTATGGATATCAGATCATGAGCTGTACAATCATCTTGTGTAAGGGGATTAAGTTGGGTTAGTATGGACAGTCTCCACCATTAGGAGCCAACTTGGTGTCAATTTATACATTGCACTTACCCTATACAAGAGTATAAGTGTGTCATGTACAAAGGATCCAGGTTTAGACCTTTAGTCACTCACATTAGTTGATCAAGGTCAAGTTAACGGTCTGGGAGGACATTATCTTGGACTGTGATCATGAGATTAAAAATTGATGATACATGAAAGATGGTTTGATCCTTAGAATTGATGACGTGTAAGATTCATGATTTTGACTGTTTAGCTTGAGCTCTTCTTACAAGATCCATGAAATGGCCAATAAAGTGGATATATCTGTGTACTTTAATTAAGAGTCATTAATTATTACAAGGGCCAACAAGGGATTCACTAGTTTGCCTACAAACATGTTTATGGCTTTGATTTAAATAGATCAGGACTTCTCAAAGTGATTTTTCCATTAGGCTCGACACTCTGAATGTTTTAATCACTTTTTTATAATTTTTTACCATTGAAGTTTTGTTTTAGCTATTCAAACTTCTTTGATTACAGCTGATGATAACCTGATGACCCATATCTGATCGTCCACTTATGATTGGCATGTGACATGATCATTAATGGATACGCCATGGTAGTGGATGGATTGAATCATGAGTACATTCATAGTAGGTTACACCGAAGTCTATAGGGTGGCGGAGCACCATACTGAATACACCTTTGAAACCCTATCTCTCTTTATTTATAGGATCCTATCCTAAAGGAGAGGAAGAGCTAGCCCTGAACATTGCCACCCCAAGGGACGTATAACTATGAAGAAAAAGAGAGAAAATTTGAGAGAGCGGCAATTCACTTCATCCTGTTTTATTGTCCTCATGTGTGGTCCACTTTTGTGGTTATCATACGTCTTCCTCGACACCTACCAGAGGATTAGAGGTTGGGCTATCTTGATTCTCCAATACTGGGATAGATCAAGAAGAGACTCATTGGTTTAGGATATTGACATTGCAGACATCTCATTCGTGCACATCTCATCTAGGTATAATCTTTAATATTTATATATATTTTTATATTCTAGAAATTTGATCCTATTGAAAATGGAAATTCTTTAGATGGGTCCCATGATCAAATTGTATTTACTATATTCTTCTGCGTTTATATGCTAAGAACCCAACATATATACCCATACCCATGCACCTCGTCCAAAAATCATTTTATGCCTATGCATCGAAGAAAATAATTACATCCTAACTTACCTATTTGATTTTAACCATAACTATCTAATTCCCATATCTAAATCAGGTCATCCAACCACCCGTTGCATCAAACCATCATATCTATCAAACAACTCATGCAAATACAAATCTAGGTCCATTACTTAATATACTTGTTTTCCATCAAGTGTACCGAATTAGTTTCACAAGGGATCACACATACATCACATGTGATCCACAGAAAGTTATAGACATCCTAGCCTTGTTAAAAGTGCAATAACACATGTAGCTTCTAAGAGGGGAGAATGAGGAACTGTAAGTGGAGTGAGAGTTTTCCTAATGGTCTAATCAATCATTCACTTTAGGTTAACCTTTATACAATCTAACCCATTCATTAAGTAGACCTCGTAGTCATCCACACACATGTGGATTAGCCATCCAATAACTTATCCATGTAACTAATTCACTTGATCCTTCCAATTAAAATTACCTATTTAGGTCCATCCTTTTGAAGATTCAAACCATTCATTAAAAGACCACTGAGATTTATGCCAAATGTACAATGTCAATCTCTCAACCAGCAATATGTACATGTTGAATACAAATTGAACTAACCACTTAGATGATTTCAATCTCGATTTTAAGCCTAGATGCTACACCGTCTCTACCCAGCAACCCAATTGTTAAATTAGAATCCTATCTTTTTAGAAATTGTAATTGTATTATAATATTTCTAGGATGTTGAGGAGTTCACATCTCCTTGAATTAAAAAGAAAAGACCCAATGTCTTGTGTTAAGTGTCCACTACAGGTGATTTTTTTATTTTTTATTTTTGTATTTACTTTCATTTTTTAAAGGGTAGCGTGAGGTATCACACCTCCTTAATTAATTATTAATTGAGATCACTTGCACATGAGAGGGAGGGTTGGTGCATGCTCTCATTATAAAACTAACGTGTGTGTGTGTATATGTCTTATTTTAAAAAAAAAAAAAAAGCATGAAGGGTTGTGTGTATGTGGGATCTAATGAGTGAGAGAGAGAGAGAGAGAGAGAGAGAGAGAGAGAGAAGTTTTCAAAGGGTACTTCACTAATTTTCTTTAACCATATCATTTAGATCAGAGATGAGAGAAATCCTTACTCATTCCTACACTTCTCTTTCATATTTTTTTTAGTTTTTACAAAATTATACATCTATGTGATCAAAATTTATCGTTACATTGGATTTTTCTTTCAAACTTTCTCTATTTGGTTTATCTTATTAATTATTCATAAATTTATGTTTCTCTTCATTATGACATTAGAATTATAGATTTACATATTTTGTTTCCAAATTTTAGATCCATCCAATAAATATTATATGAAATCGATGTATAAGTATGCATAATAAGTTGGAATTTCTAGTTAAATTGTTTAAATATTTTTAATTCCAGAGGTTATTATATAATTTTCTATAATTATAAAAAAAATTGAGTATTTTAGTTAACTAGATCAATGATTGAATTTAAATTCAAAGTTTCACATTACTTTTCATCCAAAATCCTATATTGTTGTGTACAAATCTAAATTTTGGAGGACTTCTATGAAAAATTTCTAAATTTCTAACTTATTATATTTCTTTAAAAAAGCATGATAATTAATCGTAAGTTTATGCAATGTAAGTAGAGCTATTAAATATATGAGAATACGACTCATGTAAGGTTGCTTAATTATGTGAATTGTGACCTATGCATAGCTACTAAATCATGTCTTCATAGGATACATGTAGAGTTACTTTAGCATGTGAACTTATGACTAAAGGCTACTAGACCATGTGACCATGTGATACAAATCTTGCCATTAAAGTATGTGCTTAGACAACTAGTCAAATGATCATGGAATATACATATAGTCACTTAACCATGTGCCAATAGTGATGTATACATGACCACAAATTATGTGATTGTGCAATGTACATAGGATAGTATATATAGCCACTAAACCATACGAAATTGTAGTGAGTATATGGCCAATTACCTTATGATTGTGTGGTATATTTAGGGCCAATAAACCATGTGAAATTAAGTTGTAAGTGTAGTGATCCAACTATGTGAACATATGGTGTGTATGACCACTTAACTACATGAAATCATAATATACGTGTGGCCGATCCTTGTGTAGACACTTAATCATAAAGACTTATGGTGTATGTGTGGCCATTTAATCGTATGATCATATATACATATGTGACCATTTCACCTTATGAAGTTGTGCTGTACGTGTTACCACTTAATCATGTGATCATGTGATATATGAATAGCCATTTGACCAAGTGAAACTGTGATGGGTGTTTAATCATTTAACCCTATGAGTTTATGATGTATGTATGGTTGCCAAACTATGTGGGATTATGATATTTGTGGCCCATTTAACAATGAGAAAACATGATCCTTGGGTGGGCACCTAACCATGCGATCTTGTGATGCTTGTGTAATCACTTGACTATGTGACCTTTTGGCCCACTTTTCGATGTGAATTTATGATATTTTTTTGGGCCACTAAACTATGTGAATTGGTGATATTTGCGTGACCACTTAACCATGCGAACTATTGATATTGTTGTAGTCACTTAGTTATGTGTAATTATGATAATTGTATAAGCCATAAAATTTTATGAACTTATGTGTCTATGTGAAAATATAGCTCTTATGTGTCGCCGGCAACTTGACTATGTGAACTTGTGATAATTGTATGGCTACTTGACTGTGTGAACTAATAACATGTGTGGCAAATTAACTATGTGGACTTAAGATATTTGTGTGACTACTTAACTAGGTGAACTTATGATATTAGTGAAGCTAACTAGCTATGCAAATTTATAATAATTGTGTGGCCACTTGATCATGTAGATTCTGATATTTGTGAGGCCAAATTAGTTATGTGCACTTGTAATAGATATATGTGTGGCCACTTAGATATGGAAATTGTATTATGGTATTAACTATTTAATTATGCGATCTTTGATACATACCCATATGAAATTATGATAAATTATGTAGCCATATAGCTATTAGAATCATGGTATGGTATAACTATTCGATTATATAATTTTGAGTGCTTAACTATGTGCAAGTATAATGAATCGTTGGGCCTCTTAAGTATGTGACTTGTGACTAGTTGTGACCATTCAATTATGTGATATTGGGTATTTTATTATGGACAAGGATATGTTCGTGAGCTATGTTAACATATGAATGCACATGTATGATGGTGTTGAACCACTTGAGTATGTGAAAAGATGTGAACAATGACTTAGCCCTTGACTATGTGTGTAGAGTGTACATTAAACCACCGAGTTGAGTAAGCCAGTATGTGTCATGCTCTTTCCAACAACATTAAATAGGGTAACCTTAATCGTCATCCACTAATACATTAAACATGCATAAATACACATTAGGTGGTATCTAGTAGATGATTTAGTGTACAAATATTGATATTCATAGCCCATTTAATAATAATATTGTGAATTGATATCATTAGATTTATGTTGTATATGCTTAAGTAGATATCATGTATTATGAATATGTCATACCTTGATCTTAATATCTTTGATTATTGAGCCATGTTCTTAATTATCTTTGATTATTAAGTCATATAAAAACATGGCATACATTGAATGGATATGAGATTCTTGCATTATAATGAGTCATGATACATTAGCATTTGGAGCACAATTAGAATAGTTGGATAATTGGATGTTAGATTCTTGGGACTATGTAATTGGTCATTGATTATTGGATTCTTGTGACCATATGATCGATCGTTTACCTAGCATTGGGTTCTCCATCGTCAGGTCTGATCCTGGGTGAGCATTCTAGTTATGCAAGAGTCTCCATTACCAATGACGGGTGGGGAAGAGTTTGGCGACTCTACCTAGTGTCGAGCTGAGTAGGGTGACATGATTATAGAGTGGGAGCCCCAACCATCCAGGTCAGCTAGAGCGTGAACAAATGCGTCGCCAGCCCTCATTGTCAAGTTTAAATAGGATGATGCACATTAGCTTTTGATTATTGAGAAGCCCTATTGTTGAGGACGGGCAATGTATAAGAGGTGCTCATCATCATGTCCGAGTAAGATGCCATATTGTTGAGGACGGGTGGAGGGTGGAGATGAAGGGTAGATAGATCCAATGTGAGGGCATTACTCTATTGTTCGCATCCGATGTGTAATATTTAGTTTATGATAGAGATGACTGTGTTGGAGATTGTTACATTGGAGGTGGTTTGCATACTCATGACATTCATATTTGCATTATATCATGTTATATCACATTATATGAAGTCGCATTGCATACAAGTGTCCTATACACTCTATTATTTGTGTAGGTGATGTCATGATATAGAGTCATTGCACATATAAATATACTCACTGAGCTTTTTAAAGCTCATACTTTCTTCTATTATGTTTTTTAGGCTAAAGTAAACGACGGGAGTGGCATAGCATAAATTATATTAAATGTACTTTAATGTTTTATTCTTTTGAATTTCGTAATGTATTTATGTAATTTGAAATTTATGTATTCGTTGTACTTGTAAATGTTACATAGTTGAATAAAATTTTGGATATCACAGTTGAGGAAAACACTACCAACCGTATAACATACAAAAAAAAAAAATCCTAAGTTACATTTCAAAAGTAATGTTACGGGACTGAGCTCCATTTTCGAGACATAACATGCCATTTTTAATTGGGAATGTCATGGAAATATGATTGTAAATAGTTTACATTGATTTGGACATTCAAAGAAGAAAAATCTTGATAATTTTTTAAACTACACCATCAATTATCAAGAAAGAAATCAATTAAAAAAAGTATCATATTTCGAATAGGAAGATGAGTTCTTTCAAAAAAGAGGAGAATGATGCAGGCCCAATTCAATGGAAAAGCTCAAACTATGAACTAAGCCCATGATTTCCAAACCAATTGCATTTAAAGGTCTTTATAATACATGGCTTTGGAATATATTGTATGCATGGTAAAAAATAAAGAAATAATAGAACTTTACTATAGGTCTTGGGACAATTTTACATGGGTTAGGAACTTTATTTTGTCTTACAAAGATGTTATATACATTAGGAATCCATTTATGAAAGGCTGTTGTAATTTGTCTATATAATGACCCCATTTGCAATGAGGAAAAAATTTCAATCTTTGAGTTATGAAAAAAAATGCTTCCAACCTATGCCTAATCAAGTGATTCCCGGTTTATCAGTAACTTGTCTGGTTCATCAACAACATGTAGTTGCTGAAATTTTCAGTTTTAATAAGTTTGTTACTTGTGATTTTTTAACACTTCTAGTTAATAAAATATTTTTATTAACTTTTTCATAATTCATCATCAAGTCTTCTTTCATATTAAAAAATCTCATTCCATTATGAGTTTTGGAAAAATTACTAAAATTCTTGACGTACTAGCTGCCTAAAATCGACGATTTTCTAAATAGTTTCAAATCGTCCTAAAATCAACCAAGATTTGATGTTCTTTTCTTTATTTTTTTAACAAGAATCATAAAGATTCATTTTAGCTTTTGAATAATCTCAATTGAATTTTTTAACACGGGCACTCCACCCTACATACACCCATGCACTCACACCATAGTGCTTTTTTTATATCACAATGGATACTGGAACTCGTGACCTTGTGTTGAAATTCTTGTGAGTCTACCACTGAGGCATGAGTAAGTACCCTATCAATTAGAGTTATATTGACTATTTTGAAGTCTGCCTATTTAAATCCATTGCAGTCTATTATGACCGCTTCAGACTGCATCATTCAGTATCAGAGATACATCACCATGCTAATTGACTAGTGCAAAAACTAGGCCTATCTGCTTATTAATTAGTTGAGCCACACCAGTAACAACAATTTCTAACCGTTGAGAAATAGAAAAATACAAGTGCAGTCTACTTTTTTTCCCACACGCACTTACACACCACACATGCCTGCGCAGTCACACAACAATGGGTGCTTGAACCCATGTCCTCTCATTGTAACTCTTATGAGTCTACCACTGAGCTATAGTGTCGCAGGAAAATAGCTGATTTTTGTACAAGGTGGTCTTCATGATAAGGCCCATCTATTTCACTGGTCGGATCTCATGCACACATACAACGTTGGTAGTTATTCTGTAAGTGGACCACACACACACAGAGAGACACATGCACGCGCGCACACACACACACACAAACACACACACACACACACACACATATATATATGAGAAGTCTAAAGTCCAACTGGTTAGACTACAAGGTATGGTCCACACAGATAATGACTTCTAGCCTATTAAGTGCATTTGACATCCAAACCCTTGGTATAGGTTGGACACAACATGCCAATCACCTAGCTAGTGCAAAAACTAGCCCTATATCTACTTATCAGTTAGGCCACACTAGTAACAATAATTTCTAACCATTGATAAATAACAAACTACAAGTGTGGTCCACTTGATGAGTATATATAGCTGATTTTTGCACAAGATGGTCCTCATAATAAGGCTATCCTGTTGGACGGGTTGGATGTCATGCACACATGTAAGGTTGGCAGTTATTCCCTAGGTGGACCATAGCTTATAGTCCAACCTGTTGGACTTGAGACCTCTCTCTATACACCCACAGAAATGGTAAAGTGAGGTGAAGGGCCCCACCGTGATCTATGTTGGACATCCACACTGTGCATTTGGTGGGGGCCACCTAACCATGGAAGTTGGACACCCAAAAATCAGCCCAATCCAATCATCATAGGCCCAGTACCTGAAGAGGTTTTTAGATGGCCATATCGGCCCACATAGGTGAATTTTTTTAGGAATGTCATTGTCATGGCCGGCCGCACAGGAAAATAATTGACAGCCATCCTCATAAAATAATTGATAACCACCCAAAAACTAAAATAAAATACAATAAATAAAATCACGGGTCATATGGTGGTAGTATGTGGCTGATTTTTTGGTCTCAATTTAGTATCGGGGCAGACGTACAACACAGTCGGATGCCAAATAGGGACGTGGTTTGGCTACTTATGCTGCCAGTAGCTAGTGGCTACTAGTCGGTGCACTGCGGGCTCCACCATGATGTGTGTTTCATCCATGCCCTCCATCCATTTTTACAGATCATTTATGGCATGAGCCCAAAATTATATGTAGATCCAAATCTCATGTGAACCATATCACGAGAAATAGTGTTGATGGGCAGCCCACCATTAAAAACTTCCTGAGAGCCATAAAAGTTTTGGATCAAGCTGATATATGTCTTTTTCCCCTTCATTCAGGTCTACATGACCTAATCAATAGGTTGGATGTTAAATAACCATTACAGTGGGCTTATGAGGTTTTTAATCGTGGAAATTCACTCAACTACTGTTTTCCTGTCGTGTGGTCCACCTGTGATTTTAGATCTGCCTCTTTTTTTCTATCAAGCCCTAAAATGATCTTGAAAAATGGATGGACAGCATGGGTAAAACTCATATATCATGGTGGGGCCCACTGAGCAAGGACCAGTAGCTACCTGGTCCTTTGCCAAACCGCATCCGCCAAACATACTTCCTTGGGTGCGCCAAGCCTAACAATTGCGGAAGAATAAGCCCGACGCGGATCTGGTGGTGTCGTCCACACCACCCTGGGTGCGGTGTGATGATATGTTAAGGCGCTGAGGGCCCTACCTTGATATATGTGATTTATATCCAGGTCGTCTGTTCATTTTACCAGCTCATTTTAAGGCATGTGCTAAAAAATAAATTAGATCTGAAGCTCAAGTGGACCACATTATAGGAAATAGTAGTGATTGAACGCCCGCCGTTAAAAAGTTCCTAGGGCTAGAAAGCTTTTGGATCAAGCTGATATTTACGCAGTGGCCCTATGAAGGTTTCAACGGTTGGTGTCATTATCCCCACTGTTTCCTGTGGTGTGGTCCAGTTGAGCTTCGAATTGTTGCGCAGCACGCCAACAACGCCGGTGAACCGAGATCCAATCTCTGGTCTCACCCACAAACGATAAACAGGAAGAAAATAATAACTAGAAAAGAATCACACAAACCAACGATCCATAAGACAGAGATTTACGTGGAAAAACCCCAACAAGAGTAAAAAACCACGGCTGCAAACTTCACTATGAAGAAAAACGAAGTTACAAGCAATACACTTACCTTCTCTTATGCTCCCATGCACAGAGATGGCCCCTTTGCTAATCCTCTCGCCTTTTTCTCACCTTGGACGTGTAGAAGCCCTAATTCCTATATCTAATCCTGGTTTACACCCCTTTATATAGTAAACCCCACAATTAGAACACAAAATAGGAAACCCGCGTCTTAAGCCCGCGGCCGATCGGGCGCCCGGTCGTAACTGGGTCGGGCTCCCGGCCATTACAAAAACTTGTCCAGCAACCAAAAAGCATAATTCAGGGTATTATCGGGCGCCCGATCACTTTGACCGTCGGGCGCCCGGCTACTCACAAAAACAGTCCAGCGGACTGACGCCAAAACAGGATGAATTTTGGGTGCTTGGCCATTTGACCGTCCGGGCGCCCGACCATGGTCTGGTGTGGTTGTCTCCACACTCAACAATCTCCCACTTGGAGACAATCACCACATGATCCTTCGTCTTTTAACATCCGGAGAGCACCACCACCCAGTCTTCAAGCCTGAAGACCAATCAAAGCTGAACAGAGCTTCAGCTTCTCCCATGTGACCGCCTTGGTCAACATATCTGTAGGATTCTCACTTGTATGAATCTTCTCTAAAGCAATCGATCCATCTTCCAGTAACGAACGTATGAAGTGATATCTGATGTCAATATGCTTGGTCCTTGAATAAAAGGTTGAATTCTTAGCCAAGTGTATTGCACTCTGACTATCACTGTACAGCTTGCAATCTGCTTGCTTCTTCTCCAATTCTTCCATAAAACCTTGCATCCACACCATCTCCTTGCACGCTTCTGTAGCTGCAACATATTCTGCTTCCGTTGTACTAATGGATACTATCTTCTGTAACTGAGAGATCCAACTGACTGCAGCACTACCCAGGGTAAAGACATACCCTGTAGTGCTCCTTCTGCTGTCGATATCTCCTACTAAATCTGAATCGACGTAGCCTTGTAGCTTGATTTTCGATCTTCCATAACATAGCCCTACATCCACAGTACCTACCAGGTATCTGAGGATCCACTTCACAGCTTCCCAACGTTCCTTCCCGGGGTTGTTCATGTACCTGCTAACAACTCCCACTGCTTGAGCAATGTTTGGCCTCGTGCTAACCATAGCATACATGAGGCTCCTTATGGCTGACGCATAAGGGACTTTAGCCATGTAGTCCCGTTCCTCCTGCGTCTTAGCTCCTTGCTCCTTAGAAAGCTTGAAGTGGTTAGCTAATGAAGTACTAACCGGCTTAGCACCTCCCATGCTGAATCGATCAAGTACCTTGGCTATGTACTCTACCTGTGACAAAACCAACTTCTTGTTTTTCCTGTCACGCTTTATCCTCATGCCTAGGATTTGTTTTGCAGCTCCTAAATCCTTCATGGCAAACTCTCTAGACAGTTGTCTTTTGAGATCTGAGATGTCCTTCATGCTTGATCTGGCCACAAGCATGTCATCAACATACAGAAGAAAATGATATACGACGTATCAAACTTCTTTAAGTAGCAACAATGGTCTACATGACATCTCCTGTACCCGTTTCCCGACATGAAACTATCGAACTTCTTGTACCACTGCCTCGGGGCTTGCTTCAGACCATATAGACTCTTCTTCAGTCTACACACCTTGTTCTCCTTTCCTGATGCCACATATCCTGTCGGCTGATGCATATATATTTCTTTTTCAAGGTCTCCATGAAGAAAGGCTATCTTAACATCTAGCTGCTCTAGATGTAAGTCCTCTGTAGCCACTGTACTCAAGACCATGCGAATCGTAGACATCTTCACCACAGGTGAAAATATCTCTGTGAAATCGATACCTGCCTTTTGTTGGAACCCTTTCACAACCAGTTTAGCCTTATACCGTTTCGAACCATCGTGCTCCTCCTTCAGTCTGTAAAACCACTTGTTATGAAGAGCTTTCTTGCCCTTGGGTAGAGTCACTAGCTCCCACGTATGATTAGACTCAAGAGAGTCAATCTCATCTTCCATGGCTTGCTCCCACTTAACCCGCATATCTGACCGTGACGCCTCTTCAAAACACTCTGGCTCACCATTATCTGTCAGCACTAGATAATGTAAGGAGGGTGAATATCGGACCTTGAGTCTCCTCTCCCGAGTAGACCTCCTCACAACCGGCGTTTGCGGCTCTGCCTCATCATGCTCCTGTGCATGCTTAGCCTGTGGCACTGTAACACCCGTGTCCGGTAACTCTTCCAACTCTACGAATTCCTTCTCATCGGCCTTGTTCTGCTTTTGCTGCACACTATTCTTATGCATCACTTTTTCATTGAAGACTACATCCTTGCTTCTGATGATTTTTCGGTTCTCAATATCCCAAAACCAGTAACCAAAATCATTCTGCCCGTAGCCTATAAACGTGCACCTCCTGGACTTTGCATCCAGCTTGTTTCTGTGCTATGCATCAATGTGAACATAAAGAAGTGCAACAAAACACTCTGAGATGCGCAAGGTTCACCTCTTTTCCAGTCCACGTTTCTTCTGGTAGCCTACCATCCAATGGTGCTGAGGGACTTCTATTGATGAGATATATGGCAGTATTCACAGCATCTGCCCAAAAGGTCTTGGGCAACCCTACATGTAGCCTCATGCTCCTAGCGCGCTCAAGGATGGTCCTATTAATGTGCTTGGCCACACTGTTCTGCTGCGGTGTCCCCGAAATCGTTTTCTGATGTTTGATTCCATTTGTTGCACAATACTCCTTAAATCTCTTGTCACAGTATTCTCCCCCATTATCCAATCTGAGACACTTCATAGTTTTACCGGTCTCATTTTCTACCATAACCTTCCACTTCTTAAATACATCGAACATATCTGATTTGTGTTTTAAGAAGTAGACCCACAGTTTTCTACTAGCATCATCAATAAAAGAAATAAAGTAACGTGAGCCACCAAGAGATGATACCTGTGCCGGTCCCCACACATTAGTGTGTACAAGCTCCAACAGATGCGTCTTTGGAGCGCGTCCTGTCTTCTTGAAGCTAACTTTCTTCTGCTTACCATATATGCAGTCCTCGCAGAATTCCAGATCGATTGCCTTCAACCCTGTTAGCTTCCCCTTTGATAATAGCACTTTCATCCCCTTCTCACTCATATGTCCCAACCTATGATGCCATAACTGCCCGTTCATTCCATTTTATGCAACTGCGAGTGAACTATACGATCTGGAAGTCACATATAAAGTACCTTCCTTCTTGCCTCGAGATATAACCAAGGCGCCTTTTGTGACCTTCCGTGCATCGCTCGTGAATGTCGTCACATATCCAGTATCGGCCAACTGCCCCATTGAGATCAGATTCCGTCTCAGACTTGGTACATGTCTGACATCCTTCAGCTTAAAGACCGTTTCGTCTTTCTGACTTAAATGAACGTCTCCTTTGCCAACAATACTGTATGGCTCATCATCACCCAGGTAGACTCTTCCAAAGTTACCTGAGACATAATCACGAAGAACTTCTTTTGATGAAGTGGCATGAAACGAAGCACCCGAGTCTATAACCCAAGACTCATTACGCGCATCAAGAGACAAAATGAACGCTTTTGTGTCACTCTCCTCAGATAGATTCACTGAATCCTTTCCACCTTGAGAGCTTCCTTCTTGTTTCTTAAGCGCCCTGCAATTACGCTTCATGTGTCCCTTCTTCCCGCAATGCCAACACCCGTCCTTGTCTTTCGGTCCCTTGGATTTATTCCTCGACTTAGAACGCCCATGTTTATTGCTACCTTTGTTTGAAGATCTTTCTCTTCCTTCAACATTTAGAGCATTCCTGAATCCCCTGAAGTTCCTGATGCCTTCCTTCTAGATCTTCGCTTAGAATTAGACCGGCCACATCATCGAATTTCAACTTTGTAGATCCTGAAGAATTGCTCACGGCAATCACCAAATCATCCCAACTGTCTGGCAAACTTGACAAGATCAATAGGACCCTGACCTCGTCATCAAAAGTGATGCCAACGGATTCCAATTGGCTCGTGACTGTATTGAACTCGTTTAGATGTTCAGCCACGCCCCCACCATCTGACATCTTCATGTTGAATAGCCGTTTCATAAAGTGAACCTTATTTGACGCCGAGGGTTTCTCATACATCGTAGCCAAAGCCTGCATTAATTTTTTTGTGGTCTTTACTTTGGATATGTTGAAGGCGACGCTCTTAGACAAAGAGAGTCGGATCGTTCCTAAAGCCTTCCGATCCATTAAAGCCCATTCATCATCTGTCATCTTCTCTGGTTTCTTCTCTTTTCCTTCTAGAGGAATGTAGAGGTCCTTCTGATACAGATAATCCTCTATTTGTATCTTCCAGAAGGCAAAGTTTGAACCATTAAACTTCTCAATTCTAGTTTTTCCATCTTCTGCCATCGCTCCCAGTTGAACTAAACCAATAGCTCTGATACCAGTTGTTGCACAGCACGCCAACAACATCAGTGAACCGAGATCCAATCTCCGGTCTCACCCACAAACGATAAACAGGAAGAAAATAATAACTACAAAAGAATCACACAAACCAACGATCTACAAGACAGAGATTTACTTAGAAAAACCCCAACAAGGGTAAAAAACCAAGGGTGCAAACTTCAATATGAAGAAAAACGAAGTTACAAGCAATACACTTACCTTCTCTTATGCTCCCATGCACAGAGATGGCCCTTTTGCTAATCCTCTCGCCTTTTTCTCACCTTGGACGTGTAGAAGCCCTAATCCCTATATCTAATCCCGGTTTTACACCCTTTTATATAGTAAACCCCAAAATTAGAACACAAAATAGGAAACTCGCGTCTTAAGCCCGCAGCCGGTCGGGTGCCCGGTCGTAACTGGGTCGGGCACCCGACCATTACAAAAAATTGTCCAGCAACCAAAAAGCATAATTCAGGGTATTATCGGGCGCCCAGTCACTTTGACCGTCGGGCGCCCGGCTACTCACAAAAACAGTCCAGCGGACTGATGCCAAAACAGGATGAATTTCGGGTGCCCGGCCATTTGACCGTCCGGGCGCCCGACCATGGTCTGGTGTGGTTGTCTCCACACTCAACACGAATGTCTTTCATTTTTGTGATTATACCCTCAAAACGAGCTGGTAAAACGGATGGATGGCATGGATATAAAACGGATAGATCACGGTGGAATCCACATCGGCCAACACTAACACCAACTAATCCGCGTCCGAATAAGCCTACAGAGGAAAAAGAAATTCAGATGAATAGAAGATGGATAATTACCATAACAAGGGCTTTGATGTGGTCTTGTGTGAGGGGAATTCCAGCCGTGCGATCCTTCCGAATTTGCAACAAGACATTCACAAAGTCTTTCATACCCTCGTCAGCATCACCATCACCATCATCATCTTCCTTTGCATCTTCATGGTCGTTGACAATACCACCAAGTAGATCATCCCACTCCTTGAAATTCTTCTCTACCCTCTCATCTATGCCGTTAAACTTGCTAATCCATGCAAGCCGAGGGAAGTAGTCACCCACATGGAAAGCCCCCAGAAGCTCCAGAAGCTCCCTAAACAGCCTACGAAATCTCTTCCCACCATCTTCTCCTTCTCCTCCCACCATATACTTCTTCCCAAAAGCAACCCTACAGGTTATATCATTGTTGAGCAAAATGATCATTTCACTCAAATTCACTGGACCCATCATCGCGGATGACTGGATCTTCTTGATCATAAGGGCCACTTCCTCTTCTCTCACGGGCCGAAACGACTTTACCCGCTTCACGCTTAACAGGTGGAGGATGCACACCTTCTTCGCCTGCCTCCAATACTCGCCATAGGGTGCAAACGCTAGGTCTTTTCCGTACATGAGCCGCTTGGCCATGGAGATTGGTGGCCTGCTTGAGAAGGTGAGATCGTGGGTGCTCATGATCTCTCTGGCCATGTCTGCTGATGAGACCACGAGGGTGGGTATGGGGCCCAGTTTCAAGAACATGAGTGGGCCATGAACTTTAGAGAGTGCATGGAGGGAGCGATGGGGCAAGGAGCCGAGCTGGTGGAGGTTGCCAATGATGGGAAGCTTGAATGGTGAAGGAGGAAGGTTGGTTAGTTTTCTCTTCTTGTGGCGGAGAAAGACGAAGAGTAGAATTGAGAAGAGAACGGCGACGAGGAATGAATGCGTGATGCTCATATCGTGGCCTTGCTGCATTACTGACATTCTACGATCTTCAGTCCTACTTCCTCCGCTCTTTTTATCTTTTACTAGCGAGGCGGTGACTGGCCAGTCCACACACGCATCTACCAACTCTACACGTGCTAACTTTCTGTAGACACGCGAACTGCTGCCCAACTTAAGTATACCATGCCGCAGGAAGAGTCCTGGGTCCAGGCAGGGGCTCTGTGGGGTCACCGTGATGTATAAATTTTTTTTTTTCCATACAGTCTATCTATTTTGAAGGATCATTTCAGGGCGGGAGCCGGAAGGTGGCAGATCCAAGGATCGAGTGGACCATACCACAAGAAGCATGGTGATAATAATTCCCGTCCCTGAGGGTGCGGATCGTCTTATGTAGAAGGCATAGGGAATTCCTGTTCGGGTTCTCATTGGCATACATCAGTGCCTATCACACTTCACACTAGAAATACTTTACTTTCCATTTATAAACTTCAGCCGCATGGACATATTTTTCGGACAAAAATACCATTGGTGAATTGACCCGTGTATTGGGTGAATTTTAGGAATCCACCCAAATCCACTGTCAATTACACCAAGGGTACTTCTGTCCAAAAAACACATCCCTATAGCTGAAGTTTAGAAATGGAAACTAAATGAGAAATTTCCAACCGTAAACCTCTCTTTTGACCATTATTCCCAGCTAAACCTCCACTATTTTTGTTTCCCAAAGTAAATTTCACCTGTACGGATTGAACATTTTCAGACGGAAATACCCCTGTTGTTAGGATTTATTCCTACCTCTCAAAAACCTAATTTCTCTTCCTTTGTTCTTCTTTTATATCAAAAACTCATTTTTTTTCTCTCATCTGTAGCAAAAAAAGCATTCTCTCTTTAGTTTTGAGATCGGTTTTCACTCCAGAGTAGTAAAGAGTTATTTCTTCAACTCATGTTTCATTGGAAATGAGGCTGTGGTGTGGACCAGGTAAGAACGAAGAATGTGAAATTTTTTTCTCAACGAATGCGTTTTTTGTTTTTAATAATCAAGTAGGATCTTTGTTTTTTCACAATGAGTTTTTGCAATATTCGAGATCTCGTTGAATTTCAACGAGCATATTGATATTTCAAAGAGCACAGTATAAATGTTAGGACATTCGAAGATTCATGATAGCTGTGCTCTTTGAATTTTACATTGTGCTCTTTGAATTTTACAGTGTGATCTTTGAATCTTACACTGTGTTATTTAAATTGATGTGCTCTTTGAATTATACATTGTGCTCTTTAAATTTTACAGTGTGCTCTTCGAATTTTACACTGTGCCATTTGAATTGATGTGCTTTTTGAATTTTACACTGTGCTCTTTGAATTATACACTTTGAATTTTACACTTTACACTTTGAATTGTTGTGCTCTTTGAATTTTACGCTATGCACTTTGAATTGGTGTGCTCTTTGAATTTTATATGAGACACTTTGAAATGCTCTGTTTTTTCAATTGTTGTGCTCTTGCTCTTTGAATTTTATACTGTGCACTTTGAATCGCTATGCTCTTTGAATTTTATACTCTTTAAATTTTATTTTAAAGGTGTGCTCTTTAAATTTTACAACGTGCTCTTTGAGTTTTGAAAGATGAACGAGTAATCGTTGAAACTGTAATAAAACTATTGTACTCTTTGAATTTTAAAAGAATATTATTTGAAATTTGAAAGAGAATTAATTTCATTGTGTTTCTTCATAGATAATAGCTGCTAGAATTATCGTATACTCTTATGGTGGAGACTTAATATGTGAAAATAATTCATACATGTATAAAGGTGGAAAATCGAAAAGTATTGCTTTTGAGTATCAACACTACATATGATGATCTTCTATCTAAAATCTACAGGATCATTAAGACTACACAAAATGATCATGATATTAATATGAAAGTAATATACCCATGCTCAAACCAATTAATCCCTCCATCTGAAATTGAAGACAATGAAGATGTGCGAGTGTTCTTGGCAGCACAATCGGAGCATTCGAATATATACATGCCTTTAATAATAGAGACAGTGCGGCGCATTAATGAGACCATCCACGAAGACCCTGTTGGTTGTAGTGGCGTTGAACATGATGTCGACATTCAACATGATGCCCTTGGGATGATAAATCTGTGTGAAGAACATGAAGAACATGGCATTAATGGAGCAGCTGACCTTAGCCTGAAAAGTGAATATATAGTATCACCTTCGCCTACAAAAGTACATGTGACTTCTTCGTCATCTTTGCCTATAAGTGGAAATGTGCCTTCATCATCACCTTCGCCTACAAAAGCATATGTGGAGTCATCCTCACCTTCTCATATAAGAGTACATGTGACTTCGTCCATACTATTACTTAAAAGAGTACATGTGTCTACATCCTCATCTTTACCTACAAGAGGACATGTGTATTCATCATCACTGTTACGTACAATAGGACATTTGCCTTCGTCACCCGAACCGCTTCAAACATCAAACTTCATAGATGTTGAATTTAGTGTGCCTTTCGAAGATGAAGCATTCGTCAATGCGGATTTATCAAAATATAATGGATCGCTGAATGAGTTGAATGAGATAGCTGTTAGACAAATATTTAAGGACAAGAGATGGTGCCAGTATGTGTTGAGCCAATTTGCAATGAAAAATCACTTCCAATATTAGGTGTGTTTCGAAGATAATTGTGAATGGAGGGTCCATGCATTTAGGGTAAATGATGCTGAACATTCAACCCAGGAACAATGACTGTCGTGCTTGTTAACTCACAGACAAGTAGTTTCGAGAGATGTTTTGTAGCTTTCGGACAGTGCGTAAGAATTTTTCAAACTTATCTACGAAGGGCGTTAGCCATTGATGCGACTCACCTAAAAGGTAAATACAAGGGTGTTCTATTTGTTGTTACAACCCTGGATGGTAATAATCAAATTGTACCAACACCATTTGGTATCGGGAAATCAGAGAACAGCAACAATTGAAAATGGTTCCTTGACAACCTCAATTTTACGTTAGGGTATCTTCTAGGACTTGTGATATTATCAAACCGACATAAAGGTTTAAAGAAAGAAGTCCCCGAAGTCTTCCAATACGTAACACATGGCTATTGTGCCTATTGTGGACCCTCGCCGTTCCGCGCTCCCGGACGTCCTCCCTTTCCTTCCGGAAAAGAAGAAGGGGTGCGTGCGCGTGAATCGCCGTTTGTGCCACTGGCTTGCCTCGTTCTCGAGGGCTTTGTTTGGTTGTCGTGTTAAGGTGGATGTGTTTGGATGAGTTTGTATAAGACCAGAGTCGCCACTAGCCAGTTACTTCGAATCTACAGTTGGCTAGACCCCATAGAAACGTAAGAGAAAGGGATCTGGAGATTCCTTCCTCTAAAATGACTCCTTTTGATTCGCGGTCAGAGATTCGAGGTAAGGGATCACGGTTACAGGGTGGGAAGAGGTTAAGCACCCCACACACTGCCCGTACCAAAGTACGGTCTCTACTTCACAGAATCGAACTAATACTTGAAAGTCTGATTTAATCCTCATACATTCTCATGGATGACATGATGCATGAATGCAGGTCTGAACAGTAAGAGTTTCTGATGGGCAGGTTTCCATTAACAGGCAAGCCCAGAGCATACGCTCGAACTGACAGGTGCTTTATGCGAGATGCATGCTGTGTGTTTGAATAATCAAAGTGCTTGTAGTGACAGATGCGTGAATGCAGGTCTGAACAGTAAGAGTTTTTGATGGGCAGGTTTCCATTAACAGGCAAGCCCAGAGCATATGCTCGAACTGACAGGTGCTTTACGCGAGATGCATGCTGTGTGCTTGAATGATCAAAGTGCTTATAGTGAAGCAGGGGGGTTGGAAGAAAAGTAAATGTTACACTTATGCTAGATGCGAATGAGATGATGCTGGTAAAGAGTAATAAAATGGACGGAGGTGTCGCAAGGGTCGGCTTCGAGTGGCTGGATCAAGACTTGGATGGCTTGGGAGGCTTGGACCAGGGCTAGACTCTTCTCACTTGGGCTCTCCTTGGTGGAGGAATGGGCTAAAGAAGGATGGAGGTGGGCTCGGGACTCTCGGACTGAAAGGAGGGGAGGTGGATGTCGAATGTGAAGGAGAGATGGGGTATTTATAGCAGCGGGCGGTGGCATTCTGTGTAAATAAGTTTGGGCAGCACCTAGTGGGCTGCCCATACGAACGTTCTCGGGATTCAGTGGGCAGTACGGACATGCTCCGGGGCTGCTGCTTGGAACTCGGTGAGTTGACTGGGTTTGGGCGATGGGTTGACACGATGAGTTGACTCAGCGGGTTGACTCGGCGATTTGACTCAGCGGGTTGACTCGCCGAGTTTGACTTTTTAGGACGTTTTGGACTGGTTTTTCTTATGGGGTGTTTTTTAGGCTGATGTTTAGGGGCGAGTTGACTGGGTTCAGGCTTGAGTTGGGCTATGGATTGGGGCTTACAAGTGTGAGTTTGGCTGAGTTTGAACATGGGATTTGGGGGTATGGTCCTCCATTCATCCAGCTACCTCTACCAACAATGTAGCTGATGGTGGGGTGTCTACAGATGCCCCTCTTTGGCAGAGGTTGCATGCAACCGAATGCCAAAGCGAGTGGACACCCCACTTCTGACCCAGTCATTCATAGATGATGGTCTGAAATCTTTGCTTGCCTTTGCATTTGTGCTAGTTGATCGTCTAGAAATTGATAACTCGCACATACCGCGGGAGTTTGGAGAAAACGTTGCGATTGTCCCTGCAGTTTGCTGCAACCTGGGTACCCAATCGCAACCCTTCCATTCCCGATCGGTACTGACATCGGAAAGGTACAGCAGAACCTCTGCGTCGTAGTCTTACGAGGATACTGACCCTGAGATTGATTGTGATTCTTTCCCGGATCACTCCAGGAGTAATTGTTTCGCTTAACTGTTAAAGTGGTTAGCTGCCCTGCGTCATGTATTCTTATAGGATTCTACTACGCCGACTTGAAATCAGTCAAGGTACTTCAGGCATCCACGCCTAGGTATGTGCGGGTGGACTCTTTCCACCCAATCTGCTTGTTTCGATGCTTGGTTTGCAATTCATTCTTTCCTCGATTGTGGTTTGGAATTTTTGTTGTCCTTTGTATCTGAGTCAGTTGATTGTTTGGAGATTGATAACTCGCACATACCGTGGGAGTTTGGAGAAAACGTTGCGATTGTCCCTACATTTTGCTGCAACCTGGGTACCCAATCGCAACCCTTCCATTCCCGATCGGTACTAACATCGGAAAGGTACAGCAAAGCCTCTGCGTCGTAGTCTTACGAGGTTGCTAACCCTGAGATTGATTGTGTGATGTTTTCCCGAATCACTCCAGGAGTACTTGTTTCGCTTGACTGTCAAAGTGGTTAGCTGCCTTGCGTTATGTAGTCTTACGGGATTCTACTACGCCAACTTTGAATCAGTCAAGGTACTTCAGGCATCCACGCCTAGGTATGTGCGGGTGAACTCTTTCCACCAAATCTGCTGATTTTGATATTTGGGTTACAATTCATCGTTTCCACCTGGTCAAATGGTTTCTTTGACCGAGTCTTTTGGCTTTCATCTTTTCGTATCTTGGCATGTGGTACGATCGCACTGACACTGGAGTTCAGTTCGACCGTACTTTGAGTATATTGGATCCGATGGTCTTCGGGGAAACCGCGAGACATCGGGTCTTATTGGATTTTTGCGTCGGCTCCTACCCAGAGATATGGAAGATCTCCTGGTGTTTTGGAAGCAGAATGCTCTACTGGGAAAATGTTTTTTGGATTTTTGAAAAGATACCCACTCTGGGGAGTAATACTCCGTGGGGTTTTTATTTGCAAATAAGAATATTTTTTTGTCTTTTTGAAAAGGAAATCTGGCTTGCACGTGCCTCCACTAGGGGTGTCGTGGGGTCTTTGGCTAGCCGACTTTTATTTTGAAAGCAGGTAAACATGATGATTGATGCGATGCATGGGGATGCATGGAGATGCATATTTGATGATGAATGTTTGGCTCATTCTCTTTCCATTCGATGATTTTGCTTTTGCTGGAGATGCAGAGAACTTTGAGCTTATTGCTCCAGGGTTGTGCTCCCCTGGGGATTTCTTTTTTGATACGGATGTTTGGCCAGCGGGTTGGTTAAGATCCTGACCCGTGGTCGATCAGGTCCATCGTCCCAAGATGCTGTTTCTTTGCTAATGGGAATGGACGAAGGATGTTATCAGAATTCAAGATGTTCTTCTGTGAATGGATGCGATTGAGACGGTGCTTGGTCGCTTGTTTTGGTCAAGATTTCAATTTGCGGGCGATCGGATCCGTCATCCCAAACTGCGAAATGAGTGAGCGGAATTCGATACTCCTGAAATGCATTGCTGGGGATAGTGACAAGTTTTGTGATTTTTGCAAATATTTGGTTCGAATCTTTACCTGAGTCAGGATAAGGATCGGTTATTGAAAATAAAGGAAATATTTTTATGATTTTGAAAATATTTGATTTGAAAGCAAGGGAAACATTTTCTATGATTTTGAAAATATTTGATTTGAAAGCAAGGGAAATATTTTTTGTGATTTTGAAAAGGTGATTTTGCAATGTTTTGGTATTTTTTTATTTTTCTGAAATGCAGGGAAATGTGTGGAATTTTCATCCACTTCCAGCTTCTACTGCTGGTAAGGCACCCGATCCATTTTACGTCAGCGAGCAAGACGAGTCTCACACAGTTAAGTGCCGTAGTTTTACATCTTCGGATGAGGAGATTTGAGGGTTTTCAGTCAACACACCCACAAAGTTGCCTGTTCCTCATGTGCAATGCACATAGACTACGTATCGTCCGACGGACTCCTTCGGCCACAGAATGAGCCACATCCTCACATTTCCCTTTGTCAATCCAGTTTGGGCCCTTACGTTGCTCACAATTCCATGAGGGTGCGCTCCACCTCCCAACTGCCTTAATCCCCTTCATGAGTTTTAGGAACAGGGAACATCCGTCAGATTCAATAGGGACTTCCAAATCAAGGTTGTCTATCACGGTGCGTTCAACACGAACAGGATTGCGAGGTTCTACCCGCCTCAGCCCTTACCTGTTTAGAAGACTCAGGACACCCGTACGATCAAGTGTCAGCCATGTCTAGGACATGTTAGGAAAGAAAGCCCCCGAGAAGTTAATCCTAGTGTAGTTTTAGGTCTTCGGACCGCTGGGGATAAATTTGTGCAGTTGAAATTGATGGGGATTTTTTTTTTTGTTTCTTTGAAAAGGTTCCAGACTTCAACTCAAGTGATTGAGATTGATACTTATTTTTATGGAAAGCTCAAAATCTTTTTGGTATTTTGGAAATGATCAGGGTTATCGAACCTTGATCCGAGCGGTCAGGGCCGATGCCGGTTTTTGTTGAAAGCGAGAAAGGTCCCCCGAGAAATTAATCCCAGTGGAGTTTAAGGTCTTCGGACCAAAACTTTGTACAGAATAGGGCAACACATTTTTTTAATTTTTTTGAAATGATCCAGGTCATCAAATCTTGGCCTGAACGGCTGGGATCGATGCTGGTTTTTATTAAAAATCTCTCGGGATATTGATCTCGACGTAGTTTAAGGTCTTCGGACCAAAACTTTATACAGAATAGGGCAACACATTTTTTTATTTTTGAAAAAGGACTGGTGTCAGCGGATCTTGATTCGAATGATCAAGACTGCTACCGATTTTTATTGAAAATTCATCGGGATCTTGATCCTGACGTAGTTTAAGGTCTTCGGACCCAGAATTTAGGAGCGAGACTGGTAATACGTTTTTTTGTGATTTTTGAAAAATGTTCGGTGTCGTTGGATCTTAATTCAGACGACCAAGACCGCTACCGATTTTTATTGAAAATCTCTCGGGATGTCGATCCCGACATAGTTTAAGGTCTTCGAACCCAGAATTTACACGCGAGAGGTCTGGAAATGCATAGACAGATCTTTTTTGCTTTTTTTTTTCTTTTTTTTTAGAAGATTGTCCAGAGTCATCGGATCTTGATTCGAACGATCATGACCGATGCCAGTTTTTATTGAAAGTCCCTCGAGTTCTTGATCCCGACTTAGTTTAAGGTCTTCGAACCAAAACTTTACAGTAGGCAGCAATCAAGGTTGGAAATTCTGGGGATTCTTCTTAGAATGGTTCAGATCATCAGGCCATGACTTTGGATGGTTGAGATCACTGTTTGACCAAGTCAACTCTTTTTCTTTTTCTTAAAGATTCCATGAAACTTTTTCCACATTATCAAGCCAATTTCTCCCCAATTTCTCACAAGATGAGATTTTGGTGAGATTTCTTACTTTTTCTCACCCTTCTCTTCCATCACTTCATTCTCACATGGAGGTACAAGATTCACTTGCAACCACCCTCCCAAGGAGGAGTTCTTCCCAAGGAGAGAGGGTGAGGGGTCGTTTCAATTAGGTGGGAGGGAGGACGCCCCCCTGGGTGCCGCCTAGACCGTCTCTGCCCACTGGTCTTTCCAGTGGGTCGGGTAAAGGGGTGCCCTCTCCTTTTCTATATAACATGGGGCACCCTTGGCCCCTCCAACATGCAATCTCTCTCTTCTCCCTCTTATACTCTCTCTTTCTTCAAGTTTTTCTCTTTCTTTTGGTGGTTCTTTGCCCTTTTCAAGTGGTGGGCCTTAGTGAAGCTTTGTGACAGCAAGGTGGTCCCCCTTTGGTGAGTGGTAAAGGTATGGACCGCTCCCTTTTCTCTCTTGTCCTTTTCCTTCTTCATTGTCTCTTCTCATGTCTCTTTTCTTTTCTCCATGCAGCTATTCCAAAGGGAGTGAAGGTGGGCCCAAGTATTTTTGGCCTTTTTCTAGATCTCCAATCTCTTATAAAGGTGGTGCATGGAGAAGGGCATTGCAAGCTTCCATTTCATTCTTTCTTTTCTTCTTTCACACTCCCTTCATGTGTATGTAAAGGGTAATTTTGCCATGTCCATCAAGTGTGCATGGCAAAATATCCTATCTTTCTTTATGGGAGTTGGGCCTCTTTTCATGTGTATCAAATGGGCTCAAAGTGAAGTCATGGCCCTTAGTGTATTTGATGGGCCCAACACTTCATTTTGGGCTCCCTCATGCTTTCTTGCCCTTGTCATTTTTCCTTAGAGCTTTCTTTTCTTTTCCATCTGCTTTTCAAGGTTTGAGCCCATGGGAATGGTAGGGCCCACCTCAAGTTTTGGGCTTGTAGAGCTCACTTAGGGTGGCCCCATCTTTCTTCACATGTGTATGGACAAAGGTGACTAGCCCATTCTTCACTTGGATCTCAAGTGGGCTAGATTTCTTAGTTGGGCCCTTATGGTCAAGTGGCCCAAATCTTCCATCATTTCTTGATTATGATGTACATCCTTGTACACAAAGTGTGGTGGGTTCCTTAGAATTTTTCCATATGAATGGGCTTTTGGGCCCTCATTGAAACTTGTGCATTTCTTTCGACCATGTGTGCACCACTACACTTTGTTCATGTATGATTTTTTCCTTTCATGCTTTTTCTTTTGATGGATGGAGGACTTGAGTTACTTGATCATCTACAAGTCCCATGAGTGAGTTGTTTCAACCATCTCACTAAGTTCAAATGGTTTTCCCATGTAGTAGGAAAGTGGTTCTCAAGAGTTTCCTTTAGTGTTATCAATCTCAAATGGATGATTCCTATTCAAGTGAGCTATCCATGCAACCATAGCTCCTTGAACTTCTCTTGGGGTGTTTGGTGGGTCATCCACCATCATTCTCAAAGATGAGTGATTTTTTTTATGAGAAAGAATGATACCCATAAGTTGCCCAATTTTGTCCCATGCTTTGGGGCATTTTGGATTTTGATCTTCAAGTAGGCTATGTATATCATTCTTAGCCATTTTCATGATGGTTGGGTGACTCATCAAGCCATGCCTTCTTGTGCTCAAATGGTCCCCTTTTTTGTAAAGAAATTGGTGCACATAAGTTGCCCAAACTTGTCCTTGCATGGACATTTCCAACTTTGATTCTTCATGTGGGCTATGTGCATCAAATTTTTACCATTAGCTTCGTTAATTCATATGTTTGTGGGTAGACCACCATTTTGTACTCTCACCTCAAAACTTTCATCAAGATGATGCACATAGGGTTGCCCATGGTTAGCTCATGAATGGGTCCTCATGTTCTTCAAACGGGCTATGTGCTCTCTTCATTCCGTTGAGATGAGGCACTTGGGTTGCTCTTGGGGACCCATTTCCTTCCTATTCCCCGCTTGTCCATGTACATGTGTAAAAAGATGAGAACATCTTAGATGAGGATCATAACCTTGATAGGGAAAGTGAACCAAACCTTGGTCACACACGGACCTTAAAGAGAGTTTTCTCATGTGAAGTTGGATTCTTATCCATTTGATCTCATGGCACTTGCGTGCATTTGTTGTCCAAAATGTGTCCTTGAATGATGGACTTTCCTTACCTAGGTCATGGCATGCAACCTTCTTTAAGGTGGGCCTTGCCTTCTTTGTTGGGCTCAACACATGTCCTAGGTAACACGTGGAGTTGGACTTTGGATTTTGCATTTGAATGTGTGTCCAATCCCATGGGTTTCCTAGATGATAATTTGGATTTTAACAGGTAAAGGATAGGGACTTACCTTACCAAGCTTGTAGGATTCAATGGTGGATGGTACAAGAGGACGTCGAGTGATTGATGAAGATGATCCAGCCTTCACTATCCGCCGAGGGGCCCATATGTGTTCCTTGGCTAAGGAGCACCAACCTCTTCCCTCCATCAAGGGTCGAGGTACCAGAGATCATTGGGATGACTGGGTGAAACACCCACAGCCCTTGCTTGAACGAGTTTTGGCTAACCCTCCTTTTGCTGGCCTCCTTACCTTACACTTCCATAACAACAATGCCAACCGCATGCTGCTTGCAGCTCTTTGCAAGAGGTGGCAGGATGAGACCCACACCTTTCAACTCCCTTGTGGCGAGTGGGGAATAACTCCCCTAGATATATATATATATATATATATATATATATATATATATATATATATGCAAATTAGCTTTCCATTTCATGGGGCAGTTTTTCCCCATGTCGGCTCTCTTGCTCCCATCACTTCCACTGACTGGCTACCGCTTGTCGGTGACGTCCCACCTGAGGATGAATTCTAGGGCCATCAAGTAAAATTGCGATGGTTCTACAACACCTTTGCAACCGTCACCCCTACTACCGAACTAGAGGCCCTCCACAAAGCACGAGCCATGATTGCTTATGCCTTCGGGTTCTTCCTTTTCTGTCACGCGAACGAGAGGATCGATCCTAAATTTCTTCGTTTGGTTGAGGATCTTTACCATCCCTACAATTGGAACGGGGCTATCTTGACTCATGTTTTCTTGGGTTTGGATAAGACCACTTGGAATAGCCGGTCCTTCACAGGTTTCTGGCCTGTCGTAGAGGTATTCTTTTTAACCTTCCCTGGAGACACTTGCTTTCTTTCTTTTTCTGACCGTTATGTGTGCCCTTGCCTAGACTTGCTTTTATGACCATTTTGCCATCTCGCGCCGAGGATACGAGATGACATTGAGCCGTCTCTGTATCGCCACATGTACTGGCATCAGCAAAATCATCAACGGAACTCTCGAGTCTCTGGGGACAACTGGCGTGGTGATATAGACGGGTTGACCGTTGAGGATGTAAGTATCTTGCTTTCCTTATCCCTCGTGCTGCTCTGTAACTAATTGTGATGACCTTATTTGCTGTAGTTTGCTCGGATGACATATGCCAACTTTCCCCTTTACTACACCCCTCAGCATGTGGAGGCATATGATTCTTCATGCCTCCGGATCATGCTTTCTGATGCTGAATCATTTCAGTGGTATTTGGGTGAGAAGCTGCTTCGACAGATTACTGGGGTGGCTCGAGTCCCTTGTTCCACACCTCCTCCGGCTGCTCAAAGCCTAGCTGATGCTCTTGTGGGCCAGCCCGGGTTTCGTTTCACGATCCCGGATCGTGACTATGACGAGTGGTACTTGTTGTACGGCCAGGGGCCTCTGCTTCCTCCGCTTTATGTTCCAGGGGGTCGTCGTAGATATGCTGGCTGATCAGTGACAGCTCCTTTCATGGATCTTCATCGTCAAGAGCGGGACGAGAGGAGGGATGACGACGACTACATTGGTGACTTGTAGCCTGCTTTTGTATTCAGCTTGCTTGATGTATGACCTTCTTCTTTTTGCTTTTACCCTCTTCTATATCAAAATCTTCTGAATGAATATACAACCTCTGACTTGTCTCAAATTACTTGATGATGCCTACATGTTCTAAATGATTTGTGGAAGATGAGACTTCTTAACTGCATGGATGATGACTTGAACGGCTCAGATTGCTTGATTTGGCCCTGTGGGCCCCTTTCAGACCTCAGCTTTGCTTTGGAGCACTTTTTCTTGATGTTTTGTGAGGCTAAGAAGGCTTCTCATGGTGTGGATGATGACTTGAACGGCTCAGATCGCTTGATTTGGCCTTGTGGGCCCACTTGATGATCAGATCTTGGGTTCTGGCCCTCTTTCTTAATGATCAAGCCTTCGATATTGCTATTTCATGACTCATGCAAGCTTTTTCATGGTTTAGATCATGATGATCTAGTCTTTGAACGACTCAGATTGCTTGTGGGCCCCTCTTGATCAACTTTCCTTCTCTTTGACCCGATCAGGCCCATGTTGGCCGCATTACTTCCTGATTTGACAGGTAGGGTATCTTCCAAATGATTCTGATCAACCTCCAAGGAAATTTGGAGTGTATTGGAGCCTTGGGCGGCCCTCAGGGTGCCATCTGCTGATGTGGACTATCAGCCTCACCTACCAAGAACTGTGGAGCCAATCCCGCGGAGAGAGAGGGAGTGCGTCCATACGGGCGGCCCACAGCGGGCCGCCCAAGGCTCGCCTCTTGTGTGGTCTGGGCTGGATCTGGTTCGGACATTCCCTTCTGTCCACTGCTCCTGTCCCCACCTTCTTTGTACTGCAGAATTCGATTCTAGCCATGAATCCTCTTTTCTCTTTGTCTTTTCTCTTCATCTTGTCTTCTTCCTATTTTGTCCTTTCTTGGGCAGCCTTTGATGGTGATTTGGGGGCCATAGTGGGAGAGGTTCGTGGGTCCCACACTCCAGCAATTGGTGAAGGCTTTAATGATGGAGAGATTTCTTTAATGGATGGTAGAGATGAAGCATTGAATAGGGGCATTGATGATGGATTATGGGTGGTTGTTGGTGGAGCTTTGAATGGACCCATTAATGGCAGCCATGCTGGAATTTCGGATTTGAATGAGCCATTGATTATGGGGGAAATGGATGGTATGGATGGGAAGATGAGATGGGACATAGGTGGGGCTATACATCCCTTGAGTGTGGGCCACATGGATGATGTGATTGATTGTGGTGATGGGGCTATGATGGACATAGATGGGCCGATTTCATGTTTGAATGGTATGGATGGTTCAGATTATACCTTTGACAGTTTGGATGCTCTTGATGATGGACGAGATGTGCGGCACACTTGCTTGGGTGGACTTGATGTGATCATTGATGATGTCCCCCTGATGATGGATGGTGTGGATGCCTAGATGATCCCTTTGATTGGACAGGATGATGATTGGATTCACGACTTCATGTTGGAGAGGGCCGCAGGTCCAGATCTGACCGTGGATTCTTCGATCGGGGTTGCCGGGACTCTTCTTGATGGTTCAAATGCATTTTTTTGACGGTCAGATTGGTCAGGATGCCACGATGTGTGGTGTGATCTTTGCTGATAGCTCTTTTGATGGAGAGTATCGTCCTTCTCTTGATCGTCGATCCTTTGCGCACTCCGTTTATGAGGTGGGCGAGTCTTCTCATGCGGTTGAGGTCGTAATAGTTTCAAACAGTGATGTGACTATATCAGACATAGCCGTTACTGGGGACATGTCAGGGGCTGTTGAGTCTGCAGAGGTCCCAGCTTTTTCTCCTCCTTCGCCCGTTGATCTTCCGATCCTTGATGAGCTGTCATTGATTTCTAGGCCTTTTGTTCTGGATGGGATTCCTGTGAGGACTTGTCAGCTACTTCCTCGTCCTTCTTGCTCACCACTACTGCTTGCTTGGCTTGATAGTTTGTCAGCTTATAAGATTCGAGACTTGGAGTCGTATGGTTTTGGCGGCCTGATCCATATGGCTAGAGTTGACATTGACTGGAGGATGCTCGGGGCTACACTGATTGACTGGGTCCCCTCGTTGAACTTGTTTGCGTTCAACGACATGGAGATGGGACCTTCTTTGGAGGAGCTTGCGCGCTTGACCGGCCTACCTTGGGATTATACTCAGTATTTTTCGCCGAAGACATTGTCGAAGATTGCCACACCGCAGAATTGGTTCGGGATCCCCTATCTTGTTCGGCTTGTAACTGCCGGCCAGGATGCTGTAGTGTTCTCCTTGGATTTGTTGTATGATCTTTTTTCGGGTCCTCGGAGTGTGGCAGGGTCTCTACTTGCTCGGAATGCACTGATCTTTTGCTTGATAACTGAGGTGCTGTTCTTGGGATGGCGGAGGTCTCAGACTCCTTTGCTTTTCGAGGTGATGAGCCGAGTTATTTGACAACAGGGGATCATTTCTCTCGTCCTGGTAGAGTTGTTTAATGGGCTGACTGACTGTGCCCTGGGCCGCACTCGTGTCCTTCGCGACTGCTGTGCATTTCTTCAGGTA
Organism: Liriodendron chinense; assembly: GCA_003013855.2. Lineage (NCBI taxonomy): Eukaryota > Viridiplantae > Streptophyta > Magnoliopsida > Magnoliales > Magnoliaceae > Liriodendron > Liriodendron chinense. Next base: position 260,330 of record PVNU02000916.1, on the reverse strand, counting down.
TCTTTTCTGCGCCTTTCTTTTCTTATCTTTTTGGGAATTAATCTGCTCTAGCTGAATTTCTCCTCTTTCTTGTGATCAGGTCTGGCTATGGGAGCGTCTTTCGCTGACTGTTCTTGTACCATTTCCTGTCACCTGTCGCCTAGACCTTATGCGACACATCATGGAATTTCTTCCTCATACGGCTAGGATGAGTGAGTCCTTGTATCACAGGATGTTTGCTGAACTTCGTGACTGGAATGTTCGTTGGGAGTCATCCTGGCTTTCACTTCCTCCAGTGCTTTGCGATGCGCATCGCCTTCCTCTGATGCTGGTAGGCTTTCGATTTTACTTTTCTTACTACCCTATCCGGTTCCTGCGGCAGTTCGGATATGAGCAGGATGTTCCTCTTTTTGCTTTCATGGGTATCGGGCGTCGAGCACTTCCATCTAGAACCTCTGACTTTAGGACTCGGGTCGATGGAACCTGGGCGAGTTACTTGACTGCCGATTTACTTGGTTTTGAGCTGCGGGCTTTTCCGATGGCGACCGCCCCATATCAGTACTGGGTTGCTGAACAGTCTTTGTATCGACGTATCCCTTGCTGGCACCAGACTGCCGATGAGAATGAGCAGGATATCCTTGGAGATGCCGGCTCTTCATCTGGTTCATATGAGCCTTTTGAGGAGTGCCCATTCATCGATCCTGGTTTCCTTTTGGCCACTCATGGCCATTTGTTGTCTGAGATTTCCGCACTTCGGTATCATTGTGAGATGATGTAGAGGAGATTGGCTGCCTATCAGAGGTTGTCTGATGAGGAGACAGCGGTCTGTATCCTTGAGCAAGATGAGGTACATTACCTGCGTATGGAGGTGAGCAGGTTGAGAGCGAGGCTACTTCATTATGAGTTAGAGGACTTACCTAATGTGGCCGAGGAGGGTAGAGATTGATTGTGTTGGCCACCTGTACATTCCTTTTTGCATAGTATATGATTGATGATGAGACATGATATATGTAAAAGAAATATAATGCATTTAATGAAAAAGAAGAAAACTTTTTGAAAATCTATTGTGCCATGAGTTGCCTTGTGAGTATATCTAGATTTTGTGTCGGGATATAGGGATCAGAACTGAGGCTCGGCCAATGCTTTGACCGATGTCTTGAGATTGACTTGTGAGATCCCTTTGGTTCCCTAGAGATGTAGGCAATGGAAACTGTTACTTCCTAAGATTGTCAGAGTTTGTAGAGTTCTTTGTTTCCGACTGTACTTCTTCCTGTTCTTGAACTGTGACCGCTGGAACTGATTTGGATCGTCTGACTTCTTGGTACCTTCACTTTTAATTTTTCTTTTTCTATTCGAGCCATTTTTACCTGCAGCGCTCTTTCGAGTTTTCACTACAGCCGGCCTTTTCCCGTCATTTTTGCCTATGGCGCCCTTTCGGGTTTTCACCACGTCCCGGGTGTTTGATCTTGCCTGCCCCTTGGCAGCTATGCTGTTTTTACCCTCAGCGCCCTTTCGGGTTTTCACCAAGCCCGCTGTATGCCCACTATTTCCCTTTCGGGTTTTGACTCCGCTCTCTTTGTTTAGCCACACATTTTTTTTTTCTTCTTTTTTTTTCTTTTTCTAGATTTTTTTTTTTGATAACTGCGGTGGGTAGAGGTTAGGAATCCGTCGTCGCTGGCCGATGGCAGTCTTTCAGCCCTTATCTTAAGTTACGATGATAGAGCTGTCGGTCTTAGCTACCGACCTTTCTGAGATGGGTGGATGGATGATTGTGTTTCTTCTTGGGTTGATTTTTCTTGGGTGCCTTGTTTTGGCTTCTCATTTTCTTTCTCTTTTCTCCCTTTTTTTTGTATTCCTTTTTTTTTTTGTATTCTTTATTTTTTTTTCTCTTTTTTCCTTTGAATCCCCTTATTTGAAACACTTGTTGGTGGACAGAAACGATTTCTCAGAGGTTTTAGCTTTGTCCTCTTGACTTCAGCTCTATTAATGTAACTCTTGATAAAGTCAGAATGACTTACCCGTGAAAGATTTTCACTTTGTCGGCGTTGATTGGCTCAGGAAGATCCACCCCTCTCATGCTGGTGAGTCAGAGGGCGCCTCTGGGAAGTACTTCTCTAATGATTAGCGGTCCGTCCAATGAGGGTTTGAACTTTCCTCTGGGATTAGGAAGGTAGATGGTAGGATCTTCTTCATGACCATGTCGCCTACCTTGAAGCTTCTTTTTCGAACTCTCTCGTTGTAAGCCCGAGCGATCCTTTTCTAATAGCACTATGAATGACTTAGCGCACGCATCGCTTCTCACTTGCTAGCTGCAACTGATCGAATTTTGCCCGTTGCCATTCTCCTTCTTCAATTCCGCTTTCCAGTAACACCCATAGTGAAGGAATTTCCACCTCGACTGGTAGAACTGCTTCCATTCCATAAGTAAGCTCGAAAGGAGTAACGCCCGTAGCAGATCGTACAGTCGTTCGATAGGCCCAAAGTGCATATGGGAGCATATCTGACCAATCTCGATAGGTCACGACCATCTTCTCGAGTATCCTGACGATTGTCTTGTTTGCGGCTTCTACCCCACCATTCATCTGAGGACGGTAGGGGCTTGATCGATGATGTTGAATCTTGAATTTGCTGAGGAAGTCATTCATCTTCTTGTTGACAAATGGGGTACCATTATCTGTGATGATAGCATTGGGGATTTCATACCGGCATATGATGTTGTTCTTCATGAATTTGATCACCTAGGATGCTGCAATCGTGGTGTAGGAGGCTGCTTCTACCCACTTGGTGAAGTAGGCGACTGCCACAAGTATATACTCATGACCGTTTGATGCTTTGGGACTAATTTCCCAATAATGTCGAGTCCCCACATAGAGAAGGGCCAGGGAGTCGTCAGGTTGTACAGTTCTAATGAGGGGGCATGAATTTGATTTGCATGCTCCTGACACTTGAAGCATTTTCTAACGTGCTGGCAGCAGTTTGTCTCCATGGTGAGCAAATAGTAGCCGAGTCGTAGGATCTTTTTTGCCATCATGTGCCCGTTCATGTGTGGGCCACAGATTCCTTCGTGCATTTCTTTTATGATCTTTGCAGCTTCTGTTTCATCGATGCATCGAAGGAGAATGTGATTATAGGATCGCTTGTAAAGAACTTCGCCACCGATGGTGAACTAGCCAGCCAAACGCTGGATGGTTCGGTGATCTGTTGCTGTTGCTGACTCCGGATACTCGTGGATTTTCAGATATTACTTGATGTCAGCATACCAGGGTTTATCAGGGACAGTTTCGGCTTCTTCTATTTGTAGGCAGAAAGTAGGTTCATCTTGAATTTCAACTGTGAGCTCCCATTCTGAAGCTCCTTTCGGGATCTTGAGCATTGATGCGAGTGTAGCGAGAGCATCTGCAAACTGATTCTTAGCTCTGGGCATGTATGAGAAGGTGATTTCTTTGAATTCTTCAACCAGATTTTCAAGATACACATGATATGGTATCAACTTCTCGCCCTTGGTTTTCCATTCTCCATTGGTCTGATTGATGATAAGCTGTGAGTCTCTAAATACTCGTAGCTTCTTGACGCCCAAAATTATGGCTTCCCTTAAGCCAGCGATACATGCTTCGTACTATACCATGTTGTTGGTGCACTCGAATGCTATGCGCCTTAAGATAGGAATAGAGACATCGTTTGGAGAGTAGAGGATCGCTCCAATACCACTCCCTTTAGAACTTGATGCGCCGTCGAAGAATAACGTCCACTCATCTTTCTTCTTTTCTTCACCTTCGATAAGTAAGAGATCTTCATCGGGGAAGAATGTCTTGAGCGGTTGATAATCCGGGAGAGAGTGAGCGGCAAGATGATCGCCGAGGGCTTGCCCCTTGATTGCCTTCTGCGTGACATAGGTGATGTCAAATTTAGACAGGAGTAGCTGCCATTTAGCTATCCTTCCAGTGAGTGCCAGTTTCTTGAACAGGTACTTGAGCGGATCCATATGAGCAAGGAGGAGAATAGGGAACGCAATCATGTATTGACGGAGCCGCTGAGTTGCCCAGACTAGGGCGAGGCAAGTCTTCTCGATCAGGGAATACCTGGTCTCGTAGTCGGTGAACTTTCGGCTCAAATAGTATATCACTTGTTCCTTCTTCCCGGTCTCGTCGTGCTGGCCGAGAACACAGCCAATGGCTTCTGCTGCTACCGAGATGTATAACAATAATGGACGTCCAGGAGTGGGCGGCACTAATACTGGAGGATTCATGGGATATTTCTTGATGCGATCGAAGGCAACTTGGCAATCGTCATTCCATTCTTTTGGAACGTTCTTCCGAAGGAGCTTGAATATGGGCTCACAGATAGGTGTGAGCTATGCGATGAAGCGACTGATGTATTGAATTCTGCTGAGGAAGCCATGAATTTCTTTCTCTGTTCTAGGAGGGGGCATCTCGATGATTGCTCTGGTTTTAGTCTCGTCGACCCTAATGCCATCCTTTCTCACCATAAAGCCGAGGAGCTTACCTCCCATTGCACTGAAGACACATTTCTGAGGGTTGAGACGGAGCTTGTACTTTTCTAATCTGTTGAAATTTCTTCAGATCTTTAAAGTGTCCTTCGATCGTGCGAGATTTGATGATCATATCATTCACATATACTTCAAGTTCTTTGTTCATCATGTCGTGGAATAGTGCTGTCATTGCTCGCTGATATGTTGCTCCTGCGTTCTTCAGACCGAACGGCATTACCCTGTAGCAGAAGGTTCCCCAGGGAGTGATAAACGATGTCTTCTCGCAATCTTCAACGGCCATCTTGATCTGATTGTAACCTAAGAACCCGTCCATGAATGAGAAGACTTTGTACCCAGCAGTGTTGTCGACCAGAGTGTCGATATGCGGCAAAGGGAAGTCATCCTTAGGACTGGCTTTGTTGAGATCTTGGAAGTCGATGCACATTCGAACCTTGCCACCCTTCTTTGGTACTGGTACAATGTTGGCGAGCCATTCAGGGTAGTTGGAGACTACCAAGAATCCTGCATTGTACTGCTTGATAACTTCATCTCGAACTTTCGGAGCCCATTCTGGCTTCATTCTTCGAAGTCTCTGCTTCACTGGCTTCATATCTGCCTTGGTTGGCAGATGGTGTACAACGAACTCTTCATCAAGTCCTGGCATGTCTTCATATGAGAGCGCGAAGTTGGACAGTCTTAGAGCTAGGAACTCTATCATTCTCTGCTTCATCTCTGGTGGCAACGATTTTCCAATGCGTTCTTCCCTAGGGATCTCAAGTGTCCCCAAGTTTACTATCTCGAAATCATCGGCTACAACATTGGCTTTGGATTCGAACTTTTTGAGGAGATCCTCTAGTTCGGGAGCTGGGTCATCATCTTCCTCATCTCGAGCTTCGTCCAGACCCATGAGCTCGAAGTCTAGTTCGATGTCAAAGTCATATGAATCGATTTCAAACTCATGCAACTCTTTAGACGAACTTGGCACATTATTGAATGCAAGGAAAGACATGCTTCTTGGTTTTTGAGAATTTTCTGGAATTGAGATGCTAGATGTTTTTGGCTTTTAAAAGTTTTCGATTTTTTTGGATTTTTGAAATTCACGGGACTTTGAACAAGCAGGCATTGTAAACCATGATTGATCCCAGCTTGTCCCCAAGTTCCGCTCACTGCTTAAACAGGCGTTTTTTTGGAAGCTAGAGCCTTCGGACGACTCTCTGGCTAATTCAAAAGTCAGAGGAATAGATGACCATTCAGGACCCCACATTTCCTCCCCTGAAGAGGTGGGGGTTGATGATTTGGGCGAAGAGTCATGGTCTGGCCCAATGACCATGATTTCTTGCTGGTTGGGTTCGAGATCTGAGTCGTACTCAGTCCCTCCCGGATCACTTACCTCGCATTGCAGTTCGTCTGGTTCCACAGCGAGATACAAGTTCAGAATCTAGACATCGGACCAATCCAGGGCTGGCCATTTCCCTTTCTTGGTCCAATGGATGAGCTGCTTCTACCCCTGGCTGATGATTGATGATGTTGATTCTTCAGAGATGGGCGGGTCATGCCTCTTGCTGATTGATGCTGAGATGGGCAAGTTGTGCCCCTGGCTGGGAGCAAGTATCAGAGTATCCTGGTCCTAAAGCTGTTGTATTTGACATTCTTCTTCATCTTCATCCTTTCCTTCTTCTTCCGGAGTCTTGGATGGTTCGAGAATCCGATCCCATCGAATGGGGGGCCACGTGGCCCAAGCTAGGTTCATTGGGAGGCCTTTGTGTAGTGCAGTCGGTTGATTCCCTCCTGGATCTTTGCAAGGTTCTCCTGGCTTGATAAATGGAATAGGGGAGCACCAAAATTTCTTCTTTCTTCTGTCCATGAAGATTGCCCTGTACCCGAGCCCCCATTTGCGCTGATATATACCAGCAGTATTTTTCCGGACTTGAAATGATTCTTCATTCGGTACTTGAGGCTCAGTCGTTCTGCTGGTGAAATGACACGATTCCACCCTTATAGGTTCCAGGTTGGCGATGGCGTTCACAGTCTCGAACTCGAAACTATGAAATGGGACGTCTTCTTCAGAGTGCTGGATATCGATGACAGGGATGTCTGGTTCAGTTGCAGCAGCATTGGAAGGAATGATGAGCTCCTTCTCTGCATGGATAGAGATCACTTGATTTCCACAGATGTATTTCACCCATTGATTGTTATAGGCAAAATAATGGAGATCAACTCAGCTATTAAGATTGTACACGGACGCCCATTCGACTCTCGAGATCATCTGATCGAGAGTCGCAGATCGGGTAAATACGGAAGTATCCATTGGACCCTCGAGATCATCTGATCGAGAGTCGCAGATCGGGTAAATACGGAAGTATCCATTGGACCCTCGAGATCATCTGGTCATGAGTCGCAGATTGGGTAAGTGCGGGACGCCCATTCGACTCTCGAGATCATCTGAACGAGAGTCGCAGAATTGATAAATACGGAGCAGCTATTCGCAAGTCTCGAGTTCTCATAGCCGATAGTCAAATACGGCAAAGCAAAATCCGCGAGCAGACCTTCTCGTAAGTCGTTGAAAGGTGTTACGTCTAAATGAGCGAGCTCTTGGACTCGCGACCATATTCCAACATGCGAACAGCTTTTCCGCGGTGATACCTTTTAGCCTTCAGTACCAGCACCCGATTCCCGTCGAGCAGCTTGTTCAATCCCTCTGCAATACCAAGCAGGGCTACACCCAGTTCAGTGGTTTCCGTCCCGTCGGCGTCTCCTTCCTTTTCGCCGGCTATGACTCCAACTATGGTTTCCAGCTCTACATGAGCGATCAGCGCTATTACTACGCCTACCAACGGTCCGTATAGGTCGGGTTTGGGCTTATCTTCTCGTGGTTCCGAATCTCAAGGGATTGCTATCAAGGAACGTGATTGCCAAAATAAGTCATCGGGTTAGATCTCGTCTCCAAGGATAAGGATCTTATCCCACGAAATCAGCGGCATCTTGGTATCGTACAAGAAATCAACGGGATCTCAATATCTTGCGTGACAAATGGGATCGCTCCAGATCTATATAAAGAGGTGACTCCATTAAGAGAAAGGTACACACAGAATATTCAATCTCTGCCCTGTTTTTGCCTGGTTATTTTTCTTCTTGCTTCTGCCTAACTTAAGCATCGGAGGGCTAACAGCTGAACACCAGCCACCCTTAGTTGCTTTCTGTCTTCTTTCAGGTCCGGTGGGGGAAGTATCTGTTGGAGAGAAGGTGAACGTCTGGAGGATCCAGTTACAAAATCTAACGTTAACAGTTTGGCGCCGTCTGTGGGAAACGACTTGATCGTCAAAATCAATCATTCTAACCACCGATAAAAATCCTTCAGCGATGCCTCCTAAAAAGGCTGTTCATCCTTCGACTTCAAGGCAGGCACCATCTCCGCCCGATGAGACGGAATCCGTACCTACCCTTCCACCTGCCTCGACGAACATCCCTCAAGGAGCCCCAAATATGCCATCAGCAAACCCATTATTGGAAGCTTCTGGAAATCAAGACGATGTCCTGCGTTTCCTCGGAAACACTCTCCTAACTCTAAATGCCGGAGTTCAGGCCCTGTCGAATCGGCTTGATCAGCATTTCCCCGAACCGCAGAGACAAGCCTACGAAAGGTTACCACCGCAGCCCATACCAGTGGCATCTAGACATTCTATGGACGAACCACAGGTCCCACCACTTGGCAGCCATCTCCCTGTGCCGTCTCCATATTCTATACATTCTAGTTCGTCTCGACAACCTCAACCTCAGGGCTCTACTGCCGAAACATCAAGCTATACCCTACAATGGGAAGGAGATCTCAAAAGAATCCATGATCGTTTTGATGTCATGGAACAGCGATACCAGGCAAATCGGCCATCTACCATCATGGCGGCGATGCATCAATCCGAGTCTCCCTTTACTAGCGAGGTTATGGAGGCACCGTTACCTAAAAAGTATCGAACGCCCGTTATCACCCCGTATACAGGTATTGGTGATCCTCTTCAACACCTAGAAACATACAGGTCTCTCATGGAGTTGGAGGGACATGGCTCAGAAATCATGTGTAGGGCTTTTTCCCTAACATTGAAAGAAGCAGCTCGTACGTGGTTCCGGGGATTAAAACCTCGTTCCATCAGCTCCTTTTCCCAGTTATCGGAGATGTTCCTTTCTCAATTCATGGGAAGCATTCGCATTAAGAAGCCAGCCTCCCATCTAATGAATCTAAAACAGCAGCATGGGGAGACAATAAAGGAGTTCACAGTACGATTCACCACTGAAGCTGTTCAAACTGAAGGTTATACTGAAGAAAAAGGGCTCGCAGCCCTCATAGCAGGAATAACGAGTGAGAAATTCAGGTTTGCCTTGGATAAAAGCCCGTCGAAAACTATGGCAGAATTCCAAGCCAAAGCCCAGAAATATATCAATGCAGAAGAAGTCGCATTGACGCGTCATGGAATACAAGGTAAGAAACGCAAGCCAGAGGGAACCTTTACTGCAGATAGAAAGAATCGTCGTGATCAGCGCGATCGTTCTCCTAAGAAGCCTTATTCTGGTAAATATCATAACTACACTCCTCTCAATCGATCTCATGAAAAGGTTTTAATGGAGATTAAACACAAGCCATATGTGAAGTGGCCTGCAAAGATCAAATCCGATCCCTAGAAGAGAGACAAGAGCAAATTCTACTACTTCCACAAAGATCACGGGCATAGAACCCAAGACTGCATCTCTCTACGAGATCATATTGAAGCCCTTATTCGAAAAGGCCATCTCCAAGATTATGTGCTCGTAAGAATCGATCACCAGAGAGGGCGAACACCTCGTCCCGCCAAATGGAACAACCTCATCATCAAACTGACCAAGAGGACGCTGAGCCTACGGGAGAAATCCGCACCATCATCGGAGGACCAGCTTGCGGGGGCGATTCTCAAGCTTCAAGAAAAGCATACGCTCGAAAGGCGTCCAAAGAACCCCAGCAAATCTACTGGCTGGAACAGACGTCTATCTCGTCAAAAACCAGCCATCCTCCAATTTCCTTCACTCTCGAAGATGCAAAGGGAATTCACTTCCCTCACGAAGACTCCATCGTAGTCGCATTGAAGGTATCAAATTATCTGACACATCGAATTATGGTGGATACAGGTAGCTCAGCCGATATTCTATACTTGGAGGCTTTCAACAAAATGGCACTTGCCGGAAGCCTTCTCAAGCCAGTTTCGATCCCCCTCGTCCGCTTCGGAGGTGAGGTAGTAACGCCTGAAGGAAGCATCGATCTCCCAGTTACTTTTGGAGAAAGTCCAGCGAAGACCACCGTCTTCATAAACTTCCTCGTTGTGGACCGAAAATCAGCGTATAACGCCATTTTGGGGCGGCCGTCTCTTACTAAGGTCGGGGCAGCCTTGCACCCTTCATATCTGTGTGTCAAATTATCTACCCCAAATGGTATTGGGGTCGTGCGAGGAAGTCAACAGGAGGCACGGTCTTGCTATCAGATAGCCCTACAGGATCGGAAGAAGGCTCAAGCAACACCCGTTATGGAGATAGCACAAGGTGCACCCAACTTTCCCACCAACACCTCGTTGGATCCGAGAGAGAATGCTCTTAAATCAGGAACTCCTGGGGAAGAAACATTGGCGATTCACTTAACCAAAGGTGACCCATCCAGGGTCGTATACATTGGATCCTCTTTAACCAGTGTCCATCATGAAGGTCTGGTCCGTTTCCTCATCGAATACCAGGACGTGTTCGCTTGGTCTCATAAAGATATGCCAGGCATCGACCCCAATGTCATTGTACATCGTCTTAATATCGACCCAAAACATAAGCCCGTACACCAGCGTCGACGTGCCTTCACTGCAGAAAGACAAATGGCGATCAAGGCTGAAGTCGAGAAGCTACTCACGGTCAATTTCATAAAAGAAGTAGACTACCCAGAGTGGGTCGCGAACGTGGTCCTCGTCCGGAAAGCTAATGGCAAATGGAGAATGTGCGTCGACTATTCAGACTTAAACAAAGCATGCCCCAAAGATAGCTTCCCGACCCCGCGGATTGACCAGTTGGTCGATTCAACAGCTGGACACGCTCTGCTCAGTTTCATGGATGCTTATTCTGGTTACAACCAGATCATGCTGCATCCACCTGATAGCCAGCATACCGCTTTCATCACAGATCGGGGATTATATTGCTACCAGGTAATGCCGTTCGGCCTTAAAAATGTAGGGGCCACTTATCAACGTCTCGTCAATAAAATATTCGCTGCTCAAATCGGTAGGAATATGGAAGTTTATGTTGATGATATGCTCGTGAAAAGCATCGTAGAAGATGATCATATCTCTGATCTTCAAGAAGCCTTCGACCTAATGAGGAAGTATCAAATGAAATTGAACCTAGAAAAATGTGCATTCGGAGTATCTGCAGGGAAATTTCTCGGGTTCATGGTCGGTCAGCGTGGAATTGAGGCAAATCCTAAAAAGATAAAAGCATTGATGGAGATGAAATCTTCGACCACTTTTAAGGACGTCCAACGTTTGGCTGGTCGCATTGTATCATTGAACAGGTTCATCTCGCGGGCGTCTGACAAATGCTTACCATTCTTCAAACTCCTTCGTGCAACGGCCAAGTCTGATTGGAATTGGACGCCACAATGTGAGGAAGCTTTTCAACAATTGAAGCTATACATGAGCACACCCCCCATTTTATCTAAACCTGTAACACATGAGCAACTCATTCTGTATTTATCTGTGTCCTCTACGGCCGTTAGCGCCGCTTTAATAAGAGAAGATTCCGGGGTGCAAAGGCCCGTTTATTATATTAGTTGAGCAATGGTCGATGCAGAAACTAGGTATTCTGATATGGAGAAGCTGGCCCTTGCTTTAGTCACGGCAGCTCGAAAACTGCGACCGTACTTTCAAGCCCACGCTATTCTGGTACCAACGAATCATCCACTGCGACAAGTTCTTCAAAAACCTGAGGCTTCCGGACGCTTAACTAAATGGGCAGTAGAGATCAGCGAGCACGATATTTCATTCTGCCCTAGGACTGCGGTAAAGGGCCAGGCCGTGGTTGACTTCATCGCCGAATTTACATACTCTCCTGATGATAATACCATGACCAGCGACCAGCCTCCTTGGTCACTCTTCATGGATGGGTCGTCGCGGGCCAGTGGCAGTGGAGCGGGCCTGATTTTAGTGGCTCCCGAAGGGTCGCATTTCCAATATGCTCTGCGTTTCGATTCTCGTATCTCAAATAATGAAGCAGAATATGAAGCCCTGATCGTCGGCCTCGAATTGGCCATTGTCCTTGCAATTCAGAATCTGTCAATTCATAGCGACTCCCAGCTCATTGTCAACCAAGTCCTTGGTGAATTCGAGGCCAAAGAAGAAAGGATGGCCTTATACAAGTCTCGTGTCCTCATCCTGCTCGCAAAACTGAAGACTTATGAAATAATTCATATTCCTCGCGAGAAGAACCAACTCGCCGATTCCCTGGCAAAGCTCGCCTCTGCACCAGAATCTCAGTTATCACATTCAGTCCCCATCGAGCATCGTCAGAACCTAAGTATCAACCACGCAACTCTCGAGCAAGTAATATCGGTACAATCATCCCAATGCTGGATGGATCCCATCATCCTGTATCTCAGAGACGGATACCTACCAGAGGACAAAAAAGCTGCAAGACAAATTCACCTTCGGGCTGCCAGGTATACCTTGCAAGACGGAATATTGTTGCGCAAGAGCTTTTCCTTGCCTTATTTAAGGTGTCTTCATCCAGAAGAAGCCCTTCGTGTTCTAGACGAAGTACACCAGGGGGCATGTGGTAATCACCCCAGGGGGCGATCCCTAGCATATAAGGCGATGCGGCAAGGATATTATTGGCCCACTATGAAAGCAGATGCAATTGAATTTTCTAAAAAATGTGATAAGTGCCAACGATATTCACCTATACCTCATGTACCGTCCGAGCGGATGACTCCAGTTGATAGCCCTTGGCCTTTCGCTCAGTGGGGGGTCGATATCATCGGGCCCTTACCCATGGGAAAGGGACAAAATAAGTTCGCGATTGTAGCAGTTGATTACTTCACCAAATGGGCCGAGGCAGAACCATTAGCCAGGATTACTGAGAAACAAACTACCAAGTTTATATGGAGAAATATTATATGCCGTTATGGACTTCCCCACACTATAATCACCGACAATGGAACGCAGTTCGACAACGCAGCCTTCGATGAATTTTGTGAAAAATGGAAGATACATAATCTCCGCACTTCTCCATATCATCCTCAGGCGAATGGGCAGGTCGAGGCAGTGAATAAGATCATCAAGCACCATTTAAAGACCAAGCTAGGTGAATGTAAATGGGTGTGGCCAGAACTTCTGCCAGAAGTATTATGGGCATATAGAACCACGGCTTGTACATCAACAGGTGAAACCCCTTTCTCCTTAGCGTTTGGGGTCGACGCAGTGGTACCAGTGGAAATTCAAGTGCCCTCATATCGGATCGAGCAGTATGACCCCGCGAGTAATCAGGAAAACCTCCGACTTCATCTCGATCTCTTGGAAGAGCGAAGAAATGCTTCCCAAGTACGAATGGCAGCATATCAACAACGTATTTCTCGTTATCGAAATGCTAGGGTTCGGCCTAGATCCTTCCAGCTCGGAGATTTGGTACTAAGGCAAAATCTCGGAGTTCCCGCTCGTTCACTGGATCCAAATTGGGAAGGCCCATATCGGGTTATTAGGATTGTGCGACCCGGTACTTATTACCTTGAAGACATGCAGGGAAAGCCCGTACGTCGCCCTTGGCACGTGGAGCATTTGCTACGATACTATCCCTAGATACATAAAATGTAGTTCATAACAACGTTTTATGAATAAAGCGAAGATATCTTTTGGTCGCTACTCCATTTACTTGGACATGAATAGCCCTGAAGAGGATGCATACAATCCCTTGGCCAATTGCCTACCTTTGGTAGGGTTTTACCTAGGATGGTCGCATTTCCATTTTATGGGTGACCATCCTACCCTCGATAAACTTGGAGTCTCAATCGATAGATCAGTCTGTCTTTACGAGGGTATGGTCATCACGACCCCCCGGGTTGAGCACAATGCATTTCTCAATCGATAGATCAGTCTATATCCATGAGGGTACGGTCGTCATGTGTTGAACCTCCAATTTATACATTTGCCAACCCATTACATCACATTATATGCATGGTTTTCATATTTAAAAGGCCCATCTAATGCATGTTTTGTGATTTTAGGAATGAGAGTGAACTTCACCCAATTGGAGACCAAAAGACCATGTTTAGGAGCCTTTGATGAAGGTCCAAGGAGGACCAAAGAAAGAAGAAAGCAAAGAAAGAGGAAGGAGAGAAGAAAAGAAAGAACAAAAACTGCAAAAACTGGGTCCGACCGGTCAAGACCAGTCGGCCAAGAAGGCCCGACCGGTCAAGACCGGTCTAGACCGGTCCGCTGCACTCCCTGGACACCTGCCAGACAGGTCGGCCAGCCTGTCCGACCGGTCAAGACCGGTCGGCCATGCAATTTTGCACTTCTAGATTTCAGGCAGCAAGCTATTCCCGTTTTGGGATTTTTGGAACAGTTTTCTGAAGCCATCTTGATGATATTTGGAAATCCAACACATCCATGTCGAAGAGGAGCTCGACACCGAAATAACCCAAGTGGTTTTGTGTCGATCGGAGCTACGGATTGACCGTGGTGGCCAAAACAATACGAACTGTCCAAAAAGTTCCAGATTTTGCTGTTCCACTCTGGGCCGGTCCAAGTGACCCATCATTGATGATATGAAGAATCTACTTTGACCATCTTTTAGACCACATCTATATATGAATAACTACAAAATTTTCAGATCAAAAGGATGTGTGGTTTGATCGTACCAGTTGAAGAAAGATGGACCATCCAGAAAGATCCAACTGCGCGGAGTTTATGAAAGCCCTAAGTGTTCTAATTTTTTGACCATATTCTGGGATTGTTTTGGACAATCTAATCCATCTATCATGTAGAGGAGGAAGTTTTCTACCAATGTTCAAAATTTGAGATCAATCCGACCTCTGTACACTCCGGAGCGTTGAAAGCAAGATGACTGGTTCTCAAGGTACCCGAAGTGTGTGATTTTGAGAGGCGGTCGGTGATATGATTGGTGGGCCCATTCAGAGGATAATCTCGGAAATCTAAATCATCTATGAGGAAGATCACATTACAAGGAAGCTACAAATCAAATTTGAAGGCAATCCGACCATTGGTTAAGCCGTACCAAGCGAAACAAATTCTGCTATGCTGCTGTACTATTGCTGCACTATAAAAGGAGGTGCTCTCTTCTATTCCAAATCAGGTAAGGACGTGGGAAGCAAGGAGTTCAAGTCATAGGAGGCTTCCTAGCCTCCTCCAGCTAGTTTTTCTTCCTTTTCTTAGTTGTAGTTCTAGTTTTAATATGCTTTTCCTTAGCTAACCTCTTAGCTAGAGCTAGAGGTGAAATTTGTAGTTGGTTCCAATGCTTTAATTCTTTTATTTCAAGTACCCTTTTCTTAATTTTGGATTTTGAAGTTCTAGTTTGAATAAAGTTTGGTTTTTTAGAAGTTTTGTGAGAGTTTGTGTGCTCCGAACATGAGTTCCTTGCAATTCTCTGAGATTACCATGATTGGGTTGTTTGAATTAGAATTGTAGTAACCCTTGAGCATGCCATAGTCCATAGGCATGGCTGTTACTCCGAAGGCTACAAGTTCAAGTTCTATGTGCTCCATTAGAACTAGAAATCTGATTTCCAGATTTAAGTGGGACTGTTGTGCTTGAGTGTTATATCTTCCAATTAGATGAGAGATAGGACTTTGATTCTAATTGTGTTGTACTTGGATGAATGGATTGGCATTGGACTACTACAAGTGGATCCTTGATGCTCTAGTTCTTCTTAATTTCAGATTTTTCTATTTTATGTGAAAAACTATCTTCTCAAACTTCTTAGATTCTAGTTATTAGAATACTTGGAATTGTTTATCTCTTTCCCTGTGGATCGACCTTGGTCTTACCGAGATTTATTACTACATTGCAGCCTTACACTTGAGGCGAGCGAACATCATGACTCCCCGGATTGAGCACGTTACATCTCTCAATCGATAGATCAGTCTATTATCTCCACGAGGGCATGGTCGCTACGACCCCCCGGGTTGAGCATAACTCATTGCAACAGGAAAGCATTCAGTGCACAAAGGAAAAGAAAGTAAACAAGAACGAGAAGGCATTCATTGCATGGAAGGGAGAGTAAACGAGGATAACACTGTTAGTGCACTTTTTCATGGCATACTAGTGCACCTTGTTTGTCAATCACTTACAGCTGTGAGTCTTGTGTCGGTTGAGCCCAAAGAAGACGAAGAACGAAGACTCAAGACGTCCAGCCACATCTAGGAAGAAGATTCAGGTATAAGAGATGCCTTGGTGCCTTAACCTCGACCAAAACCTAACCCCTTTGTATCCTTGATGACCTTGACCATATTTAGAACCTTTTAGTCATCATAGATAGGCCCTAGGTGTCCAAAATGATCAACCATACCTTGGCCTTAATCTCCGAGCTGAAACAAATGGAATTCAGCTTGTGGAGAAGGGGACCCAGGCTGGTCCGACCGGTCATGACCGGTCGGCCAGCAGCTTGGCTGCATTTTCAAAGGCACGCCGACCGGTCATGACCGGTCGGCCTTTACTATATCCATGGAAGCCAGCAGAGGTGGCCGACCGGTCATGACCGGTCGGCCTGGTTATCCAAATCCAGCCAGAGAAGTGCGCCGACCGGTCATGACCAGTCGGCCTGGGGCATCCACCCTGTCCAGCAAAGAGTGCCGACCGGTCATGACCGGTCGGCCTGTGTAGATGGCTTGGATGTTTTTTGTATGCCTTCCAGCAAAGAGCTCCGACCGGTCGTGACCGGTCGGGACAGGTCGGGCAACCGTTTTCTGCCCGTTTTCTGACCGTTGGAGCCCTTTTTCTATATATATGGTGCTCCATTCTTGGGTTAGGGAGAGAAGTTTTTGAGAGCCCATTCCACACTTATCTTGTACATCATTTGGGGCCTCAAAGAGGAGGTTTTCAAGTCATATCCCTTGTGTTTCAAACACAAGTATGGGCATTCAAATGCTATCAAGAGATGACTTGATTCCTCTCTCAAATCTAGAGGTGTGACACTATTCCACATAGGTATATCCTTTGTCCAAGACCTCTAGAAGACTCTCTAGGTGAATCTCCTAGTTGGAACAACCTACACATCCAATGTATGAGATTCACCCATCCTCCTAGCACCTTGGGCATTTCAAGGCATCGCATGCAAGGTGTTTGATCGAATGTGGCTGAGGCATTGGCGACGCAACGGCGACACGATCGAGGGAGCTAAGGGAAGCTGATTGAAGCACGGGAGAGCGGAGATCAAGCAACCCATTACGGCGCTAAACAAGGGGCTCATCCGACAAGTAAGTTGTCTCATTTGAGAGTCCATTTTAGAGTTTGTTTGTCAACTCGCCTTAGGGACGTTAGCCGTTCCTTGGCCCGTCAGCCGGGCCTAAACTAAGTCTCCAAGGGGGAGCCTCCGACACGGGAGTAAACGTGCGATAAGGTTGAGAGTTAGCCTATGTCTAAAACTCCGGATACGGTTGAGAGGTGAACCGATAAAACCTCCGTGTAAAGGTTGAGAGGTGAACCTCATTTAAAACCTCCGATAGTGAATGCCGTTGTGCTCAAAGGGGTTGAGTACTTGAACCGGGAGTGGAGTAGACACGTAGTCGAACCACTATACATCCTTGTGTTTGTGATTGTTATTGAGCACATTGATATCTTTGCATTGTTAGTTTAATTGCTTAATTATGAATGATTGATATGAATGCATGCTAGGCACTTTTTAGGCATCCTTGCACAAGATGTACCTTCACTACTTGTGTAGACTTGAGCTCATTGATCCAATCTTATAAGTCTACACAAGGTGCATAGGTTAGTAGCTTAATTAGTTGTATCATTTTCTTACCTATGCATGCTTAGACTAGGTTTGATTATTGATTAATCCTTGCTAGTCTATTTGATTGGACCCACCAAGGCTTGGAAGCCGAGGTGTTCTTGCTTACAAAGCTTATTTTATTGAATTGCATAAGTAGGCGAAAAGAATTTGAAAAAGGTCCATATCACCCCCTCTAGGTCCTTAGACATATCTCCAAGTGTCTCTACTAGCGGTGAAAACCGCACTTTCAATTGGTATCAAAGCGGGTTTCTCTTTAAGGGCTTAATTGCCTAGAGATAGATCCTAAAGAGAAACTTGAAAATATGTCTAGAGAGGACTCTTCATCCGTCACTAAGCCTCCTTTCTTTGATGGGTCAAATTATCCATATTGGAAAGCCCGAATGCGCATCTTCTTGGAATCTATTGATTCGGATGTGAGGGATATGGTTGATTTTGGATATGAACCCCCAATGGTTACTATTTCTAAGGAGGGTGAGCCGGATGTTCTCAGGCCAAAAGACAAGGCATTATGGACTGCTCATGAAAAAGCTCAGCGTATTAATAATGCCAAGGGCCTGAATGCCATATTTTGTTCAGTATCGAGAGAAGAATTTGGTCGGATCCAAAATTGCACTACCAGTAAACAAGCATGGGATATTCTGGAAGTTACCCATGAAGGAACAAATGTTGTTAAAAATTCTAAACTCCAGCGCCTCTCCACTCTCTTTGAAAATATTACTATGGAGGAGGATGAAACGTTTACTGAATTTTATACCAAACTGAACAAAATCACAAATGATATGTGGGGCTTAGGGGATCTGGTTCCGGAACATAGGCTTTGTAGGAAAATTCTGAGATCGCTTCCGGAACGGTTGTCTTCTAAAGTCACCACCATTGAAGAGTGTAGGGATCTTAATACAATGAAAGTTGAAGAACTCATAGGTTCCCTACAAACCTTTGAGCTAGGCTTTAAAGCCCCCTCTAGAAGGAAAAACATCGCCTTCAAGTCCTCTCACAGACACAAGAAAATCAAAAGTGAGACGGAGGATGATAGCGATGATGAGGAAGAACAATTGAACAAAAAATTTAAGAGATTCCTCAAATTTGATAGAGGGAATAGCCGTGACAAGAAGGACAAGAAGGGTGATAAACGTACAGGAAAATCATCCATACCTTCATCCGTCCATTGTTACGGTTGCGGTCGTCGTAGCCATATTGCCCCGGAATGTCCGGAAGGGCCTAAACCGAAAGGTAAAAAGGCAATGGCTGCCACTTGAGATGATACGGAGGAGTCCGAATCTGATGATGAGAGCCAACATTATGATCTTGCTCTCTCGGCCTCCATCTCGACCCCTTTACCAGATTATCTAAGAGGGGATCCCAACCGCTATCCCTTCTAAGTGAAGGTAGAGTTCCCAACCCCTCACCTCATGCTACATTCTATGAGGGTGTTGAGGAACTTTGCTACCCTTTGGCTTTTTAAACTGAACATGGTTAGAGAGGGTAGCTAGTTATGCTTTTATTGGAAAATCTGAGGATTTCAGCCTCATTTCTGTGTGTATGGGCAAATCAGAGGATTCCAGCCTCATTCGCTCGGATTTTGATGATTTAGCCTTGCTTTTAATTAATACATTTGCTTGCTAGATTGTCATCCTGCTTAGATTAGCTAATCATCTTGAGTTTTATGCTTCATGTATGCTAATCCTTGCTTAGTATTGGTCTTGATATACCTCTAGGGGAGGTTGGTTGATTGGGCTATAAGCCCTTTGTGCTTCATTGCAAATGTATGTCCTTGACCAATATTACATGGTTAACTATGCTTAGATAGTATATCTTCTTGTTAATCATGTTTCTTAGCATGCTCCATGTATTAATGATTCATGCACCCTACACTCTCCGTTTTAGCATGTGCTTATAGTTATAACTGCGACACACTAGCTCCTCTTACCTTAACTTATTGGCATATCATTAAGGGGGAGAGAATAGTTTGTCAATTGCTAACAAAAAGGGGGAGAAAGATCAAATCCCACCAAAACTAGTTTGCTATGTTTTGTGATGCAGGGATTGACAGGTTGTGGGGGAGCAAACTGAAGCGGAGCAGCATAGTTTAGACATGTCAAGAGTCCTGTAATTTATGCTTTATCAATGTAATCTCTTGTACATGTAATTTGTTTTGGTAGGTTAAGTTTTTGTAAGTAATTGACAAAGGGGGAGATTGTTAGTGCACTTTTTCATGGCATACTAGTGCACCTTGTTTGTCAATCACTTACAGCTGTGAGTCTTGTGTCAGTTGAGCCCAAAGAAGACGAAGAACGAAGACTCAAGACGTCCAGCCACATCTAGGAAGAAGATTCAGGTATAAGAGATGCCTTGGTGCCTTAACCTCGACCAAAACCTAACCCCTTTGTATCCTTGATGACCTTGACCATATTTAGAACCTTTTAGTCATCATAGATAGGCCCTAGGTGTCCAAAATGATCAACCATACCTTGGCCTTAATCTCCGAGCTGAAACAAATGGAATTCAGCTTGTGGAGAAGGGGACCCAGGCTGGTCCGACCGGTCATGACCGGTCGGCCAGCAGCTTGGCTGCATTTTCAAAGGCACGCCGACCGGTCATGACCGGTCGGCCTTTACTATATCCATGGAAGCCAGCAGAGGTGGCCGACCGGTCATGACCGGTCGGCCTGGTTATCCAAATCCAGCCAGAGAAGTGCGCCGACCGGTCATGACCGGTCGGCCTGGGGCATCCACCCTGTCCAGCAAAGAGTGCCGACCGGTCATGACCGGTCGGCCTGTGTAGATGGCTTGGATGTTTTTGTATGCCTTCCAGCAAAGAGCTCCGACCGGTCGTGACCGGTCGGGACAGGTCGGGCAACCGTTTTCTGCCCGTTTTCTGACCGTTGGAGCCCTTTTTCTATATATATGGTGCTCCATTCTTGGGTTAGGGAGAGAAGTTTTTGAGAGCCCATTCCACACTTATCTTGTACATCATTTGGGGCCTCAAAGAGGAGGTTTTCAAGTCATATCCCTTGTGTTTCAAACACAAGTATGGGCATTCAAATGCTATCAAGAGATGACTTGATTCCTCTCTCAAATCTAGAGGTGTGACACTATTCCACATAGGTATATCCTTTGTCCAAGACCTCTAGAAGACTCTCTAGGTGAATCTCCTAGTTGGAACAACCTACACATCCCATGTATGAGATTCACCCATCCTCCTAGCACCTTGGGCATTTCAAGGCATCGCATGCAAGGTGTTTGATCGAATGTGGCTGAGGCATTGGCGACGCAACGGCGACACGATCGAGGGAGCTAAGGGAAGCTGATTGAAGCACGGGAGAGCGGAGATCAAGCAACCCATTACGGCGCTAAACAAGGGGCTCATCCGACAAGTAAGTTGTCTCATTTGAGAGTCCATTTTAGAGTTTGTTTGTCAACTCGCCTTAGGGACGTTAGCCGTTCCTTGGCCCGTCAGCCGGGCCTAAACTAAGTCTCCAAGGGGGAGCCTCCGACACGGGAGTAAACGTGCGATAAGGTTGAGAGTTAGCCTATGTCTAAAACTCCGGATACGGTTGAGAGGTGAACCGATAAAACCTCCGTGTAAAGGTTGAGAGGTGAACCTCATTTAAAACCTCCGATAGTGAATGCCGGTGTGCTCAAAGGGGTTGAGTACTTGAACCGGGAGTGGAGTAGACACGTAGTCGAACCACTATACATCCTTGTGTTTGTGATTGTTATTGAGCACATTGATATCTTTGCATTGTTAGTTTAATTGCTTAATTATGAATGATTGATATGAATGCATGCTAGGCACTTTTTAGGCATCCTTGCACAAGATGTACCTTCACTACTTGTGTAGACTTGAGCTCATTGATCCAATCTTATAAGTCTACACAAGGTGCATAGGTTAGTAGCTTAATTAGTTGTATCATTTTCTTACCTATGCATGCTTAGACTAGGTTTGATTATTGATTAATCCTTGCTAGTCTATTTGATTGGACCCACCAAGGCTTGGAAGCCGAGGTGTTCTTGCTTACAAAGCTTATTTTATTGAATTGCATAAGTAGGCGAAAAGAATTTGAAAAAGGTCCATATCACCCCCTCTAGGTCCTTAGACATATCTCCAAGTGTCTCTACTAGCGGTGAAAACCGCACTTTCAAACACTTCCAAAAATATCTTTTCATTGATGATAAATGTTTACAATATCTGCTCGCGGATACAAGAGAGGAAAACAAAAAGAAAATCAATCTCTTGGAGGAGGAGCTGTGCTCTCGACTTCAGGGCCCATTTCTGGAGCCCCTCCAGCTTGCGTGGCTTCAGTCACCTCGTTCTCAGCAGCAGCTTGCTCTTCTGCAGCTATGATGGTCGCGACTCGACCAAATTCCTCCATATCAAAGGATGGGATCATTCGTTGCACTACTCTCAGCGCAAAGTCGCGACCAGCATCATATGACTCGTATCTTTCGTCGTCATATAGCTGCGAAGTCCGGAACTCGAAAATTGCCCGAGGACCTTCCTCCGAGAGCATCTTTACAAGGGCGACTTTCTCCTCGTCCCAGTGGATCGAGTCGTCCTTAAGCTGTGCAAGAGCGGAGCACTCCTTTTCCAAGTTGTCGTTGGCTTCTTTGAGCTGCGACCTGGCCTCCGCAAACCGCTCCTCCAACGAGATCTTGTCTTGGCGAAAGATCTCTCTCTCTCTCTCTCTCTCTCTCTCAGCCTTCTCCTTCAAACCCGTGAGCTTCACGAAGTCTGAGTCCAAGGCCTGATACCTATCGGTCAGGACTTAGATTTTCTCGATGAGGATCTTCTTCTCCTCATCTCTCTTCGCGATCACCGCCTCACGGGCCTTGAGCAGCTGATATCTCCCTTGAACTGCCTTCTCCAAAGCAGTCCTCTTCCCCTCAGCTTCATCTATCATGCGACGGGCGGCAACGATATCACGCCTCGTTCGCAGGATAAGATCTAAGCCCTGCAAAAGTAATGAAAAATGTGAGAAAGTATTCTAGAACATAACAACAGATTAAAGCAGGTCTTGGCAGAGTCTTACCTGAACCATCCTCACCCCCGCTTCGAGGAAAAGGTTCTCAGGGCTTGGCTCGGGAAGAGAGCCGAAGGTTTGAGGGGGGACGTTCTCGAATAGAAATTTACATATTGGATGGAGGTGGCGGGGGATAGAATATGTCCCGCTCCCAGACGGTTGGGCAACGACCAACCCAGCCGGCTCGCGAGGTGGAGGCATCGACTCGCGAGCAGGTCCTTGCTCGGCAACAGGGATCAGTTCGCGAGCAGGAGCCGTCTCTCGAGGCTCTATTTGCTCTCGAGCCTCTTTAGCTGGGGGGCAGCTAGACCCCGCCCCATCCGGGGAATTGTCAGCAATGTTAATCACTGGCGGCCCAGGTGCGACCACCAGTGAGGGAATATTGGGCCCTGCCGGAGCCTCCGCCGTGCTCGCGGGAAGGGCAGGTTGATCGCCACCCTTACGGACGGGTGGTTGAGATGGTTCGGCAGGAGTTCTCCTCTGCCTTTTGGAGTTCGTGCCCTTCAGTCGGGGTGGCAGACCCCTCTTTTCCCCGGCCTTCGTCATCTCGGCTTCTCCTCTGGAGATTAGGCCCGCTGCTGCAAGTCGCGAGGGAGATAGGCAAGCCTCGGTGTGCCTATCACCAACAGGCACCTTGTACACCTTGACAATCTTCTCGTTGATTCCTCCCTTTAGATTTGGTTTTCTCAAGGCCGGGATACCTGTGAGCACAAACAAAGGTCAAAGAATGAAGTAAAACCCTAAAATCCTAACTGAAAAAAACTGCACAATGTGAATTGTGCCTACCTTCGCAGAAAAAACGGGTAACACCTGGACCTCTGAAGGAAGCAAACTCCCAGTTCCCGGAAGCGTAGAACCAGCGTTTCCTCCAGCCGGGATAGTTCGAGGAGGGTTTCCCCAGCATGAAGTTATCCCGGTGCCAGTAACACAAGTAATACCAGCCTTCATTGGAGGGTGCTTTTTTCAGACGGAACATACGGAGGAACTCCTCCGCCATGAGCTCCCCGTTGTCGGCCTGAGCCCAGAGGGCAAAGGAGCCCAGAACTGCCCTCCATCCGTTCACGATGAGTTGCCCGGGGGCAATCTTGTAACACCGGAGAACATCGCGTATGAAAGGATGGAGTGGGAGGCGTACCCCCAGGATGAGCTGGTACTCATAGAAAGCTACACATCCTAGGGGGGGGGGGAGTCTGGTGTCTCTCCGTTTCCGGGCAATCGGAGAACGACTGAGTCGGGGATCAGGTATCTCTCCAGTAATTCAGCCAGCCGGTCCTCCGATAGAACAGAAGGATATCCGGCTGCTGTATATCTCCCTGCCGGAACCCTCGCACTGCTAGAAGCAGAGGATTCCGGGGTGGCATCGCCTAGAGGAACGGTGGTCTCGTCAGAGTTTCCGGCTATGAAGGGGTTTTTAAGAAGATTAAGAAAAAGAAAAGGACCAAAGCCTATACCCAGAAAAGAAAAAAAGGAAGAGAGAGCGCCGGAGGAAGGAGACTGAGAAAAGACTGCAAAAAATTCCTTTCGAAGAGCTTCTGTAGAAAACCAGAGAAATGGCGGACTCCGTATATTTATAGGCAATCATTCTGCCGCATTTGATGGCACGTGGCAGTCCCTCCTTCAGCGCAGCACTCGAATAGGCACGCCCATTAACTCCTCAGACACGTGGCGAGCGCCCCTTCATTTTCTGTCTGCGGAAAGGCTGTGGAAAGCTGGCGCTTATTAATTCCAGCCCATCATGTGAGGTTCCGTTCTCGATGAAGGCAGCGGGCGGTTACGTGTGGTAGTGAGCTAAGTCCTTCCCTTAAAAATTCTTGGCGGCAAGGACTTGGGGGGCATCTGTTATAGGCAAAATAATGGAGATCAACTCAGCTATTAAGATTGTACACGGACACCCATTCGACTCTCGAGATCATCTGATCGAGAGTCGCAGATCGGGTAAATACGGAAGTATCCATTGGACCCTCGAGATCATCTGATCGAGAGTCACAGATCGGGTAAATACGGAAGTATCCATTGGACCCTCGAGATCATCTGGTCATGAGTCGCAGATTGGGTAAGTGCGGGACGCCCATTCGACTCTCGAGATCATCTAAACGAGAGTCGCAGAATTGATAAATACGGAGCAGCTATTCGCAAGTCTCGAGTTCTCATAGCCGATAGTCAAATACGGCAAAGCAAAATCCGCGAGTAGACCTTCTCGTAAGTCGTTGAAAGGTGTTACGTCTAAATGAGCGAGCTCTTGGACTCGCGACCATATTCCAACATGCGAACAGCTTTTCTGCGGTGACACCTTTTAGCCTTCAGTACCAGCACCCGATTCCCGTCGAGTAGCTTGTTCAATCCCTCTGCAATACCAAGCAGGGCTACACCCAGTTCGGTGGTTTCCGTCCCGTCGGCGTCTCCTTCCTTTTCGCTGGATATGACTCCAACTATGGTTTCCAACTCTACATGAGCGATCAGCGCTATTACTACGCCTACCAACGGTCCGTATAGGTCGGGTTTGGGCTTATCTTCTCGTGGTTCCGAATCTCAAGGGATTGCTATCAAGGAACGTGATTGCCAAAATAAGTCATCGGGTTAGATCTCGTCTCAAAGGATAAGGATCTTATCCCACGAAATCAGCGGCATCTTGGTATCGTACATGAAATCAACGGGATCTCGATGTCTTGCGTGACAGATGGGATCGCTCCAGATCTATATAAAGAGGTGACTCCATTAAGAGAAAGGTACACATAGAATATCAATCTCTGCCCTTTTTTTGCCTGGTTATTTTTCTTCTTGCTTCGGCCTGACTTAAGCATCGGAGGTCTAATGGCTGAACACCAGCCACCCTTAGTTGCTTTCTGTCTTCTTTCAGGTCCGGCGGGGGAAGTATCTGTTGGAGAGAAGGTGAACGTCCGGAGGATCCAGTTACAAAATCTAACGTTAACATTGATGCAGGGTTGATGGCACAGCTCCAACTTTGTGCAGCCAAGGTCGTCCGAGCAACATGTTGAAAGAGGCTGATATATTTAGGATTTGAAATGTGATAGTGGAGGTTTTCGGACCTATTTGTACCTCTATGTCAACCTCCCCTTCCACTGATCGGTAGGTGTTATCGAATGCTCTGACGCATATGGTGCTGGGTCGAAATGAAGAGGGACTGATTCCCAAGCATTCCGCAGTCTTGAGTGGGCAAACATTTAAGCTTGAGCCGTTATCGATAAGGACCAGTGGGACACAGAGGTCTTTGTATCGTAAGGCTATGTTGAGGGACCCCCCATGATCAGCCCTTCTGGTGGCAATTCATTATCAGTGAAGGTGATGGCGTGCGGAGCCAGGAGCTGTCCAATCATCAATGCTATCATTTCAGGTGCAGTATCAGAGGAGACGTGAGCATCGCTCAAGGTTTTAGCAAACATTTCACGGTGTATGCGAGATGTGCAGAGTAGCTCCCATATTGAGATTTGAGCAGGGATTGACTTGAGCTGAGTCGCCACATTGTACGTGGCTTCATTTTTGTTGCCGAGGCCTGAGAGAGCACCTTTGGGGTCTCCTCTGTTCTGATTATCTCTTCAGATGCAACGCCCATTGGGATTCATATTCCCTACTTCCGCACATTTTGGATAGTGCCATGGGACCTCTTTATAATTTTCCTCACCTTTGCCTTCTAGGACCACCGGTTCTTGCAACGGTGCTGATGGGGGTACCAGATCTTCCTCGTATGGAGCTTTTGTCTTGAGGACTACATTGTTGCCTGTGCTGAAGGGAAAATATCGAGGCTTGTCTTCATATATCACATAAGGTTGCGGTTGTGGCTTAACCGTTCCTGGAGTAGGAGGCTCCAATGGAATGAATATTGGTCCTCTTGATATGGTCGGGAGTTTCTCTGTTCGTCCCAGCTGCTGTAGTGTGATTGACACGCCTTCGGGATTTGCCCCTTGCAATATGATTGGCTCAACTAGAGGAGCTCCTTCCAAGACAATGGGCTCTTGCTGCTGATGATTATGGCTCCTCCATTGTAGATTGTATTGTTCCTGTGCTGAAATTGCCCTTTGCAAAATGACAGGTTCGTATGCAGGCTCGATGTATGATGGTGCTCCTTCCAGGACGAACGGCTCGGAGACTGAAGGAGGAAAGGGGTTTGCCCCTTGCAAGATCAGAGGAGGATTTGCTGGCCCATAAGTGTAAGCATGAATGGACTGGATAGGGGAGAAGAATCGATCGAGGAGCTCTCCTTCTTCTATGCTGTTGATGGTGGGGCCATGAGATGAACTAGGGTCCGTCGGATGTTGAGGCAGAGGACTCTAAAGAATGTTGGTGGAAGCTGCTGCAGGAGTTCCGGGGACTAAGATGACGATCTTTCGGTCGTCGATCAGATCTTGTATGGCATTCTTCAAAGTAAAGCATCGATCAGTGGTGTGGCCATGTCCTTAATGGTAGGCACAATACTCATTTTCTCGATGGGTTGGAGGTAGAGGATTTGGAGGAGGCCTGGGTGTCATCAGAGTGAGTAACTGGTTCTGTACTAGTATAGTCATGACTTGACTAAGTGGTTGAGTGAATGGAGTGAATTTCCTGAGCTCCCTATAATTCTGCCTATTCTGGTATGAGTATTGACCGTTCCCTTTGAACTACTACTGTGGTCGAGGTGGTTGTGGCTGTGGTTGAGGATTTGGTCGTGGTTGATACCTCTGAGGTTGGTGCTGAACCTGATTCTGTTGATGCTGTTGATGTCCCTGTGGGGGAGCATATTGATTTCATAAGCAGTGGTGCTGATGTTGTTTACCTCTGTCGGGCAAGGAGGAGAACCGCTGCGGTTTCTGTTCCCATATCCGATGGGTCTTCCCTCCACTCTGTTCCTCTTGACTGGAGCGGCTTGATGAGGCCATGGGGAGATTGTTCTAACACGGATTCCTGCTTCGACTTGCTCTCCAGCACGGATCAACTGTGAGAAATTCGCATATGGATGCGAGATGAGATATCCAGACATGCCAGGATATGTTGAATGAACAATCATGGAGATTTGTTCTTCGTCGTCAATAGGTGTTCGCATTCTGGCTGCCATAGCTCGCCAACGTCCCACATAAGCTAACAGTGTTTCATCACTCCTTTGCCTGAGAGCTGCGAGGTCGGCTCTTCTGGGTGCCATGTTGAGATTATACGTGAATCTGTCGACGAAAGCTTGGGAAAGTTGTTCCCAAGTTCTAATATGATGCAATCCAATGAGGTGTACCAATCTAGGGCATCGCCCTTCAGAGATTTTTGAAACAAACGAATGAGGGCCCCTTCATTTCCTGAGATTGCACTCAGCTCTCCACAGAAGGCCTTGAGATGTGCTGTGGGGCAACCGCTGCCTTCATATCTTTTGAATTTTGGTATCTCAAAGTTTTGAGGTACCTGAGCATCTGGGAAAGGACATAAGTCTCTGAACTTGGTCGAAGGTAGATCGATTCTTTGTTGTCGCTGAAGCTGATTTTGCAAGATTTAAAACTGCTCCCGCAACTCGTCCAGTCCTAAGTGATCTGTTCGAGCGACTGGTGCCTCCTAGAGTAAGGCACGTTCTTCTTCGGCATAGTGGTCGATGTCTTCGACCCTATGGGCTTGCTGAAAAGCAACCGCGGGTTACTGAAGTTGATTTGATGATTGAACTGGATTCTGACGAACTTGTGATTGAAAGGACTGTAATTGAACTGGAGACTGTACTGAAGGTTGAACTGAAACTTGCTGGAAATTAACTGGAGATTGCTGAATTGAAGATTACTGAAAATTAACTGGAGTTTGCTGAATTGAAGATTGCTGAAAATTAACTGGAATCCCATCGACGGGGATGTGCTGGAATTGAAAGGTGCTCCTGTTTGCAGGAGGCTGAGATGCTGGGAAGTGACCCCCTTGTTGGGTATTCGCCACTGTCTGCTGATTGATGTGGGCTTGACACCGACCCCCATTGTGGGCATTCGCCAGTGCTGTCCCTGTTACTGGAAATTGAATTGAAATCCCATCGGCGGGGATATGCTGAAATTGGAAAGGGGTCCCATCGACGGGGACATGCTGAGAAAGGAAAGGAGTCTCATCGGCAGAGACATGCTGAAATCTACTGAGACTGTTGTTTGCAAGATTGACTGGAAGCTGACTGGAAGTCCCTGCGACGGGAGTGCTCTGAGACGGCCTTGTCGTCATGGGAAGGTACTGAGGAGGATGCCCCATAACAAAGGGCTGAGATGGCTGTTGTCAGTAGTCCTGGGCAGACTCCGATGGTTGTGTTTGATTTGAACTGAGGCCGGAGGAACCCGGCATGGCGCTGAGATTGCTGAACTGGGCCAACCTAATTGTTGGCTACTGCAGTAGCTTGTGCTTGCATGAATTGCAAGAGCATTTCTTGCATTGCTCTCATTCCTTGTGTCAATTCTTGCATGATTGGTGTATTCTCAATTAGCTGTTGCGCTGGAGGTTGTGCTTCGGTCATTTCAAGAGCGGGGAAGAGGTGAGTTTCCTCTTCGTGGTCGGACATGGCTTGCTGAGCCCGGGTGTGGATTATGCTGCAAAAGGAAAGTTGTTTCCGAACACGTTGAGCTCGAGGAGGCGCAATGGTGAGGACTATACTCTACTCTCTTTTTTTTGTTTTTGGGGTTTTCTATTTTTTTTGTTTTGGGTAGAATGCTATGCAGATGAGATTGTATGAGGACTAATGACTTTCAAGTATAGGAATGATTCTGTTTTTCAAATCGGATCACGACTAGTGGGACTTGCATATCCCCAGCAGAGTCGCCATTTTGTGGACCCTCATCGTTCCCCGCTCCCACGACGTCCTCCCTTTCCTTCCGGAAAGAAGAAGGGGTGCGTGCGCGCGAATCGCCGTTTGTGCCACTGGCTTGCCTCGTTCTCGAGGGCTTTGTTTGGTTGTCGTGTTAAGCTGGATGTGTTTGGATGAGTTTGTATAAGACCAGAGTCGCCACTAGCTAATTGCTTCGAATCTACAGTCGGCTAGTGTTCACTCCCCAAGTGTAGGGTTGCGAAGTAGTAATAATTCGGAAAGACCGAGTATCGTTCCCACAGAGATTTATGAATGGGTATTCTCAGAATTTGTCTAAAATAACTAATAATTAATATCCTATTAAGAACTAAAGCTGGAAAATAATGATTTGGGTTTAAACAGTGAATGTGTGAGGTAATTTCAATATAAAAAGGCACTAGAGCGCTAAGGATCCACTTTTGATAAGTTTCAATGCATCAACACAACTAGGTCTCTTATAACTCAATCGGAATCGAATTCATATCTCTATCCGATCGTAATATAGAGCGGTTAAATCAACAATTATCCAAAACAGTTGCTTATTCATTGATTCAATTCCCACATCAATGCTCAGGCCTTGGGCACACTCAATTGTGTAGGCCAAGCCTCTTCCCAATCTAGTTGAGATTCACAACCATAGCTTTCATCAAATCCTGTCACTAGACTTGATTACAATTAATGATTAGGACTCTAATCAAATCAAAATCAATCAGCAAGCAGCTATTTCAGATTATAATAAAAAGATAAGAACGTTAGTTGAATGAGTTCCCATAGGAAAATCAGGCCATTGCATACAAGGCAATCAAAGAATCTACCATGCCCGGAGTCGATGATAGATCATTGAATTACACAAGCATAAACAATGCTCAGAAGGTAAGCTACCAAGCTTAGAATCACTAAGAATCACATGAGCCCGGAGTCATCAAGAGATCAAAGTAAAACCAAACTAGTACTTGATTCAAACTCATATTGAACTAAAATTGTTCAATTAAAACATAAAAGGAAACCTAGGTTGCATCAATCCATCAAAACCGAATCAAAATAGAAACTACCCATTTTGCATGGCCGACCGGTCGCACGACCGGTCGGACTGGCCTGGCCGACCGGTTATGACCGGTCGGACTTGTTAGTCCCATCAGTCCAGCGAGCTTTGGAACCCCTCAGACCTATTAGCCGACCGATCTTGACCGGTCGGACTGGGTTGGCTGACCGGTCACGACCGGCCGGACTCTACAATTCCTCTGTCCAGTGATTTTTTGCACAGATATCTCGTTCTGTTGAATGGCCAGACCGGTCGGATGACCGGTCCTAGGCTTTGGACGACTGGTCGGACGACCGGTCGTGAGTGCAGTTTTCTTCCTTCTTTCCTTTATCTCCTTTGCTTCTTTCTTCATCATTTTTCACTTGATCTTGTGGTCTTCAATGCTTGTACAGTCGCTCTATTTAGCCTTGAATCAGTGAAATCTCCATCTTGTCCCTATAATCACAAATCATGTATTTAAAGTGGTCCTTTAAACATGTAAACCGTGCATAATGAGTGATGAATTGGGGTTAGAATATGCACAATTAAGACCTCAACAGCTAGACCCCGTAGAAACGTTAGAGAAAGGGATCCGGAGATTCCTTTCTCTAAAATGACTCCTTTTGATCTGCAGCCAGAGATTCGATGTAAGGGATCACGGTAACAGGGTGGGAAGATGTTAAGCACCCCACACACTGCCCGTACCGAAGTACGGTCTCTACTTCACATAATCGAACTAATACTTGAAAGTCTGATTTAATCCTCGTACATTCTCATGGATGACATGATGCATGAATGCAGGTCTGAACAGTAAGAGTTTCTGATGGGTAGGTTTCCATTAACAGGCAAGCCCAGAGCATACGCTCGAACTGACAGGTGCTTTATGCGAGATGCATGCTGTGTGTTTGAATAATCAAAGTGCTTGTAGTGACAGATGCATGAATGCAGATCTGAACAGTAAGAGTTTCTGATGGGCAGGTTTCCATTAACAGGCAAGCCCAGAGCATACGCTCGAACTGACAGGTGCTTTATGCGAGATGCATGCTGTGTGCTTGAATGATCAAAGTGCTTATAGTGAAGCAAGGGGGTTGGAAGAAAAGTAAATGTTGCACTTATGCTAGATGCGAATGAGATGATGCTGGTAAAGAGTAACTAAATGGACGGAGGTGTCGCAAGGGTCGGCTTTGAGTGGCTGGATCAAGACTTGGATTGCTTGGGAGACTTGGACCAGTGGTCAGGCTGGGTTGGACCAGGGCTAGACTCTTCTCACTCGGGCTCTCCTTGGTGGAGGAATGGGCTAAAGAAGGATGGAGGTGGGCTCGGGACTCTTGGACTGAAAGGAGGGGAGGTGGATGTCGAATGTGAAGGGGAGATGGGGTATTTATAGCAGCGGGCGGTGGCATTCTGCGTAAATAAGTTTAGGCGGCACCCAGTGAGCCGCCCGTACGGACGTTCTCGGGATTCAGCGGGCAGTACAGACATGCTCTGGGGCTGCTGCTTAGAACTCAGTGAGTTGACTGGGTTTGGGCGATGGGTTGACACGGTGAGTTGACTCGATGGGTTGACTCAGCGGGTTGACTCAGTGGGTTGACTCGCCGAGTTTGACTTTTTAGTACTTTTTGGACTGATTTTTCTTATGGGGGTTTTTCAAGCTGATGTTTAGGGGCGAGTTGACTGGGTTCAGGCTTGAGTTGGGCTATGGATTGGGGCTTACAAGGGTGAGTTTGGCTGAGTTTGGACATGGGATTTGGGGGTATGGTCCTCCATTCATCCAGCTACCTCTACCAACAATGTAGCCGAAGGTGGGGTGTCTACACCTATCATATCTACAGAAACTTGGTTGACACATTTAAAGAAAAGTAGTTGGAAACATTATATTAGCAAGATGTAAAGACGTGCAGAAAGGCTGAATTTGAAAAGATAATGCACAATATTAAAATGACAAACTCTCCAGTATTTGCATAGTTGACAGAAATAGGATACGAAAGATGGGCATCTTCACATTTTTTAGGAAAAAGATTCAACTTCGTGACTACAAACATATCGGAGTATGTTAATGCTTTGCTCAAGGAAGCATGAGAGTACCCTATGACTAGACTAATAGAGACGATCAAATTAAAGATCCAAGAAATGTTCTACAAGAGAAGTGAACGTGCAACAACATTTAGTAGACCATTGACAAAATGGACAGCGAAAGAAATAACATAACTTATATCGATGGCGCGTAATGTTCACTATCATGCAATCTCTCGTGACGAATATTATACTATAGGAGATTACAAAGACACACTTAAGTTTAGCAAACTTTCGTGTATATGTCACGAGTTTGACGTCAAAGCGTTGCCTTATATGCATGTTCTTTCGACATGTATAAAGTATAATCTTCATCATCATAACTATTGTTCTCCATTCTATACGGTTGAAAATTACCGAATGTGCTACAACCAATCACTTTACCCAGTTCGTGACAAACGTGAATACGAATTATCAGACCAATTCAAAGAGTTTTGTGCGAAAATTAAACCCCCGGAAGTAAGGAGGTCAGTTGGAAGATCAAAGAAGATGAGAATTCTTTCATGTGGAGAGGAACGAAAAACAGTCAATTGTGGTAGGTGTAAACAAACAGGTCATAACCGATATAGATGCAAGTTTCCAATACCTGAGGAATAATGTATCTTTATCTTTATTTATGAGTAATGATGGTAGATGGTTGATGGTTATAAACGCTAATGATTTAGCTATCTATATATATAATTAATGATAATTAATTATTGTATTTTCAACGTGATCGCGTTGAATGTATACTGTGCACAGTGGATTTCAATGTGATCGCGTTGAATGTATACTGTGCTCGTTGAAATTGAACACAATCGCGTTGAATTTTCACTGACCTTGTTGAATTCTCTCTGTGCTCGTTGAAATTCCACTATGCTCGTTAAATTTCGACGACTTCGCGTTTAAATCAAGTGCTTATTGAATTTCAAAGAGAGCCCGTTGA
This sequence comes from Liriodendron chinense, assembly GCA_003013855.2. Lineage (NCBI taxonomy): Eukaryota > Viridiplantae > Streptophyta > Magnoliopsida > Magnoliales > Magnoliaceae > Liriodendron > Liriodendron chinense. The sequence goes on along the minus strand of PVNU02000916.1, from coordinate 227,034 downwards.
AATTCCACTGTGCTGGTTGAATTTCAACGAGATTTCGTTGAAATTCAACCAGCACAGTGGAATTTCAATGAGATCACGGTGAATTACATTGTGCACTTTGAATTTCAACGAGATTGCGTTGAATCCCGCTATATTCGTTGAATATCAACAAGATTCCGGTGAATTACATTGTGCTCGTTGAATTTCAACAAGATCGCGTTGAATTCCACTGTGCTTGTCAAATTTCAACGAGATCGCATTGAAATCCACTGTGCTTGTTAAATTTCAACAAGATCACTGTGAATTACACTGTGCTCGTTGAATTTCAATGAGATCGTGTTGAATTCCACTGTGCTTGTTGAATTTCAATGAGAGCGCGGTGAATTACTCTGTGCTCGTTGAATTTCAACGAGATCATGGTGAATTTCACTGTGCTCGTTGAATATCAACGAGATCACTATGAATTCCACTGTGCTCGTTGAATTTCAACGAGATCTCTGTGCCTACTATTTACACCCATATCTAACATTCACATTCACAAATCGATTCTCACTACATACTTCTAACATTCATATTACAAAATTCACAAATCAACATTCACAACATACATCTACCATTCATATTAGAACTTTTACAATATCAATTGAACATAATTTAAATTCACAAAATTTTTCACTTCCTCACATGTCTATGAATAATCGGCGACGCTCAAATAATCGTAAGTCAATGAATTCCTAAATGTACGAGAGTATGGTTGCAACTCCTTATCCTTCAAAAGTTGACCGTTGCTCAATATGTCCATATACTTCACAACGAATATGTCACAATCATAACCATTCGTTTGCTTTGGTAGAGATGCATCAATGCGGACATTCCATTTATTTCTTTCAAGCGCAGATGTATCTCTAGTGGCATGAAATAGAATATGGAGTGCTTCAGTTATAATGCTCACCTTTTTCTTGTATTTACTTTTTTCTTTGGTGTCTAAACTATCAAGAAGAATAATCTCTCTTGCTTCCAGGTAGATGACAAGAAGAAGCCAATGTCGACCGTCATAATTCATTGGTACATACACCTATCCATGGTAAACACAAGAAAATAACATATAAGACGCAATCATTGTCTATTGGACCACTGTTGATAAATTTAAGACGATAACCTTACCTGTTTATAGCGCTAAAATTTCTTTGATCTGTCTTCTCCCCTTACAATAGCAAATGTAGATTCTTTCTGATTTTGTTCACAAATCAAATGCCGCACTTCGCTATTATTTGAATCCCGATAGCTTCTCAAGAGAGGGAGACACTTATTGAGACATTGTTATTACAACAGAATTTACATATTACTATATATCTTCTACAATCAGAAATAAAATAACCATAATCTAAAGTAGACAATTACCTGAAAAAAGGTGGGGCAGAACTTGCAATCTTATGGATATGCTACCTTGCAATCCTCCTGCCTTTTTTTAAAAATTTAATGTATGTGTCAATAACCTAAGCAAAAATAATAATAATAATAAGATTCAACTCAATATTTATATAGGTCGTAAATATAAGTAACTTAACGAAAATAATTTGACAATATTTACAAGGCTATCGGCCCAGGCATCTGTCTTCCAAATGCTGTTAAATGATTCTCCTGATTTTGTATTATTATTTTCTTTATACCAATCCTTACACACTTATAATTCCTCCTCCGATAACTCTCTAAACGGGTCCATCGGCACATAAAATGATATCGGAGAAGTATCTAACACTTTCAATTCCTCAGCTTCACTGATGAGGCTGGTTGATGTAGGAATGGTTAATAATGATACGTATGGGGATTGTTTAATGTATGATGGTTTTAATGGCCTTTTTGGCCTTCCTTCATTTACAAGAGTACTTTCACATTCTTCTTTATTTCCCTCTTTCGCCACCGAATGTGAACCCATTTCTTTATTATCTAGTTCCACATCGGAAGTAGAAACAATTAATCTTTCTTCTTCCTATATAGTAGAAACAAGTAAGAAAAATATGAAAGTAATAATAAAGTAGTTAATATTCCACAAAAAAATTATTAAACATTGTACAATCCATCTTCAAACTTCATTCTCTTCTTATCTACAATTTTCTTCAACTCTGATCTCTCCTTCATCAACACCTCTCTCTCCTTTTTAATCTCTTCTCTCTCCTTTTTCATTTCTTCGCTCTCAGTCTCTCTCTCCTTCTTTATCTCTTCTCTCTCATTCTTACTCTCATTCTTCATCTCTTCTCTCTCCTGCTTCATTTGCTTTCTCTCTTTTTCCAGTTCCTCTCTTTCTTTCTTTTTTTTTTTTTATCTTTTTTCTCTCTCTCTCTCTTTAGATTTTCAATCAACATTTTCAAACCTTCATTGACCTCTCCCCCTCTCACTCCCTCTCCTTCTTCTTCTCCCTCACTCTCCCCTCCTTCTTCTCCCTCTCTCACTTCCTCTTTTTCTTCATCATCCTCCTCTTCCTCTTCCTCTTTGTCATCTTCGCAATCACCATTTTTCTCTTCTTCTTCATCTTCTTCTTCATCTTCTTTTTCTTCATCTCCTTCTTCTTCATCTTTACCTTGGATGATATCTACTGTCCTCTTCCTTCGGACTTCTCTACTCATCCTTCCAATGTAACCGGCTTCAATGCCCTGTAAAATTAACATTATCAGATATCATCAAACACATGTCATAACGTAAATGTAAGTTACATTAACGCCAATGATTATATTACTTGGAACTTTTCTCGAAGTACCCAAATTGCCTCCGTCTCAAGTTCTTCATTTGTTGGTTCCAGGGTAAACAACACAGTGGTCTGTGTTTATAAGTTATTAAAAAATTAGTATTTAACACATCTACAATAATATCTGGTATAGCAGCGAATTTGTAATGGAATGCTATTTACATCTTCACGTTTCAAAATATCATCTATTGTCGGATATCTCCAACCCTTCCATCCTTGATATTTCGTGAAGTGTGGAAGTTGATTGGAAACAAATGATATCGCAATAGAAGCTAGGGCTGGAACCCTTTCAACCGCCCATATCTGTGACAATGACATCAAATTTCATCAGATTCAAAAACTCTAGTTTGAAAAGTATACTAGTTATGTCAAATAAATAAAGAATGCTTACTTGTAATGGAAATATTCAGTCGTGGACATTATATGTTTTTCTTCTTGACCTTGCTGCCTGACTAGCGTTTTGTACCCCTTGAGACATTGACTCGAATGCCACATTGCCCCATGGATACTTATTGAACTCTTCCAAAGAGTTAATGAAGTCAATGAATATGGGGTTACAATGATTCTTCGTGTCTGTCCCCCTCACAAAAAACTCCACACACATTAACAAAGTGATCTTCACAACATCTGTGCTTATTTGAATTGACAACTTTTTCAAACGCATGTACTAGACTATTTTTTACAATAGGGTGTTTCTTGAAATAGTTTCCTTTTATCGACTTCTTACTCGTCGATTTCTCAGGGGTGTACATGTCTCCAATCTTCAGCCCTATTATAAGGGCGAAGTCCATCTTGGTAAACTTTAGAAAATTTCTCCTCATTTCATATACCAGCTCACCCATCTCACTTCTGTGTCTTAAAAGAAGTCAGTGAATTATGGCTCCGTTGTATCTAAAGGATGGGATGTCTAACAGAAATGAAAATTGAGATTATTGAAACATATTCAATTTACTCTCTTGCTTCTCTAATCCCTCCTTGACAATATCGAACCACCAAGTCAATGAACATCGAGCGGAATTGTTTGGATAAACATTCCTTGGGTATTCTTCAATTCCTACAAAGAAAATATATGAAACGTAAAACTATCAGTGTGATTGTTGAATTTTTCAGTGTGCTCGTTGAATTATATCTGTGCTCATTGAAATTGAACGAGATCTTGTTGAAATTCAAAGAGCACAGATATAATTCAACGAAATCGCGTTGAAATTCACCGCGATCGTGTTGAATTTGAATGCGATCTCATTGAATTATATCTGTGCTCATTGAATTTCAACGAGATCTCGTTTATTTTCAATGAGATGATCTCCTTCAATTTCAAAGTAATTTCATTACATTTCAACGCGATCACATTGAAATTGAACGCGGTCTCCTTGAAATGTCACTATGCATGTAGAGATTGAACGCAATCGTGTTCAAATTCAACGTGATCGTGTTTAATTTCAACGAGCTCTCTACGAGATCGCATTCACTTTTATCTGTGCTCGTTTAATCTCAATGATGTGATCACGTGATCGCGTTGCATTGTCATTCAAAAAACACCTGCATCCTCAACATTTTAAGGTAACATTGACATTTCTACAAATACCTTGTATGTTAATCAAGCCATAACATTCCCATTTCAACATTTCAAGGTTACATTGGCATTTCTACAAACACTTTGTACGGTTAATCAAGCCATAATATTCTCATTTCAACATTTCAAGGCTATATTGGCATTTCTACAAATACTTTGTATGGTTAATCAAGCCATAATATTCCCATTTCAACATTTCAAGGTTACATTGGCATTTCTACGAATACTTTGTATCCCAAGGTTAACGAACAATCTTAAAATGAAAATCACCCTCAAACATTCAAACGAACAATCTTAAAATGAAAATCACCCCCAAACATTCCTAAAACATCATGTTCGCTCGCCTCAAGTGTAAGGCTGCGATGTAGTAATAAATCTCGGTAAGACCGAGGTCGATCCACAGGGAATTAGAAACAACTTTCAAACTATTTCAGCAACTCATTTTTGCAAGAAATAGGATTCAATTGAGTAATTAAACTAAAACAGTAACTTAATGGAAAATCAGTAATTTAAGGTACTAAGGCTTTCAAGGATCCACTTGTAGCAATTCCATGTCAATCCAATCAATCCAAGTAGAGAACACAACTAGATTTGAAGTCCTATCTCTTATCTAGTTGGAAAATAAAGCATTCAAACACATTCAATTCTACTCAAGCTGAACTTCCAAGTTCTAATCCCATTCAACACATGTAGGATTCGAAATCATAGCCTTCGGAGTAACAGCCATGCCTATGGACTATGGCTTGCTCAAGGGTTACCATAATTCGAACCTAGGCAAACACAATATGATAATCTTAGAGAATTGCAAGGAATCCATGTCCGGAGCACATGAACTCTCGTAAAACATCTAAAACTACCAACTTAAGCGACTAAAATAAATAAAAATCCAAACTTGAATTGAAATTACTTGAATTAAACTGAATCAAACATAAAATTAGCTACAAGCTTCACCTCTCAGCCTTAGCTGAGAGATTCTAGCCGAGCATTGTCATACCACAACTAGAACTCATAATAGAAAGCATAAAAACTAGAAAAACTGAAAATTGGAGGGTTGTAGACGTTCCACGACAGCTTCCGTCATCTCCCACGACCTTCCTTAGCTTCTATGATGACCTAGGAAGAGCCCCTAGGTGTCCTTTTATAGTGTGAAAGCCCCTTGTGTCGGAAACATCCAGAAATTGCACAAGGTTACGCACTGCGCAGAAAATCTCGGAGCTTCAAGGAAAAGCTTTATTACGCAGACGACCGGTCGCACGACCGGTCTGAGCCCCCTGACGACCGGTCGCACGACCGGTCGCAAAACGTCCAAAAACAGTCCAGCGAGTTTTTCCAAAATTCTGATATTAAAATTTAATTGAAGGACCGGTCGCACGACCGGTCTGGGCATCGGACGACCGGTCACACGACCGATCGTGAATGGTCCAATGACCTCTGAAAGATTTCCTTCTGTGCATAATCAGACCGGTCGAACGACCGGTCCTGGCGATGGAAGACCGGTCGCACGACCGGTCTTGACCTCTGTTTCTGCTTTTCTCCTTTTGCTTCTTTCTTCCTTCCTTCTCCTCTCTTTTTACTTTCTTTGGTCCTTCTTTCTTCTTCATCCAATGGCTTTAAATGGCTCTTTTTAGTCTCCAATTGGGTGAATTCCACTCTCATTCCTAAAATCACAAAACATGCATTAGATAGGCCTTTTAAGCATGAAAATCGTGCATATACTGTGATGTACTCGGCAATGCAATGTATAAATTGGAGGTTCAACACATCCCAATAGAAAAACTTAACTAAAAATCAAATGAGAAAAAAAAAACATACCTTTCCGTAGCCTCTTGGACGGAGGAGCCATAATAAGCGTTGAAAACTGAAGATATATGAACAAAGATGAAGATGAGATGAAAATTATGTGTCTTGTTGAATTTCAACAAGATCAATTCAACGAAATCACAGTGAATTTCGAAAGGAACGAGGGCAGTTTGGTCAGAAAAATAATGAAATTTTACTTTGGGGAATAAAACTATTGGAGGTTTAGCTGGGAATAATGGTCAAAAGAGAGGTTTACAGTTGAAATTTTTTCAAAGTAAAGTTTCTGGAGGTTATTTTGACTATTCGGTTGAGGTTTATCGATGGAAATTCTCCAATCACACCTATTAATAAACCATTAGGGCTGGGCTGGGCTAGCTTGATGGGCTTTCAGGCCTGGCCTAATTAGGCCGAGCTTGGGGCTAGAGTATCATGCCCGTGGAACGGGTTTGGGCTTAAAGCTAGAACCAATTTTTAGTCAGGTAACTTAGACATAGTTGCCAAAAGCCCATTAGGCCCGGCTCAACCCGTTACAATTTTAAAAGTTTCAAATTTAAACTTTCCCTGCTGAAAGGTCTTCTTCTTTCACTTTTTAAATCTCTCTTTATTACTTCCCTCTTTAAACCGGAAGGGGATTGCATCTAGGGCTCTCAATGGAGCAGTCAGATCCGAGATTCGATTCGCTCTGAATCCATATAATGTGGATTTGGATCTCAAAATAGGTCCGATTAATTAAATGGACCAGATTTGGATCTTAAAATAGGTCCGATTACTTAAATGGACTGGATATGGATTCACATGAACATATCCGAGTTTGATCCGAATCCGATTAAGATCCGACTCATTATCACCTTACTGTATATGTTATATTCATGCTGACCATCCGTTTTACAAATTATTTTAGGCCATGTCGACCATACCATAGTAAATAGTGGGATTTGCATAATTTTTCTACTAAATTAAATATATTATATTATATATTTTATATCATATATTATTTTAGATTTGTAATGGGTGGATTCGGACCTAGATCCGACCCAAATCTGATGGTTATATGGATTTTGGATTGAAAATGGATCTAACAATTTATAAATGGGTTGGATATGGATATCACCTTTTGGATCCGAGTTGGATCCGAATCCGATCCAAATCTGTATACAAATATCTGGACTTGGAGTCGGATCCAACTGGATCCGATCTAAATCCAACCCATCGAGAGCCCTAATTGCGTCCATGATGTTTGACGTCACTAAGTTTTGTGAGCCCCACCATGATATATGTGTTATATCCATACTGTCCATCCATTTTGAGAGATCATTTCAAGGCATGAACCCAAAAATGAGGAAGATCAAAAGCTTATGTAGACCACACTATAGACAGTAATAGGGACGATGATTCCCACCATTGTAACCTTCCTAGGCCCACCATGATGTTTATTTGCTAGCCAACCTGTTCATGACATCATATAGATCTGGATGAAGGGAAAAAATAAATATCAGATTCATCCAAAACTTTTGAAACACCCAGGAAGTTTTCAATGGTAAACATTCAATGACCACTGCTTTCTTTGGTGTGGTCCACTTGAGCTCTAGATTTGTCTCTTTTTGGGCTAAAACCCTATTACAATCTTTCTAAATGAACGGACGGTTTGGATATAATACATACATCATGGTGGGCCCCCTAGAAATTGGTGATGTCAACACACTATGGAGGTCAGTGGTTTGTAGCACACCACTCAATGTGCTTCCCTTTAAACCCACCACTGCGCACTCAAGGTAAGACCTTAGTTGGTGTTACCTTTACCATGTGGGGCCCACCTTGATGAATCATTTGTATATCCACGCCGCCTATCTGTTTTTCCGTATCCTTTTAGGAAGTGATTCCAAAAATTGAAGCATATCCAAATCGGACCACCCCACTGAAGACCGTGGAAAATGACAATTAAAAGCTTTTCATGGGCCACAAGTTTTGGATCAAACTGATGTTTATATTTTCCTTCATCCAAGTTTGGTTGAGCTTACCAACGGGTTAGTTGGAAAGAAGATATTACGGTGGATGTTACTATAGACCTTGGGAAGTTTTTAGTGGTGGGTGTTCAATAACTGTTGTTTCCTTTAGTGTGGTCTTCCTGAGATTTGGATCTACTTAAGTTTTTTGGAACACATCTTAAACAAGGCTAAAAATATGGTTGGGTGTGGATATACAAACCCATCATTAAGGTGGGCCCCACGGTAAGGTAACTCCCGGTAAGGTGTTTTCCGGGTAACACTTAATCGGACGCGGAATGCCTGTGAAAGCCTTCGAGGCATCTCCTGCGCTCGGAATCTAAGTGGGGCCCACTGTGATGTTTGTGAGAAATCTATGCTATCAACCATTTTTTGAGATCATTTTAGGCATTGCGACAAAAAATGAATGGGATCCAAGACTCAAGTGGGCCGCACTAAAGAAAAAGGTGGGTAGGAAAATTCCTACCGTTGAAAACCTCTATGGGGTCCATGGTGATGTTTATATGCCATCCATACCATTCATAATGTCATTCCTACTGAGATGAACTGAAAACACAAATATTATCCCGATTCGAAACTTCTATGGCCCCACAAATATTTCAACTGTGGAAGTTCAATCGTCACATTTTTAGCCCACTTGAGTCTTAGATCTCGTTCATTTTTTGTTGCAACGCCTAAAATGATCTCACAAAATGGTTGGATGGCATAGGTTACTCACAAACATCATGGTGGGCCCCACCTAGATTCTGAGCGCAGGAGATGCCTGCTAAAGGCTTTCACAGGCAATCCGAGTCCCACCTAATTGGCTCTCTCTCTCTCTCTCTCTCTCTCTCTCTCCTATCTCTCTCTCATCTTCCATTTTCTTTCATCACACCAATATCCACCTACTGCAAGAGGCTTCTTCAATAAGGTGATGATGAGCAGTCCACACTCAACAACGGTGGTGACGCAGACATCACAACCATGTTCTAAGGCCATATTTGTCGAGACCCTAAAGAAGACCATGTTCTCTTTGCTTCCCTCTCTCTATCATCATTAGCACCATCATCTCCATCGGAATTAAGGACTATTGAATTCCTAAATAATGCCAAGGTGGTCGCTAAGCACTATGTGAAAAATGGGAAAATATGACTGAAAAAATGACGGTTTTACGAGTCGTTTAAAAATGTGGGATTAAACGATGGTAAAAATTTTGTATTTTTAAACGACTTGTAAAATTGTTTGTTTTATTCCCTAATTATAAAATCATATTTCGCACCAGAGAATGCACTCCTCTCTCTCTCTCTCTCTCTCTCTCTCTCTCTCTCTCTCCCACTCCCTCTCTTCGATAGCCCTCTCTTCTTCTCCGACAAGTAATAATTTTTTATTTGTTTATTTTTGTAATGTTGGTGGTGTGGGGCCCACTGTGATGTATGTGTTTTATCCATACCCTCAAGGTTTGGGGCCCACTGTGATGTTTGTGTTTTATTCACACCATCAGGGGGTGGGGCCCACTGTCATGTATGTGTGTTGTTCACGCTGTCAAGGGTGGGGTGTTCGCTCCCCAAGTGTAGGGTTGCGATGTAGTAATAATTTGAAAAGACCGAGTATCGTCCCACAGAGATTTATATGTGGATATTCTTAGAATTTATCTAAAACAACCTAGAATCAAGATCATATTAATAACTAAATCTGAAAAATAGTAATTTGGAATAAAATTGTGATCATGAGAGGTAATAATAATCTAAAAAGGCACTAGAGTGCCAAGGATCCACTTTTGACAATTTTCAATGCATGAACACAACTAGGTCTCTCACAACACAATCGGAATCGAATTTATATCTCTATCCGATCGGAATATGAAGCGGTTCAATCAACACTTATCTAAAACAGTTGCTTGTTCATTGATTCGATTCCCACAACAATGCTCAGGCCTTAGTCACACTCAATTGTATAGGTCAAGCCTCTTTCTAATTTAGTTTAGATTCACAACCATAGCTTTCATCAAATACTATCACTAGACTTGACTACGACCAATGATTCGAAATCTAATTAAATCAAAATCAATCAGCAAACATCTACCTCAAATTATCATAAAAGATTAGAACTTTAGTTTGAATGAGTTCCCACATGAACGTGCCATCGTATACAAGGCAATCAAAGTGTCTATCATGCCTAGAGTTGATGATAGATCAATGAACTACACAAGCATGAATAATGCCAAAAAGGTAAGCTACTAGGTTTAGATTTACTAAGAAGCACATGAGCCCGGAGTCATCAAGAGATCAAAGCAAAAACTGAACTAGTACTTTATTCGAACTTATATTAAACTAAATTCTTCAATTAAAGCATAAAAATGAAACCTAGGTTACATCAATCCATAAAACATGAATCAAAAGGTTCACCTCTTGCCCTAACTAAGAGGTTTTAGTTCATCTCTAACATCCTTGGACTAAAAGCCTAAAAAACATAAAAATAACTAAGAACTAGAAGAAAAACTCAGAAAAATTAAAGTAGAATCCGTCTCCTAAGCCTCCTTGATGTTTCTCACGTCCTAGCATATCCCAAGAAGAGAGTGGAAGAGTTCTTTTATAGCTTAGATCCGAGAAATTGCGGAGAAGTACCGCACTTGCGCAGCGAAATTCGGATTTAGAAGTGTCCTAGTGCAATCAGGATGTTGGCCGGCTGGCCGGAACCCCCTAGCTGGCCGGCCAGAGCTTGAGCAAAAAGGAGCCCAACTCTCTGGACATTTAAAGCCACAGGCCGACCTGTCAGCCGGTCGGTCAGTCAGCAAGTCGGTCCTCATAAAATCAGTTCAGTGATTTTTGTGTTTCTGGAGGGTTTAGCCGGCGGGCTAGTGGTAGTGGCCGGCCAATTGGAGGTCATGTAAATGGCTGATTTTTCAGCTTTTCTTCTCTCGTCTTCATTGCACTTTTGCTCCACCTTTAGTCCTTCACTCTTTTGATCTTCAAGGCATGTAAGAAGGGCTTCTAAGCCTCCAAATGACGAAGATTCCCTCTCATTTTTAAAATCACAAAATCATGCATTAGGTAGCTCTTTAAATCATAATAAACATGCATAATGAGTGATGAATTGGGGTCAGAATATGCACAATTCAAAGCTCAACACACCCCCAACTAGCATTTTGCTAGTCCCGAGCAAAACATGCGTGAAACAAATTCAATTCTCCAAAACCCAACTCTCCCTTAGAACTATGCTTCTATACATTCCAAGACATGCAAGTGAAAAAATAGAAAAACTAAGTGATAGAAGTTGAGACCTTAAACTTCTCAAAACATAACAGGTGTTCATATAGAATTCTCGCTGATTGATTGATAAATAGAAGAATCCAAACAAATTTAACCTAGTGTGTATAGTGAATGTTCATCTCATGAATTTTCAAAGTTAGCTTCTTCATGACTTAGCTAGATTAGAGATTTGAAGGTGTACAGATCGACGACAAGCCTATGACAGGAATTTTCCTTACCGTCCTTCCAACGACTTTCACACTAATTCCCATTCCCGACTTTGGTTACGGGTAGACCATTCCCCCGGTTGGTAATAGGTAGCCCTTTTAGAATTTTCCACCATATATTCAATCATTCCCATATTTGCATCATTTCTTTCCTTTTCATACACATTATATAGGATTTTTAGAAATCCATATCTTTCGTTCTTTTCCCATGGACATGGATGGACAAAGTATCCCAGCTTGGTTCCTTAACACCTTAAATCTTAGTCTAACCAATCTACAATTTTACATAATCCCTTCAACCATGAGAATCGTGTAATGTGAACTAGATTCAAAAGTATTCAAACTTTCTATCAATCAAATCAATAGGGGAATTCAAATAAAAAAAACTATCATATTATAGGTCTTTTAAGAGTTTCCAAATCATCTCATTACATTTCTCTTCTTTTCAAACTTACGACATCCCAAGTGCAAAAAAACATGATTTTCTAAAGGAGTTCTGAATTTTCAGAAAAAATTGAAAAATTTCTACAAACATTGCTCGAAATGTCACAAATTGATAGATTCATCTAGGAATCTCACGCCCAAACCAACTTTACATTGTCCTCAATGTAAAAAAATATGTAATGAATGCAATAACATGAGAGAAATGACAAAATAAAGGAAAGTGAGAAAGAGAGATATCACCTGAGAAATACATTGCACAGCAAACTTTACTTGCGAAGATGGATTACTTCACAAACTAAATCTACTAATCAAAGCAAATCTTAATGCAGTCTAATTTTAGAAAAGGGATTAAAAATCTAAACCGTCTTCCATTAGACTAGGAGGTTAAGCCCAACAACTTATTCAAAAGCATAAAGTCAAGCAGAATCATTAAATGGATAAAAAAAGTTTCGTAGTAAAGTCATCCAAGATCCTGCTTTACAATATACATGTGTGTGAATGATCATGATAAGTCACTAAAAATCCCAAAAAGAAATTTTAGCTAGTTTTTTAATATTTTCACCACATGTATAAGAAGAGACATCATTAAATTTGTCAGAAAAAATATGTCTCCATTCAAATTTTCGTGGGTAATGATGTTGCAAGTATGGGTCGTCCTAAGATTCGTAGAGTTTGGTATGCATGATCCATAGAGGTGTGGAAACATGAATTAATTTTTCAAGACAATAAAGTGCTAGTTTCACATCCTCCTCTTGACTAATGTCATATGCTGATACCGAATCTAAAGTGCAACTACATCCCCTATCACATCAACATTCTTATCAGGGGAGTGGGTCACGTCTTCTTCTAAGTGATCGAAGCAAAGAGGTGAGAGAGACTCATCTTCCATAATTGAATCGATCATGTTTATTTCATGGACCTCTTCATCTTCATCCTCTTGTTGAGTAAAATTCATAATTAGGCGCCTCAACATGTTTGTTTTATGAATAGGGAAAAACTTTTTAATGAACTTCCTAGTCATCTCAATCCATGTGATAATTGATCTTGGCCTTAATGTATGAAGCCAAGCCTTAGCCTTCTCTTTCAAAGAAAAAGAGAATAACCTAAGTCTCACGACATTGTCAGATACGTTTGCAAAGTGCAACGTGGCTATCACCTCATCGAATTCCTTAAGATGTTGATATGCGCTTTCACTGTCTAAACCAAGGAACTTGGGAAGGAGTTGGATTAACCCTGGTTTTAGATCAATATTCCCTGTATTGATGAAAAAATTATGCATGAGGGAGTACTTGCTCTTGCTGGTTGCAAGTAATCATGTAAAGGTATAGGTCGAGGAACATTCTCAACTTCATTCTCTCCCGTTTCAGTTTGGTTTTGGCATAGATTTTGATTGAGCCTTGGATCGGGTTGATTTTCAGTCATACTTTCCAGAAAAAATTGAGAATCTAAACGTTTCTTAGCACGGCGTTCCTTATCAATCCCCTCAACAATCCCTCCTTCAGTAATTAGTTGGTTATTAGAACCTGAACCTAATGTGGTATGCAAATCTCAAAAAAAGAGTTAGAAAAACCTGATTGAAGTGACTACTTCGACTCCTAGAATTCCTGTAAAAATAAAACAAAACAAGCAAACTAAGTTAGAAAGTACTCCTAAAAAATCTCAAATAGAAACTATTTTCAAAATTTTTATGAAAAACTGTAAAAAATCTCCGGCAACGGCGTCAAAAACTTATTCACTCCCCAAGTGTAGGGTTGCGATGTAGTAATAATTTGGAAAGACAGAGTATCGTCCCACAGAGATTTATATGTGGATATTCTCAGAATTTATCTAAAACAACCTAGAATCGAGATCATATTAAGAACTAAATCTGAAAAATAGTAATTTGGAATAAAATTGTGATCATGAGAGGTAATAATAATCTAAAAAGGCACGAGAGCACCAAGGATCCACTTTTGATAGTTTTCAATGCATCAACACAACTAGGTCTCTCACAACACAATCGGAATCGAATTTATATCTCTATCCGATCGGAATATGGAGCGGTTTAATCAACTCTTATCTAGAACAGTTACTTGTTCATTGATTTGATTCCCACAACAATGCTCAGGCCTTGGGCACACTCAATTGTATAGGCCAAACCTCTTTCCAATCTAGCTGAGATTCACAACCATAGCTTTCATCAATTCCTGTCACCAAACTTGACTACGACCAATGATTCAAACTCTAATTAAATCAACATAAATCAGCAAACATATATCTCAAATTATCATAAAAGATTAGAACTTTAGTTTGAATGAGTTCCCACATGAAGATCATGCCATTGTACATAAGGCAATCAAAGTGTCTATCATGCCCGGAGTCAATGATAGATCAATGAACTACATAAGCATAAACAATGCCAAAAAGGTAAGCTACTAGGTTTAAATTCACTAAGAAGCACATGAGCCCGGAGTCATCAAGAAATCAAAGCAAAAGCTGAACTAGTACTTTATTTAAACTCATATTAAACTAAATTCTTCAATCAAAGCATAAAAAGGAAACCTAGGTTGCATTAATCCATAAAAAAATGAATCAAAAGGTTCACCTCTTCACCCTAGCTAAGAGGTTTTAGTTCATCTCTAACATCCTTGAACTAAAAGCCTAAAAAATATAAAAATAACTAATAACTAGGAGAAAAACTAGGAAAACTTGAAGTACAATCCGTCTCCTAAGCCTCCTTGATGTTCCCCACGTCCTAGTATACCTCAGGAAGAGAGTGGAAGAGTCCTTTTATAGCTTAGATATGAGAAATTGCGGAGAAGTACCGCACATGCGCAGCAAAATCCGAATTTAGAAGTGTCCTAGTGCAATCAAGATGTTAGCCGGCCGGCTGGTCGGAGCTTGAGCAAAAGGAGCCCAACTCTCTGGACGTTTAAAACCATAGGCCAACCTGTCAGCTGGCAGTCCATCCAGCCGGTCAGTCAGCAGGTCGGTCCTCATAAAATTAGTCTAGTGATTTTTGTGTTTCTGGAGGGTTTAGCCGGCCGGCCGGTCAGAGGTCATGTAAATGGCTAATTTTTCAGCTTTTCTTCTCTCGTCTTCATTGCACTTTTGCTCCACCTTTAGTCCTTCACTCTTTTGATCTTCAAGGCATGTAAGAAGGGCTTCTAAGCCTTCAAATGACAAAGACTCTCTCTCATTCCTAAAATCACAAAATCATGCATTAGGTAGGTCTTTAAATCATAATAAACATGCATAACGAGTGATGAATTGGGGTTAGAATATACACAATTCAGAGCTCAACATGGGGCCCATTGTGAGTATGTGTTTTATACACGTCGCCAATTGGTGGGGCCCACTGATGTATGTGTTTTATCCATGTCATCAGGGGTTGGGGTCCACTGTGTATCTATTTTATCCACGCCGTCAGGGGGTAGGGCCCACTTTGAGGGGGTGGGGCCCACTTAAACTTTGGATATGCCTCATTTTTTAGTTCATTCCCTACAATGAACTGGCAAAGTAGATGGATGTTGTGGATATAACATATACATTATAGTGGATCCAGACAGATGTTGAGCGGGGGTCCCTAAAAGGTGGGAACTATTGTTAAGAGTTTAGTCCCCAAGTGCAGCGTTGCAAAGTAGTAATAATTCAGAAAGACTGAGTATCGTTTCACAGGGATTTATATGCAAATATTCTCAGAATTTCTAAAAAATAGCTTAAAATGAAAATTATGCTAAGGGAACGAAATTTGAAAATTAGAGTTGTATGATTTTAGATTAAAATAATAAGTTAAAAGGTGAATTCAATAATCTAAAATCACTAGAGCGCTAAGGATCTGCTTTTGGTTATTTCTAATGTATAAATTTAATTAGGTCTTTCAATTACTCAACCGGAATCGAAGTCCTATCTCTATTCGGCCGGATATGAAATGGTTAAATCACATAAATGGTCTAATATAGATGTTTGTTCATTGATTTGGTTCCCTCAATAATGCTTAGGCATTGGGGCACACTCAATTGCATAGGCCAATCCTTTATCCAATCTAGTTGAGATCATAACCATGGCTTTCATCAAATCCTATCACTAGACTTAACTAGAACCAATGATTTGAACTCTAATTAAACCAAAATCAACAAGAAAAAATAACTATCTCAGATTTATACAAAAGATTACAACATCGGTTCGAAATAGTTCCCACATTAAGAAGGATCATCTAGATAACAGGGAATTCAAAGCATCTACCATGCCCATAGTCTATGGTATATAAAGGAGCTTTGTAGATTTAAACAATTCAAAATAGATAAGCAACTAGAATTAGATCATCCAAACATCACATGAGCTTGGAGTCATCTATAGATCAACATAAGAACTAAAACTCATTACAAGAAAACATACCCCCCTTGCCAGCAGTCATAATCGCTGGCATATAGGTAAAAAACTGCTGGTATAATGTTTGCCGGCGGATGCGTATCCGCTGATGAAAAGGGGTGTCACTAAAGGTTTTTCCAGTGGTCATAAAACTTTTGCCGGCGCTTCTTATGTCTGCCGCAAAAATATGTTTTTTCCCAGTAGACAAATATATTTCCCGGCGCTAAATCTATTCGCCAGAAAATCTTATATGATCGCTGGTAAACGCTTAAACACCACCGGTATATGTATATCAAAGACCAGGTAAATGCCCCATTAGAACTGGTAATGTTCTTAAATGTGCTGGTAAAAGGCTCTTGAAAATCGTTCTTGACTGCCGGCATAGGAGGTGCTGACCGCCGGTAAAACATATATATTTTTAACCTATTTTTTATTTAATTGGAAAGCCTAAATAATATTATTGGAACCTGTATAATATTGGAAACTTGATGAATGTTGCACAACATAATTAAAAATGTAACATGTAATATTTACAACAACAAGTAAAATAAATAAAAATTGTATTAATTAACAATAAAAATCATATAATATTTACAACAATAATTTGAATGGTTTTGAATACTTAAAAAATAAAAAATAAATTTATGCCATCGGACTTAGATTTTGAACTTAGGCTATTTGTCATTGGCTTGGGACTAGCCCGACCTAAACATCAAGCTTAAATTTCAAGCCTAGGCTTATCCACAAATCATTATTTACAATAGTAGTTTTGTAGGGTGACTTTCCTAGAGACTGAAACCAGTGAATAGGGTATCAATAAGCCAGAGCCAGGCCACACAAAATCAAATTTTACAATGAGGGCTGGGCCAAGGCTACAAAAAATCAAATTTCTTTAGACAAGGTTGATTTCAAATTTTCTTAGATAAGAAATGCCATCATCTGTTCACACTGTTATCTTTGATATAATGATAACCTCAAAAGAAAAAAAAATCACATATCTTACAACTATCCCTATACCAAATAGTGAATGATTTTTCTTCCAAACCCACTGCCCAAGCTCAAAATTGTAAAATATCAAAAGAAAGAAATGAAGAAGGCAAAAGGAAGAATAGTTTCTTCTCAAGCAACCATTACCCAAATCAAACAGCAACATAGAAAGCAAAAAAAGAAAAGGAAAAAAAAAAGAAGCAAAAAGAAAAACTAGCAACATAGAAAGCATGACATCTAGGAATCGATAGTTCACACACCCCATTGTTAGTTCACACACCCCATTGTTAGTACACCCACCCACCCTTATTAGTCACATCACAATGTTAGCCACCCCCACTATGGGAATTGATACCATGACCTCAGTGTTGAAATGAGGCTATCTTTGCTCAGTTTGCCACTTGAGTTATGGACCTAGGTGTGCCATCCCATTGAGCTAGCACTTAGAAACCCAATTGTGTAGGGATCAAAGCAAAATAGAGCTTTGATATTCAACTACCCATCAAAGCAGAACAAACCTCTGCCAGTCAGCTAATAAAGCAAAAGACCAGGAAAAGGACAGAGTTTGGACAGTCAGGAAATTCTGCTTAGATCCAAACCGGCTCGTGCAACTACACCCTTGTGCGTGGTCTTACCACCAACCGGTGGAAACATCGATATAAAGCCAGGTGTGATTCAACTAATACAAAAGTTCCATGGGCTAGACTCTGAAAGCCCATATTTGCACTTAAAGGAATTTAAAGAAGTGGTGCCTACCTTGCAATACACTAATGTTTCGGAAGATGCCATTAAACTTAAACTCTTTTCCTTTTCATTGAAAGAAAGAATCAAGACTTGGCTCCACTCTCTTAGACCACACTCGATAAGGTCATGGAACGAGATGACCCGGGAATTCTTAAAAAAGTTATTCCCGGCTCATAAAATGAACATCCTTCGAAGAGCCATACTAAATTTTTCGGCTAATGAGAGTGAATCATTCTTCCAATGTTGGGAAAGGTTTAAGGACCTCCTACTTGCTTGCCCACATCATGGTTACGAAAGTTGGTGAATCATAAACTTCTTCAATGATGGATTAAGTTTCAATATGCGCCAATTCGTAGAGATGATGTGCAACAATGAGTTTATGAGCAAAAATCCAGATGAAGCGTGGAGTTATTTGGATATGTTGGCCGAGAATGCCCAATCATGGGATACCTCGGATAAATCTAATAACCCCAAGCCTACTCAAGAAAAAGAGAAAGGACGGATTTATATCCTCAAGGAGGAAGATGATCTGAATGCAAGGTTAGCCAGCCTCACAAGGAAGATTGAGGCCATGGAACGTAGTAAGAGTGGAGTTTCAAAGTCCAATGAAGCTATTGAGACCACGTGTGGGATTTGTTTCACCCATTTACACGCTACGCAAGATTCTCCTACAATTCCTGCGTTTCAAGAGGTGTTACATGTTCGCTTGCCTCAAGTGCAAGGCTGCGATGTAGTAATAATTCTCGGTAAGACCGACGTCGATCCACAGGGAATTAGAGAACGAGTTTCAGATTATTCCAGCAACTTAGTTTGCAATAGATAAGAGGTTCAATTGGAGTAATTATGCTAAAATAGTAACTTAATGAAAAACAGTAATTTAAAGGCACTAAGGCATTCAAGGATCCACTTGTAGTAATCTAATGTCAATCCAATCAATCCAAGCAAGATACACAACTAAATTTGAAGTCCTATCTCTCATCTAGTCGGAAAATAAAGCATTAAACACATTCAATCCCACTCAAGTTGAACTCCCAAGTTCTAGTCCCATTTAATAATGTAGGATTCGAAATCATAGCCTTCGGAGTAACAGCCATACCTATGGACTATGGCCTGCTCAAGGACTACTATAATTCGAATATAAACAAGCACAACATGGTAATCTTAGAGAATTGCAAGGAATCCATGTCCAGAGCACATGAACTCTCATAAAACATCCAAAACTATCAACTTTTAAGAACTAGAATATGCAAAAATCTAAACTTGAAGTAAAATTACTTGAACTAACTGAATCAAACATGGAATTGGCTACAAGCTTCACCTCTCAGCCTTAGCTGAGAGATTCTAGCCGAGCATTGTCATACTACGACTAGAACTCAAATAAGAAAACATAAAAACTAGAAAAGCCGGAGTTTGGAGGGTTGTAGACACTCCACGACGGCTTCCTCCCTCTCCCGCGACGTCCCTTAGCTTCTTTATACCTTAGGAAGAGCCCCTAGGTGTCCTTTTATAGTGGAAAGCTCTGCTGCGTCGGAAACATCTCGAATTTACGAAAGGTTATGCAGTGCGCAGAGAAGTTCGGAGTCCGAATTTGGAAAGGACACTGTCTTACGCAAAGCAAACCGGTCGTGACCGGTCGGACTGGGCTGGCCGACCGGTCGAACTAGGCTGGCCAACCGGTCTTGACCGGTCGAACCTGCCTGGACTTTAGTCCAGTGACTTCTAGTAAGGTGGCCGACCGGTCTTGACTGGTCTGGCCTTTTTCCTTTGCATTTTTCTTCCTTTCTTTGGTCTCTTTTCTCCCTCCTTGCTTTCTTCTTTCTTTGGTCTTCCTTCATCCTTCATCAAAAGCTCCTAAATGTGCTCCTTTTGGTTTCTAATTGGGCGAAGTCGCTCTCATCCCTACAATCACAAAACATGCATTAAATGGGCCTTTTAAACATGAAAACCATGCCTATAATGTGATGTAACGGGCTATGCAATGTATAAATTGGAGGTTCAACATTACATGAACAAGCAAATGCCACATATGGTTATCAACGGCCTTTCAATGGACCGGTGGGTAACACGTACAATTTTACTTGGAAGAACCACCCAAATTTTAGTTGGAAGAATGCTCCCACGGGCAATCTGCCAACTCTCAAGGAGGGCCACCCATGCAATATATGGGCCCACCTCAATTCTCAATGGAGGATACTTTAAAGGTGTTTATCTAAGGGCAAACGCAAATCAATCAATCAAATCAGCAAATGTTCCAAGAGCTTAAAGTCTCGGTTGATGAGATTAAGGGATGCTTGAATGCTAGGGAAGGGACCTTTCCGACCCAACCTCAGCCGAATCTAAAGCAAGTACATGAAGTAAGAATTCCTAATCCCTCCAACCAACATATGGAGCAAGCCAAATCCATCACCACTCTTAGAAGTGGTAAACAAATTGATAAAACTATTCTGGTGAAGGCCGACAAGCCTAATGATCCGGTAAATTCTGAGGATGAGGACGGATCCAACTTAGCCCCACAAGAAACGGAACGCGGTTATAAGCCCGTAGCACCATTCCCTTCGAGATTGGTTGCTCTAAAATCTCTCCCAAACTCTCATGACATTTTAGAGATTTTCAGACAAGTCAAGATCAACATTCCGCTGCTTGATGCCATAAAACAAATCCCCTCTTATGCCAAGTTTCTAAAGGACCTATGCACAACTAAACGCAAATATAATGTGCAACAGAAGGCCTTTTTGAATGAGCAAGTGAGTGCCATCCTCACTCAAAAGGCCCCTTCAAAATTCAAGGATCCCCGTAGTCCCACAATTTCCTGCATCATTGGCGACTATTGGATTGAGCGTACATTGCTAGACTTGAGGGCAAGCGTAAACTTGATCTCGTACTCGGTATATGAGCAACTAGGCCTTGGTGAATTAAAACCCACCAAACTACGTTGCAACTCGCTGATAGATCCATCCGTGTACCGAGAGGGATAGTTGAGGATGTAGTAATCCAAGTTGAGAAATTCTACTACCCAGTAGATTTCATCGTCTTGGACACGCAACCAGTTATGGATGCTAGCACCCAAATACCGGTGATTCTAGGTCGCCCCTTCCTTGCTACATCAAACGTAATTATAAATTGCCGGAGTGGGGTAATGCAATTGTCCTTTGAAAACATGACGTTGGTGGTTAATGTGTTTCATTTGGGCAATAGGCATAGGGATGATGATGATGTGCACGAGGTTGATATGATTGAATCAATCATGGAAGAGGAGTTCGCTTTAAATCAGAATATTAATCCTCTAGATGTTGTTAGCTTCGATCCTTTTGAGGATTGAGATGACAATGATGGCCCCCATGAGGTAAACATGATAGAATCTATGGAAGATGGGGAGTTTTTCCAACACGATCTACCTGGAAGCTTGGGGACATGTTTCACACACTCCAAGGATGAATTCAACTCTATTATTAATGAGATCTTGGAAGTGTCAATTTCTGAAAATTTACTTGACAAGTCACCAAATTCTGATTTACATAAATTTATTTTGCATGAATTGGAAGAATTGGTGCTTGACTTACCTACAGAGAGGTCAATTTTTGAAAA
The DNA here is from genome assembly GCA_003013855.2 of Liriodendron chinense. NCBI lineage: Eukaryota > Viridiplantae > Streptophyta > Magnoliopsida > Magnoliales > Magnoliaceae > Liriodendron > Liriodendron chinense. Next base: position 205,372 of record PVNU02000916.1, on the reverse strand, counting down.
TGTAGAGGTTGAGGACCCAGTTCAACCTACACAAAAGTCTGAGAAGGAGGAAGACGAAAAGGGTCCAAATATAAAAACTTCCTCCGATGAGGTCTCCTATACTCTAGAGGAGTGTTTAGCGTATTTTGAAGATTAGGATGATCACATGATTAAGGACATAGTGCATGCCTTGAAGGAGACCCCTTTGGTGCCTAAAAAGCTTCTTTCCAAAGAACGCCAAATTGAAAAACCAATTGTGGAAGCACTGGTGAAATCTGATTTTGTGGAGATCATGTCGACTTGTGAAGAAGAAATACAAATCTCCACATCTCTTTGAGTTGCTCAAACCAAAGAATATAACTTCTAGGATGACCCGTACTTGAATGATTTTCGCCCAGATAGGAAGGAAAGGAGATCCATCTTCAATAATTTCCAATCAATGCAATTCTCCTTTCCTAGTACATGTGACAATTTTATTGAAGAATCTGCTGAAACCTTTCAGCAGGATTTTCAATGGGTTCGAATGATTAATGTCACTAATGTACTTCCCAAAGCAGGATGGTGGATAATTCTATTGAAAAATCTATTACACCACTTGATGATCTTGCTCAACTTTGTCCTTATAGATGTTCTAATGATAATCAATCTCCTAGTCTGATGGAGATCCTCTTTTTACAAGGACGAGTTAGGTAGATTAGGTTTTGTTTGCTTTTTTGTTTTAGTTTTGCTTGCTTAGTAGATTTAGTTGTTGGAGTTGTAAACTTCCATGATCGACTCTCTCAAGTACTATTGTTCTCACTCTCTTTTATTTTACCATTGTTCTCATGTTCATGCTCATTGCATATCTTTTTACATTGAGGACAATGCAAGATTTGGTTGGGTGGTGACATGAGATTCCTCATCTAGCAGTTTGTAACATTTCGAGCTTCATATGTGCAATTTTTTTTCAAATTTTCTAAAAATTCATAACTCGTTTGGAAAACCTTGTTTCTATGCACTCAGGATGATATGGGTATAAGAAAAGGAGATATGAAGTGATGAATGTTGCAAGTCTTAAACTACTCTTAATATAATGGTTTTATATGTGAATTTCCCTATTTATATGATCGATAGAAAATTTGAACACTTTTACACCTAGTTCACATTACACGATTTTCATGGGTTGAAAGAATTATGTGATTTGTGGATTGGCTAGACTTAGATTTGAGGTGTTGAGGAACCAAGCCGGGGTACTTTGTCCATCCTTGTTGTTCGCTTCCCCAAGTGTAGGGTTGCGATGTAGTAATAATCTCGGTAAGACCAAGGTTGATCCACAGGGACTTATGTAGGAATTCACAAATACTTCCAATAGTTTTTATCGAAAAGCTAACAACCATATTTGAGATGATTGATGTAAATAGTAACTCTGAAGTAATCAATTAATAAAAAGGCACTAGGGTTTCAAGGATCCACTTGTAGCAATCCTTGATGCTCAATTCGCTGTGCTCTCACACTTTGTCAACTAGAATCGAAATTACGATCTATCTAGTCGGATAATAAATCAGTTAAACCAACAATCTGCCATATGTAAGATCAATGTATGTGATTCACTCAATGCAAGTTAGGACGAGCATACTCAATTGCATAGGTCAGTCCCAATTCCAATAGACTAAGTTCACAATCATAACCATCATTAAATCCTATCACAAGACAAAACTAGATCATGATTTGAACTTATTCAAATCACATACATAGTCCACATACTACAGAATTTTCAGAAAATAGAACTTTGGTAGGAAGTTCCCACATGAAAATCATAGTACTAGAGCGTACTCCAATTCCTCGGATCATATAGGTCTAGACTAATTCACAACAATTAAGAACTCAAGCAATTCTTCCAAACATCCATGAGTCATCATAAGACTAAGAAAAACTACTTAGAACTTGAATTAAACTTCAAACCATTGTTCATAAACATGAAATCCAACTTAAAACCAACTTAAACGAATTGAAACATCTTAGATTCACTACAAGCTTTACCTCTTAGCCCTAGCTAAGAGGTTTAGTCGTTCATGATCCAAGGAAACATGAAACAACTAAAAAAAACATAAAAACTAGAAAGCAAACTAAGAGGAGTTGTAGAACTCCAAAATCGACTTCCGCCGTCTCCCACCGTGCTCAATCCCTTCTAAGATGCCTTAGGAATGTAGTGGAGTACCCCTTTTATAGCTTTCAAGCCTTTATACCACAGAAACTTCGAGAATTTACGTAAAACTTACACACTGCGTAGAGAAATCCAGACCGAAAATAGCAGTTTCTGAACTTGAGCGATTGATCGACTGGCTGAGCGATCAATCGGTGGGTCCTAGCGATCAATCGATTAAGGTTGGGCGATCAATCGATGGGAGTAAAAAGTGTCCAAAGAGTTTCAACAGCAATTCTTCAAAAATCTGCATTCTGTCGATTGATCTACAACTTGGGTGATCAATCGCTCAGCCTGGGCGATCAATTGCAATTCTGCACTTTCAGTCCAGCAATAATTTTGTCAATTTCCGCTGTGAGCGATCAATCGCTCAAGTCTGGCGATCAATCGCTTAGGCTAAGCGATCAATCAACGGATCAATCTTTGGATCAATATTCAGAAACTGCAACTTTCTACATTTTACTTTTATGGCCCTGCAGCTCTACACTTTGCTTCTTCAGGACAATTCAGGACTTCTTCAAGGTTTTTCTTCTCTTCTTGGGCTCATCAAAGCTTTTTCTTCAATGTATGTAAAGTGCTCTCTCAAGCCTTGAATTAGTGAAATCTCCATCGCATTCCTACAATCACAAATCATGCATTAAAGTAGTCTTTTAATCATGCAACCCATTTATAATATGTGATGAATTGGGGTTAGAATATGCACAATTAAAAGTTTAACACTTGTCCATGGAAAAATAACGAAAGATATGGATTTCTAAAAATCCTATCTAATATAAAAGAAAAAGGAAAAGGAAGGATGAAAATTGGGAATGATGGAGAAAATGGTGGAAAATTCCGAAAAGGGCTACCTATTACCAACCAGGGGATGGTCTATCCGTAACCAAAGCCAAAAATGGGACGTAGTGTGAAAGCCGTCGAAAAGACAATAAGGAAAATTCCTATCATAGGCTTATTGTTGATCTGTACACCTTGAGATCTATAGTTTAGTTGATCCATGAAGAAGATGATCCTATAAACTCATGAGATGAACCATCACTATGCACATTAGGTTGAATTTTGTTCAAATTTTTTCTATTTATCAATCAATCAGCGGGAATTCTATATGGACACTTTTTGTATTTTAAGAGTTTAAGGTTGCAACCTCTATCACCCAGTTTCTCTAATTTTTGCACTCGTATATCTTGGAATGAATAGAAGCATTGTTTCTGAAGAAGATTTGGATTTTGGAAAACTAAACCTGTTTCACGCATATTTTACTCGGGACTAGCAAACAGCTGGTTGGGGGGTGTGTTGAGCTCCCATTTTATACATTTTCTAGCCCATTACATCACATTACATGCATGGTTTGCATGCTTAAAAAACCCATCTAATGCTTGTTTTGTGTATGTAGGAATGAAAGAGAAGTCATGAATTTATTGCTAAAAGGGCCCTTTGGAACTACATTGAAGACACTGAGGAGAGGCCCTGAAGAATCACATCAGAAATACCTGGATCGGCCAGAAGAAAGAAGAGTTCAGCATACATATCAGAAGGCCACCGGGCGCCGGACCAAAACATGATCGGGTGCCCGAAATTGGGAGGATTTGTGTTGAAAATGCTGGACAGTTCTGGACCTGACCGGGCGCCCGACCACTACTTGGCCGGGCGCCTGATATTCAAATAGATTTTATCAAAAAGCTGCTGACCGAGTCAAGCACGGTCGGGCGCCCGACCACTACCTGACCGGGCGCCCGACCAGCGCCCGACTACTGATATAAGTGCGTAAGTTTTTACGCAATCCGAGGTGGTTCATGGTTTTCTTATAAAAGGACACCTTGGCATCCTTGCTATGGTATCCTAGAAGAGTTCTAAGTTCGTGGGGAGCAAGGGAGATCATCGTGGAGCGACCGCAACTCCTTCAATTAGGATTTTTTTCTAGTTTTTCATGTTTTTGTGTAGTTTTTCTTTGAATTCTAGTTGATGCATGATAATGCTCGGCTAGAACCTCTTAGCTAAGGCTAAGAGGTGAAGCTTGTGAGTAGTTATCATGTTGTATTCGTTCTATTTCAAGTACTTTGCTTAAAGTTTTGATTTTTAAGTTCTAGTTTGAATAAAAGTGATATTTTTGGATGTTTTATGAGAGTTCATGTGCTTCGGATATGAGTTCCTTGCAATTCTCTGAGATTATCATGTTTTGATTGATTAGATTCGAATTGTAGTAACCTTAGAGTGTACCATAGTTCATTGGCATGGTCGTTACTTCGAAGGCTACATATTCGACTTCTATGGGCTTCATTAGAACTAGCACCTTGTTCTTCAACTTGAGTAGAGATTGTTTGTCTTTGAATGCCATATCTTCTAACTAGAAGAGAGATAGAACTTCAATTCTAGTTGTGTTATGCTTGGATGAATGAATTCACATGAGGGCTATCACAAGTGGATCCTCAAAAGCCTTAATTTCCTTTAATTACATATTTTTACAATTACTATTTTAAGTTAGTTTATAAACCTGAAATCCTTAATTCATTGAATTTGAAGTTGCTGGAACAACTTGAATTGGTTTACCTTATTCCCTGTGGATCGACCTCGGTCTTATCGAGATTTATTACTACATCGCAGCCTTGCACTTGAGGCGAGCGAACAACCAGGGTTTGTCAGGGGCGGCTTCAGCCTCCTCTATTTGTAGGCAGAAAGCAGGTTCATCTTGAGTATCGAGTGTGAGCTCCCATTCTAAAGCTCCTTTTGAGATCTCGAGCATTGATGCAAGTGTAACGAGAGCATCTGCAAGCTGATTCTTGGCCCTGGGCATGTATGAGAAGGTGATTTCTTTGAATTCTTCGACCAGATTTTTAAGGTACACATGATATGGTATCAACTTCTCGTCCTTGGTTTTCCATTCGCCATTGGTTTGATTGATGATAAGCTGTGAGTCTCCAAATACTCATAGCTTCTTGACGTCTAAGATTATGACTTCCCTTAGACTAGCGATGCATGCTTCATACTTTGTCATGTTATTGGTGCATTCGAATGCTATGCTTCTTGAGATAGGAATAGGGACATCATCTCGAGAGTAAAGGATTGCTCCAATACCACTTCCTTTAGAATTTGTTGCGTTGTTGAAGAATAACATCCACTCATCTTTCTTTTTCTTCTGTTCACCTTCAATGAGTAAGAGATCTTCATCAGGGAAGAATGTCTTGAGCGGTTGATAATCCAAGAGAGAGTGAGCAACGAGATGATCGGCGAGGGCCTTCCCCTTGATTGTCTTCTGAGTGACATAGGTGATGTCGAATTCAGACAGGAGTCGCTGTCATTTAGCTATCCTTCCAGTGAGTGCTAGTTTCTCAAACAGGTATTTGAGCGGATCCATGTGAGCGAGGAGGAGAATAGGGAACGCAATCATATATTGACGGAGTCGCTGAGTTGCCCAGATTAGGGCGAGGCAAGTCTTCTCGATCGGAGAATACCTAGTCTCGTAGTCGGTGAACTTTCGGCTCAAATAGTATATTGCTTGTTCCTTCTTCCTTCTTCCCGATCTAGTCGTGCTGGCCGAGAACACAACCAATGGCTTCTGCTGCTACCAAGATGCATAATAATAGTGGTCTTCTGGGAGTGGGCGGCACTAGAACTGGAGGATTCATAAGATACTTCTTGATGCGGTTGAAGGTGACTTGGTAATCATCATTCCATTCTTTTGGAACGTTCTTCCGAAGGAGCTTGAATATGGGTTCATAGATAGGTGTGAGCTGTGCAATAAAGCGACTGATGTATTAAATTCTGCTGAGGAAACCACGAATTTCTTTCTCTATTCTAGGAGGGGGCATCTCGATGATTGCTCTGGTTTTAGTTTCATCGACCCTGATGCCATCCTCGCTCACCATAAAGCCAATGAGTTTGCCTCCAGTTGCACCGAAGACACATTTCTGAGGGTTGAGACGGAGCTTGTACTTTTCTAATCTGTTGAATAACTTCTTCAGATCTTCAAAGTGTCCTTCAATTGTGCGAGATTTGACAATCATATCGTCCACATATACTTCAAGCTCTTTGTTCATCATATCATGGTATAATGCTTTCATTACTCGCTGATATGTTGCCCCTGTGTCCTTCAAACCGAACGGCAATACCCTGTAGCAGAAGGTTCCCCAAGGAGTGATAAACGATGTCTTCTAGTGATCTTCAACGGCCATCTTGATCTGATTGTAACCTGAGAACCCGTCCATGAATGAGAAGACTTTGTACCCAGCAGTGTTGTCGACCAGAGTGTCGATATGCGACAAAGGGAAGTCATCCTTAGGACTGGCTTTGTTGAGATCTCGAAAGTCAATGCACATTCGAACCTTGCCATCCTTCTTTGGTACTGGTACAATGTTGGTGAGTCATTCAGGGTAGTTGGAGACTATCAAGAATCCTGCATTGTACTGCTTGATGACTTCATCTCGGACTTTCAGAGCCCATTCTGGCTTCATTCTTCGAAGTTTCTGCTTCACTGGCTTCATATCTACCTTGGTTGGCAGATGGTGTACAACGAGCTCTTCATCTAGTCCCGGCATGTCTTCATATGAGAACGCAAAGTTGGACAATCTTTAAGCCAGGAACTCTATCATTCTCTGCTTCATCTCTGGTGGCAGCGATTTTCCAATGCGTACTTCCCTAGGGATCTCGGGTGTCCCCAAGTTTACAACCTCAAAATCATCATCTACAACATTGGTTTTATATTCAAACTTTTTAAGGAGATCCTCTAGTTCGAGAGCCAGGTCATCATCTTTCTCATCTCGAGCTTCGTCCAGGCCCATGAGTTTGGAGTCTAATTCTATATCAAAATCATATGATTCGACTTCAAACTCATGCGACTCTTCGGACGAACTTGATGCATTATTGATGTAAGAAAAGAAATGTTTGTTGGTTTTTGAGAATTTTTTGGAATTGAAATGCTAGATGTTTTTGGCTTTCGAAAGTTTTTTATTTTTTAAAATTTTTGAACTTCACGGGATCCTGAACAATCGGGCATTACAGACCATGATTGATCCCATCTTGTCCCAAAGTACCGCTCGTTGCTTAAACTAGCATTTTTTTTGGAAGTCAGAGCCCTCAGATGACTCTCTGGCTGATTCAGAAGTTAAGGGAACGGATGACCATTCAGGACCCCACACTCCTTCCTCTAGAGAGGTGGGGGTTGATGATTTGGGCGAAGAATCACAGTCTAACCCAATGACCATGATTTCTTGCTGGTTGGGTTCGAAATCTGAGTCATACTCAGTCACTCCTGGATCACTTACCTCGCATTGTAGTTCGTCTGCTTCCACAGCGAGACACAAGTTCGGAATCTGGACATCGGACCAATCTAGGGCTGGCCATTTCCCTTTCTTAGTCCAATGGATGGGCTGCTTCTTCCCCTGACTGATGGTTGATGACGTTGATTCTGCAGAGATGGGTGGGTCGTGCCCCTTGTTGATTAATGCTGAGATTGGGCAAGTTGTGCCCCTGGTTGGCTGGAATTGAAGTGGGCAGGTTATGCCCCTGGTTGAGAGTAGGTATCAGAGTACCCTAGTCCTCAAGCTGTTGTATTTGATTTTCTTCTTTGTCTTCATTCTCTTCTTCTTATTCTGGAGGCTTAGATGGTTCGAGAATCCAATCCCATCGAATAGGGGGCCACATGGCCCAAGCTAGGCTCATCGGGAGGCCTTTGTTTAGTGCAGTTGGTTGATTTCTTCTTAGATCTTTGCAAGGCTCTCCTGGCCCGATGAATTGAATGGGTGAGCATTGAAATTTCTTTTTTCTTTTGTCCATAATGACTAACCTATACCCGAGTCCCCATTTGCGTTGATTATATACCAGTGGCATCTTTCTGAACTTGAAATGATTCTTCATACGATACTTGAGGCTCAGACGTTTTGCTAGTGAAAAGACACGATCCATACTTATCGGTTCTAGATTGGCGATGGCGTTCATAATGTCGAATTCGAAACTATAAAACGGGACGTCTTCTTCAGAATGTTGGATGTCGATGACAAGAATATATGGTTCAGTGGCAGGAACATTGGAAGGAATGATGAGCTCCTTCTCTGCATGGACAGAGATCACTTGATTTTCACAGATATACTTCACCTGTTGATGCAAAGTTGATGGCACAGCTCCAACCTTGTGTAACCAAGGTCGTCCAAGCAACTTGTTGAAAGAGGCTGATATATCCAGGATTTGGAATGTGATGGTGGAGATTTCTGGACCTATCTGTAACTCTATGTCAACATCTCCTTCCACTGATCAGCGGGTGTTGTCGAATGCTCTGACGTACATGGTGCTGGGTCGGAATGAGGAGGGACTGATTCCCAGGCATTTCGCAGTCTTGAGCGGGCAGGTATTTAAGCTTGAACTGTTGTCGATAAGGACCAGCGGGACACAAAGATCTTTATATCGTAAGGCTATGTTGAGGGATCACCCATGGTCGCGCCCTTCTGGTGGCAACTCATTATCAGTGAAGGTGATGGCGCACGGAGCCAGGAGCTATACGATCATCAATACTATCATTTCAGGTGTTGTATCGGAGGAGACATGGGCATTACTCTGGGTTTTGGCGAACATTTCTCGATGTATGCGAGATGTGCAGAGTAGCTCCCATATCGAGATTTGGGCAAGGATTGACTTGAGCTGAGTTACAACATCATATGCAGCTTCATTTTTGTTGCCGAGACCTGAGAGAGCGCTTTTGGGATCTCCAATATTATGAATATCTCTTAGGATGCAACGCCCATTGGGATTCATGTTTCTTACTGCTACAACCCGAAGATTGCAAACCCAAGTGTAGGTAGCAAAGTAGTAAAATACTCGGTGAGACCGAGGTCGATTCATAGGAATTGGAGTTAAGAATACTTAGAGGAATTAGTTTAGGTGTGAGAGATGAAATCTGAATTATCCACGAGAGTTGAGCAAGTTGTGTGTGCTGAAAGATAAAAATAGAAAGGGGCTAAGGCATTAGGGATCTACCTTTGATTTATCCACAATGTTTGATTTATTGGTCCAACTATAACTCAACTGGAATCGAACAAAGATTCATTTCAATTGGAAGATGAAACGGTTAAACCACTTGCATATTTCATAAAAGATGGTGATATGAACCGATTGATTTGACCATGAAGCACTTGTTAGTTGATCGCAGAGAATTCCAAGCATCCACTGTGCCCGGAGTCGACAATAGATCAAGGAATTGTACATATTAACAACTTTGCCAACAAGTCAACCACTAAGATCACAAATCATACGATCAAATGCATACTTACAAGATAGGAGGCTTTGATTGACCGATCCAACCGTTAAGATCTCGTCTATTGATCATAGGGAATCCAAAGCATCCAATATGCCCGGATTCTATAATGAATCAAGGGATTTTACAGATCGATGACTTTACCTGTACTAACTCGATGACTGTAGTGAATCCAAAGCATCCATCGTGCCGGGAGTCGACGATGGATCAAGAGACTTTATCGATCATGAACTAGCTAATTGGTGTGCAAGGGATCCCAAGCATCCAATGTGCCTGGAGTCGACGATGGAACAAGGGGCTTACACAACAATAGCGTCTGCCGAGGTTGATAACCAAACCAATCAACCAAAGAGAAATCCAACATTCACACACCATTGTTAAACCAAAAGAACCAAAGCTTACAAATTTCTTCAAAGGCTTCTCCCCTAGCCTTAGCTAGGAGTTTAGCCAACCATGTTACAATGGAAGACTAAATTCTCTACAAAGAAAAAAACTACTCTACTTTGAGAAAATAAAAAGAAAGAAAACTAAGAAGAGAGGATTTGGATTGTGGGATGATGGGATGATTGAAATGAGAGGGAGAGGAGCTCCTTTTATAGCCTCATGAGAAGCTTATGTGGCACTCCAAGCCTAGGTGGCACTCCAAGCAAAAGTTCTTTAGGTTTAGGCTTGGAGTTAGGCTTGGATGATGAGGTGGCATTTCCAAGCCAATAGTTTTGCTTTTTAGGTTTGGGTTAGGAGTTAGGCTTGGAATGCCCAAAGCAAACTTTTCTTTTTAGTTTGGAGCTCATGGATAGAAGAGGATGGAGAGAGCATTTGCTTTGCCCAAGGATGGAAGGTAACTAGGTGAGTTAACTGGGTCGTCATGAGTTGGAGTTGATTGGGTCCACATGCTAGACATGGAGAATCGGAACCGTCCGTTGAAGATGGACGTTCGTACATTGGTTGGATGGCTGAGATCTCCTCTTGTGAGATGTGCATGGACATCCAAATGTTGAGAGATCATTGAACGGTGGAAGCTGCATGCTGATGTAGAGTGTCCATTGGACTGGACAGATGGAAGGTTGATGCTGGCCATCACGTGTTAGCTTGGACGTGGCCCACCTGTTTTGATGGACGGTTGGAGAAGTCCTTCATAGCTGCATGCTACACATAGTGGTGTCCACCTTGGCCAGTCCTGGACAAATGATGAACGGTAAAGATGAGGTGGATGCACGTCCAACTCTGATTTGAGCATGCTGTTTGTTGGGCGTCCAACAGTTGGACGGTGCTGATGGGATTTGGAGGGCTGCATGTTTGAGATTCTCTAGCTACTGCCTTGGAGAGTGAACGACCCACTTGATGATGGTGAGGATCAGCATCTGGATGGCTCGAGTTGCAGCACTACTGCTGCACGTTGAGCTGCTATTGGATGGATGGCTGGAGTCTGCCCTGCATGTGTGAAGCAAGGTGATCCACCTAATGGACGATTGGATATTGACGTCCAACAGTTGGAAATGGATAGTCCACTTGATGTTGGCCATTGATGGCCTTCATCAGCTGGACGTTGAAGATGAGACCTCCATCTGCTTCGATGGATCAGCTCGTGTGAAGGCCTGGAGTTGGACTTTTTACTGGCACGTGTGGTGGCCCACCTTGCTGATTTAAATGCATGATGTTGATGATCCAGAGGATGTCCACCATATTTGGAAATGTGATAGATGTGGAGCTACTGTCCGTGTGATCCATCTAATGCGTTGATGGGCTGGATGTGTGGTCCACCTGACCGGATGATGAAGATTGCATTTCCAGCTGTTGTACGGGTTATGTGATGGTGGATGATCAACTATTGGACAGTTGGGCAATCTGGATGAACCCACATGTGGTTGGTGGCCATCCAATATTGTTGCTGTATGTGAAGGATGGGCGGTTGAGATTGATGAGGCAGCTTGGACAGTGATGATGAGGAGTTGTTGTCCACTAACAGTTGCTGGAGGCATTGAAGCTTGCTACACATTTGAGATGGAGATGGCTCCACAATGCTGAACCATCAGGGCCATTGATCTGATGCTCATGAAAGTGTGGCCCACATTGATGCACAGTTGGTCCCAACTATAGACATCCAATCTTGACCATCCAAGCATGATCATCCATTTTTGTGTGAATGCCTTGATCACGATCATCATAACATGTCTTAGATGGACCTCCAAAATATGTGGCTTTGATGAGGCCCTCTGAGACTTCAGATCCACCATAGAGGATGGTTCAGTCTCCAATCTTTACCCCCTGATTTCCCTAAAGATTGCCACACACTTGATGTTGATTACTTTTGGGCACTAAATCATCATGATTGGCTTAGATCTTGTCCAACTTCTCCTAATCACCTGAACATTGAAAATTTTCTTAATGAGGGATAATTAACTAGGAAAATAATGATATTACTCTTAACAACCAGGGTTAATTATACAATATTAGGTACCCATCACACCCCCCAACCAGCATTTTACTAGTCCCGAGCAAAACATGCGAAAATAATCCAAGGATATTTCAAAACAATGCAATCAATCCTATCCTAGACAATTCTCACCAATGAAAACAATCTCAAGACTTCTCTTATTTCCTAATAAAACTAGATAAAGAAAAGAAAAGATTCAATGTATTTATGTGATCTTTCAAGTTCTCTAAATGGTAGTGTTTCCAAGGCATATAATTTTAAGAATATTTAAACTTAGATTCTAGTCACTTAGTAAACAACTTAATCGAGTTCACAGCATTAATGATTCAATAGAAGCATTCTAAACATTGAGTTTCATGGTGTATGGTGAAATCTAGCCTTAACACAACTAGGGGTTCAGTCTTCTACTTTCATATTAACGCTGATGATTGAAGAGAATGGTTAGATCAACCAAGTCACTAATTCCGAACCTTACTACTGTTCTTTTCAATATTTTTCTAGCTTTTGAATTTTCTTTTTAATCAAGAACTGATAGCCGAAGACTCCAAAAGGTTCACTTCGTATTATGGTAATGTTTTTGTAATGGTAACAACAATGGATGAAAATCATTGCCCCAAATTACTATGAATATTCTCTTCTTCTTTTTTTAATTTTTTTTATTTTAATGAACAAAGTAGACGATGATCTCCAAGCTTGGTTCTTAGCATTCTCAACAATCATCAAGTCAACATTATAGTATCAAACTCAAATCCTAGCAGTGTAAGTTAGATGTGAATTGTGAAAATTCATGACTCAATCAATGTTTATCATTTTCTAATAGAAAATTAATGGAAAGAACTCAATTTTAAAATTTACTAAAGCAACTAAACTCTAAGCTTTAACATTGTCATCACTAGATGCCTTTTCATTCTACTATTAAAATTATTTCAAAATCACATAAATTCATAAATTTTTTTTATTTAAAATAGCATAAAACCAGAAAAAATTTAACAACATTCTCAATAAAATTCCGCAGGAATTCCCACCCCCTAACCTAAATTCGACATTGTCCTCAATGTTGAAAAATATGCAATGTAACATAATATGAGAGCAACGACAATAAGAGGAGTGAGTGAAAGAGTACCTAAGAGAGTTATCAAGGAGTGAGTTTATTCATACGTAATCATAAGCAAAGACAAGAAATCCTAATCTAAACTAATCTATCCTAGGAAAGCAGGGAAATGGATCTCCATCAGACTAGGAGATCAATCAAGAGAATAGACTGGAACAGGATCATCATGTATTTCAATAAATTTCGCATTAGGACCATCCATAGTCCTGCTCGACAATGTACATGGGTGTTCTTAATCATTATGGGCCAATAGAAATTTTCACCACATGTATGAGAAAATGAGATATCATCAAGAAGATATCTCCTTAATGCATTGACTGGGTAATGATTTATTAAAAATGGATCTTCGCAGTAATAATACACTTCATTCTCAAAGGACCAAAGTGATGTAGAGACTTCAAATGATTCTTCAAATGATGGTGTTTTCTCCATACAATCAGAATCTTTCAGTGCTTCCACAATATATCGTATTAGTTGTGACTCAGTGGAAAATGAATTTTCATGCACCGGGGTAGGATCTTACAAGGTAATCACTATTTCTTGAATCATGGGATCATTTGAATCTTCAAAGTGAGCCAAGCAATCCTTCAAAGAATTAGGACATTCAATACAAGAAAAATCTTCATAATAATAAAATTGGGCATCTCAGTTTGGTGGATTGTATCAAAATCACTTTGTTGGGGAATTTCCATGGCAGGATTATTAACTAGAGGCTTAGAAGAGATTAACCTCTGGGGAAACGGGACCACGGGCTCGTAAGCACACTCCGACTCTTCATCTTATAGAACATCACCAATCATATTATCACCCTCAGATTTTTCAGATTCCTCAAGTTCGTCAACTTTCATTAGAATCTCTTCATTGTATCTAAAGGTAATAGTTATCTTCGTCATGCTCAACAAGTATATCGGAAGAATTGAAATCAATCACCTCGAGTTGTTCAATTAGGTTAAATGGAAGTTGGACTAGGGGAGTCCTTTCCTCCTCATTAGTGAGGTGTGATTTCATGTGCTCAGTCAATGTTTCTGTCTCATTGATGATTTGGGAGGTGCTTTCCACAACCGTTTGCAATACATCCTTAAGGGTCTTTGTCGGTGGGGACACACAAGTAGAAGGCCCTTGGGGATAATTGTTAACTTTCATTGTTGGTCCTGTCTCTCCAACTGGAATTTTAATAGTTCCGCCAATTAGGTTCGTTCGCATTGTATGATGACGCACTATATGGTTGTTGATAAGCATAGCCATACAAACAATCACGCATCGACCTAATCGATGAATATACATTGTTCTCTTTCCAATACTCAGGCAATGTTTTAACCGGTGGAACATCATATACATTGTTCTCATTCTAATACTTATGCAACGTTTTAACTGCTGGAACATCATATACATCATTCTCATTCCAATAATCATGGAGCATTTTACCAGATGAAACTTTAAATGTATTGTTCTCATGTAAATAATCATGCATGGAGCATTCCCTAACATTGTGCATTGATTGCCTTTCATCCTCAGAAGAATTTTAGCATATTGCTGTGTCCATTCATCATGTATGGGCATGATAACACTCTCATTGAAAACAATAGAAAATCTAGAAAGCATAGTAAAAGAGGAAAGAAGGATGGATGTTACCCAAGAAGAAGAATGTACAGCTATGGATAATCCCTAAAAATAAAACAAACAAGTTAGTAAACTATTAACAATATATATATACATAAACCAATTTCAAAAAATATTCTTAAACCATTACAATCCCCAGCAACGACGCCAAAAATTTGCTACAACCCGAAGATTGCACACCCAAGTGTAGGTAGCGAAGTAGTAAAATACTCGGTGAGATCGAGGTTGATCCACATGTATTGGGGTTAAAAACACTTAGACGAATTAGTTTAGGTGTGAGAGATGAAATCTGAATTATCCACGAGAGTGGAGCAAGTTGTGTGTGGCGAAAGACAAAAATAGAAAAGGGGCTAAGGCATTAGGGATCCACCTTTGATTTATCCACAAGGTTTGATTTATTGGTCCAACTATAACTCAACTGGAATCGAATAAAGATTCATTCCAATCGGAAGATGAAACAGTTAAATGTTGAGCTCTTAATTGTGCATATTCTTGAAAATGCGGTGTAAGTTTGATTACCGCTTTTGTAGAAGCAAGAAACAAGATACCTTGTCCTAGAGGGGGGTGAATAGGACACTTTTTAAATTTCCCAATTACACACTTATAATCATGCAAAGTATTCTTAGGAAACTTACTTCAAACACAAGATATGCAGAATATAAGTCAATAAAAGCATATGGGAAAGAAGTAAATCAGTTCATCCATTCATCACACAACAAGAGATTTTTATAGTGGTTCGGTTATGTACCTACTCCACTCCCGGCTAATCCACTCACTCCTTGAGTGGCCGGATTTCACTATCACTATGGTTTTAAATGAGGTTAACCATAAACCTTAACAGCCTACAAAAGGACTTAAGACTCAACACATGGATTCACCCTTCCATAGGACTAATCCATGACCACTTTGTCCTACACAAGGGCTTGTCCTACTCAAGGACTTGTCCTACGCAAGGACTCTTACGAGTTTGGGTCTTCAAACTCTGAAACCCAAATCTCAAATTGATGAGGTTTCTTGGACTCGAAAGACTAAATATACTTAGCTGATTGAGTCCCTTGTTGATGCCTTTGTTGAAGAAGCTTCGGCTTGCACGGAAGATACCTTCTTCAGCTCCCTCGATCAGCAACCTTGCTCCGGATGACTCATTGTAGATTCCAAGGTGAGGGATTAGGGTTAGGTAAAGGCTATATTGGGATATGGCTTTTATGTGAGGAAAGCTTCTACCTAATCCACCATTAATGGCATTGATGACAAGAGAATATCTATGAGAGGTAGGTCAAGATGCCATTAAAGAGGGGTTAAGTTCATGATTCAATCCAAGCTTTGAATGCTTCATTAATGTTGGTCAGATCAACATGGATTGAAGTATGAACTCAACAAATCTTAGGGTTTGGAAGAAGGGGATCTCAAGAAGAAGGCTCACACAAACCTTAGATGATGCTCAAGGTGTGTTGGGCAAGATCCAACCGAGTTCTATAAATAGACATGGCATTCAACGGTCAGAAAACGGTCAGCTCGATAGGATCCGATCGATCGGACATAAGATTTAGCTAGATTTGAATTTTGCTCAAAAACAGGTTCTCCGATTGATCGGACTTAGTTCCGATTGATCAGAAGACCCTTTCCGATTGATCGGACAGATAGTCCGATTGATCAGAATTCCTTCCAGAGAGTTGATGTAATTTTTCTGAAAATTCCTCCGATGGATCGTATGTGTGTCCGATGGATCGGAGAACCCCTGTCCGATGGATCAGACAGACCTCCGAGGGATCATAAAAGTGTCCAAAGAGATTTTCAATGTTTGCTGGATAATTATACGATTGATCGGACATACTGTCCGATGGATCGGACAGGCCTCTGATGGCTCGGAAAAGTGTCCAGAGAAGTTTTCAATGTAACTGGACTATTCTCCGATGGATCGGACACATTGTCCGATTGATCGGACACCTATCGGACTAATCTCCAATGGATCGGGTATGTATCGGAGAGAGCAGACATATTGTTTTTCAATTTTTAAGCAACTTTTGCTAACATTAACCCTTCCAAAGCTGATCTAAATGGAAGGTGGGCTATAGATGGTGCTAAGGGTGTGCCTAGGAAGGATTTGGGCCATCTATAGAAGGTTTTGGGATCAAAGGTTTGGATGGAGAGGCTTGAAGCTGTCTTGATGAGCGATCTTCTTTGAGAAGCTTCTGTCTTCAGCCACAAGGAAACTGTCTTCAGCCGCAAGGAGACTCGACGACACACTAACCATGGTAATTGACAAATCTTTGCATTAACAATCTCCCCCTTTGTCAATTACCAGACAAAACCAAACCTATACAAGTCTTGGTCCATACCACAGACTTATCCTAGACACCAAAACCAAAATACATCATGTCGAGGAAAATAAAAACTTTATACATAGACATGACTCATTACATACAAAATGTACAGACTCAATGTACAGACTAGGCTTCACTTGAACTCCCCCTTGGTCCCTACACACAATAGATCAACAAAAAAGATAACCTGGACCTTTTGGTGGGATAAATTCTCCCCCTTTTTGTCAGTGATTGACAAAGGTTAGTGAAATGAGAATGCAACGCATATGTCATAGACTAAAGGAGGAAATAGACATTATCATGCCGAGAGAGGAAGCCAACACACACATGGTCATGCAAGGATATACAAGTATATGACAGTAAGCACAGTGGGCTTATAGCCCAAGCAACCAACCTCCCCTCCTGAAATGTATATCATGATCAACATACCATATATACAAAATCCAAAAGTGGGCAAGAAGCCCAATAAGGATAAAGCAATTTCGCACAATTATATGTATATATGCACAAGATAGCCAAAGAGAATGATCATCAGACGATTCACTATAAGAACATAGCAAAATATCATAACCAAAAAACATAATGATCATCAGAATATCCAGATCCAACACAAATCATAGCAAAATATCCAAAAGGAAGGACCATCAGACTATCCAAAACAAAATCTGTCAAAGAAAAGATGTATTAATCAATACAACTAACAACGTCGCTCCAAAAAGATATCTGCGACGACTAGACACTAGGGACCCTGACTAAAAAGATAGGCAGCTATGGAGCAGGGCCAGCGACGTCATCTCGACGACATGAGAGGGCTGATGTGAGGCGCTGGACAGCATCATGAATGGTCTGCATCAAGCCCTCAAGACGAGACAACCGCTCACCATACTGTGCAAGGGCACCCTCCACTCGATCTAGTTGAGCAGTGATCTGCTCCGTGCTGGGAGGAGGAGGTACCGAAGAGGCGTCGGACTGAAGTCGCCGCTTGATTGAGCGACGAGCTGGGGCCGGCGACGGTGATGGAGCTGAAGACCTGCTGTGAGTGTCAGCCGACACCTGTGTGGGTGTATGAGAGAAATCCTGGTCTTCTACATTATCCTCTTTTGGGAGGGTCATCTTCTTGATATTGAGGTCTCTGAAGGTGCGGCGAGGAATAGGGTGGACCACAATATCTGTGAACCCGCAATCGTGCCCCAATCTAGTAATGATCCAGCCGAACAGAATGGTGTTGTGGTTGTGTGGCAGACGTCCAGAATATGATGCAAAATGAAGGATGGGAGACACAGGCGCGTCCCATGACCAACGTGATAGAGCAGATTGACCATATTTGCAGTAAGGTCGGATTTGTTGGTACTGCGTGGGTAGACATTTGTGCTGAAGATCTGGTGGAGCACTTGAAACCTATTGGACATTTCAGACGCCAGAAGTGCACTACCGTCTATCCACTCCGGATTGGGACCCCGACATAAGTATCGAGTCCAATCAGCCCTAAGAGTAGTATCAAGAAGATTGTCATTTGGTTGTGGGGCTGTGGACACGGGAACACCAATCAGGTCGGCTATGGTTTGGGCTGTGACCTTGACTACCCGGCCTCTGACAATAACCTCACATGAGGGAGGGTTTCCAACGGGGTTGATGATTTTAGATAAAAATGTATACACAACCTCAGGATGGGCTACGCCTCCAAATCGTAGCAAACCATCCCACCCAATCTGTGCAAGAAGAGCGGGAATGCCAAAGGGCTCCACACATGACACAGTGACTTCCCGCTCATATATAATGGTGCGGGATTGAAATCGGGAGATTGAAGCTGGACTCTCAGGCTGGGCAGGAGAAGCAGCAGGAGGTGGAGAGCTCTGAGAAGGTCGAGAAGTTTGCAGCTTCTTGGTCCTGGCAGTGGTGGATGGCCCCGCAGCCATCTTGGACTTGCCTTTAGGATCTTTAGGCATGGTGTATCAAGATTGGAGAATGGATTTGAACAATGCAGACAACAAGATGGACAGGAAGAACCTCAAATCCCTACAAATGATAAGCTAATAGAGGAAAGGGATAGAAGAAACCGATCAGACAGCAAGAAACCGAACTGACAGCTTGTGAGATCTTACCTAGGAGACACGAAGAGCTATTGTTGCTGCAAATGAGGACCGATGGAAAGCCAGCTGAGCTACAGTCTGATCGCACAGGGATGCCCTACCAGAAGAGGCTGAGAGAATACAGAAACTAGGGCAGAAATGAACAGGGCTGCGTATATAACTATCGGACTCCCGATATTTCCGATTGATCGGAGAAGTGTCCGATCAATCGGAAATGCCCCCAGTGACATTTAAACAGTTAAACCCTTCCTCCTTTCAGTAAATGATTCCCCTGCTTATTTTATGAGAATGTAAGCTTTGGGATATCAATGATCACTCAATAAAATGAGGCTAATTCCTCAGATATACCTATATGCACATGATTTTCGAATTTGCTAGAGTGAGCATACACCGATAGACTTCCGAAGGTGTTCAAACCTTGTGGAGTCTAACGGCTTAGTAAGAATGTCGGCCAATTGCAGCTCGGTTTGGATGTATTCAAGATTGATCAGTTTTTCCTCAACTAGTTCTCTTATAAAATGGTGCCGGATGTCGATATGCTTGGTTCGAGAATGTTGAACCGGATTTTTTGAGATATTAATGGCGCTTGTGTTGTCACAAAAAAGCGTCATTTCGTCCTGATTAAGACCATAATCATTCAACATCTGCTTCATCCAAAGTAGTTGAGCACAGCAACTACCGACAGCAATATATTCAGCTTCAGCGGTGGACAATGAGATGGAGTTTTGCTTTTTGCTATGCCAAGCAACTAAGCAGTTTCCGACGTAAAAATAGCCACCGCTTGTGGATTTTCTATCATCCATATTTTCGGCCCAATCGGCATCGGAGTACCCCGCAATGATAGTTGAGGTGTCAAAGGGGTACCACAAGCCATATTCAGTTGTGCAGGCCACATATCTAATCACTCTTTTTACAGCAATGATTTGTGATTCCTTAGGATCGGCTTGAAATCTAGCACATGCCCCTACACTAAAGGCAATATTGGGTCTACTTGTTGTGAGGTAGAGAAGACTCCCAATCATACTTCTATATAAATGTTGATCAACACTTTTACCAGATAAGTCTTTAGAAAGTTTAATGGTGGTGGCCATAGGCGTGGTGTGTGATCGACCCGAGTCTAGCCCAAATCTCTTGACTGAATCTTTTGCATACTTAGTTTGGTTGATAAAGATTCCATTTTTCAGCTGTTTAACTTGTAATCCTAGGAAAAAATTCAGTTCGCCAACCAAACTCATCTCAAATTCAGATTTCATTAGTTCAGCAAATAAGCCAGAAAATTCTTCACAGTTAGACCCAAATACAATATCATCCACATAAATCTGAGCAATGAGAAAGGAATCAGCCGTCCTCTTAACAAATAGGGTTTTATCAACACTCCCCCTAACAAACTGGTGAGCAATAAGAAATTGAGTAAGGCGTTCATACCATGCTCGGGGGGCTTGTTTTAACCCATAGAGAGCCTTTTTCAATCGGTAGACTCTTTGAGGATAACTAGGGTCCACAAACCCTTTTGGTTGTTCAACATACACCTCCTCATCAAGTATACCATTTAGAAAGGCACTTTTCACATCCATTTGAAATAATTTGAATTTGAGAGCACATGCTATGGACATGAGAATTCGAATGGATTGGAGTCTAGCTACCGGGGCAAAAGTTTCATCAAAATCAATTCCCTCAATTTGAGAGTACCCTTGAGCTACAAGACGTGCTTTGTTTCGAATCACATTGCCAGATTCATCTGTTTTGTTTTTGAAGATCCATTTAGTTCCAATGACATTTTTCTCATATGGTCTTTCAACCAGAAGCCAAACTTCATTTCTGGTAATCTGTTGAAGTTCCTCTTGCATTGCAAGTATCCAAAACTCATCATTGAGAGCCTCATTTATATTTTTCGGTTCAATTTTTGAACTGAAGCACACATGACTGTTGATGGCCTCAAGTTGTCTTCTCGTCTTGACTCCAACATCCGGATCTCCAATGATTTGATTGAGGGGATGATCCTTGATGTGTGGAACATTTCCAGAAGCTATTGAGGCATTGGGAGTGGGAGATTTTTCAACAGGTTTACCTATGTGGCACGGTTCTCCCACTTCATCATCATCCTATCTTGTGTCTTCTTTGGATTGGTCATCAATGACAACATTTATGGATTCTTGAGTTGTTTTAGTCCTTGTGTTGTACACTCTATAGGCCCGACTATCAGAAGCATATCCTAGAAATATTCCCTCATCGCTCTTAGAGTCAAATTTTCCTAGATTTTCTCTGTCTCGAAGGATGTGGCATTTGCTACCAAAGACCCTAAAGTACTTGATGTTTGGGACTTTTCCATTCCACAGCTCATATGGGGTCTTATCTAGGCCGGCTCTCAAATAAACTCGATTAATGATGTGACACGCTGTATTCACTGCTTCGGCCCACAGATTTTTTGCTATATTTTTGTTGTTCATCATAACTGTGGCCATGTCGAGTAGCACTCTGTTTTTCCTCTCCGCTACTCCATTTTGTTGTGGAGTCTTTGGGGCTGAGAATTCATGTTTGATGCCTAAATTTTCACAGAATAGTTCAAAGCGCCCATCCTCAAATTCCCCCCCATGATCACTCCTAATACGTTTTACTGTGCATTCTTTTTCATTGTGGAGTCGTTTCATGAGTTTCTCAAATTCTTCAAATGTATCCGACTTTTCTTTCAAAAATACAACCCATGTATATCGGGAATAGTCGTCAACAATAACAAAGAAGTACCTCTTACCACCTTGACTCATTACTCTTGTGGGGCCTACAAGATCCATGTGAAGTAGATCAAGGGGTTTTGATGTAGCGATGATGGATGTCTTCTTATGTGCAACTTTAATTTGTTTACCTTTCAAGCATTCAGCACATACTTCTTTTGGTTTCTTCCCAATCTTTGGTAAACCTCTTACCAATTTCTTTCTACTCAACCTAGCAAGGTTCCTGTAATGGACATGACCAAGCCGTTGATGCCATAACTCAGTTTCATCATTAATAGCCATGTGGCATATGGCAGATGGTCCCTCATCACCTTTTTTTTCAATCACATAGCAGTTATCACCCGTGCGAAACCCTTTTAATATTAATTTTTCAGATTGATCCATAATTTCGCACATTTCTTTGGAGAATTTCACCGAATGTTGTTCATCACATATTTGAGAGGTGCTTAATAGATTATGTTTTAAACCGTCAACACATAGTACATCCTCAATTTTGGGCAATCCTAGCCCGGTGATGGTTCCCTTTCCAACAATCTTGGCAACACTCCCATCTCCAAAGGTAACAGACCCACCATCAAATTCAGTATAATCACAAAACTGAGTCTTGTCACCTGTCATGTGTCGGGAGCATCCACTATCAAGGTACCACCTAGTGTTTCTTCCGGCTCTAAGGGCTGTATGGATAATTAAGCATTTGTTCTTTACTACGCATTTAAAGACTACCCTTTTTGGAGAACTAGGCTTCTTGGTTGATTCTAGGGATGTCATCGTTTGAGCATAAGGTGTTGAGGTTTTCTCTTTACTTGATTTCTCTTTCATTAGCTCCATGGTTCTTTTGTTCAACTGTTTTACCATTTCTAGGAGCTCTTCCATTCTTTTGTCTTTCTTCGGTGGAGTGGGATAATTTTTCCTCACGTTTGGTGTTTGTTTAGGAGGACTCCACATCTGATTCATCCTTTTTCCGGTAGGTACAAATTTACCTTTCAAGTTCCGAACCGGATTCTTAAGGATCAAGCATTCAAATTTCAAATGTCCAACATCTCCGCATGCATGGCATATAGGTGAATTTCTCTTAGTGCTTCCTGATGCATTCCTAATCTTTATAGGTTCTGGGTTACTAACCTTAGTTTGCTCACCATAGCCTAGCCCTCTTGTATTCTGTTGAGCTCTTAATTGTGCACATTTTACCCCCAATTCATCACTCATTGTGCAAGGTTTGTATGGTTTATAGGCTAATCCAATGCATGTTTTGTGACTACAGGACTGAGAGGGAGCTCCACTCAATTGAAGACAAAAAGGGTTCATTTAGGATCATTCTGATGAAGAACATTCGAGGACCAAAGAAGAAAAGAAAGAAAGAAGTAAAGAAGAAAAGGAATCAGAAGAAAGAAAGAAAGAAAACAAAAGGAAAAGAGGCTGACCGGTCGTGACCGGTCGGCCAAGGAAGCCAGACCGGTCAGTGACCGGCCAGCCATGCATGTTTGGATGCTACTGAAGAGGACTGACCAGTCATGACCGGTCAGTCATTGCTGCTGGAAGATTGCTGAAGGCGTCCGACCGGTCATGACCGGTCGGACATTATTGCTGGACTGAAGATAAACAGGCCCGACCGGTCTTGACCGGTCGGGCATACTTGCTGGATTAAGGTTTTACAAGACCGACCGGTCATGACCGGTCGGCTATGGTTGCTGGAGTGGTCAGTCATTGAGGCCGACCGGTCATGACCGGTCGGCTATGCGAAAGAAGTTAGAAATTTCTAATTTCATCCCAATTTTCTCTGCGCTGCGTAAGTGTTACGCAAGTTCTCGATTCTTCCGAAGTTGTGGAGCTTCCAGACTATAAAAGAACACCTAGGGATCGTTCCTAGGGTATCCTAGAAGGGTTCAAGCAAGGTTGGAGGCTGTGGAAGTGGAGATTGGAGTTTCACAACTCCTTTTGGTTTGCTTTGCTGTTTTCATGCTTTTTGTAGTTGTTTCATGTTTCCTTGGATCATGAGCAGCTAAACCTCTTAGCTAGGGCTAAGAGGTGAAGCTTGTAGTGAATCCAAGATGTTTTAATTCGTAGTTAAGTGGTTTTCAGTTTGGAATTCATGATTATGAACTAAGGTTTGAAGTTTATACAAGTTTTTAAGTAATTTTTCTTAGTCTTGTGATGACTCATGGATGTTTGGATGAATTACTTAGCTTCTTAATTCGTTTGCAACGGTTTAGACCTGTATGATCTGAGGAATCGGAGTGCGCTCTAGTACTAAGCTCTTCATGAAGGGACTTCCTACCAAAGTTCTGCTTTTCTGTTTTTCTGCAATATGTATGGACTGTGCTTGTGATTTAAATCCAGTTCAAATCCTGATCTAGCCTTGTCTTGTGAGAAGACTTGAGGATGATTATGATTGTGAACTGAACTTATAGGAAAGGGGAATGACCTATGCAATTGAGCATGCTCAGCTCGGCCTACATTGAGTGAATCTTATGCATAGAACTTACATATTACAGAATGTTTGGTTTAACAGTTCAATCATCCGACTAGATAGACAGGAATGTCGATTCTAGTTGAGAGAATAAGAAACCACAGCGGATTGAACATCAAGGATTGCTACAAGTGGATCCTCTGAACCCCTAGTGCCTTCTTATAATTAATTACTTTCGATTTAATTCAGCTTTTGTACTCACATCAACTTCATACAACAATCTGATTAGTAGACTTAAATAGACACTTGTGGATGAATTTGTGAGATCCTACATAGTCCCTGTGGATCGACCTCGGTCTTACCGAGTTTATTACTACATCGCAACCCTAAACTTGGGGAAGCGAACATATTCCTACAAGGCTTACCTGATTTAAGGATATCATCTAGTTTTTCTCGACTTTGGGCAAACCTTTCATTTAGTTGACTTTCTTGATTAAGTTGCAAGACTAGACACTGATTTGTAGATTTGGCCTTTTTCAGCTCATCTTCTAAGGTATTAATTTTGTCTTGAGCTGCTTTGTTTTTCTTTTCTAATTCACAGATCTGATGGTAAAATCCGTTGTTTTCTCTCTTTACTTCTTGCATTTCATCAGCCAATTTGTTGTTGTCAATATTTACTTGGCTCAACTTCTTGGTAAGAAGGATGCTTTGACGAAATAGCTCATCATAGGCAACTTGCAAACCATCATTATCATCCTCGTCATCATCGGAGGATGTTTGATTGTTTTCTGATAGCTCATGATCATCCTTGTCTCTTTCACCTTGTATGTCTGGGACAATCTCCGAGATAGAGGCCATCAGAATTTTAACTGATCCTCTCTCATCACTTTGATATTCTTCTGTTTCTGAATCTGTACTCTCGAGGTTGTCCCATGTGGCTGCCATTGCTTTCTTTTTGAATTTTTCTTTGGCAGGAGCTTAGCAGTTAGAGGCAATATGACCATAGCGTCCACAGTTGTAGCACTTAGGATCTTTTGGCTTGTTGAAAGATTTTCCTGTATAGCGCTTTTTGTCAAAAGATTTGCTATTTTTGTCAACCCTCTTTCCTTTGTTTTTAAAGAATTTTCTAAACTTCTTGGCCATAAGAGCCATTTCATTCATATCCATTTCTTCATCACTATCAACTACAGATTCTTGTGTAGTGTGTGAAGTTTTCAGCACTGTGTTTCTACTTTTTGGGGATTTCTTGAAATGAAGTTCATGGGTCTGTAGAGATCCAAGTAAGTCTTCTATTTTCATAGTATCAATATCTCTACATTCCTCAATAGTTATGACCTTGGAGGAGAATCGTTCGGGTAAGGATCTTAGAATTTTCCTACAAATGCGCGGATCCGATATCCTCTCTCCTAATCCCCACATAGCATTGGTGACATCACTCAGTCGGGTGTAAAAGTCCATGAAGTTCTCATGTTCCTCCATTTTCATATTCTCAAATTGAGTGGTCAAGAGCTGAAGTTTTGACCTCTTGACTGTACTAGTTCCTTCATGAGTGGTTTCAAAGATGTCCCATGCTTCCTTAGCAGTTGTGCAATTACAAATTCTTTTAAACTCATCAGCTGAAACGGCACAAAAGATAGCATTGAGTGCCTTGGCATTGCTAATGTATCTCAGTTGTTCAAGATCAGTCCATAAATCATCAGGCTTGACTGTGGTAGTGGTGACCCCATCTATGACAGTGCTCAAGAGGGGTATTTCATATTTGATTTCCACAGATCTCCATGTTGCATGATCCAATGATTGCAAGAAGACTCTCATTCTTGCTTTCCAATAAGCATAGTTTGATCCATCAAAATATGGAGGTTTGGAAACCATACTAGAATCCCCTTTTGACATGATTTCAAGCTTCTAGAGACGGATCACACTCCGGGCAGTTACGCCTTTAAGGAGGAACCCGCTCTGATACCAATTGAAAATGCGGTGTAAGTTTGATTACCGCTTTTGTAGAAGCAAGAACAAGATACCTTGTCCTAGAGGGGGGTGAATAGGACACTTTTTAAATTTCCCAATTACACACTTATAATCATGCAAAGTATTCTTAGGGAAAGAAGTAAGTCAATAAAAGCATATGGGAAAGAAGTAAATCAGTTCATCCATTCATCACACAACAAGAGATTTTTATAGTGGTTCGGTTATGTACCTACTCCACTCCCGGCTGATCCACTCACTCCTTGAGTGGCCGGATTTCACTATCACTATGGTTTTAAATGAGGTTAACCATAAACCTTAACAGCCTACAAAAGGACTTAAGACTCAACACATGGATTCACCCTTCCATAGGACTAATCCATGACCACTTTGTCCTACACAAGGGCTTGTCCTACTCAAGGACTTGTCCTACGCAAGGACTCTTACGAGTTTGGGTCTTCAAACTCTGAAACCCAAATCTCAAATTGAGGAGGTTTCTTGGACTCGAAAGACTAAATATACTTAGCTGATTGAGTCCCTTGTTGATGCCTTTGTTGAAGAAGCTTCGGCTTGCACGGAAGATACCTTCTTCAGCTCCCTCGATCAGCAACCTTGCTCCGGATGACTCATTGTAGATTCCAAGGTGAGGGATTAGGGTTAGGTAAAGGCTATATTGGGATATGGCTTTTATGTGAGGAAAGCTTCTACCTAATCCACCATTAATGGCATTGATGACAAGAGAATATCTATGAGAGGTAGGTCAAGATGCCATTAAAGAGGGGTTGAGTTCATGATTCAATCCAAGCTTTGAATGCTTCATCAATGTTGGTCAGATCAACATGGATTGAAGTATGAACTCAACAAATCTTAGGGTTTGGAAGAAGGGGATCTCAAGAAGAAGGCTCACACAAACCCTAGATGATGCTCAAGGTGTGTTAGGGAAGATCCAACCGAGTTCTATAAATAGACATGGAATTCAACGGTCAGAAAACGGTCAGCTCGATAGGATCCGATCGATCGGACATAAGATTTAGCTAGATTTGAATTTTGCTCAAAAACAGGTTCTCCGATTGATCGGACTTAGTTCCGATTGATCAGAAGACCCTTTCCGATTGATCGGACAGATAGTCCGATTGATCAGAATTCCTTCCAGAGAGTTGATGTAATTTTTCTGGAAATTCCTCCGATGGATCGTATGTGTGTCCGATGGATCGGAGAACCCCTGTCCGATGGATCGGACAGACCTCCGAGGGATCATAAAAGTGTCCAGAGAGATTTTCAATGTTTGCTGGATAATTATACGATTGATCGGACATAGTGTCCGATTGATCGGAACACCCCGTCCGATGGATCGGACAGGCCTCCGATGGCTCGGAAAAGTGTCCAGAGAAGTTTTCAATGTAACTGGACTATTCTCCGATGGATCGGACACATTGTCCGATTGATCGGACACCTATCGGACTAATCTCCAATGGATCGGGTATGTATCGGAGAGAGCAGACATATTGTTTTTCAATTTTTAAGCAACTTCTGCTAACATTAACCCTTCCAAAGCTGATCTAAATGGAAGGTGGGCTATAGATGGTGCTAAGGGTGTGCCTAGGAAGGATTTGGGCCATCTATATAAGGTTTTGGGATCAAAGGTTTAGATGGAGAGGCTTGAAGCTGTCTTGATGAGCGATCTTCTTTGAGAAGCTTTTGTCTTCAGCCACAAGGAAACTGTCTTCAGCCGCAAGGAGACTCGACGACACACTAACCATGGTAATTGACAAATCTTTGCATTAACAATTCTAACCCCAATTCATCACTCATTATGCAAGATTTTCATGATTTAAAGACTAATCAAATACATGTTTTGCGATTGTAGGAATGAGAGTGACTTGGTTCAATTGGTGACCAAAAGGGCACATTTAGGAGCCTTTGATGAAGGCCCAAGGTGGACCAAAGAATGATGAAGAAAGAGAGGAGGATGAGGAAGAAAGAAGGAAAGAAAAGAAAGAAGAAATAATGCAGAAAATGGGGTCCGACCGGTCAAGACCGGTCGGCCAACACTACTGCCTTCTACAGAAGCTGCTGGAACAGGCCCCGACCGGTCTTGACCGGTCGGCCATGTAAATTTCAGCTTCCAAATTCCAGACAGCAGGCCATTTCCGTTTCTAGTTTTTCAGACCATTTTTTTGGGCCCATCTTAATGATATTTGGAAATCCAACACATCCATGTCAAAGAGGAGCTCGATGCCGAACTAACCCAAGTGGTTTCGTGTCGATCGGAGCTACGGATTGATCGTGGTGGCCAAAACAGTACGAACTGTCCAGAAAGTTTTAGATTCTGCCTACTCCACTTTGGGCCGGTCCAGGTGGCCCATCATTGATGATATGAAGAATCTACTTTGACCATCTTCTATACCACATCCATATATAAATAACCACAAAGTTTCAGATCAAAAGGATGTGTGGTTTGATCGTACCGGTTGAAGAAAGATGGACCATCCAGAAAGATCCAACTGCGCAGAGTTTATAAAAGCCCTAATTGTTCTAATTTTCGGACTATATTTTGGGATCGTTTTGGGCAATCTAATTCTTCTATCATGTAGAGGAGGAAGTTTTCTACTAATGTTCCAAATTTGGGATCAATCCGACATCTGTACACTCCGGAGTGTTGAAAGCCAGATGACTGGTTCTGAAGGTACCCGAAGTGCCCGATTTTGAGAGGCGGTCGGTGATGTGATTGGTGGACCCATTCAGAGGACAATCTTGGAAATCTAAATTATCTATGAGGAAGATCACATTACAAGGAAGCTACATATCAAATTTGAAGGCAATCCGACCATTGGTTAAGCCGTACGAAGCGGAACAAAATCTGTTACGTTGCGGTACTCTTGCTGTATTATAAAAGGAGGTGCTCTCTTCTATTCCAGGGCAACCAAGGACATGGGGAGCAAGGAGTTCAAGTCATAGGAGGCTTCCTAGCCTCCTCCAGCTAGTTTTTCTTCATTTTCTTAGTTCTAGTTTTATTTTTAATATGCTTTTCATTAGCTAACCTCTTAGCTAGAGCTAAGAGGTGAACCTTATAGTTTTCTTAGATTGTTTAATTCGTTTTATTGGTTTTAAAGTTGGAATTCATGATTATGAACTATGGTTTGAAGTTTATACTAGCTTTAAGTAGTTTTTCTTAGTCTTATGATGACTCATGGATGTTTGGGAGAATTACTTAAATTCTTAATTGGTTTGCATCAGTCCAGACCTGTATGATCCGAGGAATTGGAGTACACTCTAGTACTATAATCTTCATGTGGGGACTTCCTACCAAAGTTCTACTTTTCTGGTTTTCTGAATTATGTATGGGACTGTGTATGTGATTTGAATCAAGTTCAAATTGTAATCTAGCCTTGTCTTGTGACAGGACTTGAGGATGGTTATGATTGTGAACTGAACCTTTTGGAATGGGGAATGACCTATGCAATTGAGCATGCTCAGCTCAGCCTACATTGAGTGAATCCTATGCATTGAACTTACATATGACAGATTGTTTGGTTTAACAGCTTTATCATCCGACTAGATAGATCTTAATATCGATTCTAGTTGAGAAAGTGAGAAACCATAGCGAATTATGCATCTAAGGAAAGCTATAAGTGGATCCTTGATGCTCTAGTTATCTTTTCATTATCAGATTTTCTATTTTATGTTCAAAATCAATTTCACAAAACTCTTTAGATTCTAGTTATTAGGATAATTTGCATTGTTTACTTCCTTCCTTGTGGATCATCCTCGGTCTTACCGAGATTATTACTACATCGCAACCCTACACTTGGGGAAGCGAACAAGTCTTTGGCGCCGCTGCCGGGGAAGAGGTTAAATGGTTCTAATTGTTCTAGTAGCTATAGAGTAGTTTTAGTTAGGTAAGATTTTTTGTTTTTGTAGAAGTAGATTTTTTAATTTTTTTTCTAGATTACTGACAATTTTTTTGTTTGATTTTGTAGGACATTGTTGCTGACATAGCTTTCACCTTCACGGGTAACATCTCTCCATCTCCCTTTCTTCTTTTTGTTTTTCTTCCTAGATTAGGGATTATTTCAACTTCTTATAATTTTATTATGAATGATTGGACGGGTGGATTGTCTAAATACCTTTTGGAAGATGAGAGGATGAACCATGTAAAAAATCATTATGATTGGAACCATTACAAGCATGAATATTTTTCTAAGACTCAATCTTCTTCTAATACTCCCCCACGTAAGACAATGGGAGAGTATTGGAAAGAGATGAATAATGTTCCACCGGTTAGGACAATGTATGATCACTTGTATGGTTACACATATCAACAACCATCTAAAAGCCCAACATATGACATGCATAATCCTAATAGGTGGGAGCATCAAAATTTCAATTTGAAAGATGAGCCAACCATGGATGCCAACAATTATCCTCAAGAGTTTCTTTCTCATGAGCCACAACCGACACGAACTCTTGAGGATACACTGCGAGAGTTTATAGAAATAACTGAGCAATGCATACAAAACCTCTCGCCATCTCAAAATATTGAACCCAACATTGGGAACACCGAATCAATCCCCAACAATGAGGAGGATGAGGCTATCCAAACCCAACCTTCTCTAGATTTAATGACTAAACTTCTAGAGGATATTGATCTCAGTGATCCCACCATTACCATTGATTATAGTGAATCAACTATCTCTTTTAGCTATTCCGATTTGAATGATGAACAGATTTCGAGGACGGTTGACGAACCCGAGGAATCTACAAAATCTGAAAGTGATAGTTTGATTGCCTACAATGAGGGTTTGAAGGATGATTGTGAGTCCATGATTTCTTCTTCCAAAGGGCCGAATGTTTTTGAGTCACCGAAAGATATTCTTGCTAGAGAGATGGCCGAAGTCGATATTTTTGAGTCCTTCCACCAACAACACATGTCGGATTCTATTGTGGAAGAACTCCCTTGGGTTGAAAATTCTGCTTCTTTGGATGATGGGGTGGCACAATCTGAAATTTCAAAAGATCAACCAATGCTAGATGATGTGCTTACCACTGAATCTGAAAATTTTTCTTTGGAAGACCTCCCCTCTATAGAGGAGGAATTCCTTACCCTTAAAACAAAATTTTCTCAATCACTTAGGGAGAACAAGGACCCTTCATCCGACTCTCTCGATTTTCTAGAGGAATGCATGACCCACCCCTATGATCTGGATGATGAGATGATTAAGGAGTTGGATAGTTTGTTAGACACGGTGTCGGTGCCTGAAGAACACCATTCCACTGATTTACACTCTTTACCATTATTTGTGGAAATACCGTGCAATTCTGAATTTGTGGAGGAGACAACCCAAACTGAAAAATACTTAATGAATGTCTCTCCACCATCATGGGTTCTTCAACCTATTGAAAATTCTGATTGGGAGGACCCATTTTTAATCAATTACAACCCAATTCAGAACTTCAGGAGATATCTTTTTACTGCTCTTATCTCCTCCTTATATACGTGTGGTGCACACTATGATTGGACCTTCATGAAGAAACGCACCCAGGTATACATTCGAGCAGGACTTTGGATGGTCATCATGAGAAATCTATTGCAATTCATGGAGATCCTGCTCAAATTTGATCATGTAGTCAATCAGACTAATCAAAGGTAGGTAGGTAGGTTAGGATTTCTTTCTGCATTTAGGATTGAATAAGTCTGATTGAGACAATGGAAGATGCTAGAATTGATCAACTTGCTACCTCAGGTACTCTCGTTCTCACTCTCCTTTGTTTTATGTCATTGCTCTCATGTCATGCATATTGCATATCTTATTACATTGAGGACAATGTAAGATTTTGGCTGGGGGTGAGATTCCTTTGATGAATCTACTAGCTTTTGTGACATTTAGAGCAATTATGTAGAAATTTTTTGATTTTTCTAAAATTCAAAACTCTTTTGGAAAACGTTGTTTCTATGCATTCAAGATGATACGAGTATAAGAAGAGGAGATACGAAGTGAGTGATGTTTCAAGCTTTGAACTTCTCTTAATATAATGGTTTTATATGTGAATTCCCCTATTTATGTGAGTGATAGAAAATTTGAACACTTTTACACTTAGTTCACATTACACAATTTTCATAGGTTGAAAGGATTATGTGATTTGTGGATTAGCTAGACTTTGATTTAAGGTGTTGAGAAACCAAGCCGGGGTACTTTGTCCATCCTTGTCCATGGAAAAATAACGAAAGATACGGATTTCTAAAAATCCTATCTAATGAAGAAGAAAAAGGAAAAGGAAGGATGAAATTGGGAATGATGGAAAAATGGTGGAAAATTCCGAAAAGGGCTACCTATTACCAACCGGGGGATGGTCTACCCGTAACCAAAGCCAGAAATGGGAAGTAGTGTGAAAGCCGTCGGAAGGACGGTAAGACAAATTCCTGTCATAGGCTTGTTGTTGCTCTGTGCACCTTGAAATTCATAGTTTAGTTGAGCTATGAAGAAGATAATCCTGGAAAATCATGAGATGAACATTCACTATGCACACTAGGTTGAATTTGTTCAAGTTCTTCTATTTATCAATCAATCAGCGGGGATTTCATATGAACACTTATTATGTTTTCAGAGTTTAAGGTTTCAACCTCTATCACCTAATTTTTTTGACTTTTACACTTGTGTGTCTTGGGATGTGTAGAAGAATTGTTTCTGAAGGAGAGTCGGTTTTTGGAGAATTGAACTTGTTTCATGCATGTTTTGCTCGGGACTAGCAAAATGCTAGTTGGGGGGTGTGTTGAGCTCTTAATTGTACATATTCTAACCCCAATTCATCACTCATTATGCAAGATTTTCATAATTTAAAGACTAATCAAATACATGTTTTGAGATTGAAGGAATGAGAGTGACTTGGTTCAATTGGTGACCAAAAGGGCACATTTAGGAGCCTTTGATGAAGGCCCAAGGTGGACCAAAGAATGATGAAGAAAGAGAGGAGGATGAGGAAGAAAGAAGGAAAGAAAAGAAAGAAGAAATAATGCAGAAAATGGGGTCCGACCGGTCAAGACCGGTCGGCCAACACTACTGCCTTCTACAGAAGCTGCTGGAACAGGCCTCGACTCGTCTTGACCGGTCGGCCAGCCCTGTCCGACCGATCTTGACCGGTCGGCCATGTAAATTTCAGCTTCCAAATTCCAGACAGCAGGCCATTCCCGTTTCTAGTTTTTGGACCATTTTTCTGAGCCTATCTTAATGATATTTGGAAATCCAACACATACATGTCGAAGAGGAGCTCGACGCCGAACTAACCCAAGTGGTTTCGTGTCGATCGGAGCTACGGATTGATCGTGGTGGCCAAAACAGTACGAACTGTCTAGAAAGTTTCAGATTCTGCCTACTCCACTTTGGGCCGGTCCAGGTGGCCCATCATTGATGATATGAAGAATCTACTTTGACCATCTTCTATACCACATCCATATATAAAAACCACAAAGTTTCAGATCAAAAGGACGTGTGGTTTGATCGTACCGGTTGAAGAAAGATGGACCATCCAGAAAGATCCAACTGCGCAGAGTTTATAAAAGCCCTAATTGTTCTAATTTTTGGACCACATTTTGGGATTGTTTTGGACAATCTAATCCATCTATCATGTAGAGGAGGAAATTTTCTACTAATTTTTCAAATTTGGGATCAATCCGACATCTGTACACTCCGGAGTGTTGAAAGTAAGATGACTGGTTCTGAAGGTACCCGAAGTGCCCGATTTTGAGAGGCGGTCGGTGATGTGATTGGTGGGCCCATTCAGAGGACAATCTTGGAAATCTAAATCATCTATGAGAAAGATCACATTACAAGGAAGCTACATATCAAATTTGAAGGCAATCCGACCATTGGTTAAGCCGTACGAAGCGGAACAAAATCTGTTACGTTGCGGTACTCTTGCCGTATTATAAAAGGAGGTGCTCTCTTCTATTCCAGGGCAACCAAGGACGTGGGGAGCAAGGAGTTCAAGTCATAGGAGGCTTCCTAGCCTCCTCCAGCTAGTTTTTCTTCATTTTCTTAGTTCTAGTTTTATTTTTAATATGCTTTTCATTAGCTAATCTCTTAGCTAGAGCTAAGAGGTGAACCTTATAGTTTCTTAAATTGTTTAATTCGTTTTATTAGTTTTAAAGTTGGAATTCATGATTATGAACTATGGTTTGAAGTTTATACAAGCTTTAAGTAGTTTTTCTTAGTCTTATGATGACTCATGGATGTTTGGGAGAATTACTTAAATTCTTAATTGGTTTGCATCAGTCCAGACCTGTATGATCCGAGGAATTGGAGTACGCTCTAGTACTATAATCTTCATGTGGGGACTTCCTACCAAAGTTCTACTTTTCTGGTTTTCTGAATTATGTATGGGACTGTGTATGTGATCTGAATCAAGTTCAAATTGTAATCTAACCTTGTCTTGTGACAGGACTTGAGGATGGTTATGATTGTGAACTAAACCTTTTGGAATGGGGAATGACCTATGCAATTGAGCATGCTCAGCTTAGCCTACATTGAGTGAATCCTATGCATTGAACTTACATATGACAGATTGTTTGGTTTAACAGCTCTATCATCCGACTAGATAGATCTTAATATCGATTCTAGTTGAGAAAGTGAGAAACCATAGCGAATTATGCATCTAAGGAAAGCTATAAGTGGATCCTTGATGCTCTAGTTATTTTTTCATTATCAGATTTTCTATTTTAAGTTCAAAACCAATTTCACAAAACTCTTTAGATTCTAGTTATTAGGATAATTTGCATTGTTTACTTCCTTCCCTGTGGATCGACCTCGGTCTTACCGAGATTATTACTACATCGCAACCCTACACTTGGGGAAGCGATCATTAAACCACTTGCATATTTCATGAAAGATGGTGATTTGAACTGATTGATTTAACCATGAAGCACTCGTTAGTTGATCGCAGGGAATTCCAAGCATCCACTGTGCCCAGAGTCGACAATGGATTAAGGAATTGTACAGATTAACAACTTTGCCAACAAGTCAACCGCTAAGATCATAAATCATACGATCAAATGCATACTTACAAGATATGAGGCTTTAATTGACTGATCCAACCGTTAAGATCTCGTTTATTGATTGCAGGGAATCCAAAGCATCCAATGTGCCCGGAGTCTACAATGGATCAAGCAATTTTACAGATCGATAACTTTACCTGCACTAGCTTGATTACCGTAGGGAATCCAAAGCATCCATCATACCCGGAGTTAACGATAGATCAATGGACTTTATCGATCATGAATTAGCTAATTGGTGTGCAAGGGATCCCAAGCATCCAACGTGCCCGGAGTCGACGATGGATCAAGGGGCTTACACAACAATAGCGTTTGCCGAGGTGGATAACCAAACCAACCAACCAAAGAGAACTCCAACATTCACACACCATTGTTGAACCAAAAGAACCAAAGCATGCAAATTTCTTCAAAGGCTTCACCCCTAGCCTTAGCTAGGAGTTTAGCCAACCATGCTACAATGGAAAACTAAATTCTCTACAAAGAAAAAAACTACTCTACTCTAAGAAAATAAAAAGAAAGAAAACTAAGAAGAGAGGATTTGGATTGTGGAATGATGGGATGATTGAAATGAGAGGGAGAGGAGCTCCTTTTATAGCCTCATGAGAAGCTTATGTGGCACTCCAAGCCTAGGTGACACTCCAAGCAAAAGTTCTTTAGGTTTGGGCTTGGAGTTAGTGTTGGATGATGAGGTGGCACTTCCATGCCAATAGTTTTGCTTTTTAAGTTTGGGGTAGGAGTTAGGCTTGGAATGCCCAAAGCAAACTTTTCTTTTTGGCTTGGAGCTCATGGATGGAAGATAATGGAGAGAGCATTTGCTTAGCCTAAGGATGGAAGGTAACTAGTTGAGTTAACTGGGTCCTCATGAGTTGGAGTTGACTGGGTCCACATGCTAGACATGGAGAATCTGAACCGTCCGTTGAAGATGGACGTTCGTACATTGGTTGGATGGCTGAGATCTCCTCATGTGAGATGTGCGTGGACATCCAACTATTGAGAGATCATTGAATGGTGGAATCTACGTGCTGATGTAGAGTGTCCATTGGACTGGACAGATGGAAGGTTGATGATGGCCATCACATGTTAGCTTGGACGTGGCCCACCTGTTTTGATGGACAGTTGGAGAAGTCCTTCAGAGCTGCATGCTGCACATAGTGGTGTCC
This sequence comes from Liriodendron chinense, assembly GCA_003013855.2. Lineage (NCBI taxonomy): Eukaryota > Viridiplantae > Streptophyta > Magnoliopsida > Magnoliales > Magnoliaceae > Liriodendron > Liriodendron chinense. The sequence continues at coordinate 169,088 of PVNU02000916.1, read as the reverse complement.
ACCTTGGCCAGTCCTGGACAAATGATGGACGATAAAGATGACGTGAATGCACGTCCAACTCTGATTTGAGCATGCTGTTTGTTGGGCGTCCAACAGTTAAACAGTGCTGATGGGATTTGGAGGGCTGCATGTGTGAGATTCTCCAGCTACTGCCTTGGAGAGTGAACGACCCACTTGATGATGGTGAGGATCAGCATCTGGATGGCTCGAGTTGCAGCACTACTACTGCACATTGAGCTGCTGGCTAGAGTCTGCCCTGCATGTGTGAAGCAAGGTGATCCACCTGATGGACGATTGGATATGGACGTCCAACAATTGGAAATGGACAGTCTACTTGATGCTGGCCGTTGATGGCCTTCATCAGCTGGACGTTGAAGATGAGACCTCCATTTGCTTCGATGGATCAGCTCGTGTGAAGGCTTGGAGTTGGACTTTTTACTGGCACGTGGGTGGCCCACCTTGCTGATTTAAATGCATGATGTTGATGATCTAGAGGATGTCCATCATATCTAGAAATGTGATAGATGTGGAGCTACTATCCGTGTGATCCATCTAATGCGTTAATGGGCTGGATGTGTGGTCCACCTGATTGCATTTCTAGCTGTTGTACGGGTTATGAGATGGTGGATGATCAACTGTTGGACAGTTGGGCAATCTGGGTGAACCCACATGTGGTCGTTGGCCATCCAATATTGTTGCTGTATGTGAAGGATGGGTGGTGGAGATTGATGAGGCAGCTTAGACGGTGATGATAAGGAGTTGTTGTCCACTAACTGTTGCTGGAGGCGTTGAAGCTTGCTGCACATTTGAGATGGAGATGGCTCCACAATGCTGAACCATCAGGGCCATTGATATGATGCTCATGAAAGTGTGGCCCACATTGATGCACAGTTGGTCCCAACTATAGACATCCAATCCTGACCATCCAAGCATGATCATCCATTTTTGTGTGAATGCCTTGATGACGATCATCATAACATGTCTCAAATGGACCTCCAAAATATGTGGCTTTGATGAGGCCCTCTGAGACTTCAGATCCACCACAGAGGATGGTTCAGTCTCAGTTCTTTACGCCCTGATTTCCCTAAGGATTGCCACACACTTGATGTTGATTACTTTTGGGCACTAAATTGTCATGATTGGCTTAGATCTTGTCCAACTTCTCCCAATCACCTGAACATTAAAAATTTGCTTAATGAGGGATAATTAACCAGGAAAACAATGATATTGCTCTTAATAACTAGGGTTAATTATACAATATTAGGTGCTCATTACCTACCGCTGCACATTCTGGATAGTGCCACTGGACTTCTTTGTAATTTTTCTCTCATTTGCTTTCTAGGACCACTGGTTCTTGCAACGGTGCTGGTGTGGGTACCAGATCTTCCTCATATGGAGCTTTTGCCTTGAGGACAACATTGTTGCCAATGCTGAAGGGATAATATCGAGGCTTGTCTTTATAGAACACATAAGGTTACGGCCCTGGCTTGACTGTTCCCGGAGTAGGAGGTTCCCACGGGATGAACACTGGTCCTCTTAATATGGCGAGGGGTCTCTTTGTTTGACCCAACTGTTGTAGCATGATTGATATACCTCCAGGATGTCTTTGCGGCTTGGGGACAGAACTTGCCCCTTGCAATATGACTAGCTCGACTGGAGGAGCCCCTTCCAAGACAATAGGTTCTTGCTGCTGATAAGTATAATCCCTCCACTGCGGATTGAATTGTTCCTGAGTTGAAATTACCCCTTGCAAAATGACAGGTTTGTATGCGGGCTTGATGTATGACTGTACTCCTTCCAAGATGACCAGCTCCCAACATAAATGGCTGTAAGGTGCCTCTTGCGAGGGGACAAGCCCTTGAACAACTGGTGCATCATATGGAGGTGCTCTTTCGAGTATTAACGCTCGAAGACTGAAGGAAGAAAGGGGTTTGCCCCTTGCAAGATCGGAGGAGAATTTGTTGGCCCATAAGTGTAAGCATGAATGGACTGGATAGGAGAGAAGAAGTGATCGAGACGGTCTCCTTCTTCTATACTATTGATGGCAAGGGCACGAGACGAACTAGGGTCCATCGGATGCTGAGGTAGAGAATTCTGAAGGATGTTGGTAGGAGCTGCTGGAGGAGTTCCAGGGACCGAGATAACGATCTTGCGGTCGTCAATCAGATTTTGTATGGCATTCTTCAGAGTCATGCATCGATCATTGGTGTGGCCACGCCCTTGATGGTAGGCACAATATTCATTTTCTCGGTAGTTCGAAGGCAAAGGATTTGGAGGAGGCCTGAGTGCCATTAGAGTGAGTAACTACTTTTGTACCTGCATAGTCATAACTTGACTAAGTGGCTGAGTGAGAGGAGTGAATTTTCTAAATTCCCTGTAATTTTGCCTGTTCTGGTATGAGTACTGGCGATTCCCCCTGAACTGCTGCCGCTGTCGGGGTGATTGTGGCAGTGGTTGAGGATTTGGTTGCGGTGGGAGCAGTTGTGGTTGATACCTCTGAGGTTGATGCTGAGCCTGATTCTGCTGATATGGTTGACGTCCCTGTGGGGGAGCATATTGGTTACCCTGAGCAGTGGCGATGATGTTGTTTACCTCTGTTGGGCGAGGAGGAGAACCGCTACGGTTTCCACTCCAGTATCCAATAGGTCTTCCTTACACTCTGTTCCATTTGACTGGAGTGGCCTGATGAGGCCATGGGGAGATTGTCCCTGCGCGGATTTCTACTTCGACTTGCTCTCCAGCACAGATCAACTGTGAGAAATTCGCATATGGATGCGAGATAAGATATCTAAATATGCCAGGATATGTTAAATGAACAATCATGGAGATTTGTTCTTCGTCATCAATGGGTGTCCGCATTCTGGCTGCCATAGCTCACCAACGTCCCACTTAAGCTGATAACGTTTCGTCACTCCTTTGCCTGAGAGCGGCGAGGTCGGCTCTCCTGGGTACCATGTTGAGATTGTATGCGAATCTGTTGATGAAAGCCTAGGAGAGTTGCTCCCAAGTCCTGATACGATGTCAGTCCAATGATGTGTACCAGTCTAGGGCATCTCCCTTCAGAGATTTTTGGAACAAGCGAATGAGGGCTCCTTCATTCCCTGCAATCACACTCAGCTCTCCACAGAAAGCCTTGAGGTGCGTTGTGGGACAACCGCTGCCGTTGTATCTTTTGAATTTTGGTAACTCAAAGTTTTGAGGTATCTGAGCATTTGGAAAAGAACACAAGTCTCTGAACTTGGTCGAAGGTAGATCAATTCTCTGTTGTCGTTGTAGTTGATTTTGCAAGGTCTGGAACTACTCCCGCAACTCGTCCAGTCATGCATAATCTACTCAAGTGATTGGTGCCTCTCAAAGTAAGGCACGTTCTTCTTTGGCATAGTGGTCGATGTCTTCGACCCTATGGGCTTGCTGAAAAGAAACCGTGGGTTGCTGAATTTGATTCAATGATTGAACTGGATTTTGACGAACTTGTGCTTGAAATGACTGTAATTGAGCTAGAGACTGTACTGAAGGTTGAACTAGAACTTGTTGGAATTTAACTGGAGTTTGCTAAATTGAATATTGCTAAAAATTAACTGGATTTTGCTGAATTGAAGATTGCTGGAAATTAACTGGAATCCCATCGACAGGAATGTGCTAGAATTGAAAAGTGCTCCTGCTTGTAGGAGGCTGAGATGTTGGGAAGTAACCCCCTTGTTGGGTATTCGCCACTGTCCGCTGATTGATGTGGGCTTGACACTAACCCCCATTGTGGGCATTCGATAGTGCTGTCCCTACTACTGGAAATTGAATTGAAATCCCATCGGTGGGGATGTGCTAAAATTGAGTAAAGGTCCCATCGTCGGGGACATGCTGAGAAAGGAAAGGGGTCTTATCAGTGGGGACGTGCTGGAATCTACTGAGATTGTTACTTGCAAGATTGACTGGTGTTGAGTGCTTAAATGTGTATATTCTAACCCCATTTCATCACTAACTATGCATGGTTTTCAAGCTTAAAGAGTAATCTAATGCATGGTTTTATGATTGTAGGAATGAGAGGGACTCCACCCAATTGATGACTAAAAAGATCTATTTAGGAGCCTTGGATGAGGACCCAAGGCGGGCCAAAGAAAGAAGAAAGCAGAGAGAGAAGAAGAGAGAAGAAAGAAAGAAGAAAAGTCAAGGAAAAGAAGTACGACCGGTTCTGATCGGTCTGCCGAGAGGGCCACGATCGGTCTTAACCGGTCGACCACCCCCCTTACCTCTCTCGATGTTAAACACAAGAGGGCCGACCGGTCAAGACCGGTCGGCCAAGGCCTTCAATGCACTCTAGACTGTCCACAGACAGGCTAGACCGGTCGTAACCGGTCGGCCAGCCCAGTCTGACAGGTCTAGACCGGTCGGCTAGTGTAATTTCAGCGTGATTCCACCAGCTTCCTCTTGAAGCTCCGATTTTCTAGCTTAAGTGTATAAGGTCTACGCAAATCTGGAAGATTCTAAGGCGGTAGAGCCTCTCCACTATAAAAGGGGACCTAGGGATCGTAGCTAAAGCATCTTACAAGGGATCTATGAAGGTGGGAGGCGGCGGAAGTTGGAATCGAAGTTCCACAACTCCCTCTAGTTTGTGTTTTCCAGTTTTATGTTTTTAGTTGTTTTCATGCTTCCTTGGATCATGAACGGCTAAACCTCTTAGCTAGGGTTAAGAGGTGAAGCTTGTAGTGAATCTGAGATGCTGTAATTCATTTTGTTTTGGTTTCAAGTTGGATTTATTGAAGAACAATAGTTTAGAGAAGTTTGAATAAAGTTCTAAGTAGATTTTCTTAATCTTATGATGGCTCATGGATGTTTAGAAGAATTGCTTTAGTTCTTAATTGTTTTGCATAGTTCTAGATCTATACGCTCCGAGGAATCAGATTTAATACGCTCTATACTTGGATTTCCATGTGGGAACCTCAACCAAAGTTCTACCTTTTTGTTCTATTTCTGAATTATGTGTTGATTGTATATGTGATTTGAATGAAGTTTAAATCATGATCTAATTGTGCTTTGTGACAGAGTATAATGATGATTATGATTGTGAATTTAATCTATTGGAACTAGGATTGACCTATGCAATTAAGTGTGCTCAAGTGCTAACTTGAATTGAGGGAATCGTGTTTATAATCACACATATGACAGATTGTATGTTACAACCGCTCTATCATCCGACTAGATAGGATTTGATTTCGATTCTAGTTGTGAAATTGGGAAACCACAGCGAATTATGCATTGAGGATTGCTACAAGTGGATCCTTGAACCCCTAGTGCCTTTTTATATTGATTACATTCACTTTTAGTTTAAGAATTCTCTATACATTCAATTTTAAAAATCTGTTTGGTTAGCTCTCAAGTAGAGAATATTAGAAGTAATTTTGTGAATTCCTAATAAGTCCCTGAGAACAATCTCGATCTCTACCGAATTATTACTACATCGTATCCCTACACTTGGGGAAGTGAACAAGTTTTTGGCGCCTTTGCTGGGATTTTTCGACAGTTTTTATAAAATTTCTGAAAATAGTTTCTATTTGAGATTTTTAGGATTCCTACTTAGTTTGTTTGTTTTGTTTATCTTTGTTTACAAGGATTTTAGGAGTCGTAGAAGTCACTTCAATTAGGTTTTTCTAACCCTTTTTTTTTAATTTTTATTTTTCTGAGATTTGCGTGCCACATTGGGTTCGGGATTCTAATAACTGACTCATTAGTGAAGGGAAAATTGTTGAAGGGATTGATAAGGAACCACGTGCTAAGAGACGTTTAGACTCTCCAATTTCGTCTGATAGTATGGCTGAGAATCAACCCAACCCTATAGCCAATCAAAATTTGGGCCAAACCGAAACGGGTGAGAATGAAGTTGAGAATGTTCTTCGACCTAGAACTTTACGTGATCACTTGCAACCTGCAAGAGCGAGTACTCCCTCATGCATAATTTTTCCAACCAATGTAGGGAATATTGATTTAAAACCGGGAGTAATCTAACTCCTTCCCAAGTTCCTTGGTTTAGACAGTGAGAGCGAATATCAACATCTTAAGGAATTTGATGAGGTGATAGCCACATTGCACTTTACAAACGTATCTGATGATATTGTGAGACTTAGGTTATTTCCTTTTTCTCTCAAAGAGAAGGCTAAAGCTTGGCTTCATGCATTAAGGCCGAGATCAATCAGCAAATGGACTGAGATGACTAGGGAATTCATTAAAAAGTTTTTCCCTACTCACAAAACAAACATGTTGAGGCGCCTAATCACGAATTTTGCCGAAAAAGAGGATAAGACCTTCTTCCAATGTTGGGAGAGGTTCAAAGACTTGTTGAACACATGCCCACATCATGGATATGAAATTTTGCAGGTAATAAGCTTTTTCTATGAAGGACTGACTTCGCCCATGCGCCAATTCATAGAGATGATGTGCAATGGAGAATTCATGAATAAGGAAGCCGAGGAAGCATGGAACTATTTTGATATCTTGGTCAAGAATGCACAATCTTGGGATACAACTAAACCAGTAAATCCCAAGATAAGCTAACAAAGAGAAAAGGGAGGAATCTATGTCGTCTCCGAAAAAGACAACATAAGTGCACGTGTGGCTAGCCTCACAAGAAAAGTTGAGGCCATGGAATTAAGAAAGGGAGAAAAGACTAAGGAAGTTGAGAGTATTTGTAGAATTTGTTCCGATAACCAACATGTAACACAGGATTGTCCTACAATCTCTACGTTCCAGGAAGTTCTACAAGAACAATCAAATTTCATAAATAACTATCAACATCCATTTAGAAATCCAAACTCGAACACGTATAATTTTAGTTGGAGGAACCATCCCAATTTCAGTTGGAGGAATGGGCCATCAGAGAATGCAAACAATAACCCAAAAGCTACGCTTGAGGAAATAGTGGGTACATTCGTCTTGGCCTAGATTGAGTACAACAAGAATAATTCTCACAAAATAGATGAGTTCATACAAGAACAACTGAAATTCAATCAGAATTCATCTCAAGCCATCAATGATTTGAAAACTTCAATGGCTAGAGTTGAATCTCATCTTAGTGTTAAGGACAAAAGCAAACTTCCTGCCCAACCTCTCCCTAACCCAAGAACCCAATTTGAGATACAAGACCTCAGCCCATCCTCCCAAAATACGGAGCATGTTCAAGTTATCACCACTTTGAGGAGTGGCAAAACAATTGATAAATCCAATCCAGTGAAGGTCCCAAAGCCTAATGATCTGAAAATTGCCAATAAGGATGATATCTTGAACAACACTCCACATGAGAAAGAACCGAAAAGGCAGTACAAGTTGATCGCCCCATTTCTACAAAGGTTGATTTGACCTAAACCTTTAGACAAAAACCTAGAAATTTTAGAGGTTTTTAAGCAAGTGAAGATCAACATTCCACTGTTGGATGCTATAAAACAAATACCATCCTATGCCAAATTTCTAAAGGAATTGAGTACAGTCAAAAGGAAACATAATGTTCACAACAAAGTACTTTTGACTGAGAATTTGAGCGCCATTATTAAACAAGAGGTGCCCCAAAAATACAAGGATCGGGGTAGTCCTACCATCTGATGTATCATAGGCAACTACCAGATCAAACAAGCTTTACTCGATCTTGGGGTAAGTGTTAACCTCATCCCATACTCGGTCTATGAACAACTTGAGTTAGGTGAATTAAAACCCACCAAAACCACACTTCAACTCCTAGATAGATCTATTCGTATACCGAGAGGGATGATTGAAGATGTCCTCGTCGAAGTCGATAAATTCTACTATCCAGTAGATTTTATTGTCTTGGATACACACCCTGTGATGGAAACCGGTGCTCAAATTCTTGTCATACTTGGCCGCCCTTTCGTAGCGACTTCAAATTCGATTGTCAATTGTAGAAACGGGTTGGTACAAATGTCCTTTGGAAATATGACACTCGAGCTGAACATTTTTTTATTTATGCAAACAACCACGGGATGTTGATGACGAGGTCCACGAAATATATCTGATTGAATCATTCATGGAAGACAAATCCCTCCTGACATTTTATTCCGACCCCTTGGAGGTATGCTTGGCCCATTCTGATGAGATCGATGATGATATGATAAGAGAGATGGATGCCATTTTAGATTCTATGCCGGTACTTGATAATAGAAGATGGAAGGCACCATTTGAGCCTCTGCTCGTAAGCAAGAACAAGCTACTTCCATCTAATGTCAAGGCACCGAAGCTTGACCCAAAACCATTACCCACTGATTTGAAATATGTTTATTTAGGTCGAGATGAGACATATCCGGTGGTGATTTCTTCCCACTTGGATGAGGAACAAGAGAATATGCTGATAGCCGCTCTAATAGAGCACAAAAGTGCCATTGGATGGTCAATTGCGGATCTCAAAGGCATAGACCCCCTAATTTGTACTCATCGCATACACCTTGAGGAGAATGCGAACATATCTAGGCAACCACAAAGACGTCTCAATCCAAATATGAAAGAGGTGGTTAAGGCCGAGGTGTTGAAACTATTAGATGTGGGTATCATTTACCCAATATCCGATAGTCAATGGGTGAGTCCAACTCAAGTGGTGCCTAAGAAATTCGGAATAACCATAGTAGCCAATGCCAATAATGAACTCGTGTCAACCAGAATCATTACTGGTTGGAGAATGTGCATTGACTACAGGAAGCTAAACACAGTTACAAGGAAAGACCACTTCCCCTTACCATTTGTTGATCAAATTTTAGAAAGGTTGGCGGGTCATTCCCACTTTTGCTTCTTTGATGGGTATTCAGGGTATAACCAAATAGAGATCACCTTAGAAGACTAAGAGAAGACAACATTTACTTGTCCATTTGGCACTTTTGCCTACCGAAGGATGTCGTTTGAACTATATAATGCCCCTGCCACTTTTCAGCGTTATATGTTAAGTATCTTTTCTGATATAGTGGGGACGATTCTTGAAGTCTTCATGGACGATTTCTCTATATTTGGTTATAACTTTGATGAGTGTCTTGAGCACTTAAAAACTGTTTTAAAAAGATGTGAAGACAAGAACCTTGTGTTGAATTGGGAGAAATGTCATTTTATGGTTAAAAAAGGAATTGTCCTTGGTCACATCATCTCACAAAATGGAATCGAAGTGGGTAAGGCTAAAATCGATCTTATCTCTAACCTTCCATCCCCCAAAAGCGTACGAGATGTGTGGTTTTTTTTAGGACATGCCGGATTCTATAGACAGTTCATAAAGGACTTTAGTTCACTCTCTCGTCCTTTATGTAACCTCCTTCGAAAGGAAAACTCATTCAAGTGGAATAAGGATTGTCAAAATGCCTTTGATAAACTTAAAGGCATGTTGACATGTGCTCCCATAATGCAACCACCTGATTGGAGCCTTCCTTTTGAAATCATGTGTGATGCAAGTGACTACGCTATTAGGGTTGTGTTAGGCCAAAGAAAAGAGAAGAAGCCTTGCATCATCTACTATGCAAGTAGAACCTTAAACTCGGCTCAAGCAAACTACACTACTACAGAAAAAAACTTTTGGCCGTAGTTTTTGCTTTGGACAAGTTTCGGTCCTACCTGATCGGATCCAAGATCATCATATTCACCGACCATGCAGCGCTTAAGTACCTTCTCTCTAAGAAGGATGCTAAGCCACGCTTGTTAAGATGGATCCTTCTACTCCAAGAATTTGACATAGAAATACGTGATAAGAAATGAGTACAAAATGTAGTTGTTAACCATCTTTCTAGACTTGTTCTCACTGATTCCCCTGAGACGACCACAATCAATGACATGTTCCCTGATGAACAACTGTTTAAAGCCTCCCAATTGCCATGGTATGCAGACATTGCTAACTATCTTGCTATAGGTACAATTCCGACACATTGGAAAAAGCAAGATAAGGACAAGTTCTTCAACGAGATGAGAAAATTCCTATGGGACGACCCATACTTATTCAAGTATTATCTCGATCAAATCATAAGGAGATGTGTGTCGGATGATGAACAACACAGTATCATCTCCTTTCGTCATTCTCAGGCATGTGGTGGCCACTTTTCGACTAAGAAGACCACAGCTAAAATTCTGTAATGTGGGTTTTATTGGCCCACCGTGTTCAAGGACACCCATGAGTTTTGTAAAACATGTGAGCCTTGTAAAAAATTGGGAGAAATCTCTCGTAGAAATATGATGCCAATTAATCCCATCTTACCAATCGAAATTTTTTTATTGTTGGGGCATTGATTTCATGGGTCCATTCCCATCTTCTTTTGGAAATCTGTATATCTTGCTTACCGTCGACTATATTTCAAAATGGGTCAAGGTGATTCCATGCTGGAACAATGACCATAAAACAGTAATTTGTTTCTTAAAAGAAAATATCATTTTTCGGTTTGAAACACCTCGAGTCATTATAAGTGATGGTGGATCCCATTTTTGTAACTGCCCGTTTGAAGCTTTAATGAAAAAATATGGCGTCAATCACAAGGTGAGCACTCCCTATCACCCACAAACAAGTGGACAAGCTAGGATATCCAACAGGGAAATTAAATATATTTTGGAGAAAACTGTGAACCCCAATCGCAAAGATTGGTTGCTTTGACTTATCAATGCACTGTGGGCTTACCGTACCGCTTTTGAAAACCCCCATTGGAATGTCTCCCTATAGACTTATCTATGGAAAAGCTTGTCAGTTGCCCGTGGAGTTGGAGCATAGGACATATTGGGCGCTAAAGAAGATGAATTTTGATTCTGACAAGGCAAGCTCGTTGCACAAACTTCAATTGAATGAACTTGCAGAACTCCGGAACGAGGCTTATGAAAATGCGAGAATTTACAAGGACAAGATGAAGGTGTTCCATGATAGGAACACCCTTCGTAAGACATTCACAATCAATCAAAAGGTCCTTATTTATAATTCTTGGTTACATTTATTTTCGGAGAAATTGAAGTCTCGATGGACCGGTCCTTTCATTGTGAAAACTGTTTATCCATATAGGACCGTCTAGTCGTTGAATCTAAGGAACGATAATATCTTTAAAGCAAATGGTCAACGCCTAAAGCCGTTCTTTGAGAATTTTTCTTCAGAAGGTATGTCCATACCTCTGACTGATCCTGTGTACCAGGATACTTGATCTCCTAGTCTAATGGAGGTATAGAGTAGTTAAGATTAGGATTTTGTTGCTTTTGGCTTGCTCTTTCATAGGTTTGTTAGAAGGAGGTAGAATTCTAGACTTTGTTCTCTCAGGTACTCTCATTCCTCACTCCCTTTATTTTATAATTGCTCTCATGTTTTGCTTGTTGCATATCTTTTACATTGAGGATAATGCAAGATTTTGTTGGGGCGTGTGGGATCACTAAGATAAATCTAGTGTTTGTAACATCTCGAGCAACATGAAGAATTTTTTTTAGATTTTTTCTAAAAATTCAAAACTCCATTAGACAACTTTGTTTTTATGCATTCGAAAGGGTGTAAGTACAAGAAAAAGAGAGGTGAAGTGAGTGATGTTGAATATGTTGAACATTCTTTAAGGTACTAGTCTTGTATGTGAATTCCCCTATTTTTATGAATGATAGAACTTTTTTAACACTTTTACACCTAGTTCACTTTACACGATTCTCATGTTTTAAAAGGATTATTAGATTTGTGGATTAGCTAAAGTTTGGATTCGAGGTGTTGAGAAACCAAGCCGGGGTACTTTTTCCATCCTTGTTCATGGGAAAATAACGAAAGATATGGATTTCTAAAAATTCTATCTGATGAAAAAGAAAACGGGAAAGGAAGGATGAAAATATGGGAATGGAGAATATGGTGGAAAATTTCGAAAAGGGCTACCTATTACCAACTGGGGGATGGTCTACCCGTAACCAAAGCTAGAAATGGGAAGTAGTGTGAAAGCCATCAGAAGGATGGTAAAGCAAATTCCTATCAAAGGCTTGTTGTTGCTCAGTGCACCTTGACCTCCATAACTTAGCTAAATTATGAAGAAGATAATCCCGAATTCCCATGAGATGAGCATTCATTGAGCACACTAGGTTAAATTGTTCAAATACTTCTATTTATCAATCAATTAGTGGGAAATCCATGTGAGTACTTATTAGGTTCTTGAAAGTTTAAGATTTCAACCTCTATCACTTAGCTTTTTTTTATTTTTACAATTGCGTATCTTTGAGTGTATAGAAGCATAGTCTCTGAAGGAGAGTTGGGTTTTGGAGAAATGAATTGTTTCATGCATGTTTGACTCGGGACTAGCAAAATGATGGTTGGGGGGTGTGTTGAGTGCTTAAATGTGTATATTCTAACCCCATTTCATCACTATGCATGGTTTTCAAGCTTAAAGACTACTCTAATGCATGGTTTTATGATTGTAGGAATGAGAGGGACTCCACCCAATTAATGACTAAAAAGATCTATTTAGGAGCCTTGGATAAGGACCCAAGGTGGGCCAAAGAAATAAGAAAGCAGAGAGAGAAGAAGAGAGAAGAAAGAAAGAAGAAAAGTCAAGGAAACGAAGTCCGACCGGTCCTAACCGGTCGGCGAAGAGGGCCACAACCAGTCTTGACCGGTCCGCCACCCCCCTTACCTCTCTTGATGTTAAACACAAGAGGGCCGACCGGTCAAGACCGGTCGGCCAAGGCCTTCCATGCACGCTGGACTGTCCACAGACAGACTAGACCGGTCGTAACCGGTCGGCCAGTGTAATTTCAACGTGATTCCACCAGCTTCCTCTTGAAGTTCCGATTTTCTAGCGCAAGTGCGTAAGTACTACACAAATCTGGAAGATTCTCAGGTGGTAGAGCCTCTCCACTATAAAAGGAGACCTAGGGATCGTAGCTAAAGTATCCTGAATAGATCTACGAAGGTGGGAAGCTGCGAACTCGAAATCAGAGTTTCACAACTCCCTCTAGTTTGTGTTTTCCAGTTTTATGTTTTTAGTTGTTTTCATGCTTCCTTAGATCATGAACGGCTAAACCTCTTAGCTAGAGCTAAGAGGTGAAGCTTGTAGTGAATCTGAGATGCTGTAATTTGTTTTGTTTTGGTTTCAAGTTGGATTTATTGAAGAACAATAGTTTAGAGAGTTTGAATAAAGTTCTAAGTAGTTTTTCTTAATCTAATGATGGCTCATGGATGTTTAGAAGAATTGCTTTAGTTCTTAATTGTTTTGCATAGTTCTAGACCTATACGTTCCGAGGATCGGATTCAATACACTCTAAACTTGGATTTCCATGTGGGAACTTCAACCAAAGTTCTACCTTTTTGTTCTATTTCTGAATTATGTGTTGATTGTATATGTGATTTGAATGAAGTTCAAATCATGATCTAATTGTGCTTTGTGACAGAGTATAATGATGATTTTGATTGTGAATTTAATCTATTGGAACTAGGATTGACCTCTGCAATTGAGTGTGCTCAAGTCCTAACTTGAATTAAGGGAATCGTGTTTATAATCACACATATGACAGATTGTATGTTACAACCGCTCTATCATCTGACTAGATAGGATTTGATTTCGATTCTAGTTGTGTAATTGGGAAACCACAGCGAATTATGCATTGAGGATTGCTACAAGTGGATCCTTGAACCCCTAGTGCCTTTTTATATTGATTACATTCACTTTTAGTTTAAGAATTCTCTATACATTCAATTTTAGAAATCTGTTTGGTTAGCTCTCAATTGGAGAATATTAGAAGTAATTTTGTGAATTCCTAACAAGTCCCTGAGAACGATCTCGGTCTCTACCGAATTACTACTACATCACATCCCTACACTTGGGGAAGCAAACAATTGGAAGTTAACTAGAAGTCCCTGCGATGGGAATGCTCTGAGATGATCTTGTCATCGCAGGAAGGTATTGAGAAGGACGCCCCACAGCAAAGGGTGAGATGGCCATTGTTGGTAGTCTTAGTAGACTCCGATGGTTGTGCTTGATTTGAACTGGAGGCCGAAGGGACCCGGCATGGTTGTTGAGATTGCTGAACTGGGCCAACTTGATTGTTGGCTGCTGCGATAGCTTGTGCTTGCATGAGTTGCAAGAGCATTTCTTGCATTGCTCTCATTTCTTATGCCAATTCTTACATGATTGGCATATTCTCAATTGGTTGTTGTGCTGGAGGTTGCGCTTCAGCTATGTCGAGGGCAGGGAAGAGGTGAGCTTCCTCTTCGTGGTCGGACATGGCTTGCTGAGCTCGAGTGCAGATTATGCTGCGGAAGGGAAGTTGTTTCCGAAGACTTTGAATCCGAGGAGGCGCAATGGTGAGGAATATGCTCTACTCTTTTTTTTGGGTTTTAGAATTTTCTATTTTTTATTTTTTATGGAATGCTATGCAGATGAGATTGTATAAGGGCTAATGACTTTCAAGTACAGGAGGGATTCCATTTTTCAATTTGGATCATGACTAGTGGGACTAGCATATCAACAGCAGAGTCGTTATTCTGTGGATGCTCGCCTTTGCGCGCTCCCGACCCTCCCTTTCGAAAAGGGGAATGCGCGAATCGCCGTTGTGCCACTGGCTCGCCTCGCTCTCAAGGGCTTCTTTCGGTTGTCATGTTAAACTGGATATGTTTGGATGAGTTCGTATAAGACCAAAGTCACCACTAGCCAGTTACTTTGAATCTACAGTCAGCTAGACCCAGTAGAAATGTTAGAGAAGAGAATCCGAAGATTCCTTCCTCTAAAATGACTCCTTTCGATCTGCGGTCAGAGATTCGAGGTAAGGGATCACGGTTACAGGGTGGGAAGGTGTTAGGCACCCACTCTACCCATACCGAAGTACGGTCTCTACTTCATATAATTGAACTAATACTTGAAAGTCTAATTTAATCCTTGTACATTCTCATGAATGATATGATGCATGAATGTAGGTCTGAACAGTAAGAGTTTCTAACGGGCAAGTTTCCATTAACAGGCAAGCCTAGAGCATACGCTCGAACTCACAGGTGCTTTATACGGGATGCATGCTATATATTTGATTAATCAAAGTGCTTGCAGTGACATGATAAGCAAGGGGGTTGGAAGAATAGTAAATGTTGCACTTATGCTAGATGCAAATGAGATGATGCTAATAAAAGAGTAGCTGGATGGACGGAAGTATCGCAAGGGTTTGCTTCGAGTGGATAAGATTGGGACTTAGGTAGCTTGGGAGACTTGGACCAAGGTCAGGCTAGGCTCTTCTCACTCGGGCTCTCCTTAGTAGAGGAATGGGCTAAAGGGATGGAGCTGGTTCGGAATTTATGAATGTTGAGGGATTTTTTCTCTAAATGCTGAAACAAGAGAGGAGGGGGGTATTTATAGCTATGAATAGTGGCAGCTTGTGTAAATAAGCTTGGGCGGCTACGAATGCGCTACTCCAGCTTCGAAGCGTACGACCCCCGAACCTGAAGTAGAAAAGCCCGAGGTTCGAGGTTTGGAGCTACTCTGAAGCTGTGGCTCGGAACCAGGTGAGTTGACTGGGTTTGAAAGATGGATTAACACGTTGAGTTGACTGAGTGGAAGGGCTGGACTGACCCGGTGAGTTGACTCGGTGATTTGACTCAGTGGGTTGACTCACCAAGTTTAACTTTTTTGGAATTTTTTTACTAGTTTTTCTTATGGGAGATTTTTCAGGCTAATGTTTAGGGGTGAGTCGACTGGGTTCAGGCTTGAGCTGGGCTATGGATTGGGGCTTACAAGGGTGAGTTTTGCTGGGTTTGGACATGGGGTTTGGGGGTATGGTCCTCCATTCATCCAGCTATCTCTACCAACATGGTAGCCGAAGGTGGGGTGTCTACACTAGGTTGCTTATTGCTTAAAAAATATGCTAGTCTTGTGATTGGACCCACTTAGGCTTGGAAGCCAAAATGTATTTACTTAGTTTAATTTATTAAATTGTATAAGTAAGCGAAAAGAATTTTAAAACGTCCTAATCACCCCATATAGGACTTAGCCATAATACTAGTTGCTCTTTAAGCTTCTACACATACGAAGGTTTCGTGTTAGACTACCGACGTAATTTCAATTGGCATCAGAGCAGGTTGCTCTTCAAGGACTTAACCGTCTAGAGTAAGTTCTGGTACTAGAGCACTAGCATGATGTCTAACCAAGATGAGGGTTCTACCAACCGTCCACCATTCTTTAACGGGTCCAACTACACCTATTAGAAGGCTAGGATGAGGATTTGCTTACAATCTATGGACTGTCCAGTGTGGCTTAGCACACAACATGAATATGCCTTGCCCACGGAACAAGTGGAGGTTGATGGGAAATACATTGTCATTTCCAATGATGATGAAAAATGAAATGACAGTGAGAGAGCTCAATACATGGCAAATGTCAAAGCTCTCAATGTGATTTGCTATGCGGTTTTCCCATATGAATTTCAACAAATTCTCACATGCGCAATCTCAAATAAGCATGAGACATACTTGAAGTTACCCACAAGGGAACTAGCACAGTAAAACGTTCAAAGCTTCAGTTCTTAACCACTAAATTTGAAAATATTAAAATTGAAGAATTTGAAACTTTTATGAAGTTTTATACACAATTGTCTAATATTAGTCACTCCATGTTTATCTTGGGGGAACAGGTTCCAAAAGGACATATGTAGAAAAATTCTTAAGTCCCTCCCGGAAAGATTTAGTACCAAAGTATTAGCCTTAGAAGAATGTAGGGATATAGACAACATGAAAATAGAAGAATATATAGGTTCTCTCCAAACTCATGAACTACACTTTAAAGCCACATCTATAAAGAAAAGTATGGCTTTAAAGTCCTCTCACAAACATAAGAAAATTAAGAGTGAGTCGGAAGAAGCTACTAATGATGAGGAAGATGAGGAAGATAAGTTAAATAGAAAATTTAGATGGTTCCTCATATTTGATAGAGGGAGTAGCAGTGACAAGAAGGATAAGAAGGATGAAAAATACTAAGGAAAATCATCCAAACCCAAATCCATCCGATGTTACGGTTGCGATCATCGTGGTCATATTGCCTCGGAATGTCCGAAAGGGCCTAAACCAAAAGGTAAAAAGGCAATGGCTGCCACTTAGGATGATATGGAGAAGTATGAATCCAAATCTAGTGACTTTACTAGTTATGGGAGCCAAAATATAGTGAGAGCTCTCATGGCTTCCACCACTACCTCTCTTCCCCCTCATCTAAGAGAGGATTCCAACCGCTATCCCTTCTAGGAGTAGAAGGTATTCCAACCCCTCACCTCATGCTACATTTTGTGAGGGTGTTGTGGAAATTAGTTAACCTTAGGCTTATCAAACTACAGATAGTTAATAAGGGTAGCTAGAAATGTTTCTATAAGAATATCTAAGGATTTCAGCCTCATTTTTGTGCTTATGGGAAAATCAGAGGATTCAAGCCTCATTAGCCCAAATCTGGTAGTTTAGCCTTGCTTTTATTTTGTATAATTGCTGCTAGACTATCTCACTACTTAGATTAGCTAATCTTACTGAATTACATTCTTCATTATATGCTAATTTTTATTTAGGATTGGTCTTGATATACCATTAGGGGAGGTTGGTTGATTGGGTTATAGGCCCTTTGTGCCTTTATTGAAAATGTATATCTTTGACCAATTATGCATGATTAACTATGCTTAGATAGTTACATTTTCTTGTCAATCATGTTCCATAGCATGCTCCATGTTTTAAAGTTCATGAACCCTATACTCTCCTTATTAGCATGTGCTTATAGTTATAATTGTGACATACTATTTACTCTTACCTCAACTTTAATTGTTATATTATTAAGGGGGAGAAAATACTTTGTTAATTGCTGACAAAAAAGTGGAGAAAGATCAAGTCCCACCAAAGCTAGTTTGCTATGTTTTGTGAAACAAGGATTGACAGGTTATGGGGGAGAAAATTGAAGAGGAGCTGCTTAGTTAGAAATGTTAAGAGTCCTGTATTTATTTCATTATCAATGTAATCTCTTGTGCATGTAATTTGTTTTGGTAGGTTAGGTTTTTGTAAGTAATTGATAAAGGGGGAGATTGTTAATGCACTTTTATGTGGCATACTAGTACGCCTTATTTGTCAACCACTTAGGTTAGTGAGTCTAGTGTCGGTTGAGCTTAATGAAGACGAAGACGGAAGACTCAAGACGAACCAGTTGCATCAAGAAAGAAGAAATAGGTAAAAGTGATACCTTGGGGTGCCTTAACCTTGAACCTAACCAAAATCATAACCTTTAGATGACCATGACCATTAGGATACCCTTGTCATCTTAGATTAGCCCTAGGTATCCCAAAAGATCACCTAAAGAATGGCCTCAGAGGTCGCATGAACTGCTGCAAAACACAACTAAAAAAATGCAGTTTTCATGCTCAGACTATTCGTCCGATCGGTCGGCAACAGGCCCGAAATGAAGGGCGAGCATTCATTGAAAAAAATGTATGGGTGTTTAAATTCGACCGATCTGTCGATCGGCGACCTGTCAATTTCAGACAATGAGTTTTTCTGTCCAGGCCATCAAAAATGATCGGTCACCTAACCAGTCGAGGACCCCCTCCGACCGATCAGAGAGAACTGCTTTATAATCATTTTATAGCCATTGGGGCTTCGTGTATTTAAAGGCTTTGCTCGTTTTTAGGGGTAAGGAGAGTGATTTTGAGAGAATTAAACCCACCATTATTGGAAATCATTAGAGGCTCAATCTCTAACCATTGCAGGGTATCTTCCTTGTGATTTTACACAAGAATGGAGTATTCCAAGCTCATGTAAAAGATGACCTCCATTCCCTCTTGATCTCTAGAGTTTGAATCTTTCTTGATGGTCATATCCTTATCTAAAGCTCTAAGATGAGATCGTTGTAGGTGGAAACTCTAGGCAACCAATTCCTTTTAGTTGTAGAGTTCTCAAACCTACCCTCATATCACCTTGGGCATCTCAAAGGCATCACAAGCAAGGTGATTGATCAAATGTAGCTGATGCATTAACGATCGGGGGAGAAAGGGAAGCTGACTGAAGCACAGGAGAGAGGAGATCAAGTAACCCGAACCGGCACTAAATAAGGGGCTCATCTGACAGGTAAGGTTATTTTTCTTAAGAGTTCATCCACTCAATTTCCTATGGAGTTGAGTGTAGAGTTTGTTTGTCAAACTCAATCTAGGGTAATTTGCCAATCCTTGACACGTTTGTCGGGCCTAAAACATCTAGGGAAGTTTATCGTTCCTTGTCACGTTTGTCAGGCCTAAATTAGTCTCTAAGAGAGAGCCTCCAACATGGGAGTGAACGTGTGTCAAGTTGAGAGTTAGCCTTGTCCAAAACTCTGTTTATGGTTAAGAGGTGAACCGAAAAAACCTCCGTGTAAAGGTTGAGAGGTGAACCTCATTTAAAACCTCTAATAGTGAATGCCAGTGTGCTTAATGGGGTTGAGTACTTAAACCAGGAGTGGAGTAGACTCCAAGTTAAACCACTATACATGCTTGTGTTTGTGATTTGTATTGAGCACATTGTTATCTTTGGATTGTATGTTTAATTGTTAATTATGAATGCTTGATAGGAATGTATGCTAGACACTTGATAGGCACATCCACACCCAAGATGTACTTTCACTAGTTGTGTAAACTTGAGCTCATTGATCCATTTTCATAAGTCAACATACATTGCATAGATTAGGAGCTTGATTTGTTTAATCATTTGAATATCTATGCATGCTTAGACTAGGTTTCTTATTGCTTAAACAATATGCTAGTCTGGTGATTGGACCCACTTAGGCTTGGAAGCTGAAGTGTTCTTGCTTGCTTAGTTTAATTTGTTAAATTGTGTAAGTAAGCGAAAAGAATTTCAAAAGGTCCTAATCACCCCCCCCCCCCCCCCCCCCCCCCAATTGGACTTAGCCATAATATTGTCATTCTTTAAGCTTCTGCACATATGAAGGTATCATGTTAGACTACCAACGTAATTTCAAGTAGGCCTTCCCGAAGGCGTTGCTCCAGCAACTGGAGTCGGCCCGATCCGAGGGGCCTTTCCATAGTTGGATCCGCATGACCCTCCACATTCTCTGCCTGACTAGACACACTCCCCGCGGCTAGGTCCACTGAAGCAAGGGACGTCGATAGCAAGTACTGTAGGTAGGGCCTCAGCACTGATGATTAAGAGGACGGGAGTTGGTTCTTTTTTAACTACTGGGGGTGTAGCCCTAGCCATGGAAGAGGTGCGAGAAGAATCAACTTGCTCTGCCACGCTGGCTCCAAGTCAGGGATGAGAAGAGCGAGGACCCCGGACAACCACCTTAGCCTACTTCGAGGGGATCACCTATAACACCTTCTTTAGATCCTCACCTCAGGAACAAGACCTCTTCTAAAATGGCCGAGTTGACGTCAAAGGAGGAGCTATAGGAGGAACCGAAGAAGACATTTCTACGACAAGGACACACAACCTGCAATGAAGGTTAATAATTCGGCAAGTAAAAAATTAGCACTCGAGCTATGGTGTGAGATAAAGGCTTACCTGGGACACGACCGATTTGAGAGAGAAAGGCAGGGGTCAACAACCTCTTCAAACTCCTCACCTCAGGAGGCCTCTGCCGGATTGCCTGGATCCTTTCTCTGTATTGAGAGGGGACAGTAGGGCGAGCTCTAAGGACGTATGTAGGACAATTTTCAATTATTTCATAAAACCAAAAGTAAATGTGGAATTATGCGATTACCAACGGCAAAAAGATCCCAACATGGAGAAGCCCGTGCGCGGCCAATGGGTCTGTCGGAGGTGCCTCCCATCCCTTAACAACAAAAAACCATTTATCCATCCTTTTTTTGTTAGGGGTTGGAAGGTCGGTGAGCAAGCCATGAGCACTAAGGCCAACAAATAGTACCAGCCCGGTGACAGTGGGCTCCTCTTCACACAATATAGATAAAGGAATTCATCTACGATTAGTTCGACACTATTGGTGTGCCACACAGAAAGACAACCAAGCAGAATCCTCCAAACATTAGGAACAAGCTGGCCTGGGGCTAAACTGAGATGGGCTAAGAGTCTCCTAATGAAGGGGTGAAGAGGAAGGTCAAGATCAGATTGGATGGCAGAAGTATAAAAATCCACCTCACCAAAGCAAGGTATGCTCGGGAACTCTCCCTTATTGGGCAGGCGAAACACGAAGCCCTCAGAGATGTTCGAATTCTGCCTAAACTCCTCCAACTCAGACCTAGAGAGCCGCGAGGGGACATGATCAAATAAAAATGGTTTAAACGAGGAAGCCAGTTCTTCTCCTTCGTCTTCTCTTAGTTTGTAGGATTTTGTGTTATCAAAAGACTGGGCTTTGATGGGAGAAGAAGCCGTCTCAGAACCTCCCTCTTGCGGCATTTTCAGAAAATCCTGAGAGATGGAAGGTCGAGAAAAAGAAAAAAAAAAGTGAGGGTTGATCGACTCAGATGGCAAAGGAGAGAAAACATACCAGGAAATATATGCTTCAGACACGCCAGGAATGGAGAAGAGGCTTTGGACTCTAGAGGAAACAAGAAAGCTTAATTGTCTAAGGAAAACCTTATATGCACGCCTGCCACCTTACCTCCGTACTGACACCATGTGCCCGCGTGAAATGACCTCGGAGGATGAAGTGACGTCTCTATACCCCCCCCCCCCCCCCCCCCCCCCCCCCCCCCCCCTATGTGGCACCAGGGGACTTGAGGAGTGATTGATTAGGTGAATGCTGTTAGCATGCCTCTGCCACATGGCGATCCCCTATTCATTCGAAGAATTGAAACGGCTGCTCCGCCATACTACAATCATAATAGCTTTTTGAAATTTGAAACGCCCATTAATTGTGGCCTTTGCGACGTCAGGCCAGCTCATCCTTTCCACCTGACTCCCGATTTGAACAAACCATACTTGGGAGTGGGGGTATACGACCTCCTAGCCGAGGTCATCCACAGGCCCACAAGTCAAGTCATCCGACCTCCTAGCCGAGGTCATACTTGACCACTGTAGAGGCACATGAAAGTTCAGGGCCACGACCGAAGGAGACAAGCATGTTTCTAGCTTTTATTAGCATAATCTTCGTCTCCAGGGATTGCCCCGCCCAACGGGTCTCACTCTCATGATCGTGGCCATGATAATGGCTAATGATTACTCTCCCATGGACTCTTACCCCTGCTCAAAGGTATGTACAATCTACCTACAAAAAGATTGTTGCCATCTCTTTTCAGGCTTATTTGACTTAGGCATTCGAGGAGGACTAACGGCTAGTCCCCAGCCCCTCAGCCTTGTGCTTGTAGGATCAATCTCCCCGCTTCAGCTGGCTCACCAGTAAGAGATCAACAATGACACATCAATTCTAAGTGGCCCTTGGCCTAGTCTGTTGTCCAAGTTCCAGCAACAACACACAACATCTGCCGTTCAACGTGCAGCATTATGGAATTTGATTAGATCCATGTCCACCGTCGCATGATCAGGATTGTTAGACGGATGGTCCACAGCCAAGGTTCTGTCCAAAAGCACCAACGCTTGAGACCAGACCATAGGACCCTGATTACTGTTCTTACACACGTTACAACTTCCCAAAGCATCTGGCACGTGTGAGTTCCAACAGGATTGTTAAGCATCCATCAGGTGGACAATGATCAATGTCCTAGCCTCCACCATTCATGACAGTGCCCCTTCACGATCGACGGCTGTCCATGCCTACGGACGCGGATTGCGTCCTTCCTCAGTATGGACGAAAAGCGTCCATGCAGATCAGTAGAGGGGCACACCGCGATGTATTTGTTTATCGACGCCGTTCATTCCTTTTCTATGATCATTTTAAGGCATGAGATCAAGAGTGAGGCAAATCCAACGCTCAAGTGGATCACACGAAATAGTACATAGCACTCTTGCACTTAATGCTTTGTGCATTTAATGCAACCTAAGCTTAATATTTGGTGTGGTCCACTTGAGCGTCGTATCTACCTCATTCTTGTACTCATGACTTAAAATGATCTTAGAAAAGGAACGGACGGATGATCTTAGACGTTGTAAGCATGGGACGGGGATTACGTCCTTCCGTCCATGCAGATCTGTAGAGGGGCTCACTGTGATGTATCTCACTAGCCATGACAAGAAGGATTAAAATACAAAGGAAAACCATCTAAATCCAAATCTGTCCAATGTTACGGTTGCGGTCATCATGATCATATTGCCATGAAATGTCCAAAAGGTCCTAAACTGAAAGGTAAATAGGCAATGGCTGCCACTTGGGATGATACAGAGGAATCTGAATCCAAATCTAGTGACTCCACTAGTGATGGGAGCCAAAATATAGTGAAAGCTCTCATGGCTTCCACCACTACCTCTTTTCCCCCTAATTTAAGAGAGGATCCCAACCGTTATCCCTTCTAGGAGTAGAAGGTGTTCCCAACCCCTCACCTCATGCTACATTTTATGAAGGTGTTGTGGAAATTAGTTACCCTTAGGCTTATCAAACTAAACATAGTTAGTAAGGGTAGCTAGAAATGTTTCTATAGAAATATCTAAGGATTTTAGCTTCATTTTTGTGTGTATGGTTAAATCAGAGGATTCAAGCCTTATTAGCTCAAATTTGGTAGTTTAGCCTTGCTTTTATTTTGTACAATTGCTGCTAGACTATCCCATTGCTTAGATTAGCTAATCTTGTTGAATTACATTCTTCATTATATGTTAATCTTTGCTTAGGATTGGTCTTGATATGCCATTAGGGGAGGTTGGTTGATTGAGCTATAAGCCCTTTGTGCCTTTATTGAAAATGTATATCTTTGACCAATTACGCATGATTAACTATGCTTAGATAGTTACATTTTCTTGTTAATCATGTTCCATAGCATGCTCCATGTTTTAAAGTTCATGCACCCTACACTCTCCTTGTTAGCATGTGCTTATAGTTATAATTACGACATACTATCTACTCTTACCTTAACCTTAATTGTTGTATTATTATTGAACCTCCAATTTATACATTGCATTGCCCATTACATTGCATTATATGCATGGTTTTCATGTTTAAAAGGACCATCTAATGCATGTTTTGTGATTTTAGGAATGAGAGCAGAATTCACCCAATTGGAGACTAAAAAGAGCCATTTGAAGCCATTGGATGAAGGTTGAAGAAGGATCAAAGAAAGTAGAAAGAGAGGAGAAGAAAGGAAGAAAGAAGCCAAAGGAGAAGAAAGGAAAAAAGAAGCCAAGACCGGTCGTGCAACCGGTTGTCCATAGCCAGGACCGGTCGTCCGACCGGTCCGACTACTCAACAGCAGAAGACCTCCTTGCAAGGCTTGCTGGACCATCCACGACCGGTCGTGCGACCGGTCGTCCACTGCTCAGACCGGTCGTACGACCAGTCCTTGAATTAAAATTTTAAAGTCGGATTTCGGCAAAACTCTCTAGACTGTTTTTGCAGTTTTGAGACCGGTCGTGCGACCAGTCGTCCAAGAGCTCAGATCGGTCGTGCAACCGATCGTCCGTATAATAGAGCTTCTCCGTGAAGCTCCGATTTTCTCTACGTAGTCCGGGATTTCTTGCGCAATCTGGAACCTTCCGTACTATACTATAAAAGGACACCTAGGGGCTCTTCCTAGGGCATCATACGAGCTAAGGGACATCGTGGGAGAGGACGAAAGTCATCGTGGAGCATCTGCAACCCTCCAAACTTTGATTTTTCTAGTTTTTATGTTTTCTTCCATGAGTTTTAGTTGTAGTATGACAACGCTCGGCTAGAATCTCTCAGCTAAGGCTGAGAGGTGAAGCTTGTAGCTAATTTCATGTTTGATTCAGTTGATTCAAGTAATTTCAAGGATTTTTAATTATTCTAGTTCTTCAAGTTGATAGTTTGAGATGTTTTATGAGAGTTCATGTGCTCCAGACATGGATTCCTTGCAATTCTCTGAGATTATCATATTGTGGTTGTTTAGATTCGAATTATAGTAATCCTTGAGCATGCCATAGTCCATCAGCATGGCTGTTACTCCGAAGGCTATGATTCCGAATTCTACATTGTTGAATGGGACTAGAACTTAGAAGTTCAACTTGAATGGGATTGAATGTGTTTGAATGCTTTATTTTCCAACTAGATGAGAGATAGGACTTCAAATCTAGTTGTGTATCTTGCTTGGATGGATTGGATTGACACGGGATTGCTACAAGTGGATCCTTGAATGCCTTAGTACCTTTAAATTACTGTTTTCATTAAGTTACTGTTTTAGTATAATTATTCCAATTGAATCTCTTATCTATTGCAAACTGAGTTGCTGGAATAGTTTGGAATTTGTTATCCAATTCCCTGTGGATCGACCTCGGTCTTACCGAGTTTTATTACTACATCGCAGCCTTACACTTGAGGCGAGCGAATAAGTTTTTGGCGCCGCTGCCAGGGAGTTTAGATAACGGTTTTCAAATTGTTTTAGTAGCTGTAAAAGTAGAAGTAGATAGTTTTTTTTATTTCTTATAACTAATCAAAATTGTTTATTTTGTAGGATTTCTTCTCCAGTTCAAGCACATCGGGTAATATCCTTCTAACTTAGTTTTTTTTCAATTTTCAGATTTATTTCAGATTTTTAGGATTTAGGAATAGTTTAGTTTTGGTTGAGTGGTTTATGTCCCGTTGGGAACGTGACCACTCCAATCGTCTCCAATCAGAAGGTGGTTTAGTTGGACCATTGTGAGTCCATAGACGAGTCCGAAACTACCAAGAACATTGTGAAAATTTGGGGAGTATAGATCAAACACCTTTAAGGAATCCTCCCCCCCCCCCCCCCCCCCCCCCCCTACTCTAATTACAAACGCAAATCAAGAGGGAGTAGGAGAGAATGAGGTACATAACATTCCTCCAAGGATCACTGCGGGATTACCTATAACCAGCCCATGCAATTACACCCTCTTGCGTGGTTCTACCACCAAACGGGGAAAACATTGACATAAAGCCGGGTGTAATTCAACTTATACCAAAGTTCCATGGGCTAGACTCTGACAGCCCATATCTGCACTTGAAAGAATTCGAAGAAGTGGTGGCTACCTTGCAATACACCAATGTTTCTGAAGATACCATTAAACTTAAACTCTTTCCCTTTTCATTGAAAGAAAGAGCCAAAAATTGGCTTCACTCTCTTAGACCACATTCGATTGGGTCATGGAATGAGATGACCCGGGAATTCTTAAAAAAGTTCTTCCCGGCTCATAAAACGAACACCCTTTGAAGAGCCATAATGAATTTCTCGGCTAAAGAGGGTGAATCTTTCATCCAATGTTGGGAGAGATTTAAGGACCTCCTACTTGCTTGCCCACATCATGGCTATGAGAGTTGGCGAATTATAAACTTTTTCAATGATGGATTAAGTTCCAATATGCGCCAATTTGTAGAG
The DNA here is from genome assembly GCA_003013855.2 of Liriodendron chinense. Classification (NCBI taxonomy): domain Eukaryota; kingdom Viridiplantae; phylum Streptophyta; class Magnoliopsida; order Magnoliales; family Magnoliaceae; genus Liriodendron; species Liriodendron chinense. The sequence continues at coordinate 142,787 of PVNU02000916.1, read as the reverse complement.
ATGATGTGCAATGGCGAGTTTATGAGCAAAAATCCAGATGAGGCTTGGAGTTATTTGGACATGTTGGCTGAAAATGCCCAATCTTGGGATACCTTAGATAAACCCAATAACCCCAAGCCTATTCAAGAGAAAGAGAAAGGAGTGATCTATATCCTCAAGGAGGAAGACGACATGAATGCAAGGATAGCTAACCTCACAAGGAAGATCGAGGCCATGGAACTTACTAAAAGTGGAATTCCAAAGTCCAATGAAGCTATATGTGGGATTTGTCACACCGATTTACACGCAACGCAAGATTGTCCCACAATTCCTGCATTTCAAGGGGTGTTACATGAACATGCAAATGCCACATATGGGTATCAATGGCCTTTCAATGGACCGGTGGGTAATACGTACAATACTAGTTGGAAGAACCACCCAAATTTCAGTTGGAAGAATGCTCCCACGGGCAATCCTACAAACTCTCAAGGAGGGCCACCCATGCAAAATATGGCCCCACCTCAATTCTCAATGGAGGATACCTTGAAAGCGTTTATATAAGGGCAAACGCAAATTAATCAAACAAATCAGCAAATGTTCCAAGAGCTTAAAATCTCGGTTGATGAGATTAAGGGACGCTTGAATGCTAGGGAAGGGACCTTTCCGGCCCAACCTCAACCCAATCCAAAACAAGTACATGAAGTAAGCATCCCTGATCCATTCAACCAACATATGAAGCAAGCCAAATCCATCACCACTCTTAGAAGTGGAAAACAAATCGACAAATCTATTACGGTGAAGGCCGACAAGCCTAATGATCCGGTAAATTCTGAGGATGAGGACGGATCCAACTTAGCCCCACAAGAGAAGGAACGTATCTATAAGCCTGTAGCACCATTCCCTTCGAGATTGGTTGCCCTAAAATCTCTTCCAAACTCTCACGATATTCTAGAGATTTTCAGACAAGTCAAGATAAACATTCCTTTGCTTGATGCCATCAAACAAATCCCCTCTTATGCCAAGTTTCTAAAGGACTTATGCACAACTAAACGCAAATAAAACGTGCAGCAAAAGGCCTTCTTGAATGAGCAAGTGAGTGTCATTCTCACTTAAAAGACCCCCCCTAAAATTCAAAGATCCCGGTAGTCCCACAATCTCATGTATCATTGGAGACTACCGGATTGAGCGTGCATTGCTAGATTTGGAGGCAAGCATAAATTTGATCCCATATTCGGTATATGAGCAATTGGGTCTTGGTGAATTAAAACCCACCAAAACCACATTGCAACTCGCTAATAGATCCATCTGTGTACCGAGGGGGATAGTTGAGGATGTTCTAGTCCAAGTTGACAAATTCTACTACCCGGTGGATTTTTTCGTCTTGGACACACAACCGGTTTTAGATGCTAGCACTCAAATACTGGTGATCTTAGGCCGCCCATTCCTTACTACATCAAATGCAATCATCAATTGCCGGAATGGGGTGATGCAATTATCCTTTGGGAACATGACACTAGAGGTGAATGTGTTCCACTTGGGCAAAAGACATGGGGATGTTGATGATGACGAGTTCTTCGAGGTAAACATGCTTGAATCTCTTGAAGAAGAAGAACTCCTCCAACTTGAACTACTAGAAAGCTTGGAGACATGCTTGGCACATTTCATGGATTACAAGGACCTCATAATTAGTGAAATTGTGCAAGCATTAAATGTAGAGAGACCGGTAGTTGGTACTAGCCGGTGGAGGCCCCATTTTGAAAAGTTGCCACTAACCACATCAAGGCCTCTACCATCTAACATCAAACCACCGAAGCTTGACCTTAAACCATTGCCATCCGACCTTAAATATGTATATTTGGGTCAAGAGGAAACTTTTCTAATTGTCATTGCCTCTCACCTAGAAAAAGACCCAGAGCTCAAGTTGATTGAGTTACTCAAATAACATAGGGGAGCCATAGGTTGGACAATAGCAGATCTCAAAGGGATAGATTCTTCGGTTTGTACTCACCATATACACCTTGAAGAAAATGCAAAAACGACTAGACAACCTCAAAGAAGGCTAAATCCAAACATGATGGAGGTTGTCAAAGCCGAGGTGTTAAAGCTATTAGATGTGGGTATCATCTACCCCATCTCGGATAGCCAATGGGTGGGTCCTACCCAAGTTGTCCCCAAGAAATATGGTATTACCATCATAGAAAACGCCAACAACGAGCTTATACCAACTAGAGTAACACCGGTTGGTGTATGTGTATTGATTAACGGAAGCTCAACACGGTCAATAGGAAAGACCACTTCCCTCTCCCATTCATGGATCAAATTTTGGAGAGGTTAGCGAGTCACTCCTATTATTGCTTCCTAGATGGCTATTTCGGATACAACCAAATTGAGATAGCCCCAGAGGACCAAGAGAAAATCACATTTACATGCCCGTTTGGTACCTTCACTTACCAAAGAATGCCATTCGGACTATGTAATGCACCCGCCACATTCCAACGATGGATGTTGAGTATTTTCTCAGACATGGTGGGTGAGTTTCTCGAGGTATTCATGGATGACTTTTCTATTTTTGGTTGTACATTTGACGAGTGCCTCAATCACTTAAAGCTGGTCTTGATGAGGTGTGAGGAGAAGAACCTCGTTTTAAACTGGGAAAAGTGCCCTTTCATGGTACAAAGAGGAATAATCCTTGGACATATCATCTCGTCCAATGGAATAGAGGTAGGCCGGGCAAAAATTGACATAATTTCCAATCTATCGCCACCCAAAAGTATACGCGATGTGCGGTCCTTTCTTGGACACGTCGGTTTCTATAGAAGATTCATAAAGGATTTTAGCCATATCTTAAGGCCTTTATGTAACCTTCTACAAAAGGAGAACCAATTTGAATGGAGTGCCGAATGTCAATTAGCTTTTTTAAAGCTAAAAGACATGTTGACAACCGCTCCCATCATGCAACCACTAGATTGGTCCATACAATTTGAGTTGATGTGCGATGCGAGCGATTATGCTATTGGGGCGGTGTTAGGCCAAAAGAAGGACAAGAAGCCCCATGTTATCTACTACGGAAGTAGGACCTTGAATCCCGCCCAAGTTAATTATTCGACTACGGAGAAAGAGCTCCTAGCCGTCATCTTTGCCTTGGACAAATTCAGGCCTTACTTAATAAGATCCAAGGTCATCGTTTACACAGATCATGCGGTGCTAAAACACCTTCTTTCTAAGAAGGATGCCAAGCCCCGCTTGCTTAGATGGATCCTACTCCTTCAAGAATTCGATTTGGAGATCAAGGACAAGAAGGGGGTAGAAAATGTGGTGGCGGATCATCTATCTCGCCTAGTCCTACCTAATTCCATTGACTAGTCACCTATTGAGGACTCATTCCCTGATGAGCAGCTCTTTGTTGCTATGCACCCACCATAGTACGCTGACATAGCCAATTATCTTTCCAAAGGTGCGATGCCGATTTATTGGACTGCGCAGGACAAACATAAATTTTTAAGGGAAGTGCACAGATTTTTCTAGGATGAACCTTTATTGTTTAAATATTGCCCAGATCAAATTATAAGGAGATGTGTCCCTGATGATGAACATAATTCTGTCATCTCCTTTTGTCATGATCAAGCATGTGGGGGTCATTTTTTCGCCAAGAACACTACTGCAAAAATTCTGCAGTTTGGTTTTTATTGGCCCACACTATTTAAGGACACCCACGAGTTTTGCAAAGTATGCGAGTGTTGCCAAAAGTTAGGAGGATTATTGTTGAGCTCTTAATTGTACATATTCTAACCCCAATTCATCACTCATTATGCATGGTTATCAAGATTTAAAGACTAATCTAATGCATGGATTTGTGATTGTAGGAATGAGAGGGAAACTTCACCAATTCATGGTTAAAAGAGTCACTTTGTATGCCTTGAAGATCAAAGAAATAAAGGATATGAGATGGAGGAAAGATGCAATGCAATGGAGGAAGAAAAGTGTGAAAAAGTCATAATTTACAGCCTGACCGGCCGGCCGGCCATAGCCACGACCGGCCGGCAAAACCCTCCAGAAATAGAAAATTCTCTGGACTGACCGGCCATGCACTTTCAGGAGTCAGATTTCAGATACAGGCTATTCCCATTTTTGGATTTTCAGAACAGTTTTCTGGGCGCCCATCTTAATGATATTTGGAAATCCAACACGTCCATGTCAAAGAGGAGCTCGACGCCGAGCTAACCCAAGTGGTTTCGTGTCAATCGGAGCTATGGATTGATCGTGGTGGCAAAAACAATACGAACTGTCGAGAAAGTTCCAGATTCCGCCTACTCCACTCTAGGCCGGTCCAGGTGGCCCATCATTAATGATATGAAGAATCTACTTAGACCATCTTCTATACCACATCCATATATAAATAACCACAAAGTTTCAGATCAAAAGGATGTGTGGTTTGATCGTACTGGTTGAAGACAGATGGACCATCCAGAAAGATCCAACTGTGCAGAGTTTATAAAAGCCCTAAGTGTTCTAATTTTCAGACCATATTTTGGGATTTTTTTGGACAATCTAATCCATCTATCATGTAGAGGAGGAACTTTTCTACCAATGTTTAAAATTTGGGATCTATCCGACATCTGTACACTCCAGAGCGTTAAAAGCAAGATGACTGGTTCTGAAGGTACCCGAAGTGCGCGATTTTGAGAAGCGGTTGGTGATCTGATTGGTGGGCCCATTCAGAAGATAATCTTGGAAATCTAAATCATCTATGAGGAAGATCACATTACAAGGAAGCTACAAATCAAATTTGAAGGCAATCCGACCATTGGTTAAGCCGTACAAAGCGAAATAAAATCTGTTACGTTGTGGTACTCTTGCTGTATTATAAAAGGAGGTGCTCTCTTCTATTCCAGGGCAATCAAGGATGTGGGGAGCAAGGAGTTCAAGTCATAGGAGGCTTCCTAGCCTCCTCCAGCTAGTTTTTCTTCCTTTTCTTAGTTCTAGTTTTATTTTTTATATGCTTTCATTAGCTAATCTCTTAGCTAGAGCTAAGAGGTGAACCTTATAGTTTTCTTAGATTGTTTAATTCGTTTTATTGGTTTTAAGTTGGATTTGATGTTTAAGAACAATGGTTTGAAGTTTAATTCAAGTACTAAGTAGTTTTTCTTAGTCTTATGATGACTCATGGATGTTTGGAAGAATTGCTTAAGTTCTTAATTGTTGTGAATTAGTCTAGACCTGTATGATCTGAGGAATTGGAGTACGCTCTAGTACTATGATCTTCATGTGGGAACTTCTTACCAAAAGTCTCTTTTTCTGAAAATTCTGGATTATGTAAGATTGTGTATGTGATTTGGAACAAGTTCAAATCATGATCTAGTTTTATCTTGTGACAAGATTTAATGATGATTATGGTTGTGATCTTAACCTATTGGAATTCGGACTGACCTATGCAATTGAGTATGCTCGTCCTAGCTTGTATTGAGTGAATCATATACATGAATCATACATATGTCAGGTTGATTGTTTTAACCACTCTATCATCCGACTAGATAGAACTTAATTTCGATTCTAGTTGAGAAAGTGAGAAACCATAGCGAATTATGCATCTAAGGAGAGCTATAAGTGGATCCTTGATGCTCTAGTTACCTTTTCATTATCAGATTTTCTATTTTATGTTCAAAACCAATTTCACAAACCTCTTAAGATTCTAGTTATTAGGATAATTTGAATTGTTTACTTCCTTCCCTGTGGATCGACCTCGGTCCTACCGAGATTATTACTATATCGCAACCCTACAATTGGGGAAGCGAACAATTATCCCGTCGAAATATGATGCCTCTCACCCCAATTCAACATCTTGAAGTCTTTGACTGTTGGGGCATCGATTTCATGGGACCATTCCCCTCATCTTTTAGACATGTCTATATATTGCTTGCCGTAGACTATGTGTCTAGATGGATAGAGGCTATCCCATGTAGAACCAACGATCATCATACGGTTCTCAAGTTCCTCAAAGAAAACACACTTTCCAGATTTGGGACGCCTCGAGCCATCATCAGTGATGGTGGTTCTCACTTTTGCAATAGGCCTTTTGAAGCTTTAATGAAGAAATACGGTATTAGGCATAAAGTGAGTACCCCATACCACCCACAAATAAGTGGGCAAGCTGAAATCTCCAATAGGGAAATCAAACAGATTTTGGAAAAGACGGTGAGGCCGGATCGCAAGGATTGGTCTCTAAGATTAGATGATGCACTTTGGGCTCACCGTACCGCTTACAAGACACCCATTGGAATGTCTCCTTATAGACTTGTCTATCGGAAAGCTTGCCACTTACCTATGGAGATTGAACACAAAGCCTATTGGGCAATTCGAGCATTAAATTTTGACATTGACAAAGCTAGCTCGCTTCGCAAACTCCAATTAAATGAGCTTGATGAGATCCGGAACGATTCATATGAGAACTCAAGAATTTACATGAGTAAGATGAAGGCCTTTCATGACAAGCACATCTTCAGGAAATCTTTCCATGAAGGACAGAAAGTGCTCTTGTACAATTCCCGACTATATCTTTTTCTGAAAAAATTAGGATCTTGATGGACCGGCCCATATATTGTCAAAGAACTTTTTTCTCATGGGGCTGTAGAGATTGAGAATGCAGCGAATGGTAAATGTTTAAAAGTTAATGGACAACGCCTTAAACCATTTGTTGAGAAATTTGATTCAGAGGACATGTCCATCACTCTGAATGATCCTGTGTATCAGGATGATTGATCTCCTAGCCTGACGGAGGTATAGCATAGGTAGGTTTAGTCATTTTAGTTTTACTTGGTTAGAGGTTGAGTTGTTGGGTTTTAGACTTTCATGATCGACTCTCGCAGGTATTATTGTTCTCACTCTCTTATAATTTTCCATTGCTCTCATGTTCATGCTCATTACATATCTTTTTACATTGAGGACAATGCAAGATTTGGTTGGGGGGTGAGATGAGATCCCTCATCTAGCAGTTTGCAACATTTCGAGCCTCATATGCACAATTTTTTTTGAATTTTCTAAAATTTCAAAACTCCTTTAGAAAACCTTATTTCCATGCATTCGAGATGATACGAGTATAAGACGAGGAGATACAAAGTGTGTGATGTTGCAAGCCTTGAACTTCTCTCAATATAATGGTTTTACATGTTAATTCCCCTATTGTTGTGATTGATAGAAAATTTAAACACTTTTTACACCTAGTTCACATTACACGATTCTCATGGGTTGAAAGGATTATGCGAATTGTGGATTAGCTAGACTTTGATTTAAAGGTGTTGAGAAACCAAGCCGGGGTACTTTGTCCATCCTTGTCCATGGAAAAATAATGAAAGATATGGATTTTTGAAAATCCTATCTAATTTAAAAGAAAAAGGAAAAGAAAGGATGAAATTGGGAATGAAGGAAAAATGGTGGAAAATTTCGAAAAGGGCTACCTATTACCAACCGGGGGATGGTCTACCCGTAACCAAAGCCGGAAATGGGACATAGTGTGAAAGCCGTCGGAAGGACGGTAAGACAAATTCCTGTCATAGGCTTGTTGTTGCTCTTTACACCTTGAGATCTATAGTTTAGTTGATCTACGTATAAGATAATCTCAGAAACTCATGAGATGAACTTTCACTATGCACACTAGGTTGAAGTTGTTCGAGTTCTTCTATTTATCAATCAATCAGCGGGAATTTCATGTAGACATTTATTATGCTTTGAGAGTTAAGGTTTTAACTTCTATCACCCAATTTTTCCAAATTTTATACTTGTATGTCTTGGAATGGATAGAAACATGGTTTCTGGAGGAGAGTTGGTTTGGAGGTTTGAAATTGTTTCACTCATGTTTTGCTCAGGACTAGCAAAAAGCTGGTTGGGGTGTGTTGAACCTCCAATTTATACATTGCATTGCCCATTACATTGCATTATATGCATGGTTTTCATGTTTAAAAGGACCATTTAATGCATGTTTTGTGATTTTAGGAATGAGAGCGGAATTCACCCAATTAGAGACTAAAAAGAGTCATTTGAAGCCATTAGATGAAGGTTGAAGAAGGATAAAAGAAAGTAGAAAGAGAGGAGAAGAAAGGAAGAAAGAAGCCAAAGGAGAAGAAAGGAAAAAAGAAGCCAAGACCGGTCGTGCTACCGGTCGTCCATAGCTAGGACCGGTCGTCCGACCGGTCCAACTACTCAACAGTAGAAGACCTCCTTGCAAGGCTTGCTGGACCATCCATGACCGGTCGTCCACTGCTCAGACCGGTCGTACGACCAGTCCTTGAATTAAAATTTTAAAGTCGAATTTTGGCAAAACTCTCTAAACTGTTTTTTGCGGTTTTGAGACCGCTCGTGCGACCGGTCGTCCGCGTAACAGAGCTTCTCCGTGAAGCTTCGATTTTCTCTGCGTAGTTTGGGATTTCTTGCGCAATCTGGAACCTTCCGTGCTATACTATAAAAGGACACCTAGGGGCTCTTCCTAGGGCATCATAGGAGCTAAGGGATGTCGTGGGAGAGGACGGAAGTCATAGTGGAGCGTCTGCAACCCTCCAAACTCCGATTTTTCTAGTTTTTTTGTTTTCTTTCATGAGTTTTAGTTGTAGTATGACAATGCTCGGCTAGAATCTCTCAGCTAAGGCTGAGAGGTGAAGCTTGTAGCTAATTTCATGTTTGATTCAGTTGATTCAAGTAATTTCAATGATTTTTAATTATTCTAGTTCTTCAAGTTGATAGTTTGAGATGTTTTATGAGAGTTCATGTGCTCCAGACATGGATTCCTTGCAATTCTCTGAGATTATTATATTGTGGTTGTTTAGATTTGAATTATAGTAATCCTTGAGCATGCCATAGTCCATCAGCATGGCTGTTACTCCGAAGGCTATGATTCTGAATTCTACATTGTTGAATGGGACTAGAACTTGGAAGTTCAACTTGAATGGGATTGAATGTGTTTGAATGCTTTATTTTCCAACTAGATGAGAGATAGGACTTCAAATCTAGTTGTGTATCTTGCTTGGATGGATTGGATTGACATGGGATTGCTACAAGTGGATCCTTGAATGCCTTAGTACCTTTAAATTACTGTTTTCATTAAGTTACTGTTTTAGCATAATTGTTCCAATTGAATCTCTTATCTATTGCAAACTGAGTTGCTGGAATAGTTTGGAATTTGTTATCCAATTCCCTGTGGATCGACCTCGGTCTTACCGAGTTTTATTACTACATCGCAGCCTTACACTTGAGGCGAGCGAACAATCGTTATGGGGGAGAGACTAATTTATTAATTGCTGACAAAAGGGGAAGAAAGATCAAGTCCCTCTAAAACTAGTTTGCTATGTGTTGTGATACAGGGATTGACAGGTTATGGGAAAGTAAATTGAAGAGGAGCTGCTTAGTTAGGTATGTCGAGAGTCCTGTATTTATTTCATTATTAATGTAATCTCTTGTATATGTAATTTGTTTTGGTATGTTAGGTTTTTGTAAGTAATTGACAAAGGGGGAGATTGTTAATACACTTTTTTGTGGCATACTAGTGCACCTTATTTTTCAATCACTTAGGTCAATGAGTCTAATGTCAGTTGAGCTTAATGAACACGAAGACCGAAGACTTAAGACGGACTAGCTGCATCAAGGAATAAAAAACAGGTAAAAGAGATGCCTTGGTGTGCCTTAACCTTAAACCTAACCAAAACCATAACCTCTAGATGACTGTGACCATTAGGATACCCTTAGTCATCTTAGATTGGCCCTAGGTGTCCTAAAAGATCACCTAAAAAATGGCCTCAGAGGTCGCATGAACTGTTGCAAAAAATAACTGACAAAATATAGTTTTTCATGCTCAGACCTGTCGGCAACATGCCCAAAATGGACAGCAAGCATTCATTGAAAAAGTTGTCTGGGCGTCTAAATTTGATTGGTCATTCGACCGATCGTCGACCTATCAATTTGAGACAACAAGTTTTTCTATCTAGGCGATGAAATATGACCGGTCACTTGACTGGTCAAGGACCCCCTTCGACCGGTCAGAGAGAGCCGTTTTATAGCCGTTGGGGCTTTGTGTATTTAAAGGCTTGGCTCTTTTTAGGGGTAAGGAGAGGAATTTTGAGAGGATTGAAGCCACTATTGTTGAAAATCATTAGAGGCTTAATCTCTAACCATTACAAGGCATCTTTCTTACGATTTCACATAAGAATGAAGCATTTCAAGCTTATGTAGAAGATGACCTTCATCCCCTCTTGATCTCTAGAGTTTGGATCTTCATTGATAGTCATATCCTTATCCAAAGCGCTAAGATGAGATCGTTGCAGGTGAGCAACTTTAAGCAACACATTCCTATTAGTTGTAGAGTTCTCAAACCTAACCTCTTATTACCTTGGGCATCTCAAAGGCATCACAAGCAAGGTGATTGATCAAGTGTAGATGAGGCATTGGCGACGCATCGGGGGAGTAAGGGAAGCTGATTGAAGCATGGGAGAGAGGAGATCAAGCAACACGAACCACCGCTGAGCAAAGGGCTCATCCGACAAGTAAGGTTGTCTTTGTTGAGAGTTCATCCACTCAATTCCTTGTGGGAGTTAAGTGTAGAGATTGTTTGTCAAACTCGATCTAGGATAGTTTGCCAATCCTTGTCACGTTTGTCAGGCCTAAAATATCTAGGGACGTTTGTCATTCCTTGGCACGTTTGTCGGGCCTAAATTAGTCTCCAAGGGGGAGCTCCGACATGGGAGTGAACTCCAACACAGGAGTGAACGTGAGTCGGGTTGAGAGTTAGCCTTGTCCAAAACTCCGTTTATAGTTGAGAAGTGAACCGAAAAAACCTCCATATAAAGGTTAAGAGGTGAACCTCATTTAAAACCTTCAATAGTGAATATTGGTGTCCTCGATGAGGTTGAGTACTTGAACCAGGAGTAGAGTAGACCCAAAGTCGAACTACTATACATGCTTTTGTTTGCGATTGTATTGAGCACATTGTTATCTTTACATTGTATGTTTAATTATTAATTATGAATGCTTGATAGGAATGTATGCTAGACACTAGATAGGCACATCCACACACAAGATGTACTTTCACTAGTTGTGTAGACTTCAGCTCAGTGATCCATTCTCATAAGTTAACATAGGTTGTATACATTAGGAGCTTGATTTGTTTAATCATTTGAATATTTATGCATGCTTAGACTAGGTTGCTTATTGTTTAAACAATATGCTAGTCTTGTGATTAGACCTACTTAGGCTTAGAATCTGACGTGTTCTTGCTTACTTAGTTTAATTTATTAAATTATGTAAGTAGGCGAAAAGAATTTCAAAAGGTCCTAATCACCCCCTATAAGACTTAGCCATAATACTAGTCACTCTTTAAGCTTCCGCACATACGAAGGTGTCGTGTTAAACTACCGACATAATTTTAGGTAGGACTTCCCGAAGGCGTTGCTCCCGAAACTGAAGTTGGCCCCAATCCGGGGGCCCTTTCGATAGTCGGATCCGCATGACCCCCCACATTCTCTGCCTGACCAGACGCACTCCCCACGGTTATGTCCGCTACCTGCTCAAGGATGCAAGGGATGTCGATAGCAAGTACGGTAAGTACGGCCTCAGCACTGATGGTCGAGAGGATGGGGAGTTGGTTCTTTTTTAGCTACTGGGGGTGTAGCCCTAGCCATGGAAGAGGTGCGAGAAGAATCAACTTGCTCTGCCGCGCTGGCTCTAGGTCGGGGATGACCAGAGAGAGGAGGACCTCGAGTGACCAACTTAGCCTACTTCAGGGGGATCACCTATAACACCTTCTTTAGATCCTCGCCTCGAGAACGAGACCGCTTCTAAACTGGCCGAGTCGACGTTGGAGGAGGAGCTAGAGGAAGAACAGAAGAAGACATTTCTGCGACATGGACGCACAACCTGCAATGAAGATTAATAATTCAGCAAGTAAAAAATTGGCACTCGAGCTACAATGTGAGATAAAGGCTTACTTGGGACACAACTGATTTGAGAGAGAAAAGCAGGGGTCGGCAACCTCTTCAAACTCCTCTCCTCAAGAGGCCTCTATCGGATTGCTTGGATCCTTTCTCTATATTGAGAGGGGACAGTAGGGCGAGCTCTAAGGACGTATGTAGGACAATTTTCAATCATTTCATAAAACCAAAAGTAAATGTGGAATTATACGATTACCATCGGCAAAAGGATCCCAACATGGAGAAGCCCGCGCGGGGCCAGGGGTCTGTCGGAGGTGCCTCCCATCCCTCAACAACGAAAAACCATTTATCCTTCCATTTTTGGTTAGGGGTTGGAAGGTCGGTGAGCAAGCCACGAGCCGACGAGGCCAACAAATAGTACCAGCCCGGTGATTGTGAGCTCCCCTTAACACAATATAGATAAAGGAATTCATCTACGATCAGCTCAACACTATTGGTGTGCCACAAAGAAAGATAACCAAGTAGAATCCTCTAACCATTGGGAACAAGCTAGCCTAGGGCTAAACCAAGATGGGCTAAGAGTCTCCTAATGAATGGGTGAAGTGGAAGGTCAAGATCAGATTGGATGACGGAAGTATAAAAAGCCATCTCACCAAAGCGAGGTATGCTCGGGAACTCGCCCTTATTGGGCAGGCAAAACATGAATCCCTCAGAGATGTTTGAATTTTGCCTAAACTCCTCCAACTCAGACATAGAGAACCGCGAGGGGACATGATCAGCAGAAAATGGTTCAGACAAGGAAGCCAATTCTTCTCCTTCGTCTTCTCTCAGTTTGTAGGATTTTGTGTTATCAGAAGACTGAGCTTTGATGGGAGAAGAAGCCGTCTCAGAATCTCCCTCTTGCGGCATTTTCAGAAAATCATGAGAAATGGAAGGTCGAGAAAAAAAAAAAAAAAAAAAAGCAAGGAGGGTTGATCGACTCAAATGGCTAAGGAGAGAAAACATACCGGGAAAGATACGCTTCCGACACGTCAAGAATGGATAAGAGGCTCTGGACTCTGGAGGAAACGAGAAGGCTTGAAAATAAGAAAGTGAGGGGAAAGAAGAATTGTTTAAGGAAAACCTTATATGCACGCTTGCCGCCTTAGGTGAATGCGGTTAGCATGCCTCCGCCACATGGCGATCCCCTATTCGTTCGAAGAATCGAAACACTGCTCTGCCATACTACAATCATAATAGCTTTTTGAAATTTGAAGCGCCCATTAATTGCAGCCTTCCCACCCAATTGCAGCATCAGGCCAGTTCATCCTTTCCACCCAACTCCTAAGTTGAGCAACCCATACTTGGGAGTGGGGGTATGCGACTCCCTGGCCGAGGTCATCCACGGGCTCACAAGTCAAGTCATCCAACCTCCTAGCCAAGGTCATACTCGACCACCGTAGAGGCACATGAGAGTTCAAGGCCACGACCGAAGGAGATTAGCATGTTTCTAGCTTTTATTGGCATAATCTTCATCTCTGGGGATCACCCCGCCCAATGGGTCTCACTCCCATGATCGTGGCCACAATAATGGCTAACTATTACTCTCCCATGGATTATAAACCGGGACACTTATCCCTTTAAAGGTATGCACAATCTATCTACAAAAAGATTGTTGACATTTCCTTTTTGACTCACTTGACTTAGGCATCAGAGGACAAATGTGCAGGTCCCAGCCACTCAGCCTTGTGCTTGCAGGATCAATCTCCCCGCTTCAGCTGGCTCAGCAGTGAGAGATCAACAATGACACACATCAATTCTAAGTGGCCATTGGCCCTAGTCTGTTGTCCAAGTTCCAGCAACAACACACGGCATCTGCCGTTCAACGTGCAGCATTATGGAATTCGATTAGATCCATGTCCACCGTCGCATGATCAGGATCGTTAGACGGACGGTCCACAGCCAAGGTTCTGTCCAGAGGCACCAACGCTTGAGACCAGACCACAGGACCCTGATTACTGTTCTTACACACGTTACAACTTCCCAAAGCATCTGGCACGTGTGAGTTCCAACAGGATTGTTAAGCATCCATCAGGTGGACCTTGATCAACGTCTTAGCCTCCACCATTCATGACAGCGCCCCTTCACGATCAACGGTTGTCCATGCCTACGGACGCGGATTGCGTCCTTCCTCAGTATGGACGAAAAGCGTCCATGCAGATCAGTAGAGGGCCCACCGCGATGTATTTGTTTATCCACGCCGTCCATCCCTTTTCTATGATCATTTTAAGGACTGAGATCAGGAGTGAGGCAGATCCAACGCTCAAGTGGATCACACGAAATAGTACACAGCACTCTTGCACTTAATGCTTTGTGAATTTAATGCAACCTAAGCTTACTATTTGGTGTGGTCCACTTGAGCGTTGTATCTACCTCATTCTTGTACTCATGACTTAAAATGATCTTAGAAAAGGAATGGACGGCGTGGATAAACAGATACATCACAGTGAGTCCCTCTACAGATCTGCATGGACGGAAGGATGCAATCCCCGTCCCATGCTTACAACGTCTGATTCAAAACGTGTGAATAACTATCAAGAGTCTCTAGCATCTGGCTGCAACCAGCAGCAGTTGCCTAAAGCATCCAGCATGTGATCAACGCACCTGTGATTCCAAATCAGCAATAGGTATTGCATGCCCATCTACGAGTAGCAACCCTCCAGTGGGACCTGCTAGGTACACATTCTCAACCTATCAATCAGGACGGTTCATCAGATGCTCTGTCTAATGCAAGCAGTCCATCAGATGAACGTGCTACCTATTGACTAACGTGTAGACCTTCCTAAACAAATCACAGTTCATTCAAATGGTCCCCAACCCATTTGGATGGTCTGTGGCCCATTCGGGTAAACACACGTACGTGACACAATCACATATCCATGGCCCATGATTCACCTCACAAGGCCCCCATAAGCATGGCTCTCGGCTCATGGTTTTCAACCCACTTGAGAAGCCCATAGCCCATTTACATACTTACAAGGCTTGAGGCCCACATAAATGGCCTGTCCTACGGCCCAAGAACTATCTATTTGGTGCATGGCCTATTGACATTGCACATGGCACGTTTTCACGGCCAATAGTCTATTCGTTTTAACTTATTCATTAGCTAAATTACCATCACATGCATTTTATACGCATTAGCATACATCGACACTATCACATGAGATGGATGCAGAGCCAACCCTAATGACACAGTGCAACCAATCTACAAGGAACTGCACTTGTAAATGTGTACTGAATTATAATAAAACCCGTTGTATCTCCGGTGGTGTAGGCATGTTGTTGAAGCATTTAAATCGCTTGTATTATGGTTCTTGTTGAACCTCCAATTTATACATTGCATTGCCCATTACACTACATAGTTTGCATGATTTACATGGTTTAAAGACCCACCTAACACGTGTTTCTGTGATTGTAGGGATGAGAGTGGATTTCATCAAATTGGAGCCAAAAGAATGTATTTGAAGACATTGCATGAAGTCCTAGGATGGACCAAAGAAAGAAGAAGAAAAAGGGAGAAAAGAGAATGAAGAAAAGAAGAAAAAGTGGAAGAAAAACAAGGCTGACCGGTCGTCCGACCGGTCAGCCACATAAAAGAAGTAAATGGAAGGAGGCCGACCGGTCTTGACCGGTCGGCCAGGAAGGCTGGACACATTGCAGAAGATATGCCGACCGGTCATGACCGGTCGGCTATAGGCACTGGATGAAGGATAAATCAGCCCGACCGGTCATGACCGGTCGGGCATGCACGCTGGACGCGGATAGATCTGTCCGACCGGTCATGACCGGTCGAATGCACTCGCTGGATGGTTTAAAAAGTTAGTCCGACCGGTCACGACCGGTCGGCCCTGCGTAAGAAGACTCCTTTCTAAATTGGGACTCCGAAAATTGCTGCGCAATGCGAAGGCTTTCACAGAATCCGACGCAAGGGGGGCTTGTTGCTATAAAAGGCCACCTAGGGGCTCTCCCTAAGGTATCAGAGAAGAGAAGGAACGTGAGTTTAGAGGCTGAAGGCGACTGTGGAGCGTCTGCAACATCTATCTTCGGGTTTTTCTAGTTTTATGCTTTATTTTTGAGTTTTTAGTTGTAGTATGACTATGCTCGGCTAAAACCTCTCAGCTAAGGCTGAGAGGTGAAGCTTGTAGCCAGTTCTATGTTAATTTCAGTTTGATTCAAGTATTTTTAATTCAAAGTTGGATTTTTCTTATGTTTCAGTCCAATAAGTGGTAGTTTGAGATGTCTTATCTGAGTTCATGTGCTCCGGACATGAATTCCTTTTAATTCTCTGAGATTATCACAGGTTGCTTGTTTAGATTCGAATTATAGTAATCCTTGAGCAGGCCATAGTCCATAGGCATGGCTGTTACTCCGCAGGCTATGAATTTGAATTCTACATTGATGGAATGGACTTGAACTTGGAAGTTCAACTTGAATTGGATGAATGTGCGTGAATGCTTTATTTTCCAATTAGATGAGAGATAGGACTTCAAATCTAATTGTGTTCTCTACTTGGATTGACTGAATTGACATAGGATTGCTACAAGTGGATCCTTGAAAGCCTTAGTACATTATATTTCTGATTTCTCATAAATTTCTTGTTTTAACACCATTGAATCTGAATTTCCTATATAAAGCCGAGTTGCTGGAGTGATTTGAAAGTTGTTACTCTTTCCCTGTGGATCGACCTCGGTCTTACCGAGATTTATTACTACATTGCAGCCTTACACTTGAGGCGAGCGAACAAGTTTTTGGCGCCGCTGCCGGGGAAATTAGATAATAGTTTTCAAATAGTTTCAGTGGCTGTAGAGTAGATAGTTTTTTTTCTGATTTTTCTTAGAACTAAAAAAGTTTTCTGTTTTGTAGGAATTCTTCTTTCAGTTCAAGCGAATCAGGTGATACCTTTCTAACTTAGTTTTTTTTTTAGAATTTTTTTTAGATTGCAGTTTTCTAGGTTAGGATTAGTCTTGATTGAGTGGTTTATGTCCCGTTGGGAACGTAACCATTCAAATCGTCTCCAATCTGAAGGTGGTTTAGTTGGACCATTGTCAGTTCATAGACGAGTCCGGAATTATCAAGAGCATTGTGAAAGTTTGGGGAGTATGGAGCAAACACCCTTAAGGAATCCTCCACCCCCTACTCCAACCACAAATGCAAATCAGGAAGGAGTAGGAGAGAATGAGGTACATAATGTTCCTCCAATGAGATCTCTACGGGATTACCTACAACCTGCTCGTACAATTACACCTTCTTGCATAGTTCTACCAACTAACGGTGGGACCCTTGACATAAAACCAGGAGTAATCCAACTTTTACCTAAATTCCATGGGCTAGACTCTGACCGCCCATACTTACACTTGCAAGAATTCGAAGAAGTGTTGGCCACCTTGCATTATCCCAATGTTTCTGGGGATACAATCAGACTTAAACTTTTTCCCTTCACCTTGAAAGAAAGAGCCAAAGATTGGCTTCACTCTCTTAGACCATATTCGATTGGGTCATGGGTTGAGATGAACCGGGAATTCTTGAAAAAGTTCTTCCCGGCTCATAAAACAAACACTCTTCGAAGGGCCATAATGAATTTCTCAGCTAAAGAGGGTGAATCATTCTTTCAATGTTGGGAAAGATTTAAGGAACTCCTGCTTGCTTGCCCACATCATGGCTATGAGAGTTGGCGAGTTATAAATTTCTTCAATGATGGATTAAGTTCCAATATGCGCCAATTTGTGGAAATGATGTGCAATGGCGAGTTTATGAGTAAAAATCCAGATGATGCTTGGAGTTACTTGGACATGTTGGCTGAAAACGCCCAATCTTGGGATACCTCGAATAAACCCAAGAACCCCAAGCCTACTCAAGAGAAAGGAGGGATATATGTCCTTAAAGAGGAAGACGACGTGAATGCAAGGATAGCCAACCTCACAAGGAAGGTTGAGGCCATGAAACTTAGCAAAAATGGAGTTTCCAAGTCCAAGGAAGCTATTGAAACCACATGTGGGATTTGTCTCACCGACTTACACGCTACGCAAGATTGTCCCACAATTCCTGCATTTAAGGAAGTGCTGCAAGAGACAGCCAATGCCACATATGGTTATCAACGGCCCTTCAATGGACCGGTAGGTAATACATACAATGAGAGTTGGAAGAACCACCCGAATTTCAGTTGGAAGAATGCTCCTACGGGCAATCCTACCAACTCCCAAAGAGGGCCACCCATGCAAAATATGGCCCCACCTCAATTCTCATTGGAGGATACCTTGAGAGCATTTATGCAAGGGCAAGCACAAATAAATGAATCAAATCAGCAATTGTTCCAAGAGCTGAAAGTCACGGTTGATGAGATTAAGGGACGCTTGAATGCTAGGGAAGGGACCTTTCCGGCCCAACCTCAGCCCAATCCTAAGCAAGTACATGAAGTAAGCATCCCCAATCCTTCCAACCAAAACATGGAGCAAGCTAAATCCATTACCACCCTTAGAAGTGGTAAACAAATTGACAAAACTATTCCGGTGAAGGCCGATGAGCCTAATGATCCGGTAAATTCTGAGGATGAAAATGGATCTAACTTAGCCCCTGTTATAGGCAAAATGGTGGAGATAAGATTTCACGTGGAAATGACCATTCGACTCTCGAGATCATCTGATCGAGAGTCGAATATTGGACAAGTGCAGGACGCCCATTCGACTCTCGAGATCATCTGATCAAGAGTCGAATATTGGACAAGTGCAGGACGCCCATTCGACTCTCGAGATCATATGATCGAGAGTCGAATATTGGACAATTGCAAGACGCCCATTCGACTCTCGAGATCATCTGGTCGGGAGTCATGGATGGTCAAATACGGAAAACTAGATTCGCGAGCAGACCTTCTCGCAAGTCGTTGAAAGATATTACACCCAAAAATATGTACTTGGACTCGCGACCACATTTTAATCTGCGAGCAGCTTTACTACGGGCGTCTCCTTCCTTTTCGGAGGTCCTGACTCCCAGCTACGGGCGTCTCCTTCCTTTTCGGAGGTCCTGACTCCCAGCTACGGGCGTCTCCTTCCTTTTCGGAGGTCCTGACTCCCAGCTACGGGCGTCTCCTTCCTTTTCGGAGGTCCTGACTCCCAGCTACGGGCGTCTCCTTCCTTTTCGGAGGTCATGACTCCTAGCTACGGCTTCCGTCCGGATCCAGCCGGATTTCAAGGGATTGCCATCTAGGGGCGTGATTGTTGGAATAAATCATTGGGTTGGATCTGACTAAAAAGATAGGATCTTATCCCACGAAATCAGAGGATTCTCAGTATCGTACGCGACATCAACGGGATTTCAACATCTTACGTAACAGACTGGATTGTTTGTTATCTATATAAGGGGACGGCTCCATTGAAGGGAAGGTAGGTACTCATCATTCAATCTTGGTCCCGTTTGGCTTGGCTTCTCTTATGTGGCCTAACTTAAGCGTCGGAGGGCTAACGGCTGGTCCCCAGCCACCCTTTTTCGCTGTCTTGTTTCAGGTCTGGTGGTGAAAATCCCTCCTGGAGCGAAGGAGAAAAGCCGGAGGATCTCGTTACAAAAACTGACGTTAACAGTTTGGCGCCGTCTGTGGGATGCGATTTGATTATCAAAAACAATCGTGTTAACCACCAATCAAAATCCTTCGGTGATGCCTCCTAAAAAGACAGTTCATCCTTCAACTTCGAGGCAGGCACCACCTCCGCCCGGTGAGACGGAATCCGCACCTGCCCTCCCACCTGTTCCGACGGATATCCCTCAAGGAGCCCCAAATATGCCATCGACAAATCCATTATTGGAGGCCTCTGGAAATCAGGATGATGTCCTACGATTCCTCGGGAACACTCTCCTAACTTTAAACGCTGGAGTTCAGGCACTGTCAAATCGGCTTGATCAGCACTTCCCTGAACCGCAAAGACAACCCTCCGAAGGGTTACCACCGCCGCCCATACCAATTGCCTCCAGACATTCTGTGGATGAACCACAGGTCCCACCACTCGGCGGTCATCCCCCTGTGCCGTCTCCACATTCTATACATTCCAGTTCGTCTCGACAACCTCTACCGCAAGGCTCCACCGCCGAAACGTCTAGCTATACCTTGCCATGGGAAGGAGATCTCAAAAGAATTCAAGACCGTTTTGATATCATGGAGCAGAGATACCAGGCAAATCGGCCGTCTGCTGTCATGGCGGCAATACATCAATCTGAATCTCCCTTCACAAGCGAGGTCATGGAAGCCCCGTTGCCCAGAAAATATAGAACGCCTGTTATCGCTCCGTATACAGGCATTGGCGATCCTTTGGAACATCTGGAAACATATAGGTCCCTCATGGAGTTGGAGGGACATGGTTCAGAAATCATGTGTAGGGCTTTTCCCCTTACGTTGAAGGAAGCGGCTCGTACGTGGTTTCGGGGGTTAAAGCCTCTTTCCATCAGTTCCTTTTCCCAATTATCGGAGATATTCCTTTCTCAATTCATGGGAAGTATTCGCATTAAAAAGCCAGCCTCCCATCTGATGAATCTAAAACAGCAACATGGAGAGACAATAAAAGAGTTCACAGTACGGTTCACTGCCGAGGCCGTCCAAACTGAGGGTTACACTGAAGAAAAGGGTCTTACAGCCCTCATTGCTGGAATAACAAGTGAGAAGTTTAGGTTTGCCTTAGATAAGAGTCCGCCGAAAACTATGGCGGAATTCCAAGCCAAAGCTCAGAAATATATCAATGCAGAAGAAGTCGCATTGACACGCCATGGAGTACAAAGTAAGAAACGCAAGCCAGAAGGAACTTCTACAGATAAAAAATACCATCGTGATCAGCGCGATCGTTCTCCCAGGAAGCCTTACTCTGGTAAATATCATAATTACACTCCTCTTAATCGGTCTCCTGAAAAGGTTCTAATGGAGATAAAACACAAGCCATATGTGAAGTGGCCTGCAAAGATTAAATCCGATCCCGAGAAGAGAGATAAGAGTAAGTTCTGCTACTTCCACAAAGATCACGGGCATAGGACCCAGGACTGTATCTCTCTACGAGACCATATCGAGGCACTTATTCGAAAAGGCCATCTCCAGGATTATGTTGCTCGTAAAAATCGATCACCAGAAAGGGCAAAGACCTCATCTCGCCAAAAGGAACCGTCTCAAACCGACCAAGAAGATGCTGAGCCCACAGGAGAAATTCGCACTATCGTCGGGGGTCCAGCTTGCGGGGGTGATTCTCAAGCTTCAAGAAAGGCATACGCCCGGAAGGCGTCCAAAGAACCCCAGCAGATCTATTGGCTGGAACAAACTTCCAATTCTTCGAAAGCTAACCACCCCCCAATTTCTTTCACCCTCGAAGATGCAGCGGGAATTCATTTCCCTCATGAAGATTCCATCGTAGTCACACTGAAGGTATCAAATTATCTGACTCATCGAATTATGGTGGATACAGGTAGCTCGGCCGATATTCTGTATTTGGAGGCTTTCGACAAGATGGCACTAGCCAGAAACCTCCTCAAGCCAGTATCGACCCCTCTTGTCGGCTTTGGAGGAGAAGTGGTGACACCAGAAGGAAGCATCGATCTCCCAGTCACCTTTGGGGAGAATCCAGCGAAGACCACCGTCTTCGTAAACTTCCTCGTCGTGGATCGAAAATCAGCGTATAACGCCATCTTGGGGAGACCGTCACTAACTAAGGTTGGAGCGGCCTTGCACCCTTCATATTTATGCGTTAAATTTCCGACCCCAAATGGCATAGGGGTCGTGCGAGGAAGTCAGCAGGAGGCACGGTCCTGTTACCAGATAGCCCTCCAAGATCGAAAGAGAGCTCAAGCGACACCGGTCATGGCAATAGTTCAAGGTTCATCCAACGTTCTCACCTCCGCGTTGGATCCAAGGGAAAGTGCTCTGAAATCAGGGATTCCAGGGGAGGAAACAGTGGCGATCCGCTTGACCGAAGACGACCAGTCTAAGATCGTGTACATCGGTTCCTCTTTAAATAGTATCTACCGCGAGGATTTGATTCGTTTCCTCACTGAATATCAGGACGTGTTTGCTTGGTCTCATAAAGACATGCCGGGCATCGATCCTAATGTTGTCGTACATCGTCTCAACATTGATCCAAAGCACAAACCAGTACATCAGCGTCGACGCGCCTTCACTGCAGAAAGACAGATGGCGATCAAAACTGAAGTTGAGAAGCTGCTCGCGGCAAATTTCATAAAAGAAGTTGACTACCCACAGTGGGTCGCCAACGTAGTTCTCGTCCGGAAAGCTAATGGCAAATGGAGGATGTGCGTCGATTATTCAGACTTAAACAAAGCATGTCCCAAAGATAGCTTCCCGACACCACGAATCGACCAGCTGGTCGACTCAACAGCTGGACACGCCCTCCTCAGTTTTATGGATGCTTACTCTGGTTACAACCAGATTATGATGCATCCACCTGATGGCCAACACACTGCCTTCATCACAGATCGAGGGCTATATTGCTACCAGGTAATGCCATTTGGTCTCAAAAATGCAGGGGCCACTTATCAGCGTCTTGTCAACAAAATATTTGCTGCTCAAATCGGTAGGAACATGGAAGTATATGTCGACGATATGCTCGTGAAAAGCATCAATGAAAATGACCACATTCCAGATCTTCGAGAAGCCTTTGATCTGATGAGGAAGTATCAGATGAAATTAAATCCAGAAAAATGTGCGTTTGGAGTATCTGCAGGAAAATTTCTTGGATTCATGGTTGGCCAACGCGGAATTGAGGCAAATCCAGAAAAGATTAAAGCATTGATAGAGATGAAATCCCCAGTGACTCTGAAGGACGTTCAGCGTCTAGCTGGTCGCATCGCATCATTGAACAGGTTCATCTCGCGAGCATCCGACAAGTGCCTGCCCTTTTTCAAACTCCTCCGTGCAACGGCCAAGTCTGATTGGAGGTGGACGCCTCAATGTGAAGAAGCTTTTCAACAACTGAAGCAATATATGAGTACTCCCCCCATTTTATCTAAGCCTATGGCGCATGAGCAACTCATTCTTTATTTATCTGTGTCTTCTACGGCCGTTAGTGCCGCTTTAATAAGAGAAGATTCCGGGGTACAAAGGCCCGTTTATTATATCAGTCGAGCAATGGTTGATGCAGAAACTAGGTATTCTGATTTGGAGAAATTGGCCCTAGCCTTAATCACGGCAGTTCGAAAATTGCGACCATACTTTCAAGCCCATGCCATTTTAGTACCAACAAATCATCCACTACGTCAAGTCCTTCAAAAGCCTGAGGCTTCCGGGCGTTTAACCAAATGGGCGGTCGAGATCAGCGAGCATGATATTTCATTCTGTCCTAGGACCGCAGTCAAAGGCCAGGCCGTGGCTGACTTCATCGCCGAATTTACATATTCAGAAGACAGTGGTATGACCAGCGAACAACCTTCTTGGTCACTCTTTGTAGACGGGTCGTCACGGGCCAGCGGCAGTGGAGCGGGCCTGATTTTAGTGGCTCCAGACGGGTCGCATTTTCAATACGCTCTGCGTTTTGAATCACGCGTCTCCAATAATGAAGCAGAATATGAGGCCCTTATTGTCGGCCTCGAGCTAGCCGTTGTCCTCGCAGTCCAGAATTTGATAATTCATAGCGATTCCCAGCTCATTGTCAACCAAGTTCTTGGCGAATTCGAAACCAAAGAAGAAAGAATGGCCTTATACAAGTCTCGTGTTCTCATCCTGCTCGCCAAACTGAAGACTTACAAAATATTCCATATCCCTCGCGAGCAGAATCAACTGGCCGATTCCTTGGCAAAACTCGCTTCTGCACCAGAATCAGAACTATCACATTCGATCCCCATCGAGCACCGTCAACACTCGAGTATCGACCAAGTGACTCCCGAGCAAGTTATATCGTTACAATCGTCTCCATGCTGGATGGATCCTATCATCCTTTATCTTAGAGATGGATACCTACCAGAAGACAAGAAAGCTGCAAGACAAATTCAGCTTCGAGCTGCCAGATACACCATACAAGAAGGAATCTTGTTGCGGAAAAGCTTCTCCTTGCCTTATTTGAGGTGTCTTCATCCAGAAGAAGCACATCGTGTTCTAGATGAAGTACACCAGGGGGCATGTGGTAATCATCCCCGGGGGCGATCTCTAGCATATAAAGTGATGAGGCAAGGATATTATTGGCCTACTATGAAAGCAGACGCCATAGAATTTTCTAAAAAATGCGACAAGTGTCAACGATATCAACCTATACCTCGCGTACCGTCTGAGCGGATGACCCCAGTCGACAGCCCTTGGCCTTTTGCTTAGTGGGGGATCGATATCATCGGTCCCTTACCTATGGGAAAGGGACAGAATAGGTTCGCGATCGTGGCGGTTGATTATTTCACCAAATGGGCCGAGGCAGAACCATTAGCCAAAATTACTGAAAAACAAACTACTAAGTTTATGTGGAGAAATATTATATGTCGCTTCGGACTTCCTCATACCATAATTACCGATAACGGAACGCAGTTCGACAACGCAGCCTTTGATGAATTTTGCGACAAATGGAAAATACGTAATCTCCGCACTTCTCCATATCATCCACAGGCGAATGGGCAGGTCGAGGCAGTGAATAAAATTATAAAGCATCATTTAAAGACCAAGCTAAGTGAATGTAAAGGGGTGTGGCCAGAACTTCTGCCAGAAGTGCTATGGGCCTATAGAACCACAGCTTGTACATCGACAGGTGAAACTCCTTTCTCCTTATCATTTGGTGTTGACGCAGTGGTGCCAGTGGAAATCCAAGTGCCCTCATATCGGATCGAACAGTATGATCCCGCAAGCAATCAGGAAAATATCCGACTTCACCTCGATCTCTTGGAAGAGCGAAGAAATGCTTCCCAAGTACGAGTGGCAGCATATCAACAACGTATTGCTCGTTATCGGAATGCAAAGGTTCGACATAGATCCTTCCAGTTCGGAGATTTGGTTCTAAGGCGAAATTTGGGAGTTCCTGTTCGTTCGTTGGATCCGAATTGGGAAGGCCCATATCGGGTTATTAGGGTTGTGCGACCCGGTACTTATTATCTAGAAGACATGCAAGGGAAGCCTGTACGTCGCCCTTGGCACGTGGAGCATTTGCTACGATACTACCCTTAGATTCGATGTAGTTTATTATAGCATTTTATGAATAAAGTGAAAGATATCTTTTGGCCGCTACTCCATTTATATGGACCTGAATAGCCCTGAAGAGTGTTTACACATCTTGGCCAATTACCTACCTTTGGTAGGACTGAAATCATTACTGGTTGGTTGCCTTTCCATTTGCATGGACCTGAACAGCCTCGAAGAGAATGAATACCATCTCTTGACCAACCTTCTGCCCTTGGTAGAACTAAAATCTCAATCGATAGATCAGTCTATCTCAACGCGGACATGGTCGTACGACCCCCGGATTGAGTCTAATTCATTTTCATGAGTTAGTTGCTCACGACTGGTGCAAGGAAGGATCACACTCCGGAATGCGAGCACCGTAGCTCGAGCCCGAATTAGCCATACACCTTAATCGCGAGCACCACAATTCGTCATACACCTTAAAATGCTAGCAGTGCAACTCGTGCTCGGATTAAGGGGTCGCATTAACTGATGACTCAATATGAAGCCAACTTGCCCCCAGATTGGGCACATTCTCGTTGCAACAAGGCATTCAGTACAAGGAAAAGAAAGTAAGCAAAAACGAGAAGGCATTCATTGCGTGAAAAGGAAAAGGCAACGAGGACAATACTTCCAAAAATATCTTTTCTTTCATTAATGATAAATGTTTACAATGTCCATTCACGAATACAAGAGAAGAAAACAAAGAAAATCAATCCCTTGGAGGAGCTGCGCTCTCGATTTCAGGGCCCATTTCTGGAGCTCCGTCAACCTGAGTGGCTTCAGTCACCTCATTCTCAGCAGCAGCCTGCTCTTCGGCAGCAATGGTGGTCGCGACTCGACCGAACTCCCCCATATCAAAGGATGGGATCATTCGTTGCACTACTCTTAGTGCAAAGTCGCGACCAGCATCATACGACTCGTACCTTTCGTCGTCATATTGCTGCGAAGAACGGAACTCGGAAATTGCCCGAGGCCCTTCTTCCGAGAGCATTTTCGCAAGGGCGACTCTCTCCTCGTCCCAGTGGATCGAGTCGTCCTTAAGCTGCGCGAGAGCGTTGCGCTCCTTGGTTAGGTTGTAGTAGGCCTCCTTGAGCTGCGACCTAGCCTCCGCAAGTCGCTCCTCCAGGGAAATCTTGTCTTGGCGAAAGATCTCCTCTCTCTCCGCCTTCTCCTTCAAGTCGGCGAGTTTCGCGAACTTATTATCCAGAGTTTGGTACCTTTCGGTCAACACCTGGACTTTCTCTATGAGGATTTTTATCTCCTCATCTTTCTTGGAAATCACAGCCTCACGGGATTTGAGGAGTTGATCTCTCCCCAGGACCGCCTTCTCCAAAGCAATCCTTTTTTCATCGGCCTCGTCTATTACGCGGCGAGCGGCGACGATGTCTCGCTTCGTCCGCAATATGAGGTCTAGTCCCTGCAAACAAGAAGATGGATGAGAAGAAATACTTAAAAACCCCAAAATAATAAAGTTTTTGGGTTAGGAGGTTCTACCTGAGCCATCCTCATCCCTGCCTCCAGGAAGAGGCTCTCGGGGCCTGGCTCGGGAAGAGAGCCGAAGGATTGAGGTGGGACATTCTCGAATAAAAATTTACAGATGGGGTGGAGATGGCGAGGAACGGAATACGTTCCACCACCGGAAGGTTGGGCGACGATCAGCCCAGACGACTCGCGAGGAGGAGCCGTCGCCTCGCGAGCAGGCCCCTGCTCGGTAGCAGGAACCAGCTCGCGGGCAGGAGCCATCTCTCGAGGCTCCATGCGCTCATGAGCCTCCTCAGCTGGGGGACAGCTGGACCCTACCCCATCCGGGGAGTTGTCAGCGATATTGATTACTGGCGGCCCGGGCACGACAGCCAGTGAAGGATTAGTGGGTCCAGCTGGAGCCTCCCCCACTCTGCTCGCGAGAGGAGCAGGCTGATCGCTACCCTTCTCGGTGGATGGGTGAGATGGACCAGCAGATGTCTTCTTCTGCCTCTTAGAGCTCGTGCCCTTCAGCCGGGGCAGCAAACCTCTTTTTTCTCCAACTTGCGTCATCTCGACTTCTCTTACAGGTATTAAGCCCGCTGCTGCAAGGCGAGATGGAGACAAGCAAGTCTCGACGTGCCTATCACCAATAGGCACCTTGTACACCTTTACGATTTTTTCGTTGATCCCCCCTTTCAAGCTCGGTTTTCTCGAGGCTGGGATACCTGCGAGCACAAACATGGGTCAGATGGAGAAAACCTAAAAACCTTTTATTGGAGAAACGGATCACAATGCGGGACCGCCTACCTTCACAGAAAAAACGATTTACTCTTGGGCCCCTGGAAGAAGCAAATTCCCAATTTCCCGATGCATAAAACCAACGCTTCCTCCAGCCGGGATAATTCGATGTGGGCTTCCCCAGCACAAAGTTATCCCGGTGCCAATAACATAGATAGTACCAGCCTTCGCTGGAGGGTGCCTTTTTCAAGCGGAACATGCGGAGGAACTCATCAGCTGTAAGCTCCCCGTTCCCGGCCTGAGCCCAGAGGACGAATGAGCTTAGGACCACCCTCCATCCATTCACAATAAGTTGCCCGGGGGCAATTTTATACCACCGAAGCACATCCCGGATGAAAGGATGGAGGGGAAGGCGAACCCCCAGAATGAGTTGATACTCATAGAAGGCCACACATCCTGGGGGAGGGGAGTTTGGCGTCTCTCCGTCTCTGGGTAACCGGAGATCGACTGAGTCAGGGATCGAAAATCTCTCCCGTAACTCCAGCAGCCGATTCTCCGACAGAATGGAGGGATATCCGGCCGCTGTATACTGACCTGCCGGAACCCTTGCGCTACTAGAAGCGGAGGATTCCGGGGTAGCATCTCCTAAAGGAATGGTACTCTCCTCAGAAGCCATGGGATATTCAAAAAAAAAAAAAGAGAGGGAAAGAAGAAATAGAATATTGGAAAAGGAAAGAAAGAGCACCAAAGGGGATCGAGGGAGACACCGAGGAGCTCCGGAGGAAGATGATGGGAAAAGCAAAAGAGGATTCTGAAATTTCTGTGAAAATCAGAAGATATGGTGGACTCCGTATATTTATAGGCAATCATTCCGCCGTATATGGTAGCACGTGGCGATCTTTCGTTCGGCACAGCACTCAAGCAGGCACGCCCATTAAATACTCGGACACGTGGCGAGCGCCTCTTCATTTCCTGACTGCGGAAAGGCTGGCGCTCATTAATTCCAGCCTAATCATGTACGGTGTCTCGGTGAAAGCAAGAGGCAGCTGCGCATGACAGCAAGTAAGTCCTTCCCTTAAGGATTCTTGGCAGCAAGGACTTCGGGGGCATCTGTTATAGGCAAAATGGTGGAGATAAGATTTCACGTGGAAATGACCATTCGACTCTCGAGATCATCTGATCGAGAGTCGAATATTGGACAAGTGCAGGACGCCCATTCGACTCTCGAGATCATCTGATCAAGAGTCGAATATTGGACAAGTGCAGGACGCCCATTCGACTCTCGAGATCATATGATCGAGAGTCGAATATTGGACAATTGCAGGACGCCCATTCGACTCTCGAGATCATCTGGTCGGGAGTCATGGATGGTCAAATACGGAAAACTAGATTCGCGAGCAGACCTTCTCGCAAGTCGTTGAAAGATATTACACCCAAAAATATGTACTTGGACTCGCGACCACATTTTAATCTGCGAGCAGCTTTACTACGGGCGTCTCCTTCCTTTTCGGAGGTCCTGACTCCCAGCTACGGGCGTCTCCTTCCTTTTCGGAGGTCCTGACTCCCAGCTACGGGCGTCTCCTTCCTTTTCGGAGGTCCTGACTCCCAGCTACGGGCGTCTCCTTCCTTTTCGGAGGTCCTGACTCCCAGCTACGGGCGTCTCCTTCCTTTTCGGAGGTCATGACTCCTAGCTACGGCTTCCGTCCGGATCCAGCCGGATTTCAAGGGATTGCCATCTAGGGGCGTGATTGTTGGAATAAATCATTGGGTTGGATCTGACTAAAAAGATAGGATCTTATCCCACGAAATCAGAGGATTCTCAGTATCGTACGCGACATCAACGGGATTTCAACATCTTACGTAACAGACTGGATTGTTTGTTATCTATATAAGGGGACGGCTCCATTGAAGGGAAGGTAGGTACTCATCATTCAATCTTGGTCCCGTTTGGCTTGGCTTCTCTTATGTGGCCTAACTTAAGCGTCGGAGGGCTAACGGCTGGTCCCCAGCCACCCTTTTTCGCTGTCTTGTTTCAGGTCTGGTGGTGAAAATCCCTCCTGGAGCGAAGGAGAAAAGCCGGAGGATCTCGTTACAAAAACTGACGTTAACAGCCCCACAACAACCGGAACGCATTTACAAGCCCATAGCACCTTTCCCATCGAGATTGGTTGCTCCAAAATCTCTCCCAAATTCTCAAGATATTCTAGAAATTTTCAGACAAGTCAAGATCAATATCCCTTTGCTTGATGCCATCAAACAAATTCCCTCTTATGCCAAGTTTCTAAAAGACCTATGCACAACAAAACGCAAATATAATGTGCAGCAAAAGGCCTTCCTAACTGAGCAAGTTAGTGACATCCTCACTCAAAAGACTCCCCCAAAATTCAAAGATCCCGGTAGTCCCACCGTCTCATGTATCATTGGAGACTACCGGATTGAACGTGCCTTGTTAGACTTGGGGGCAAGTGTGAACTTGATCCCATACTCGGTATATGAACAATTGGGTCTTGGTGAATTAAAACCCACCAAAACCACATTGCAACTCGCTGATAGATCTATCCGTGTACCGAGGGGGATAGTTGAGGATGTTCTAGTCCAAGTTGACAAATTCTACTACCCGGTAGATTTTATAGTCTTGGACACACAACTGGTTTTGGATGCTAGCACCCAAATACCGGTGATATTGGGCCGCCCATTCCTTGCCACATCAAACGCAATCATCAATTGCCGGAATGGGGTGATGCAATTATCTTTTGGAAACATGACACTAGAGGTGAATGTATTTCACCTGGGCAAAAGACATAGGGATGTCGATGATGATGAGTTCTTCGATGTAAACATGCTTGAAACCTTTGAAGAAGAAGAACTCCTCCAACTTGAACCACTAGAAAGTTTGGAGACATGCTTAGCACACTTCATGGATTCTAAAGACCCTATCATTAGTGAGATTGTGCATGCATTAAATATAGAAAGACCGGTAGTTGATACTAGCCGGTGGAGGCCCCATTTTGAAAAATTGCCACCAACCACATCAAGGCCTCTACCGTCTAGCATCAAACCACCGAAGCTTGACCTCAAACCATTGCCATCCGAGCTTAAATATGTATATCTGGGTCAAGATGAAACTTTTCCAGTTGTCATTGCCTCCCACCTAGAAAAAGACCAAGAGCTCAAGTTGATTGAGTTACTCAAAAAACACCGGGAAGCCATAGGTTGGACAATAGCGGATCTCAAAGGGATAGATCCTTCGGTTTGCACTCACCGTATACACCTTGAAGAAAACGCAAAAAACGACTAGACAACCTCAAAGACGGCTAAATCCAAACATGATGGAGGTTGTCAAAGCCGAAGTGTTAAAGCTATTGGATGTGGGTATCATCTACCCCATCTCAGATAGCCAATGGGTGAGTCCTACCCAAGTTGTCCCCAAGAAATCCGGTATTACCATCATTGAAAACGCCAACAACGAGCTTATACCGACTAGGGTGACCACCGGTTGGCGTATGTGCATTGATTATAGGAAGCTCAATACGGTCACTAGGAAAGACCACTTCCCTCTCCCATTTATGGACCAAATTTTGGAGAGGTTGGCAGGCCATCCCTACTATTGCTTCCTAGATGGCTATTCCGGATACAACCAAATTGAGATAGCTCCAGAAGACCAAGAGAAAACCACATTTACATGCCCGTTTGGTACCTTCGCCTACCGAAGGATGCCATTCGGGTTATGCAATGCACCCGCCACATTCCAACGATGCATGTTGAGTATTTTCTCGGACATGGTGGGTGAGTTTCTTGAGGTGTTCATGGATGACTTCTCTGTTTTTGGTTGTACATTTGATGAGTGCCTCGAGCACTTGAAGTTGGTCTTAATGAGGTGTGAGGAAAAGCAACTTGTATTAAACTGGGAAAAGTGCCACTTTATGGTACAAAGAAGAATAGTCCTTGGACACATCATCTCGTCCAATGGAATAGAGGTAGACCGGGCAAAAATTGACATAATTTCCAATCTACCACCACCCAAAAGCATACGCGATGTGCGGTCCTTCCTGGGACACGCCGGTTTCTATCGAAGGTTTATAAAGGACTTTAGTCACATCTCAAGGCCTTTATGCAACCTTTTACAAAAGGAGAACCAATTTGAGTGGCGTGCCGAATGTCAATTAGCTTTTTCAAAGCTAAAAGACATGTTGACAACCGCTCCTATCATGCAACCACCAGATTGGTCCATTCCTTTTGAGTTGATGTGCGATGCGAGCGATTTTGCTATTGGGGCGGTGTTAGGCCAAAAGAAGGATAAAAAGCCCCATGTCATCGACTACGCGAGTAGGACCTTGAATCCTGCCCAAGTTAATTATTCAACTACGGAGAAAGAGCTCCTAGCTGTCATCTTTGCCTTGGACAAATTCAGGCCATACTTAATAGGATCCAAAGTTATTGTTTATACGGATCATGCGGCGCTGAAATACCTTCTTTCTAAGAAGGATACTAAGCCCCGTTTGCTAAGATGGATCCTACTCCTTCAAGAATTCGACCTGGAGATCAAAGATAAGAAGGGGGTAGAAAATGTGGTGGCGGATCATCTATCTCGCCTAGTCCTACCAAATTCCATTGATGAGTCACCTATTGAGGACTCATTCCCTGATGAGCAACTCTTTGTTGCTACGCATCCACCATGGTACGCTGATATAGCCAATTATCTTTCCACAGGTGCGATGCCGACTCATTGGACTGCGCAAGACAAACGTAAATTTCTAAGGGAAGTGCGCAGATTTTTCTGGGATGAACCTCTATTGTTTAAATATTGCCCAGACCAAATTATAAGGAGATGCGTCCCCGATGATGAACACAATTCAGTCATCTCCTTTTGTCATAATCAAGCATGTGGGGGTCATTTTTCAGCCAAGAAAACAACTGCAAAAATTCTGCAGTGTGGTTTTTATTGGCCCACATTATTTAAGGACACTCACGAATTTTGCAAAGCTTGCGAGCGCTGCCAGAAGTTAGGAGGATTATCCCGTCAAAATATGATGCCCCTCACCCCAATTCAACATCTTGAAGTCTTTGACTGTTGGGGCATCGATTTCATGGGACCATTCCCCTCATCTTTTGGACATGTCTATATTCTATTGGCCGTAGACTATGTGTCTAAATGGATAGAGGCTATCCCATGTAGAACCAACGATCATCGTACGGTTCTCAAGTTTCTCAAAGAGAATATACTTTCTAGATTTGGGACACCTCGAGCCATTATTAGTGATGGTGGTTCTCACTTTTGTAATAGACCGTTTGAAACTTTGATGAAGAAATATGGTATTAGGCACAAAGTGAGTACCCCATACCACCCACAAACAAGTGGGCAAGCTGAAAACTCCAATAGGAAAATCAAGCAGATTTTAGAAAAGACGGTGAGACCGGATCGCAAGGATTGGTCCCTAAGATTAGATGATGCACTTTGGGCTCACCGTACGGCCTACAAGACACCCATTGGAATGTCCCCTTATAGACTTGTCTATGGGAAAGCTTGCCACTTGCCTGTGTAGATAGAACACAAAGCCTATTGGGCAATTCGGGCTCTGAATTTTGACATTGACAAGGCTAGCTCGCTTCGCAAACTTCAATTAAATGAGCTTGATGAGATCCGGAACGATGCATATGAGAATTCGAGAATTTACAAGAGCAAGATGAAGGCCTTTCATGACAAGCACATCTTAAGGAAATCCTTCCATGAAGGACAGAAAGTGCTCTTGTATAATGCCCGACTTCATCTTTTTCCGGGAAAATTACGATCTCGATGGACCGGCCCATATCTTGTTAAAGAAGTTTTTCCTCATGGGGCTGTTGAGATTGAGAATGCAGCGAATGGTGACTGTTTCAAAGTTAATGGACAACGCCTTAAACCATTTGTTGAGAAAT
Source organism: Liriodendron chinense (assembly GCA_003013855.2). NCBI lineage: Eukaryota > Viridiplantae > Streptophyta > Magnoliopsida > Magnoliales > Magnoliaceae > Liriodendron > Liriodendron chinense. The sequence continues at coordinate 109,634 of PVNU02000916.1, read as the reverse complement.
TTGATTCAGAGGACATGTCCATCTCCCTGAATGATCCTGTCTATCAGGATGATTGATCTCCTAGTCTGATGGAGGTATAGCATAGGTAGGTTTAGTTTTTTTTTACTGTTTTAATAGGTTTTAGTTGTTGGGTTGGAGAATTCCATGATCGCTCTATCTGGTACTATTGTTCTCACTCTCTCATTGTTTACCATTGCTCTCATGTTCATGCTAATTGACAATCTTTTTACATTGAGGACAATGCAAGATTTGGTTGGGGGGTGAGATGAGCTTCCTCATCTAGCATATTGCAACATTTCGAGCCACATATGCACAGAATTTTTTCGAATTTTCTAACATCTCAAAACTCTTTTAGAAAATTTTGTTTCTATACATTTGAGAGGCTATGAGTAGAAGAGGAGGAGAAACGAAGTGCGTGATGTTGTAGTCTTGAATTTCTTCCAACATAATGGCTTTATATGTTAATTCCCCTATTGTTGTGATTGATAGAAAATTTGAACATCTTTACACCAAGTTCACATTACACGATTTTCATGAGTGACAGGTTTATGTGATTTGTGGATTAGCTAGACTTTGGTTTATAGGTGTTGAGCAGCCAAGCCGGGGTATTTTGTCCATCCTTGTCCATGGGAAAATAATGAAAGATATGGATTTCTACAAATCCTATCTAAAAGAACAAGGAAAGAAAGGATGAAATCGGGAAGGAAAGAAAAATGGTGGAAAATTCCGAAAAGGGCTACCTATTACCAACCGGGGGATGGTCGAATTGTAACCAAAGCCGGAAATGGGACGTAGTGTGAAAGCCGTCGGAAGGACGGTAAGACAAATTCCTGTCATAGGCTTGCTGTTGCTCTGCGCACCTTGAAATCCTTGGTCTACTTAATCTATGAAGAAGATGATTCCAGGAACTCATGAGATGATCTTTCACTATGCACACTAGGTGGAATTTGTTCGAGTTCTTCTATTTATCAATCAATCAGCGGGAATTACATGTAGACACTTCTTATGTTTTGAGAGTCCAAGGTTCAGCTTCTAGCACCTAATTTTGCCAAATTTTTCACTTATACATCTTGGGATGGATAGAATCATGGGTTCTGAAGGGGAGTTGGATTTGGAGGTTTGAGATTATTTTCACGCATGTTTTGCTCGGGACTAGCAAAAAGCTGGTTGGGGGGTGTGTTGAACCTCCAATTTATACATTGCATTGCCCATTACACTACATAGTTTGCATGATTTACATGATTTAAAGACCCACCTAACACGTGTTTCTGTGATTGTAGGGATGAGAGTGGATTTCATCAAATTGGAGCCAAAAGAATGTATTTGAAGACATTGCATGAAGTCCTAGGATGGACCAAAGAAAGAAGAAGAAAAAGGGAGAAAAGAGAATGAAGAAAAGAAGAAAAAGTGGAAGAAAAACAAGGCTGACCGGTCGTCCGACCGGTCAGCCACATAAAAGAAGTAAATGGAAGGAGGCCGACCGGTCTTGACCGGTCGGCCAGGAAGGCTGGACACATTGCAGAAGATATGCCGATCGGTCATGACCGGTCGGCTATAGGCACTGGATGAAGGATAAATCAGCCCGACCGGTCATGACCGGTCGGGCATGCACGCTGGACGCGGATAGATCTGTCCGACCGGTCATGACCGGTCGGATGCACTCGCTGGATGGTTTAAAAAGTTAGTCCGACCGGTCACGACCGGTCGGCCCTGCTTAAGAAGACTCCTTTCTAAATTGGGACTCCGAAAATTGCTGCGCAATGCGAAGGCTTTCGCAGAATCCGACGCAAGGGGGGCTTGTTGCTATAAAAGGCCACCTAGGGGCTCTCCCTAAGGTATCAGAGAAGAGAAGGAACGTGAGTTTAGAGGCTGAAGGCGACTGTGGAGCGTCTGCAACATCTATCTTCGGGTTTTTCTAGTTTTATGCTTTATTTTTGAGTTTTTAGTTGTAGCATGACTATGCTCGGCTAAAACCTCTCAGCTAAGGCTGAGAGGTGAAGCTTGTAGCCAGTTCTATGTTAATTTCAGTTTGATTCAAGTATTTTTAATTCAAAGTTGGATTTTTCTTATGTTTCAGTCCAATAAGTGGTAGTTTGAGATGTCTTATCTGAGTTCATGTGCTCCGGACATGAATTCCTTTTAATTCTCTGAGATTATCACAGGTTGCTTGTTTAGATTCGAATTATAGTAATCCTTGAGCAGGCCATAGTCCATAGGCATGGCTGTTACTCCGCAGGCTATGAATTTGAATTCTACATTGATGGAATGGACTTGAACTTGGAAGTTCAACTTGAATTGGATGAATGTGCGTGAATGCTTTATTTTCCAATTAGATGAGAGATAGGACTTCAAATCTAATTGTGTTCTCTACTTGGATTGACTGAATTGACATAGGATTGCTACAAGTGGATCCTTGAAAGCCTTAGTACATTATATTTCTGATTTCTCATAAATTTCTTGTTTTAACACCATTGAATCTGAATTTCCTATATAAAGCTGAGTTGCTGGAGTGATTTGAAAGTTGTTACTCTTTCCCTGTGGATCGACCTCGGTCTTACCGAGATTTATTACTACATTGCAGCCTTACACTTGAGGCGTGCGAACAGTTCTGCTCTTTCCTTGCACTTGTTTATTTTTTATTTTTTATTTTACTTTGAAATCAGGCGTTATGCCTAAAATAAGAACTTGTGGTATGCCCTGGCTTGGAATATATTTGAATCCTGATATTAATAAAAGCCTTCATTTTGTATGTGTTCTTGCTCTTTTGTGGCTGTGGTAATGTCTATGAATGTCCACAATATTATTTAATTACCCCAATACAAAAATCTGTTAACAAAGACGACATCTTTAACTGATCATGGAGAGTATGGTTGTAGATTCCATCTTCTCGAACCTTTGCATGATCTCTCATCGACCTTCAATTGTCACGCCTCAAACTCGGGGATTGGGCTCACTAAATTTCCGACAGCCGAATTCGATGCCGATAACTCCATAGTACTCCATTCTCGGCTCATAGCTTTTATACTCCAGGTTCCGATCCTGGGATCCCACAAGGAGAATTTTCAGGATAATTTTTTTTCTTTATAGATGAGCATAACCACAAGTGTACCAAACCAAAAAACATCACATCACATATCCACTACGATAATCTTTTGAGTACAGTGCTCTAAAAAGGAAAATGCACTGCATAACTAAAAAGCTAAAAGATCAAGTGCGCGCCCTTGTCTCACTACTGTCGCGCTATAGCATGTCCTGCACGTAAACAATGTACATAAGCTTACTATAAAGCTTAGAGAGTGCGTGGAATATGCACAATGCATATGGCAAGTATACAATTAATAGTGTAAGCGGAAATGATGGAGGGCTACACTACCAAGTCTATGAATGCTATCAGCCATCCCTTATGCTATCATCTCCTTATGCAATGCAAGGGCCTATATGGCTGATTGTTGTTCGCTCGCCTCAAGTGTAAGGCTGCGATGTAGTAATAAATCTCGGTAAGACCGAGGTCGATCCACAGGGAAAGAGGTAAACAATTCCAAGTACTCTAATAACTAAAATCTAAAAAGTTTAATAAAGTAGTTTTTCACATGAAATAGAAAAATCTGAAAATAAGAAGAACTAGAGCATCAAGGATCCACTTGTAGTAGTCTAATGCCAATCCATTCATCCAAGTACAACACAATTAGAATCAAAGTCCTATCTCTCATCTAATTGGAAGATATAACATTCAAGCACAAATAGTCCCACTTAAATCTGAAAATCAGATTTCTAGTTCTAATGAAGCACATAAAACTTGAACTTGTAGCCTTCGGAGTAACAGCCATGCCTATGGACTATGGCATGCTCAAGGGTTACTACAATTCGAATTCAAACAACCCAATCATGGTAATCTCAGAGAATTGCAAGGAACTCATGTCCGGAGCACACAAATTCTCACAAAACTTCTAAAAATCCAAACTTTATTCAAACTAGAAGTTCAAAATCCAAAATTAAGAAAATGGTACTTGAAATAAAAGAATTAAAATATTGAAACCAACTGCAAATTTCACCTCTAGGTCTAGCTAAGAGGTTAGCTAAGGAAAAGCATATTAAAACTAGAACTAGAACTAAGAAAAGGAAGAAAAACTAGGTGTAGGAGGCTAGGTAGCCTCCTGGGACTTGAACTCCGTGCTTCCCACGTCCTTGCTTGATTTGGAATAGAAGAGAGCACCTCCTTTTATAATACAGCAAAAGTACCGCAACATACAAATTTTGTTTCGCTTCGTACGGCTTAACCAATGGTCGGATTGCCTTCAAATTTGATTTATAGCTTCCTTGTAATGTGATCTTCATCATAGATGATTTAGATTTCCAAGATTATCTTCTGAATGGGCCCACCAATCAGATCAGTGACCACCTCTCAAAATCGCGCAATTCGGGTACCTTCAGAACCAGTCATCTTGCTTTCAACGCCCCGGAGTGTACAGAGGTCGGATTGATCTCAAATTTTGAACATTGGTAGAAAACTTCCTCCTCTACATGATGAACGGATTAGATTGTCCAAAACAAATTCCAGAATGTGGTCCGAAAATTAGAACACTCAGGCCTTTTATAAAATCTGCGCAGTTGGATCTTTCTGGATGGTCCATCTTTCTTCAACCGGTACGATCAAACCACACATCCTTTTGATCTGAAACTTTTGTGGTTATTCATATATAAATGTGGTCTAAAAGATGGTCAAAGTAGATTCTTCATATCATCAATGATGGGTCACCTGGACCGCCCAGAGTGGAACAGCGAAATCTGGAACTTTCTGGACAGTTTGTATTGTTTTGGCTACCACGGTCAATCCGTAGCTCCGATCGACACGAAACCACTTGGGTTATTTCGGCGTCGAGCTCCTCTTCGACATGGATGTGTTGGATTTTCAAAAATCATTAAGATGGGCCCAGAAAACTGGTCCAAAAAACCAGACATGGGAATAGTCTGCTGTTTGGAATCTGGAAGTGTAAAATTGAATGGCTGACCGGTCTTGACCGGTCGGACTGGGCAGGCCGACCGGTCTAGCCTTCTTGGCCGACCAGTCTTGACCGGTCTTGACTGGTCTAGCATTCTTGTTTTGACATTTTCTTTCTTTCTTTCTTCTTCTCTCTCCTCTCCTTGCTTTCTCCTTTCTTTGATCCACCTTGACCTTCATCTAAAGCTCCTAAATGTGCCCCTTTTGGTCTCCAATTGGGTGAAGTAACTTGTTGAGCTCTTAATTGTGCATATTCTAACCCCAATTCATCACTCATTGTGCAAGGATTGTATGGTTTGTAGGCTAATCCAATGCATGTTTTGTGACTACAGGACTGAGAGTGAACTCCACTCAATTGAAGACGAAAAGGGTTCACTTGGGACTATTTTGATAATGAACATTGGAGGACTAAAGAAGGACGCAAAGGAAGAAGAAAGCAGAAGAAAGAAAGCAAGAAAAAGAAGAGAAAAGATTGACCGACCGGTCATGACCGGTCGGCTAAGGAAGCCAGACCGGTCAGCGACCGGTCAGCCATGCATATTGGGAGGTGTAGGATCACGTCCGACCGGTCATGACCGGTCGGACAAGGCTGCTGGGACTTCAATGAATAGGACCGACCGGTCATGACCGGTCGGTCATTGCTGCTGTAATCTGAATGAAAACATCCGACCGGTCATGACCGGTCGGAGATGCTTGCTGGAGTGATTGTTTATTGAGGCCGACCGGTCATGACCGGTCGGCTGTGCGTGAAGACTTAGGAATTTCTAATTGCAGCCCGAAATTCTCTGCGCTGCGTAAGTGTTACGCAATTTCTCGATTCTTCCGAAGTTGTGGAGCCTCCAGACTATAAAAAGACACCTAGGGATTGTTCCTAGGGCATCCTGGAAGGGTTCAAGCGAGGTTGGAGACTGTGGAATTGGAGATTGGAGTTTTACAACTCCTTTTGGTTTGCTTTGCTGTTTTCATGCTTTTTGTAGTTGTTTCATGTTTCCTTGGATCATGAGCAGCTAAACCTCTTAGCTAGGGCTAAGAGGTGAAGCTTGTAGTGAATACAAGATGTTTTAATTCGTAGTTAAGTGGTTTTCAGTTGGAATTCATGATTATGAACTAAGGTTTGAAGTTTATACAAGTTTTTAAGTAATTTTTCTTAGTCTTGTGATGACTCATGGATGTTTGGATGAATTACTTATCTTCTTAATTCGTTTGCAACGGTCTAGACCTGTATGATCCGAGGAATCGGAGTGCGCTCTAGTACTAAGCTCTTCATAAAGGGACTTCATGCCAAAGTTCTATTTTTGTTGATTTTCTGGAATATGTAATGACTGTGCATGTGATTTGAATCCAGTTCAAATCTTGATCTAGCCTTGTCTTGTGAGAGGACTTGAAGATGGTTATGATTGAGAACTGGACCTATAGAAAAGGGGAATGACCTATGCAATTGAGCATGCTCAGCTCAGCCTACATTGAGTGAATCTTATGCACAGAACTTACATATTACAGACTGTTTGGTTTAATAGCTCTATCATCCGACTAGATGGACTTGAATGTTGACTCTAGTTGAGAGAATAAGAAACCACAGCGGATTGAACATCAAGGATTGTTACAAGTGGATCCTTGAACCCCTAGTGCCTTCTTATAATTAATTACTTTCGATTTAATTCAACTTTTATTATTTACATCAACTTCATACAAAAATCTGATTAGTAGACTTCAATAGACACTTGTGGATGGGTTTGTGAAATCTTACATAAGTCCCTGTGGATCGACCTCGGTCTTACCGAGTTTATTACTACATCGCAACCCTACACTTTAGGAAGCGAACAAGTTTTTGGCGCCGTTGCCGGGGATTTTGACGGTTTTTCACAAATTTCTGAAATTAATATCTATTTAGGATTTGTAGGATTTTAGGACTAACTTAGTTTGTTTATTTGATTTTTCTTTTCAGGGATTTCTAGGAAGCTGAAGAAGATACAAGGATTTTAAGTGCGAATCAGGTTCTATCTTTCTAAACCTTACTCTTCTATTCATTCCTATCTTATTCATCTCTTGTAGAGTGGGTGGAGACTCCTTTTGGATCTCTAAAAGGTCGGCCTTTTTGCCACCTGGATTCCTATTGGTCGGCTTTGCCGTCTTGGATCACCTTGTGCTCAGAGATTTCTTTTCTCATCTCTACTCCTCTTTCTCTTTTTTCTGCACTTTTTCTCAAAAGATTCAAAGAGTAGGTGGGGAGTTCTCTGAACCCCTATTGACCAGGAGAAATTGGTCTCTATCCTTGCTTCTGGCCTAGCCATTGCAAGACACCTTGTGCTTCGGTCTTAGAAAAGAGTAAAGAAAAAAGAAGAAGAATTCTTATTTCTTTTTGTTTCTTATTTTTGGTTTTTGCATGCCACATTGGGCTCGGGATTCCAATAACCGACTCATAAGTGAAGGGGGGATAGTAGAAGGAATTGATAGAGAGCCACGTGCTAGGAGACATCTAGATTCTCCAATTTTATATGAAAATATGGCTGCAAATCAACCTAACCCGGTCCAAAATCAAACTGAAACAGGGGAAAATGTGGTTAAGGATGTTCCCCGACCAAGGACTTTACGTGATTTCTTGCAACCTGCAAGAACGAGCACTCCCTCATGCATAGTTTTTCCACAAAATGCAGGGAATGTGGATTTGAAATCGGGAGTGATCAATCTTCTCCCTAAATTCCATGGTTTAGACAGTGAAAGTACCTATCAACACCTTAGGGAATTTGATGAGGTAATCACCACCATACACTTTGCAAATGTGACTGAAGATGTAGTAAGACTTAAATTCTTCCCTTTCACTCTTAAGGATAAAGCCAAGGGTTGGCTTTATGCATTGAGGCCAAGATCAATTGGTTCATGGACTGATATGCACAGAGAATTTATAAAAAAATTCTTCCCTACTCACAAAACGAACATGCTTAAGCGCCTTATCATGAACTTTGCCCAAAAGGAAGATGAAACCTTTTCCCAATGTTGGGAGAGGTTTAAGGACCTATTAAACGCATGCCCACATCATGGCTATGAAATTTGGCGGATTATAAGTTTTTTCTATGAAGGACTGACTTCATCCATGCGCCAATTTGTAGAGATGATGTGTAATGGAGAGTTCATGAATAAGGAAGTAGATGAAGCATGGGATTATTTGGAAGAATTGGCTGAGAGTGCACAGTCTTGGGACACATCTAAACCAACAAATTCCAAGACTGGCCAACAAAAGGAAAAGGGAGGAATGTATGTCTTATCAGAAGAAGATAGCATAAGTGCACGGTTGGCTAGCCTTACAAGAAAGGTCGAAGCCATGGAATTAAGGAAAGGAGAAACAATCAACTCCACTGATGTTGAAACTGTTTGTGGAATTTGTGCTGGAAATCAACATGCTACACAAGATTGTCCCACAATTTCAGTAGTCCAAGGCATCTTACAAGAACAAACAAATGCCATAAACAGTTATCAACAGCAATATGGTGCTCAAAACTCAAACACGTTTCATCCTAATTGGAAGAACCATCCCAACTTCAGTTGGAGGAATGGGCCCAATGCAAATGCAAACAACACTCCAAAAGTATCACTAGAAGAGATGTTGGGTGCATTCGTATCGGTCCAGAATGAGTATAACAAGACAAATTCTCTAAAAATAGATGGGTTCATGCAAGAGCAATTGAAATTCAATTAAAATTCAAACCAAGCCATCAATGAATTGAAAACATCTCTGGCTAGAGTTGAAGCTCACCTTAGTGTTAGAGAGAAGGGCACACTTCCTGCTCAACCTCTTCCTAACCCAAGGACCCAATATGAGATACAAGATGCTAGCTCATCCTCCCACCATACGGAACATGTCCAAGCTATCACCACTTTGAGAAGTGGGAAAGAAATTGACAAATCTAATCCGGTGAAGGCCCCAAAGCCTAAGTATCCGAAAATTCCCAAAGAGGATGATAGCCCAAACAGTATTCCACAAGAGAAAGAACCGGAAAGGCAATACAAGCCGGTTGCCCCATTTCCACAAAGGTTGATTTCACCTAAACCTTTAGATAAGAATCTGGAGATTCTAGAAATTTTCAAGCAGGTAAAGATCAACATCCCGCTGTTGGATGCAATAAAACAAATACCATCTTATGCCAAATTTCTAAAGGAATTGTGTACAGTCAAAAGGAAACACAACGTTCACAACAAAGTTCTTTTGGCTGAGAATTTGAGCGCCATTATTAAACAAGAGGTGCCCCAAAAATACAAGGATCCAGGTAGTCCAACCATCTCATGCATTATAGGAGACTACCGGATCAAACAAGCCCTACTCGACTTGGGGGCAAGTGTGAATCTCATTCCATATTCGGTCTACGAACAACTTGGGTTAGGTGAATTGAAACCCACCAAAACCACACTCCAACTTGCTGATAGATCCATCCGGATACCGAGAGGAATGATAGAGGATGTTCTAGTCCAAGTTGATAAATTTTACTACCCAGTAGATTTTATTGTCTTGGACACACATCCCGTGATAGGCGCCGGTGCTCAAATTCCCGTCATACTTGGACGACCGTTTCTAGCTACTTCAAATGCCATTATCAATTGTAGAAACGGATTTGTACAAATGTCCTTTGGAAATATGACACTTGAGCTTAACATATTTGATTTATGCAAACAACCACGGGAGGTTGATGATGATGTCCACGAGTTAAACATGATTGAATCATTCGTGGAGGATACAGTCCCCTTGTCACTATTTTCCGACCCTTAGGAGGCATGTGTGGCCCATCTTCACGAGATGAATGATGACACAACACAAGAGATGGATGCCATTCTAGATGTGATGCTGGTGCTTGAGAATAAAAGATGGAGGGCCCCAATTGAACCTTTGCCTATAAATGAGAACAAGGCCCTCCCATCCAACATCAAGGAAAAATCGACCTAAAACCATTGCCAAGTGAGCTAAAATATGTTTATTTAGGTCGAGATGAGACATATCCAGTGGTGATTTCTTCCCACTTGGATGAGGAACAAGAGAGTAGGCTAATAGCCACTCTATTAGAGCACAAGAGTGCCATTGGATGGACAATTGCGGATCTCAAGGGCATAGACCCACTGATTTGCACTCACCGCATACACCTTGAGGAAAATGCAAAGACATCCCGGCAACCACAAAGACGACTAAATCCAAACATGAAGGATGTGGTTAAGGCCGAAGTGGTGAAACTATTGGATGTAGGTATCATTTACCCAATATCTGATAGCCAATGGGTGAGCCCAACTCAAGTGGTGCCTAAGAAATCCGGAATAACCATCGTAGCCAATGCCAATAACGAACTCGTGCCAACTATAGTCACTACCGGTTGGAGAATGTGCATTGACTACAGGAAGCTAAACACTGTCACGAGGAAAGACCACTTTCCCCTACCGTTTGTTGATCAGATTTTAGAACGGTTGGCGGGTCATTCCCACTTTTGCTTCCTTGATGGCTATTCAGGGTACAACCAAATAGAAATTGTCCGTGAAGACCAAGAAAAGACTACATTCACATGTCCATTCGGCACTTTCGCCTATCGACGGATGCCGTTTGGACTATGTAATGCCCCTGCCACCTTTCAGCGTTGTATGATGAGCATCTTTTCCGACATGGTGGGGACCATTCTCGAAGTCTTCATGGATGATTTTTCCGTATTCTGTTGTAGCTTTGATGAGTGCCTTGAGCACTTGAAATCTGTGCTAAAAAGATGTGAAGAGAAGAACCTTGTGCTCAATTGGGAAAAGTGTCACTTCATGGTTAAAAAGGGAATTGTACTTGGTCACATCGTTTCTCAAAATGGAATTGAGGTGGACAAGGCGAAAATTGATCTTATCTCTAACCTTCCACCACCCAAAAGCATACGAGATATACGGTCCTTTTTAGGACACGCAGGATTTTACAGAAGGTTCATAAAGGATTTCAGTTCACTCTCTCGCCCTTTATGTAACCTACTTCAAAAGAAAAATTCATTTGAGTGGAATGAAGAATGTCAAAAGGCCTTTACCACCCTTAAAGGTATGTTGACATGTGCCCCAATAATGCAACCACCTGATTGGAGCCTTCCTTTTGAGATTATGTGCGATGCTAGCGACTATGCTATTGGGGCCGTGTTAGGCCAAAGAAAAGATAAAAAGCCATGTGTCATCTACTATGCAAGTAGAACCCTAAACTCAGCCCAGGCAAACTACACCACTACTAAAAATGAACTTTTAGCCGTAGTTTTTGCCTTGGAGAAGTTTAGATCCTACTTGATTGGGTCCAAGATCATTGTATTCACTGACCATGCCGCGCTTAAGTATCTTCTCTCTAAAAAGGATGCTAAACCACGGTTACTAAGATGGATCCTCCTACTCCAAGAATTCGACATAGAAATACGTGATAAGAAAGGAGTAGAGAATGTAGTAGCTGACCACCTCTCTCGACTTGTCCTCACTGATTCTCCTGAAACGACTGCAATCAATGACATGTTCCCTGATGAACAACTTTTTGCTGTTTCCCAATTGCCATGGTATGCGGATATTGCTAACTATCTTGCTACAGGTACAATTCCTACATATTAGAAAAAGCAAGATAAGGATAGATTCTTCTCGGAGGTACGGAAATTCCTATGGGACGACCCATACTTATTCAAGTATTGTCCCGATCAAATCATAAGGAGATGTGTCCCAGATGATGAGCAACAAAGCATCATCTCCTTCTGTCATTCTCAAGCATGTGGTGGCCATTTTTCGGCTAAAAAGACCACAGCGAAAATTCTACAATGTGGGTTTTATTGGCCCACCATGTTCAGAGACACACATGAGTTTTGCAAAGCATGTGAACCTTGTCAGAAATTAGGAGGAATCTCCCGTAGAAATATGATGCTACTCAATCCCATCTTAATTATCGAAATTTTTTATTGTTGGGGCATCGATTTCATGGGCCCATTCCCATCTTCTTTTGAAAACTTATACATCTTGCTTGCTGTTGATTATGTTTCCAAATGGGTCGAGGCCATCCCTTGCCGGAATAATGACCATAAAACGGTCATCCGATTTTTAAAAGAAAATATTCTTTCCCGATTTGGAACGCCTCGAGTCATCATAAGTGATGGAGGGTCTCACTTTTGCAATCGCCCTTTTGAAGCCTTAATGAAGAAATATGGCGTAACACACAAAGTGAGCACTCCCTATCACCCACAAACTAGTGGACAAGCTGAGATATCCAATAGGGAGATTAAACACATTTTAGAGAAAACGGTGAACCCCGATCGCAAGGATTGGCGCTTCGGCTTACCGATGCGCTTTGGGCTTACCGTACAGCTTTTAAAACCCCTATTGGAATGTCTCCCTATAGACTTATCTATGGGAAGGCTTGTCACTTGCCTGTGGAGTTGGAACATAGGGCATATTGCGCTATTAAGAAGATGAATTTCAATTCTGACAAGGCAAGCGCGTTACGCAAACTACAATTGAATGAACTTGCAGAAATCCGGAATGAAGCTTATGAGAATGCGAGAATTACAAGGACAAGACGAAGATATTCCATGATAAGAATATTCTTCGCAAGACATCCATGATCAATCAAAAAGTCCTCATGTATAATTCTCGATTACATCTATTTTCGAAAAAATTGAGATCTCGGTGGTCCGGTCCCTACATTGTGCAAACTGTCTATCCATATGGGACTGTCGAGCTACTGAATCCGAGGAACGGCAACATTTTTAAAGCAAATGGGCAGCGATTAAAACCGTTCTTTGAGAAATTCCCTTCAGAAGGTATGTCCATACCTCTTAATGATCCTGTGTATCAGGATGATTGATCTCCTAGTCTGATGGAGGTATAGAGTAGTTAGGATTAGGATTTTGCTATTTTTTTTCGTTTTCATAGGTTTGTTAGAAGGAGGAAGATTTTCAGTTTTCATTATCTCAGGTACTATCATTCCTCACTCCCTTTTATTTTCAAATTGCTCTCATGTTTTGCTCATTGCGCAACTTTTACATTGAGGACAATGCAAGATTTGGTTGGGGGGTGTAGGATCGCTTGGATGAATCCAGCGTTTTGCAACATTTCAAGCAATTATGTGGAAATTTTTCGATTTTTCAAAAATTCGAAACTCTTTTGGAAAACATTGGTTCTATGCATTCCAGATGACATAAGCATAAGAGGAAGAGATACGAAGTGAATGGTGCTGGATGTCTGGAATCTCTCATAGCATAATGGTTTTATATGTGAACTCCCCTATTTTTGTGATTGATAGAAAACCTGAACACTTTTACACCTAGTTCATATTACACGATTTTCATGAGTTGAAGGGATTATGTGATTTATGGATTAGCTAGACTAAGAGGAAGAGATACGAAGTGAATGGGGCTGGATGTCTGGAATCTCTCATAGCATAATGGTTTTATATGTGAACTCCCCTATTTTTGTGATTGATAGAAAACCTGAACACTTTTACACCTAGTTCACATTACACAATTTTCATGAGTTGAAGGGATTATGTGATTTATGGATTAGCTAGACTTTGAATTAAGGTGTTGAGAAATCAGGCCGGGGTACTTTGTCCATCCTTGTCCATGGGAAAATAATGAAAGATATGGATTTTTAAAAATCCTATCTAATTTAAAAAGAAAAAGGAAAAGGAAGGATGAAATTGGGAATGATGGAAAAATGGTGGAAAATTCCGATTAGGGCTACCTACTACCAACCGGGGGATGGTCTACCCGTAACCAAAGCCGGAAATGGGACGTAGTGTGAAAGTCGTCGGAAGGACGGTAAGGCAAATTCCTGTCATTGGCTTGATGTGGCTCTATGTACCTTTAGTTCTATAGTCTACTTGATCTATGAAGAAGATAATCCTAGAAACTCGTGAGATGAATTTTCACTACCCACACTAGGTTGAATTTGTTCAAGTCCTTCTATTTATCAACCAATCAGCGGGAATTTCATATGAATGCTTATTATGTTTTGAGGGTTTACGGTTTCAACCTCTGTCGCCTAATATTTCTGAATCTTATGCTTATGTACCTTGGAATGTATAGAAGGAGGGTTTCTGAAGGAGAGTTGAGTTTTGAAGAATGGGATTAGTTTCACGCATGTTTTGCTCGGGACTAGCAAAAGGCTGGTTAGGGGGTGTGTTGAGCTCTTAATTGTGCATATTCTAACCCCAATTCATCACTCATTGTGCAAGGATTGTATGGTTTGTAGGCTAATCCAATGCATGTTTTGTGACTACAGGACTGAGAGTGAACTCCACTCAATTGAAGACAAAAAGGGTTCACTTGGGACTATTTTGATAATGAACATTGGAGGACTAAAGAAGGACGCAAAGGAAGAAGAAAGCAGAAGAAAGAAAGCAAGAAAAAGAAGAGAAAAGATTGACCGACCGGTCATGACCGGTCGGCCAAGGAAGCCAGACTGGTCAGCGACCGGTCAGCCATGCATATTGGGAGGTGTAGGATCACGTCCGACCGGTCATGACCGGTCGGACAAGGCTGCTGGGACTTCAATGAATAGGACCGACCCGGTCATTACTGCTGTAATCTGAATGAAAACATCCGACCGGTCATGACCGGTAGGAGATGCTTGCTGGAGTGATTGTTTATTGAGGCCGACCGGTCATGACCGGTCGGCTGTGCGTGAAGACTTAGGAATTTCTAATTTCAGCCCGAAATTCTCTGCGCTGCGTAAGTGTTACGCAATTTCTCGATTCTTCCGAAGTTGTGGAGCCTCCAGACTATAAAAAGACACCTAGGGATTGTTCCTAGGGCATCCTGGAAGGGTTCAAGCGAGGTTGGAGACTGTGGAAGTGGAGATTGGAGTTTTACAACTCCTTTTGGTTTGCTTTGCTGTTTTCATGCTTTTTGTAGTTGTTTCATGTTTCCGTGGATCATGAGCAGCTAAACCTCTTAGCTAGGGCTAAGAGGTGAAGCTTGTAGTGAATACAAGTTGTTTTAATTCGTAGTTAAGTGGTTTTCAGTTGGAATTCATGATTATAAACTAAGGTTTGAAGTTTATACAAGTTTTTAAGTAATTTTTCTTAGTCTTGTGATGACTCATGGATGTTTGGATGAATTACTTATCTTCTTAATTCGTTTGCAACGGTCTAGACCTGTATGATCCGAGGAATCAGAGTGCGCTCTAGTACTAAGCTCTTCATAAAGGGACTTCATGCCAAAGTTCTATTTTTGTTGATTTTCTGGAATATGTAATGACTGTGCATGTGATTTGAATCCAGTTCAAATCCTGATCTAGCCTTGTCTTGTGAGAGGACTTGAAGATGGTTATGATTGAGAACTGGACCTATAGAAAAGGGGAATGACCTATGCAATTGAGCATGCTGAGCTCAGCCTACATTGAGTGAATCTTATGCACAGAACTTACATATTACAGACTGTTTGGTTTAATAGCTCTATCATCCGACTAGATGGACTTGAATGTTGACTCTAGTTGAGAGAATAAGAAACCACAGTGGATTGAACATCAAGGATTGCTACAAGTGGATCCTTGAACCCCTAGTGCCTTCTTATAATTAATTACTTTCGATTTAATTCAACTTTTATTATTTACATCAACTTCATACAAAAATCTGATTACTAGACTTCAATAGACACTTCTGGATGGGTTTGTGAAATCTTACATAAGTCCCTGTGGATCGACCTCGGTCTTACCGAGTTTATTACTACATCGCAACCCTACACTTTGGGAAGCGAACATAACTCTCATTCCTACAATCACAAAACAAGCATTAGATGGGCTTTTTAAACATGTAAACCATGCATATAATGTGATGTAATGGGTTGGCAAATGTATAAATTGGAGGTTCAACACACCCCCCCACCAGCTTTTTGCTAGTCCCGAGCAAAACATGCGTGAAACAAGTTCAAACCTCCAAAAACCAACTCTCCTTCAGAAACTATGTTTCTATCCATTCCAAGACATACAAGTATAAAATTTGGAGAAATTAGTTGATAGAAGTTGAAACCTTAAACTCTCAAAGCATAATAAGTGTCTACATGAAATTTCCGCTAATTGATTGATAAATAGAAGAACTCGAACAACTTCAACCTAGTGTGCATAGTGAAAGTTCATCTCATGAGTTTCTGAGATTATCTTCTTCATAGATCAACTAAACTATAGATCTCAAGGTGTATAGAGCAACAACAAGCCTATGACAGGAATTTGCCTTACCGTCCTTCCGACGACTTTCACACTACGTCCCATTTCCGGCTTTGGTTACGGGTAGACCATCCCCTGGTTGGTAATAGGTAGCCCTTTTCAAAAATTTTCACCATTTTTCCATCATTCCCAATTTCATCCTTCCTTTTCCTTTTTCTTTTAAATTAGATAGGATTTTTAGAAATCCATATCTTTGTTATTTTCCCATGGACAAGGATGGACAAATTACCCCGGCTTAGTTTCTCAACACCTTAAATCAAAGTCTAGCTAATCCAAAAATCACATAATTCTTTCAACCCATGAAAATCGTGTAATGTGAACTAGGTGTAAAAGTGTTCAAATTTTCTATCAATCACATAAATAGGTGAATTCACATATAAAACCATTATATTAAGAGAAGTTCAAAGCTTGCAACATCACTCACTTCGTATCTCCTCTTCTTATACTCGTATCATCCCAAATGCATAGAAACAAAGTTTTCCGAAAGAGTTTTGAATTTTTAGAAAATTCAAAAAAATTTGCACATATGATGCTCGAAATATTGCAAACTGCTAGATGAGAAATCTCATCTCACCCTCCAACC
Organism: Liriodendron chinense; assembly: GCA_003013855.2. Lineage (NCBI taxonomy): Eukaryota > Viridiplantae > Streptophyta > Magnoliopsida > Magnoliales > Magnoliaceae > Liriodendron > Liriodendron chinense. The sequence goes on along the minus strand of PVNU02000916.1, from coordinate 92,868 downwards.
AAAATCTTACATTGTCCTCAATGTAACAAGATATACAATAAGCATGACATAAGAGCAATGAAATAAAACAAAGGAGAGTGAGAACGAGAATACCTAAGGTAGCAAGTTGATCAATGCTAGCATCTTCCATTGTCTCGATGAGACTTATTCAATCCTAATTTCAGAAAAATAAATCCTAACCTACCTACCTACCTTTGATTAGTCCGATCGACTACATGATCAAATTTGAGCAGGATCTTCATGAATTTCAATAAATTTCTCATGAGGACCATCCAAAGTCCTGCTCGACAGTAAACATGTGTGCTTCTTATCATTGAAGTCAATCGTATTGTGCACCACATGCATAAAAGGAAGAGATAAGAGCAGTAAAAAGATATCTCCTCAAATTCTGATATGGGTTATGATCGATAAAAAACGGGTCCTCCCAATCAGAATTTTCAATGGGCTGAAGGACCCATGATGGTGGAGAGACATTCATCGTGTATTCTTCAGTTAAAGTTGTCTCCTCCATAATTTCAGAATTATGTGGTGCTTCCACAAACAATGGTAAAGAATGTAAATCAGTGGAATTGTGTTCTCCAGGCACCGACACCATGTCTAACAAAATGTCCAACTCCTTAATCATCTCATCATCAAGATCATAAGATTGGGCCAAGCACTCCTCTAGGGAATCGAGATAGTCGGATGAAGGATCATGATCTTGCTTGAGTGAGTGCAAAAATTCAATTTCGATAGTGAGGGACTCGCCCTTCATAGAGTGGAATTCTTCCAAACAACTAGTATGAGGCACCAAGTCGGAAGTATGCAAGGCTTTAACAATCTCTTGAATAATGGGGTCATTTGAATTTTCAAAGTGAGCCAAGCATTCATCCAAAGAATCTGAATTTTCACTCATGGGAGTCTCATTCTCCACATTAAAATTAAGCATGTCAAGTTGGTGGAGTGACTCAAAAATATCAACCTCGGTCATCTCTCTAGCATGCATATCCTCTAGAGACTCATAATCATTATGCCCTTGGGAAAAAGAAACCATAGGTTTATAACCATTCACCAAACCCTCATTGTAGGCAACCCCACTACCGCTTTCAAATTTTATGAATTCCTCGGGTTCGTCAACCGTCATTAAAATATCTTCATCATTAAGTTCAAAGCATCCAAAAGAGATAGTGGACTCACCATAATTGATGATGATATTGGGATCATCGAAATCAATCTCCTCTAAAAGTCTATTCATTAAATCTGAAGAAGGTAGGACTTGGGTAGCCCCATCCTCCTCATTAAAGGGGATTGATTTGATGCCCCCAATTTCGGGCTCAACGTCTTCACAGGATGGCGAGTAAGCTTGATTTGATTGTTCATCTACATACTCATTCCATATTTCCTCAAGTATTTGTGTATACTTATCATTAAAAGAGGAAGACGTTTTAGGGTGATTGTTAATAACCATGGTTGGTTCCTCCCTTGAACAAGGAGAATGGTGGTTTTCCCAATTAAGACCGTACGCATTGTAGTATGAAAAGTTATATGATAGTTGATAGGCATATCCATACAAGTAATCACGCATTGTCTTAACCGGTTGGCTACTATTCACCTTTCCTTTTGTTGTTGCACACCTCCTACCATAACCGGTGGAACACTCATGTTATTTTCAATCCGGCAATCACGTAATGTTTTTCCCGAATGATTATCCAATTTTGCTTCGTTTCGGTATTCCCCCATCGTCTTACGTTGTGTCTCAATATGTGTACTGTTTTCATTAATGTAATCACGCATCGTCTTACGTGGGGGGGTAGTGGAGGTTCTTTGAATCTCAGAAAAATATTCATGCTTGGAGGGATCCCGATCACAATGAGTTTGGGTCCCCCAATCCGACATCTCATCCTCCAAAAGATACTTATACGCACCATTCGTCCAATCATACATGATGAAATTTTAAGGAATTGAAAACTACCCTAATTTAGAAAAAAAAACAAAAAGAAGGGAGATGGGGAGATGTTACCCAATAGAGTGAGATCTATGTCAGCAACAATGTCTTACAAAATTAAACAAAAAAGTGTTAGTAATCTCGAAAAAAAATAAGAAAATCTACTTCTATAAAAACTGAAAATCCTACATAACTAAAACTACTCTATAACTACTAGAACAATTAAAACCGTTTAACGTTTTCCCCGGCAACGGCGCCAAAAACTTATTCGCTCGCCTCAAGTGTAAGGTTGCAATGTAGTAATAAATCTCGGTAAGATCGAGGTTGATCCACAGGGAAAGAGGTAAACAATTCCAAGTACTCTAATAACTAGAATCTAAAAAGTTTAAGAAAGTAGTTTTTCACATGAAATAGGAAAATCTGAAAATAAGAAGAACTAGAGCATCAAGGATCCACTTGTAGTAGTCTAATGCCAATCCATTCATCCAAGTACAACACAATTAGAATCAAAGTCTTATCTCTCATCTAATTGGAAGATATAACATTCAAGCACAAATAGTCCCACTTAAATCTGGAAATCAGATTTCTAGTTCTAATGAAGCACATAGAACTTGAACTTGTAGCCTTCGGAGTAACAGCCATGCCTATAGGCTATGGCATGCTCAAGGGTTACTACAATTCAAATTCAAACAACCCAATCATGGTAATCTCAGAGAATTGCAAGGAACTCATGTTTGGAGCACACAAACTCTCACAAAACTTCTAAAAATCCAAACTTTATTCAAACTAGAAGTTCAAAATCCAAAATTAAGAAAAGTGTACTTGAAATAAAAGAATTAAAACATTGAAACCAACTACAAATTTCACCTCTAGCTCTAGCTAAGAGTTTAGCTAAGGAAAAACATATTAAAACTAGAACTAGAACTAAGAAAAGGAAGAAAAACTAGGTGTAGGAGGCTAGGTAGCCTCCTGGGACTTGAACTCCTTGCTTCCCACGTCCTTGCTTGATTTGGAATAGAAGAGAGCACCTCCTTTTATAATACAACAAAAGTACCGCAACATACAGATTTTGTTTCGCTTCGTACGGCTTAACCAATGGTCGGATTGCCTTCAAATTTGATTTATAGCTTCCTTGTAATGTGATCTTCATCATAGATGATTTAGATTTCCAAGATTATCTTCTGAATGGGCCCACCAATCAGATCAGCGACCGCCTCTCAAAATCACGCAATTCGGGTACCTTCAGAACCAGTCATCTTGCTTTCAACGCCCCGGAGTGTACAGAGGTCGGATTGATCTCAAATTTTGAACATTGGTAGAAAACTTCCTACTCTACATGATGAACGGTTCCAGAATGTGGTCCGAAAATTAGAATACTCAGGCCTTTTATAAAATCTGCGCAGTTGGATCTTTCTGGATGATCAATCTTTCTTCAACCGGTACGGTTAAACTACATATCCTTTTGATCTGAAACTTTTGTGGTTATTCATATATGGATGTGGTCTAAAAGATGGTCAAAGTAGATTCTCCATATCATCAATGATGGGTCACCTGGACCGGCCCAGAGTGGAACAACGAAATCTGAAACTTTCTAGACAGTTCGTATTGTTTTGGCCACCACGGTCAATCCATAGCTCCGATTGACACGAAACCACTTGGGTTATTTCGGCGTCGATCTCCTCTTCGACATGGATGTATTGGATTTCCAAAAATCATCATGATGGGCCCAAAAAACTGGTCCAAAAGGCCGAACATGGGAATAGTCTGTTGTTTGGAATCTGGAAGTGTAAAATTGAATGGCCGACCGGTCTTGACCGGTCTAGCATTCTTGTTTTGACATTTTCTTTCTTTCTTTCTTCTTCCCTCTCCTCTCCTTGCTTTCTCCTTTTTTTGATCCACCTTGGCCTTCATCTAAAGCTCCTAAATGTGCCCCTTTTGGTCTCCAATTGGGTGAAGTAACTCTCATTCCTACAATCACAAAACAAGCATTAGATGGGCTTTTTAAACATGAAAACCATGCATATAATGTGATGTAATGGGTCGGCAAATGTATAAATTGGAGGTTTAACAATTGTCATATGCTAAAAATGCAATGTACGCATGTCAATCTTCAAGTGCCATATATCATACAGTTTACAACTAGGACATCACCGGGGTCTAATACACTCCTTACATTGGTTGCCGCCCATCGTGCGCATAACCAAGCGAGTGGAAGAGACCTCACTATCCACCTCATCAATGGCATACAAAAATCCATCCAGCTCATCGATAGCGAACCCATTCACAAGCTGGTCAAACTCAACCTAGCATATAGCCCTCTGCACCCGGGCGGGTAAGGTCACACCCCTTTCCAACCGACCCCGACACAGTGGGAGAAGTGGCCTATTGGTATTTGGCCTTCGTACGCTCATAAATCCACTCAGTCTAGACATTGAAGCATCCTATTGGTACCACAGGGTTTAGAGACTTTCACCTAAGGACATCTTTGGTGCCTAAGTGTTGAGCTCTTAATTGTGCATATTCTAACCCCAATTCATCACTCATAATGCAAGGTTTTCATGATTTAAAGACTAATCTAATGTATGATTTTATGATTGCAGGAATGAGAGGGACTTCATCCCATTGGAGACCAAAAAGGATACATTAGGACCCTTTGAATGAAGGTCCAAGGTGGACCAAAGAAGAAAGAAGAAAGAGAGAGAAAAGAAAAGAAAGAAAAGAAGAGAAAAGAAGAAAATGTTCAAGTTGGTTCGAACATGTCGACCTTTGCGAAGCATACAGGACAAGGGACCAGTTGGTTCAACCGGTCCAAACCGGTCGGCCAACAGGTCGGTGCCCTCTGGGAACTCCCTGGACAGAAAATCAATCTGATCCGACCGGTCTTGACCAGTCGGCCATTAATTCAGAAAATCTCCAGCAGCACTCTGGACTATCAGCCAGAGAGGTCCAACCGGTCGTGACCGGTCGGCCACGCGTTCAAAACAGCAGTTTCTAAATTGGGCTCCGATTTTCTCTACGCACTACGTACTCTTATGCAAATTCTAGATGATTCTGACGCTGCGGAGCCTCCCAACTATAAAAGGACACCTAGGGATTGTTCCTAGGGCATCTAAGAATGGGTTAAGCATGGTGGGAGGCGGCGGAAGTGGATTATGGAGTTCCACAACTCCTCCTAGTTGTTTTTATGTTTTCCTTAGTTGTTTCATGTTTCCTTGGATCATGAACGGCTAAACCTCTTAGCTAGGGCTAAGAGGTGAAGCTTGTAGTGAATCTAAGATGTTTCAATTTGTTTAAGTTGGTTTTAAGTTGGATTTCATGTTTATGAACAATGGTTTAAAGTTTAATTCAAGTTTTAAGTAGTTTTTCTTAGTCTTATGATGACTCATGGATGTTTGGAAGAATTGCTTGAGTTCTTAATTGTTGCGAACTAGTCTAGACCTGTATGATCAGAGGAATTGGAGTACGCTCTATGTTCGCTTCCCCAAGTGTAGGGTTGCGATGTAGTAATAAACTCGGTAAGACCGAGGTCGATCCACAGGGACTTATGTAGGATTTCACAAACACATCCAAAAGTGTCTATTGAAAGCTAATAACCAGATTTTTGTATGAATTTGATGTGAATAACAATTTTAAACTAACTTGAATGTAAACAATTATAAAAAGGCACTAGGGGTTCAAGGATCCACTTGTAGCAATCCTTGATGTTCAATCCACTGTGGTTTCTCATTCTCTCAACTAGAATCGATATTAAGATCTATCTAGCCGGATGATAGAGCTATTAACCCAAACAATCTGTTATATGTAAGTTCAATGCATATGATTCACTCAATGTAGGCTGAACTGAGCATGCTCAATTGCATAGGTCATTCCCCTTTCCAAAAGGTCCAGTTCATAATCATAACCATCCTCAAGTCCTGTCACAAGACAAGGCTAGATCATGATTTGAACTTGATTCAAATCACCTGCACAGTCCCTTACATAATTCAGAAAATCAGAAAAATAGAACTTTGGTAGGAAGTCCCCACATGAAGATCATAGTACTAGAGCGCACTCCAATTCCTCGGATCATACAAGTCTAAACTGATGCAAACCAATTAAGAATTTAAGTAATTCTCCCAAACATCCATGAGTCATCATAAGACTAAGAAAAAGTACTTAAAACTTGTATAAACTTCAAACCATAGTTCATAATCATGAATTCCAAACTTCAAACCAACTAAATACGAATTGAAACATCTTGGATCCACTACAAGCTTCACCTCTTAGCCCTAGCTAAGAGGTTTAGCTACTCATGATCCAAGGAAACATGAAACAACTAAAAAATTCATAAAAATAGCAAAACAAACTAGAAGGAGTTGTGGAACTCCGAAATCTACTTCCGCCGCCTCCAAGCTTGCTTCAACCCTTCTAAGATACCGTAGGAACTATCCCTAGGTGTCCTTTTATAGTATGGAGGCTCCGCAACTTCAGAAGAATCAAGAATCTGCGTAAGAGTTACGCAGTGCGCAGAGAAAATCGGCGCCAAAGATGGAAATTTTCGATTTTTCACATGGCTGACCGGTCTGGACCGGTCGGACTGGGCTGGCCGATCGGTCACGACCGGTCTGGCCTCTTTTGGAAAAAGGTCTAGCAGCCTCTGGAGGAAAAAGAACTCTAGCCGATCGGTCAAGACCCGTCAGCCTGGCTATGGGAATCAGTCAGCGTACATGGCTGACCGGTCGAGACCGGTCTGGCTCCCTTGGCCGACCGGTCGGCTTCTTCTTGCTTCTTTTTTCTTCCTTTCTTTCTTTTACTTTCTTCTTTCCTTGCTTCTCTCTTTGCTTCCTTCTTCCTTCGGCCCACCTTGGGTCTTCATCCAAGGTTCTTAAAGGGGTCTCTTTGTCATTAATTAGGTTGAGTCCACTCTCAATCCTGTAATCACCAATCATGCATTCAATTAGTCTTTAAATCATGAAACTCTTGCACAATGAGTGATGAATTGGGGTTAAAATATGTACAATTAAGAGCTCAACACTCTAGTACTATGATTTTCATGTGGGAACTTCCTACTAAAGTTCTACTTTTCTGGAAATTCTGTACTATGTGGGACTGTGTATGTGATTTGAATAAGTTCAAATCGTAATCTAGTTTTGTCTTGTGACAGGATTTAATGATGGTTATGATTGTGATCTTAGCCTATTGGAATTGGGATCGACCTATGCAATTGAGTATGCTCGTCCTAGCTTGCATTGAGTGAATCATACACACGGATCTGACATATGGCAGATTGTTAGTTTAACTGATTTATCATCCGACTAGATAGATCTTAATTTCGATTCTAGTTGAGAAAGTGTGAGACCATAGCGAATTGAGCATCAAGGATTGCTACAAGTGGATCCTTGAACCCCTAGTGCCTTTTCATTAATTGATTACTTCAGTTTAGTTTAAAGTTACTATTTACATCAATCATCTCAAATCTGGTCGCTAGCTTTTCAATAGAAACTATTGGAAGTATTTGTGAATTCCTACATAAGTCCCTGTGGATCGACCTCGGTCTTATCGAGATTATTACTACATCGCAACCCTACACTTGGGGAAGCGAACAAGTTTTTGGCGCCGCTGCCGGGGACTTTGACGGTTTTTCACAAAATTTCTGAAAATAGTATCTATTTAGGATTTTTAAGATTCTAGTACTAACTTATTTTGTTTTGTTTGATTTTTCTTTTGCAGGGATTTCTAGGAAGCTGAAGAAGACATAAGGATCTCCAGTGCCAAGTCAGGTTCTATCATTCTAACCTTACTCTTCTTCTTCTCCTATTCATTCCTATCATATTCAACTCTTGTAGAGTGGGTGGAGACTCCTTTTTGGATCTCTGATAGGTAGGCCTTGTGCCACCTAGATTCCTATTGGTCGGCTTTGCCGTCTTGGATCACCTTGTACCAAGAGATTTCTCTTCTCACCTCTACTCCTCTTTCTTCTTTTTCTGCACTTTTCTCAAAAGATTTAAAGAGTGGGTGGGGAGTTCTCTGAACCCCTATTGACCAGGAGAAATCGGTCTCTATCCTTGCTTCTAGCACAGCCATTGCAAGACACCTTGTGCTTCGGTCTTAGAGAAGAGTAAAGAAAGGAAGGAAGAATTCTTCTTTCTTTTTGTTTCATTCTTTTAGGATTTTGCATGCCACATTGGGCTCGGGATTCCAATAACCGACACATTAGTGAAGGGGAAATAGTAGAAGGAATTGACAGAGAACCACGTGCTAGGAGACACCTAACTTCTCCAATTTTATTTGAAAATATGGTTGTAAATCAACCTAATCTGATGGCCAATCCTAATCTGGGCTAAAACCAAACCGAAATGGGAGAGAATGTGGTTGAGAATGTTCCCCGACCAAGAACATTACGTGATTACTTGCAACCAGCAAGAGCGAGCACTCCCTCATGCATAGTTTTTCCACAAAATGCAGGGAATGTAGATTTGAAACCGGGAGTAATCCAACTCCTCCCGAGATTCCATGGATTAGACAGTGAAAGTGCCTATCAATACTTTAAGGAATTTGATGAGGTAATAACCACCATGCACTTTGCAAATGTAACTGATGATGTGGTTAGACTTAAATTATTTTCTTTTACCCTTAAAGATAAAGCTAAAGGTTGGCTTCATACATTAAGACCAAGATCAATTGGTGCATGGACTGATATGCATAGGGAGTTCATTAAAAAATTCTTCCCTACTCATAAAACGAACATGTTGAGGCACCTTATCATGAACTTTGTCCAAAAGGAAGATGAGACCTTCTTCCAATGTTGGGAGAGGTTTAAGGACTTGTTAAATGCATGCCCACATCATGGCTATGAAATCTGACGGGTTATAAGCTTTTTCTATGAAGGACTGACTTCACCCATGCGCCAATTCATAGAGATGATGTGTCATGGGGAGTTCATGAATAAGGAAGCCGATGAAGCATGGGACTATTTGGAGGAATTGGTTGAGAATGCACAGTCTTGGGATACATCTAAACCAACAAATTCCAAGACTAGCCAAAAAAGGGAAAAAGGAGGAATTTATGTCCTATCAGAAGAGGATAGCATAAGTGCACGGGTGGCTAGCCTCACAAGAAAAGTTGAGGCCATGGAATTAAGGAAAGGAAAGACGATCAACTCTAAGGACGTTGAAACTGTTTGTGGAATTTGTGCCGGAAATCAACATAAAACACAAGATTGTCCCACAATTTCAACGGTTCAAGACATCTTACAAGAACAATCAAATGCCATAAACAGTTATCAATGACAATTTGGTGCTCCAAACTCAAACACGTTTAATGCTAGTTGGAAGAACCATCCTAAATTCAGTTGGAGGAATGGACCCATTGCGAATGCAAACAATATACCTCAAGCTCAACCTTTACTAGGTCCATCCTTAGTCATTACACCAAAAGTTATACTAGAGGAGATGTTGGGTGCATTCGTATCGGTTCAAGATGAATATAACAAGACTAATTCTCTAAAAATAGATGGGTTCATGCAAGAGCAATTGAAATTCAATCAAAATTCAACTGAAGCCATCAATGAATTGAAAACCTCAATGTCTAGAGTTGAATCTCACCTCAGTGTAAGGGAGAAAGGCACACTTCCTGCCCAACCTCTTCCTAACCCAAGAACCCAATTTGAGATACAAGATGCAAGCTCATCCTCCCAACATATGGAGCATGTTCAAGCTATCACCACTTTGAGAAGTGGAAAAATAGTTGATAAATCTAATCCGGTGAAGGCCCCAAAGCCTAAGGATCCAAAAAATTCCAAAGAGGATGATAGCTCAAACAACACTCCATAAGAGAAAGAGCCGAAAAGGCAATACAAGCCAGTTGCCCCGTTTCACCAAAGGTTGATTTCACCCAAACCTCTAGACAAAAACCTGGAAATTTTAGAGATTTTCAAGCAAGTGAAGATCAACATCTCGTTGTTGGATGCTATAAAGCAAATACCATCCTATGCCAAATTTCTAAAGGAATTGTGTACGGTCAAAAGGAAACACAATGTTCACAACAAAGTACTTTTGACTGAGAATTTGAGCACTATCATCAAACAAGAGGTGCCCCAAAAATACAATGATCCGGGTAGTCCAACCATCTCATGCATCATAGGAGACTACCGAATTAAACAAGCCTTACTCGATTTGGGGGCAAGTGTGAACCTCATTCCATACTTGGTTTACGAACAACTTGGGTTAGGTGAATTGAAACCCCCCAAAACCACACTCCAACTTGCTGATAGATCCATTCGTATACCGAGAAGAGTCATTGAGGATGTTTTAGTCGAAGTTGATAAATTCTACTACCCAATAGACTTTATTGTCTTGGATACACATCCCGTGATAGGTACCAGTGCTCAAATTCCCGTCATAGTTGGCCTCCCTTTTCTAGTTACTTCCAATATGATTATCAATTGTAGAAACGGGCTTGTACAAATGTCCTTTGGAAATATGACTCTTGAGCTTAATATATTTGATTTATACAAACAACCATGGGAGGTTGATGATGAGATCCTCGAGATAAATATGATTGAATCATTCGTGGAAGATACATACCCCTTGTCATTATATTCCGACCCTTTGGAGGCATGTGTGGCCCATGTTGAACCTCCAATTTATACATTGTATTGCCCATTACACTACATAGTTTGCATGATTTTCATGGTTTAAGGGCCCACCTAACATGTGTTTTTTGTGATTGTAGGGATAAGAGTGGATTTCATCAAATTGGAGCCAAAAGAATATATTTGAAGACATTGCATGAAGTCCTAAGATGGACCAAAGAGAGAAGAAGAAAAAGAGAGAAAAGAGAATGAAGAAAAGAAGAAAAAGATGAAGAAATACAAGGCTGACGGGTCGTCCGACCGGTCAGCCACATCAAAGGATTAAGTAGAAGAGAGGCCGACCGGTCATGACCGGTCGGCCATACACACTGTGCAGTTGCTGATCAAAAGAAAGAGAAGGCCGACCGGTCTTGACCGGTCGGCCACACATGAAGGCTGTATATACTAAGGCAAAAACTAGCCCGACCGGTCATGACCGGTCGGGCATGCACGCTGGACATATAGGAAAGTCTGTCCGACCGATCATGATCGGTCGGCAGCACTCTCTGGAAGGTGTAGAACATCAGTCCGACCGGTCATGACCGGTCGGCTCTGCGTAAGGATGAGTCCTTTCTAAATTGGGACTCCGAATTTCACTGCGCAATGCGAAGTCTTTCGCAGGATCCGACGCAAGGGGGGTTTGTTGCTATAAAAGGACACCTAGGGGCTCTCCCTAAGGCATCAGAGAGGCTAAGGAACGTGAGTTTGGAGGGTGAAGGCGATTGTGGAGCGGCTGCAACTCTTCTATTCGGGTTTTTCTGTTTCCATGCATTATTTCAGAGTTTTTAGTTGTAGCATGACTATGCTCTGCTAGAACCTCTCAGCTAAGGCTGAGAGGTGAAGCTTGTAGCTCATACTATGTTGATTTCAGTTTAATTCAAGTAATTTACATTCAAGTTTGGATTTTTGCATGGTTTAGTTCCAAATAATGGTAGTTTGAGATGTTTTATCTGAGTTTATGTGCTCCGGACATGAATCCCTTTTAATTCTCTGAGATTATCATGTTTGTTTATCTAAATTCGGATTATAGTAATCCTTGAGCAGGCCATAGTTCAGAGGCATGGCTGTTACTCCGCAGGCTATAGTTTGAGTTTTGTATTGATTGAATGGAACTAGAACTTGGAAGTTCAACTTGAATGTGATGGAATGTGTGTGAATGCTTTACTTTCCAACTAGATGAGAGATAGGACTTCAAATCTAGTTGTGTTCTCTATTTGGATTGACTGAATTGACATAGGATTGCTACAAGTGGATCCTTGAAAGCCTTAGTACTTAATATCTCTGATTTTTCATTAAATTCCTGTTTTAAGTAAGTACTCTTTTAAATCTGATTTTCTTTAAAAAGCCGAGTTGCTGGAGTGATTTGGTAGCTGTTACTATTTCCCTGTGGATCGACCTCAGTCTTACCGAGATTTATTACTACATCGCAACCTTACTCTTGAGGCGAGCGAACAAGTTTTTGGCGCCATTGCCGGGGAGATTAGATAACGATTTTCAAATAATTTCAGTGGCTGTAGAAGTAGAAATAGTTAGGCATTTTGATTTTCTTAGAACTAACAAGTTTTTCTGTTTTGTAGGAGTTTTTTTTCTCTAGTTCAAGCGCATCAGGTGATACCCTTCTAACTTAGCTTCTGCAGAATTTTCTTTCAGTTTCAGATTTTAGTTTCCTAGAATAGGATTATTTTCAGTTTCTGGTTGAGTGGTTTATGTCCCGTTGGGAACGTAACCATTCAAATCGTCTCCAATCCGAAGGTGGTTTAGTTGGACCATTATCAGTCCATAGACGAGTCCGGAAGTATCAAGAGCATTGTGAAAGTTTGGGGAGTATGGATCAAACACCCTTAAGGAATCCTCCCCCCCTACTCCAACCACAAACGCAAATCAGGAAGGAGTAGGAGAGAATGAGGTACATAATGTTCCTCCAATGAGATCACTACGGGATTACCTACAACCTGCTCGTACAATTACACCTTCTTGCATAGTTCTACCAGCTAACGGTGGGACCCTTGACATAAAACCGGGAGTAATCCAACTTTTACCTAAATTCCATGGGCTAGACTCTGACCGCCCATACTTACACTTGCAAGAATTCGAAGAAGTGTTGGCCACCTTGCATTATCCCAATGTTTCTGGGGATACAATCAGACTTAAACTTTTTTCCTTCACTTTGAAAGAAAGAGCCAAAGATTGGCTTCACTCTCTTAGACCATATTCGATTGGGTCATGGGTTGAGATGAACCGAGAATTCTTGAAAAAGTTCTTCCCGGCTCATAAAACAAACACTCTTCGAAGGGCCATAATGAATTTCTCAGCTAAAGAGGGTGAATCATTCTTTCAATGTTGGGAAAGATTTAAGGAACTCCTGCTTACTTGCCCACATCATGGCTATGAGAGTTGGCGAGTTATAAATTTTTTCAATGATGGATTAAGTTCTAATATGCGCCAATTTGTGGAAATGATGTGCAATGGCGAGTTTATGAGTAAAAATCCAGATGATGCTTGGAGTTACTTGGACATGTTGGCTGAAAACGCCCAATCTTGGGATACCTCGGATAAACCCAAGAACCCCAAGCCTACTCAAGAGAAAGGAGGGATATATGTCCTTAAAGAGGAAGACGACGTAAATGCAAGGATAGCCAACCTCACAAGGAAGGTTGAGGCCATGGAACTTAGCAAAAATGGAGTTTCCAAGTCCAAGGAAGCTGTTGAAACCACATGTGGGATTTGTCTCACCGACTTACACGCTACGCAAGATTGTCCCACAATTCCTGCATTTAAGGAAGTGCTGCAAGAGACAGCCAATGCCACATATGGTTATCAACGGCCCTTCAATGGACCGGTAGGTAATACATACAACGAGAGTTGGAAGAACCACCCGAATTTCAGTTGGAAGAATGCTCCTACGGGCAATCCTACCAACTCCCAAAGGGGGCCACCCATGCAAAATATGGCCCCACCTCAATTCTCATTGGAGGATACCTTGAGAGCGTTTATGCAAGGGCAAGCGCAAATAAATGAATCGAATCAGCAATTGTTCCAAGAGCTGAAAGTCTCGGTTGATGAGATTAAGGGACGCTTGAATGCTAGGGAAGGGACCTTTCCGGCCCAACCTCAGCCCAATCCAAAGCAAGTACATGAAGTAAGCATCCCTAATCCTTCCAACCAAAACATGGAGCAAGCTAAATCCATTACCACCCTTAGAAGTGGTAAACAAATTGACAAAACTATTCCGGTGAAGGCCGATGAGCCTAATGATCCGGTAAATTCTGAGGATGAAAATGGATCTAACTTAGCCCCACAACAACCGGAACACATTTACAAGCCCATAGCACCATTCCCATCGAGATTGGTTGCCCCAAAATCTCTCCCAAATTCTCAAGATATTCTAGAGATTTTCAGACAAGTCAAGATCAATATCCCTTTGCTTGATGCCATCAAACAAATTCCCTCTTATGCCAAGTTTCTAAAAGACCTATGCACAACAAAACGCAAATATAATGTGCAGTAAAAGGCCTTCTTAACTGAGCAAGTTAGTGCCATCCTTACTCAAAAGACTCCCCCAAAATTCAAAGATCCCGGTAGTCCCACAGTCTCATGTATCATTGGAGACTACCGGATTGAACGTGCCTTGTTATACTTGGGGGCGAGTGTGAACTTGATCCCATACTCGGTATATGAGCAATTGGGCCTTGGTGAATTAAAACCCACCAAAACCACATTGCAACTCGCTGATAGATCTATCCGTGTACCGAGGGGGATAGTTGAGGATGTTCTAGTCTAAGTTGACAAATTCTACTACCCGGTAGATTTTTTAGTCTTGGACACACAACTGGTTTTGGATGCTAGCACCCAAATACCGGTGATATTAGGCCGCCCATTCCTTGCCACATCAAACGCAATCATCAATTGCCGGAATGGGGTGATGCAACTATCTTTTGGAAACATGACACTAGAGGTAAATGTGTTTCATTTGGGCAAAAGACATAGGGATGTCGATGATGATGAGTTCTTCGATGTGAACATGCTCGAAACTTTTGGAGAAGAAGAACTCCTCCAACTTGAACCACTAGAAAGCTTGGAGACATGCTTAGCACATATCATGGATTCCGAAGATCCCATCAGTAGTGAGATTGTGCAGGCATTAAATATAGAAGGACCGGTAGTTGATACTAGCCGGTGGAGGCACCACTTTGAAAAATTGCCACCAACCACATCAAGGCCTCTACCGTCTAACATCAAACCACCAAAGCTTGACCTCAAACCGCTGCCATCAGAGCTTAAATACGTATATTTGGGTCAAGAGGAAACGTTCCCAGTTGTCATTGCCTCCCACCTAGAGAAAGACCAAGAGCTCAAGTTGATTGAGCTACTCAAAGAACATCGGGAAGCCATAGGTTGGACAATAGCGGATCTCAAAGGGATAGATCCTTCGGTTTGCACTCACCGTATACACCTTGAGGAAAATGCAAAAACGTCTAGACAACCTCAAAGAAGGCTAAATCCAAACATGATGGAGGTTGTCAAAGCCAAGGTGTTGAAGCTATTGGATGTGGGTATTATCTACCCCATCTCAGATAGCCAATGGGTGAGTCCTACCCAAGTTGTCCCCAAGAAATCCGGTATTACCATCATTGAGAACGCCAACAACGAACTTATACCGACGAGGGTGACAACCGGTTGGCGTATGTGCATTGATTATAGGAAGCTCAATGCAGTTACTAGGAAAGACCACTTCCCTCTCCCATTTATGGATCAAATATTGGAGAGGTTGGCAGGCCATTCCTATTACTGCTTCCTAGATGGCTATTCTGGATACAACCAAATTGAGATAGCTCCGGAAGATCAAGAGAAAACCACTTTTACATGCCCGTTTGGCACCTTTGCTTACCGAAGAATGCCATTCGGGTTGTGTAATGCACCCGCCACATTCCAACGATGCATGTTGAGTATTTTCTCGGACATGGTGGGAGAGTTTCTTGAGGTATTCATGGATGATTTTTCTGTTTTTGGTTGTACATTTGAGGAGTGTCTCAAGCACTTGAAGTTGGTTTTGATGAGGTGTGAGGAAAAGCAACTTGTATTAAACTGGGAAAAGTGCCATTTCATGGTACAAAGAGGAATAGTCCTTGGACATATCATCTCGTCCAATGGAATAGAAGTAGACCGGGCGAAAATTGACATAATTTCCAATCTACCACCACCCAAAAGCATACGCGATGTGCGGTCCTTCCTTGGACACGCCGATTTCTATCGAAGGTTTATAAAGGACTTTAGTCACATCTCAAGGCCTTTATGCAACCTTCTACAAAAGGAGAACCAATTCGAGTGGAGTACCGAATGTCAATTAGCTTTTTCAAAGCTAAAAGACATGTTAACAACCGCTCCTATCATGCAACCACCAGATTGGTCCACTCCTTTTGAGTTGATGTGCGATGCAAGCGATTTTGCTATTGGGGCGGTGTTAGGCCAAAAGAAGGATAAAAAGCCCCATGTCATCTACTACGCAAGTAGGACCTTGAATCCTGCCCAAGTTAACTATTCGACTACGGAGAAAGAGCTCCTAGCTGTCATTTTTGCCTTGGCCAAATTCAGGCCATACTTAATAGGATCCAAAGTTATTGTTTATACAGATCATGCGGCGCTGAAATACCTTCTTTCCAAGAAGGATGCTAAGCCCCGTTTGCTAAGATGGATCCTACTCCTTCAAGAATTCGATTTGGAGATCAAAGATAAGAAGGGGGTAGAAAATGTGGTGGCGGATCATCTATCCCGCCTAGTCCTACCAAATTCCATTGACGAGTCACCTATTGAGGACTCATTCCCTGATGAGCAACTCTTTGTTGCTATGCATCCACCATGGTACGCTGATATAGCCAATTATCTTTCCACAGGTGCGATGCCGACTTATTGGACTGCGCAAGACAAACGTAAATTTCTAAGGGAAGTGCGCAGATTTTTCTGGGATGAACCTCTATTGTTTAAATATTGCCCAGACCAAATTATAAGGAGATGCGTCCCCGATGATGAACACAATTCAGTCATCTCCTTTTACCATGATCAAGCATGTGGGGGTCATTTTTCAGCCAAGAAAACAACTGCAAAAATTCTGTAGTGTGGTTTTTATTGGCCCACATTATTTAAAGATACCCATGAGTTTTGCAAAGCGTGCGAGCGCTGCCAGAAGTTAGGAGGATTATCCCGTCGAAATATGATGCCTCTCACCCCAATTCAACATCTTGAAGTCTTTGACTGTTGGGGCATCGATTTCATGGGACCATTCCCCTCATCTTTTGGACATGTCTATATTCTATTGGCCGTAGACTATGTGTCTAAATGGATAGAGGCTATCCCATGTAGAACCAACGATCATCGTACGGTTCTCAAGTTTCTCAAAGAAAATATACTTTCTAGATTTGGGACGCCTCGAGCCATTATTAGTGATGGTGGTTCTCACTTTTGCAATAGACCTTTTGAAACTTTGATGAAGAAATATGGTATTAGGCACAAAGTGAGTACCCCTTACCACCCACAAACAAGTGGGCAAGCTGAAATCTCCAATAGGGAAATCAAGCAGATTTTAGAAAAGACGGTGAGACCGGATCACAAGGATTGGTCCCTAAGATTAGATGATGCACTTTGGGCTCACCGTACTGCCTACAAGACACCCATTGGAATGTCCCCTTATAGACTTGTCTATGGGAAAGCTTGCCACTTGCCTGTGGAGATAGAACACAAAGCCTATTGGGCAATTCGGGCTTTAAATTTTGACATTGACAAGGCTAGCTCGCTTCGCAAACTTCAAATAAATGAGCTTGATGAGATCCGGAACGATGCATATGAGAATTCAAGAATTTACAAGAGCAAGATGAAGGCTTTTCATGACAGGCATATCTTAAGGAAATCTTTCCATGAAGGACAGAAAGTGCTCTTGTATAATGCCCGACTTCATCTTTTTCCGGGAAAATTACGATCTCGATGGACCGGCCCATATATTGTCAAAGAAGTTTTTCCTCATGGGGCTGTTGAGATTGAGAATGCAGCGAATGGTGACTGTATCAAAGTTAATGGACAACGCCTTAAACCATTTGTTGAGAAATTTGATTCAGAGGACATGTCCATCTCCCTGAATGATCCTGTCTATCAGGATGATTGATCTCCTAGTCTGATGGAGGTATAGCATAGGTAGGTTTAGTTTTGTTCTTCTGTTTTAATAGGTTTTAGTTGTTGTAGTTGCAAAATTCCATGATCGCTCTATCAGGTACTATTGTTCTCACTCTCTTATTATTTGCCATTGCTCTCATGTTCATGCTAATTGACTATTTCTTTTGTACATTGAGGACAATGCAAGATTTGGTTGGGGGGTGAGATGAGATCCCTCATCTACCATATTGCAACATTTCGAGCTTCACATGCGGCAAATTTTTTTTGAATTTTCTAATATCTCAAAAATCTTTTAGAAAATCCTGTTTCTATACATTCGAGAGGCTATGAGTAGAAGAGGAGGAGAAACGAAGTGTGTGATGTTGTAGTCTTGAATTTCTCCCACCATAATGGTGTTATATGATAGTTCCCCTATTGTTGTGATTGATAGAAAAATTTGAACACTTTTTACACCTAGTTCACATTACACGATTTTCATGAGTGACAGGTTTATGTGATTTGTGGATTAGCTAGACTTTGATTTAAAGGTGTTGAGCAGCCAAGCCGGGGTATTTTGTCCATCCTTGTCCATGGGAAAATAACAGAAGATATGGATTTCTAAAAATCCTATCTAATTTAAAAGAAAAAGGAAAGAAAGGATGAAATCAGGAAGGAAAGAAAAATGGTGGAAAATTTCGAAAAGGGCTACCTATTACAAACCGAGGGATGGTCGAACCGTAACCAAAGCCAAAAATGGAACGTAGTGTGAAAGCCGTCGGAAGGACGATAAGGCAAATTCCTGTCATAGGATTGCTGTTGCTCTGTGCACCTTAAAATCTTTGGTTTACTTAATCTATGAAGAAGATGATTCCAGGAACTCATGAGATGAACTTTCACTATGCACACTAGGTTGAATTTGTTCGAGCTCTTCTATTTATCAATCAGTCAGCGGGAACCTCATGTAAACACTTCTTATGTTTTGAGAATCCAAGATTCAGCTTCTATCACCTAAATTTCTCCAAATTTTATATTTCTGCATCTTGGAATGGATAGAAACATGGATTCTGGAAGAGAGTTGGGTTTGGAGGTTTGAATTTGTTTCACGCATGTTTTGCTTGGGACTAGCAAAAAGCTGGTTGGGGGGTGTGTTGAACCTCCAATTTATACATTGTATTGCCCATTACACTACATAGTTTGCATGATTTTCATGGTTTAAGGGCCCACCTAACACGTGTTTTTTGTGATTGTAGGGATAAGAGTGGATTTCATCAAATTGGAGCCAAAAGAATATATTTGAAGACATTACATGAAGTCCTAAGATGGACCAAAGAGAGAAGAAGAAAAAGAGAGAAAAGAGAATGAAGAAAAGAAGAAAAAGATGAAGAAATACAAGGCTGACGGGTCGTCCGATCAGTCAGCCACATCAAAGGATTAAGTAGAAGAGAGGCCGACCGGTCATGACCGGTCGGCCATACACACTGTGCAGTTGCTGATCAAAAGAAAGAGAAGGCCGATCGGTCTTGACCGGTCGGCCACACATGAACGCTGTATATACTAAGGCAAAAACTAGCCCGACCGGTCATGACCGGTCGGGCATGCACGCTGGACATATAGGAAAGTCTGTCCGACCGATCATGATCGGTCGGCAGCACTCTCTGGAAGGTGTAGAACATCAGTCCGACCGGTCATGACTGGTCGGCTCTGCGTAAGGATGAGTCCTTTCTAAATTGGGACTCCGAATTTCACTGCGCAATGCGAAGTCTTTCGCAGGATCCGACGCAAGGGGGGTTTGTTGCTATAAAAGGACACCTAGGGGCTCTCCCTAAGGCATCAGAGAGGCTAAGGAACGTGAGTTTGGAGGGTGAAGGCGATTGTGGAGCGGCTGTAACTCTTCTATTCGGGTTTTTCTGTTTTCATGCATTATTTCAGAGTTTTTAGTTGTAGCATGACTATGCTCGGCTAGAACCTCTCAGCTAAGGCTGAGAGGTGAAGCTTGTAGCTCATACTATGTTGATTTCAGTTTAATTCAAGTAATTTACATTCAAGTTTGGATTTTTGCATGGTTTAGTTCCAAATAATGGTAGTTTGAGATGTTTTATCTGAGTTTATGTGCTCCGGACATGAATCCCTTTTAATTCTCTGAGATTATCATGTTTGTTTATCTAAATTCGAATTATAGTAATCCTTGAGCAGGCCATAGTCCAGAGGCATGGCTGTTACTCCGCAAGCTATAGTTTGAGTTTTGTATTGATCGAATGGAACTAGAACTTGGAAGTTCAACTTGAATGTGATGGAATGTGTGTGAATGCTTTACTTTCCAACTAGATGAGAGATAGGACTTCAAATCTAGTTGTGTTCTCTATTTGGATTGACTGAATTGACATAGGATTGCTACAAGTGGATCCTTGAAAGCCTTAGTACTTAATATCTCTGATTTTTCATTAAATTCCTGTTTTAAGTAAGCACTCTTTTAAATCTGATTTCCTTTAAAAAGCCGAGTTGCTGGAGTGATTTGGTAGCTGTTACTATTTCCCTGTGGATCGACCTCGATCTTACCGAGATTTATTACTACATCGCAACCTTACTCTTGAGGCGAGCAAACAGCCCACTCTCATGAGATAAATGATGACACAATACGAGAGATGGATGCCATTTTAGATGTGATGCCAGTGCTTGATAACAAAAGATGGAGGGCCCTATTTGAGCCTTTACCCGTAAATGAGAAAAAGCCCCTTCCATCCAACATCAAGGCACCAACACTCGACCTAAAACCATTACCAAGTGAGCTAAAATATATCTATTTAGGTCGAGATGAGAAATATCTGGTGGTGATTTCTTCCCACTTAGACGAAGAACAAGAGAGTAGGCTACTTGCCACTCTAATAGAGCATAAGAGTGCCATTGGGTGGTCGATTGCGGATTTCAAAGGCATAGACCCACTGATTTGTACTCATCGCATACACCTTGAGGAGAATGCGAAGACATCTAGGCAACCACAAAGACGACTCAATCCAAACATGAAGGATGTGGTTAAGGCCGAAGTGGTGAAATTATTGGATGTGGGTATTATTTACCCAATATCCGATAGTCAATGGGTGAGCCCAACTCAAGTGGTGCCTAAGAAATCCAGAATCACCATTGTAGCCAATGCCAATAATGAACTCGTAACAACCAGAGTCACTACTGGTTGGGGAATGTGCATTGACTACAGGAAGCTAAACACTGTCACGAGGAAGGACCACTTCCCCCTTCCATTTGTTCATCAAAGTCTAGAAAGGTTGGCGGGTCATTCCCATTTTTTCTTCCTTGATGGCTATTCAGGGTACAACCAAATAGAGATCACCCATGAAGACCAGGAAAAGACTACATTCACATGTCCATCCGACACTTTCGCCCATCGACGGATGCCGTTTGGACTATGTAATGCCTCTGCCACCTTTCAGCATTGTATGACGAGTATCTTATCTGATATGGTGGGTACCATTCTCGAAGTCTTCATGGATGATTTCTCAGTATTTGGTTGTAGCTTTGATGAGTGCCTTGAGCACTTGAAATTTGTGCTGAAAAGATGTGAAGAGAAGAACCTTGTGTTGAATTGGGAGAAGTGTCACTTTATGGTTCAAAAGGGAATTTTACTTGGTCACATCGAATCGAGGTGGACAAAGCGAAATCCGATCTTATCTCTCACCTCCCACCACCCAAGAGCATACGAGATATGTGGTCCTTTTTAGGATACGCAGGATTTTATAGAAGGTTCATAAAGGACTTCAGTTCACTCTCTCGCCCTTTATGTAACTTACTTCAAAAGGAGAATTCCTTTGAGTTGAATGAAGATTGTCAAAATGCCTTTACCACAGTCAAAGGTATGTTGACATGTGCTCCCATAATGCAACCACCCGATTGGAGCCTTCCTTTTGAAATTATGTGTGATGCAAGCAACTATGCTATTAGGGCCGTGCTAGGACAAAGAAAATAGAAGAAGCCATTTGTTATCTACTATGCAAGTAGAACCTTAAACTCAGCCCAAGCAAACTACACTACTACAGAAAAAGAACTTTTAGCCATAGTTTTCGCCTTGGACAAGTTTAGGTCCTACTTGATCGGATCCAAGATCATCATATTCACTGGCCATGACGCGCTTAAGTACCTTCTCTTTAAGAAGGATGCTAAACCACGGATGTTAAGATGGATCCTTCTACTCCAAGAATTTGACATCGAGATACGTTATAAGAAATGAGTAGAAAATGTAGTGGCTGACCATCTCTCTCGACTTGTTCTCACCGATTCCCCTGAAACGACCGCGATCAATGACATGTTCCCTGATGAATAACTTTTTAACGTCTCCCAATTACCATGGTATGCGGACATTGCAAACTATCTTGCTATAGGTACAATCCCTACACATTGGAAAAAGCAAGATAAGGATAAGTTCTTCACTGAGGTGCGAAAATTCCTATGGGACGACCCATACTTATTCAAGTATTGTCCCGATCAAATCATAAGGAGATGTGTGCTAGATGATGAACTATAAAGTATCATCTCCTTTTGTCATTCACAGGCATGTGGTGGCCACTTTTCGGCTAAGAAGACCACAGCCAAAATTCTGCAATGTGGGTTTTATTGGCCCACTAGTTCAAAGACACACATGACTTTTGCAAAACATGTGAGCCTTGTCAGAAATTGGGAGGAATCTCCCGTAGAAATATGATGTCACTCAATCCCATCTTAATAATTGAAATCTTTTATTGTTGGGGCATCGACTTCATGGGTCTATTCCCATCTTCTTTTGGAAACGTATATATCTTGCTTGCCGTTGATTATGTGTCCAAATGGGTTGAGGCGATCCCATACCAGAATAATGACCATAAAACAGTCATTCATTTCTTAAAAGAGAATATTCTTTCCCGGTTTGGAACATCTCGAGTCATCATAAGTGATGGAGGGTCTCACTTTTGTAATCGCCCATTTGAAACCTTAATGAAAAAATATGGCGTAATACACAAAGTGAGCACCCCCTATCACCCACAAACTAGTGGACAAGCTGAGATATCCAATAGGGAGATTAAACACATTTTGTAGAAAACGGTGAACCCTGATCGCAAGGATTGGTCACTTCGACTTACCAATGCGCTTTGGGCTTACCATACCGCTTTTAAGACCCCTATTGGAATATCTCCCTATAGACTTGTCTATGGTAAGGCTTGTCACTTGCCTGTGGAGTTGGAACATAGGGCATATTGGGCAATAAAGAAGATGGATTTTGATTCTGACAAGGCGAGCTCGTTGCGCAAACTTCAACTAAATGAACTTGCGGAATTCAGGAACTAAGCATATGAGAATGCGAGAATTTACAAGGACAAGACGAAGGTGTTCCATGATAAGAACATTCTTCGTAAGACATTCACGATTAATAAAAAAGTCCTTCTGTATAATTCTCGCCTACATTTACTTTCAGAAAATTTAAGATCTCGATGGACTTGTCCCTACATTGTGCAAACTGTCTACCCATATGGGACCGTCGAGTTATTAAATCCAAGGAACGGCAACATATTTAAGGCAAATGGTCAGCGATTAAAGCCGTTCTTTGAGAAGTTTCCTTCAGAAGGTATGTCCATACCTCTGACTGATCCTGTGTATCAGGATGATTGATCTCCTAGTCTGATGGAGGTATAGAGTAGTTAGGAGTAGGATTTTGCTACTTTTGTTTATTTCTTTTTCATAGATTTGTTAGAAGGAGGAAGAATTCCACTTTTCCCTCTCTCAGGTACTATCATTCCTCACTCCCTTTTATTTTCAAATTGCTCTCATGTTTTGCTCATTGCACATATTTTACATTGAGGACAATGCAAGATTTGGTTGGGGGTGTAGGATCACTTGGATGAATCCAGTGTTTTGTAACATCTCGAGCAATTATGTAAGAATTTTTTGATTTTTCTAAAATTCAAAACTATTTTCAAAAACTTTATTTCTATGCATTCGAGATGATATGAGTATAAGAAGAGGAGATACGAAGTGTACGAAGTTGTAGGTCTTGAACTTCTTTTAGCATAATAGTTTTATATGTGAATTCCCCTATTTATGTGATTGATAGAAAATTTGAACACTTTTTACACCTAGTTCACATGACATGATTTTCATGAGTTGAAAGGATTATGTGATTTGTGGATTAGCTAGACTTTGATTTAAGGTGTTGAGAAACCAAGCCAGGGTACTTTGTCCATCCTTGTCCATGGGAAAATAACGAAAGATATGGATTTCTAAAAATCCTATCTACTTTAAAAGAAAAAGGAAAAGGAAGGATGAAATTAGGAATGATGGAAAATTGGTGGAAAATTCTGATTAGGGCTACCTACTACCAACTGGGGGATGGTCTACCCGTAACCAAAGCCGGAAATGGGACGTAGTGTGAAAGTCGTCGGAAGGAAAGTAAGGCAAATTCCTGTCATTGGCTTGTTGTTGCTCTATATACCTTGAGATCTGTAGTCTAGTTGATCTATGAAGAAGATAATCCTGAAAATTCATGAGATGAATTTTCACTATGCACACTAGGTTGAAATTGTTCAAGTTCTTCTATTTATCAACCAATCAGCGGGACTTTCATATGGACACTTATTATGTCTTGAGAGTTTATGATTTCAACCTCTATCACCTAATTTTCTGAATTTTATACTTATGTGTCGTGGGATGTATAGAAGAATGGTTTCTAAAGGAGAGTTGGGTTTTGGAGAATGAAATTGGTTTCACGCATGTTTTGCTCGGAACTAGCAAAATACTGGTTGGGGGGTGTGTTGAGCTCTTAATTGTGCATATTCTGACCCCAATTCATCACTCATAATGCAAGGTTTTCATGATTTAAAGACTAATCTAATGTATGATTTTATGATTGTAGGAATGTGATGGACTTCATCCCATTGGAGACCAAAAAGGATACATTACGACCCTTTGAGTAAAGGCCCAAGGTGGGCCAAAGAAGAAAGAAGAAAGAGAGAGAACATAAAAGAAAGAAAAGAAGAGAAAAGAAGAAAATGTTCAAGGGCAACCTGCCGACCTCTGTGAAGCATACAGGACAAGGGACCAGTTGGTTCGACCGGTCCAGACCGGTTGGCCAACAGGTCGGTGACCTCTGGGAGCTCCCTGGACAGAAAATCAATCTGGTCCGACCGGTCGGCCATCAATTCAGAAAATCTCCAGCAGCACTCTGGATTGTCAGCCAGAGAGGTCCGACTAGTTTGACCGGTCGGCCATGCGTTCAAAACAGCAGTTTCTAAATTGGGCTCCGATTTTCTCTACGCACTGCGTACTCTTACGCAAATTCTAGATGATTCCGATGCTGCGGAGCCTCCCCACTTTAAAAGGATGCCTAGGGATTGTTCCTAGGGCATCTAAGAATGGGTTAAGCATGGTGGGAGGTGGCGGAAGTGGATTTCGGAGTTCCACAACTCCTCCTAGTTGTTTTCATGCTTTCCTTAGTTGTTTCATGTTTCCTTGGATCATGAACGGCTAAACCTCTTAGCTAGGGCTAAGAGGTGAAGCTTGTAGTGAATCTAAGATGTTTCAATTCGTTTAAGTTGGTTTTAAGTTGGATTTCGTGTTTATGAACATTGGTTTGAAGTTTAATTCAAGTTCTAAGTAGTTTTTCTTAGTCTTATGATGACTCATTGATGTTTGGAAGAACTGCTTGAGTTCTTAATTGTTGCGAACTAGTCTAGACCTATATGATCAGAGGAATTGGAGTACGCTCTAGTACTATGATTTTCATGTGGGAACTTCCTACCAAAGTTCTACTTTTCTGGAAATTTTGTACTATGTGGGACTGTGTATGTGATTTGAATAAGTTCAAATCGTAATCTAGTTTTGTCTTATGACAGGATTTAATGATGGTTATGATTGTGATCTTAGCCTATTGGAATTGGGACTGACCTATGCAATTGAGTATGCTCGTCCTAGCTTGCATTGAGTGAATCATACACATGGATCTTACATATGGCAGATTGTTAGTTTAACTGATTTATCATCCGACTAGATAGATCTTAATTTCGATTCTAGTTGAGAAAGTGTGAGACCACAGCGAATTGAGCATCAAGGATTGCTACAAGTGGATCCTTGAACCCCTAGTGCCTTTTCATTAATTGATTACTTCAGTTTAGTTCAAAGTTACTATTTACATCAATCATCTCAAATCTGGTTGTTAGCTTTTCAATAGAAACTATTGGAAGTATTTGTGAATTCCTGCATAAGTCCCTGTGGATCGACCTCGGTCTTACCGAGATTATTACTACATCGCAACCCTACACTTGGGGAAGTGAACAAGTTTTTGGCGCCGCTGCTGGGGACTTTGATGGTGTTTCACAAAATTTCTGAAAATAGTATCTATTTAGGATTTTTAGGATTCTAGTACTAACATATTTTGTTTTCTTTTTATTATTCTTTTGCAGGGATTTCAAGGAAGCTGAAGAAGACATAAGGATCTCAAGTGCCAGGTCAGGTTCTTTCATTCTAACCTTACTCTTCTTCTTCTCCTATTCATTCCTATCATATTCATCTCTTGTAGAGTGGGTGGAGACTCCTTTTTGGATCTCTGATAGGTAGGCCTTGTGCCACCTGGATTCCTATTGGTCGGCTCTGCCATCTTGGATCACCTTGTACTAAGAGATTTCTCTTCTCACCTCTACTCCTCTTTCTTCTTTTTCTGCATTTTTCTCAAAAGATTTAAAGAGTGGGTGGGGAGTTCTCTGAACCCCTATTGACCAGGAGAAATCGGTCTCTATCCTTGCTTCTAGCACAGCCATTGCAAGACTCCTTGTGCTTTGGTCTTAGAGAAGAGTAAAGAAAGGAAGGAAGAATTCTTCTTTCTTTTTGTTTCATTCTTTTAGGATTTTGCATGCCACATTGGGCTCGGGATTCCAATAACCGACTCATTAGTGAAGGGAGAATAGTAGAAGGAATTGACAGAGAACCACGTGCTAGGAGACACCTAACTTCTCCAATTTTGTCTGAAAATATGGCTGTAAATCAACCTAATCCGATGGCCAATCCTAATCTGGGCCAAAACCAAACCGAAACGGGAGAGAATGTGGTTGAGAATGTTCCTCTACCAAGAACATTACGTGATTACTTGCAACCAGCAAGAGCGAGCACTCCCTCATGCATAGTTTTTCCACAAAATGCAAGGAATGTAGATTTGAAACCGGGAGTAATCCAACTCCTCCCGAGATTCCATGGATTAGACAGTGAAAGTGCCTATCAACACTTTAAGGAATTTGATGAGGTAATAAGCACCATGCACTTTGCAAATGTAACTGATGATGTGGTTAGGCTTAAATTATTTCCTTTTACCCTTAAAGATAAAGCTAAAGGATGGCTTCATGCATTAAGGCCAAGATTAATTGGTGCATGGACTGATATGCATAGGGAGTTCATTAAAAAATTCTTCCCTACTCACAAAACGAACATGTTGAGGCGCCTTATCATGAACTTTGCCTAAAAGGAAGATGAGACCTTCTTCCAATGTTGGGAGAGGTTTAAGGACTTGTTAAATGCATGCCCACATCATGGCTATGAAATCTGGCGGGTTATAAGCTTTTTCTATGAAGGACTGACTTCACCCATGCGCCAATTCGTAGAGATGATGTGTCATGGGGAGTTCATGAATAAGGAAGCCGATGAAGCATGGGACTATTTGGAGGAATTGGCTGAGAATGCACGGTCTTGGGATACATCTAAACCAACAAATTCCAAGACTAGCCAAAAAAGGGAAAAAGGAGGAATTTATGTCCTATCAGAAGAGGATAGCTAACCTCACAAGAAAAGTTGAGGCCATGGAATTAAGGAAAGAAGAGACGATCAACTCTAAGGACGTTGAAACTGTTTGTGGAATTTGTGCCGGAAATCAACATAATACACAAGATTGTCCCACAATTTCAACGGTTCAAGACATCTTACAAGAACAATCAAATGCCATAAACAGTTATCAATGACAATTTGGTGCTCCAAACTCAAACATGTTTAATGCTAGTTGGAAGAACCATCCCAACTTCAGTTGGAGGAATGGACCCACTGCGAATGCAAACAATATCCCTCAAGCTCAACCTTTGCTAGGTCCATCCCTAGTCATTACACCAAAAGTTACACTAGAAGAGATGTTGGGTGCATTCGTATCGTTTCAAGATGAATATAACAAGACTAATTCCCTAAAAATAGATGGGTTCATGCAAGAGCAATTGAAATTCAATCAAAATTCAACTCAAGTCATCAATGAATTGAAAACCTTAATGGCTAGAGTTGAATCTCACCTCAGTGTTAGGGAGAAAAGCACACTTCCTGCCCAACCTCTTCCTAACCCAAGAACCCAATTTGAGATACAAGATGCAAGCTCATCCTCCCAACATATGGAGCATGTTCAAGCTATCACCACTTTGAAAAGTGGGAAAATAGTTGATAAATCTAATCCGGTGAAGGCCTAAAAGCCTAAGGATCCAAAAAATTCCAAAGAAGATGATAGCTCAAACAACACTCCATAAGAGAAAGAACCGGAAAGGCAATACAAGCCGGTTGCCCCGTTTCCCCAAAGGTTGATTTCACCCAAACCTCTGGAAAAAAACCTGGAAATTTTAGAGGTTTTCAAGCAGGTGAAGATCAACATCCCATTGTTGGATGCTATAAAGCAAATACCATCCTATGCCAAATTTCTAAAGGAATTGTGTACGGTCAAAAGGAAACACAATGTTCACAACAATGTACTTTTAACTGAGAATTTGAGCACTATCATCAAACAAGAGGTGCCCCAAAAATACAAGGATCTGGGTAGTCCAACCATCTCATGCATCATAAGAGACTACCGAATTAAACAAGCCTTACTCGATTTGGGGGCAAGTGTGAACCTCATTCCATACTCGGTTTACGAACAACTTGGGTAAGGTGAATTGAAACCAACCAAAACCACACTCCAACTTGCTGATAGATCCATTCGTATACCGAGAGGAGTGATTGAGGATGTTTTAGTCCAAGTTGATAAATTCTACGACCCAGTAGACTTTATTGTCTTGGATACACATCCCGTGACAGGTACCGGTGCTCAAATTTCCGTCATACTTGGCCGCCCTTTTCTAGCTACTTCCAATGCAATTATCAATTGTAGAAACGGGCTTGTACAAATGTCCTTTAGAAATATGACTCTTGAGCTTAATATATTTGATTTATGCAAACAACCATGGGAGGTTGATGATGAGATCCACGAGATAAATATGATTGAATCATTTGTGGAAGATACATACCCCTTATCATTATATTCCGACCCTTTGGAGGCATGTGTGGCCCACTCTCATGAGATAAATGATGACACAATACGAGAGATGGATGCCATTTTAGATGTGATGCCGGTGCTTGATAACAAAAGATGGAGGGCCCTATTTGAGCCTTTACCCATAAACGAGAACAAGCCCCTTCCATCCAACATCAAGGCACCAACACTCGACCTAAAACCATTACCAAGTGAGTTGAAATATGTCTATTTAGGACGAGATGAGACATATCCGGTGGTGATTTCTTCCCACTTGGACGAAGAACAAGAGAGTAGGCTACTTGCCACTCTCATAGAGCACAAGAGTGCCATTGGGTTTTCGATTGCGGATCTCAAAGGCATAGACCCACTGATTTGTACTCATCGCATACACCTTGAGGAGAATGCGAAGACATCTAGGCAACCACAAAGACGACTCAATCCAAACATGAAGGATGTGGTTAAGGCCGAAGTGGTGAAATTATTGGATGTGGGTATTATTTACCCAATATCCGATAGTCAATGGGTGAGCCCAACTCAAGTGGTGCCTAAGAAATCCAGAATCACCATTGTAGCCAATGCCAATAATGAACTCGTACCAACCAGAGTCACTACCAGTTGGAGAATGTGCATTGACTACAGGAAGCTAAACACTGTCACGAGAAAAGACCACTTCCCCCTACCATTTGTTAATCAAATTCTAGAAAGGTTGGCGGGTCATTCCCATTTTATCTTCCTTGTTGGCTATTCAGAGTACAACTAAATAGAGATCACCCATAAAGACCAAGAAAAGACTACATTCACATGTCCATTCGGCACTTTCGCCTATCGACGGATGCCGTTTGGACTATGTAATGCCTCTAACACCTTTCAGCGTTGTAAGATGAGTATCTTTTCTGATATGGTGGGTACCATTCTCGAAGTCTTCATGGATGATTTCTCAGTATTTGGTTGTAGCTTTGATGAGTGCCTTGAGCACTTGAAATCTGTGCTGAAAAGATGTGAAGAGAAGAACCTTGTGTTGAATTGGGAGAAGTGTCACTTTATGGTTCAAAAGGGAATTGTACTTGGTCACATCATTTCACAAAATGGAATCGAGGTGGACAAAGCGAAAATCGATCTTATCTCTAACCTCCCACCACCCAAGAGCATACGAGATGTGCGGTCCTTTTTGGGACACGCAGGATTTTATAGAAGGTTCATAAAGGACTTCAGTTCACTCTCTCGCCCTTTATGTAACTTACTTCAAAAGGAGAATTCCTTTGAGTTGAATGAAGATTGTCAAAATGCCTTTACCACAGTCAAAGGTATGTTGACATGTGCTCCCATAATGCAACCACCCGATTGGAGCCTTCCTTTTGAAATTATGTGTGATGCAAGCGACTATGCTATTAGGGCCGTGCTAGGACAAAGAAAAGAGAAGAAGCCATTTGTTATCTACTATGCAAGTAGAACCTTAAACTCAGCCCAAGCAAAATACACCATTACAGAAAAAGAACTTTTAGTCGTAGTTTTCGCCTTGGACAAGTTTAGGTCCTACTTGATCGGATCCAAGATCATCATATTCACTGACCATACCACGCTTAAGTACCTTCTCTTTAAGAAGGATGCTAAACCACGGTTGTTAAGATGGATCCTTCTACTCCAAGAATTTGACATCGAGATACGTTATAAGAAAGGAGTAGAAAATGTAGTGGCTGACCATCTCTCTCGACTTGTTCTCACCGATTCCCCTGAAACGACCGCGATCAATGACATGTTCCCTGATGAACAACTTTTTAACGTTTCCCAATTACCATGGTATGCGGACATTGCTAACTATCTTGCTATAGGTACAATCCCTACACATTGAGGTAAGTTCTTCACTGAGGTGCGGAAATTCCTATGGGACGACCCATACTTATTCAAGTATTGTCCCGATCAAATCATAAGGAGATGTGTGCCAGATGATGAACAACAAAGTATCATCTCCTTTTGTCATTCACAGGCATGTGGTGGCCACTTTTCGGCTAAGAAGACCACAACCAAAATTCTGCAATGTGGGTTTTATTGGCCCACTATGTTCAAAGACACACATGACTTTTGCGAAACATGTGAGACTTGTCAGAAATTGGGAGGAATCGCCCGTAGAAATATGATGCCACTCAATCCCATCTTAATAATTGAAATTTTTTTATTGTTGGGGCATTGATTTCATGGGTCCATTCCTATCTTCTTTTGGAAACGTATATATCTTGCTTACCTTTTATTATGTGTCCAAATGGGTCGAGGTGATCCGATGCCGGAATAATGACCATAAAACAGTCATTCGTTTCTTAAAAGAGAATATTCTTTCCCGGTTTGGAACACCTCGAGTCATCATAAGTGATGGAGGGTCTCACTTTTGTAATCGCCCATTTGAAACCTTAATGAAAAAATATGGTGTAACACACAAAGTGAGCACCCCCTATCACCCATAAACTAGTGGACAAGTTGAGATAGTCTATGGGAAGGGTTGTCACTTGCCTGTGGAGTTGGAACATAGGGCATATTGGGCAATAAAGAAGATGAATTTTGATTCTGACAAGGTGAGCTCATTGCGCAAACTTCAACTAAATGAACTTGCGAAATTGAGGAACGAAGCATATGAGAATGCGAGAATTTACAAGGACAAGACGAAGGTGTTCCATGCTAAGAACATTTTTCGTAAGACATTCACGATTAATCAAAAAGTCCTTCTGTATAATTCTCGCCTACATTTATTTCCAGGAAATTTAAGATCTCGATGGACCGGTCCCTACATTGTGCAAACTATCTACCCATATGGGACCGTCGAGTTAGTAAATCCAAGGAACGGCAACATATTTAAGGCAAATGGTCAGCGATTAAAGCCGTTCTTTGAGAAGTTTCCTTCAGAAGGTATGTCCATACCTCTGACTGATCCTGTGTATCAGGACAATTGATCTCCTAGTCTGATGGAGGTATAGAGTAGTTAGGAGTAGGATTTTGTTGCTTTTGTTTATTTTTTTATAGGTTTGTTAGAAGGAGGAAGAATTTCACTTTTCCCTCTCTTAGGTACTATCATTCCTCACTCCCTTTTATTTTCAAATTGCTCTCATGTTTTGCTCATTGCACATATTTTACATTGAGAACCATGCAAGATTTGGTTGGGGGGTGTTGGATCACTTGGATGAATCCAGCCTTTTGTAACATCTCGAGTAATTATGTAGGAATTTTTCGATTTTTCTAAAATTCAAAACTCTTTTGGAAAACTTTATTTCTATACATTCGAGATGATATGAGTATAAGAAGAGGAGATACGAAGTGTACGAAGTTGTAGGTCTTGAACTTCTTTTAGCATAATGGTTTTCTATGTGAATTCCCTTATTTATGTGATTGATAGAAATTTGAACACTTTTTACACCTAGTTCACATGACATGATTTTCATGAGTTGAAAGGATTATGTGATTTGTGGATTAACTAGACTTTGATTTAAGGTGTTGAGAAACCAAGCCGGGGTACTTTGTCCATCCTTGTCCATGGGAAAATAATGAAAGATATGGATTTCTAAAAATCCTATCTCCTTTAAAAGAAAAAGGAAAAGGACGGATGAAATTGGGAATTATGGAAAATTGGTGGAAAATTCCCATTAGGGCTACCTATTACCAACCGGGGGATGGTCTACCCGTAACCAAAGCCGGAAATGGGACGTAGTGTGAAAGTCGTCGGAAGGACAGTAAGGCAAATTCCTGTCATTGGCTTGTTGTTTTTCTATATATCTTGAGATCTGTAGTCTAGTTGATCTATGAAGAAGATAATCCTGGAAATTCATGAGATGAATTTTCACTATGCACACTAGGTTGAAATTGTTCAAGTTCTTCTATTTATCAACCAATCAACAGGAATTTCATATAGACACTTATTATGTCTTAAGAGTTTATGATTTCAACCTCTATCACCTAATTTTCTGAATTTTATACTTGTGTGTCTTGGGATGTATAGAAGAATGGTTTCTAAAGGAGAGTTGGGTTTTGGAGAATAAAATTGGTTTCACGCATGTTTTGCTCGGGACTAGCAAAATGCTGGTTGAGGGGTGTGTTGAGCTCTTAATTGTGCATATTCTAACCCCAATTCATCACTCATAATGCAAGGTTTTCATGATTTAAAGACTAATCCAATGTATGATTTTATGATTGTAGGAATGAGAGGGACTTTATCCCATTGGAGACCAAAAAGGATACATTAGGACCCTTTGAATGAATGCCCAAGGTGGACCACGGAAGAAAGAAGAAAGAGAGAAAAGAAAAGAAAGAAAAGAAGAGAAAAGAAGAAAATGTTCAAGGGCCGACCAGTCCAGACCGGTCGGCTAACCTGCCGACCTCTGTGAAGCATACAGGACAAGGGACCAGTTGGTTCGATCGGTCCAGACCGGTCGGCTAACAGGTCGGTGACCTCTGGGAACTCCCTGGACAAAAAATAAATTTGGTTCGACCGGTCTTAACCGGTCGGCTATCATTCAGAAAATCTCTAGCAGCACTCTGGACTGTCAGCCAGAGAGGTCCGACAGGTTGTGACCGGTCGGCCGGCCCAGTCCGACCGGTCCAGACCGATCGGCCATGCGTTCAAAACAGGAGTTTCTAAATTGGGCTCCGATTTTCTCTACGCACTGCGTACTCTTATGTAAATTCTAGATGATTCCGACGTTGCGGAGCCTCCCCACTATAAAAGGACACCTAGTGATTGTTCCTAGGGCATCTAAGAACGGGTTAAGCATGGTGGGAGGCGGCGGAAGTGGATTTCGGAGTTCCACAACTCCTAGTTGTTTTTTTTTATTTTCCTTAGTTGTTTCATGTTTCCTTGGATCATGAATGGCTAAACCTCTTAGCTAGGGCTAAGAGGTGAAGCTTGTAGTGAATCTAAGATGTTTCAATTCGTTTAAGTTGGTTTTAAGTTGGATTTCATGTTTATGAACAATGGTTTGAAGTTTAATTCAAGTTCTAAGTAGTTTTTCTTAGTCTTATGATGACTCATTGATGTTTGGAAGAACTGCTTGAGTTCTTAATTGTTGCGAACTAGTCTAGACCTATATGATCAGAGGAATTGGAGTACGCTCTAGTACTATGATTTTCATGTGGGAACTTCCTACCAAAGTTCTACTTTTCTGGAAATTGTGTACTATGTGGGACTGTGTATGTGATTTGAATAAGTTCAAATCGTAATCTAGTTTTGTCTTATGACAGGATTTAATGATGGTTATGATTGTGATCTTAGCCTATTGGAATTGGGACTGACCTATGCAATTGAGTATGCTCGTCTTAGCTTGCATTGAGTGAATCATACACATGGATCTTACATATGGCAGATTGTTAGTTTAACTGATTTATCATCCGACTAGATAGATCTTAATTTTGATTCTAGTTGAGAAAGTGTGAGACCACAGCGAATTGAGCATCAAGGATTGCTACAAGTGGATCCTTGAACCCCTAGTGCCTTTTTATTAATTGATTACTTCAGTTTAGTTCAAAGTTACTATTTCCATCAATCATCTCAAATCTGTTTATTAGCTTTTCAATAGAAACTATTGGAAGTATTTGTGAATTCCTACATAAGCCCCTATGGATCGACCTCGGTCTTACCGAGATTATTACTACATTGCAACCCTACACTTGGGAAAGCGAACACCAAGTGCTAGAACATATTTCCGATGTCCATTTTTACCATCCACGATGTGACTATGGTAGCCACAACTCCAATGTTGCTAGGGTGTGAAGGTGATCGTGACATACATAATGCGAGATGCATGTGTCATACTATCAAAGTCATGCAACAACAAACATGCGCATACTGCGCAATCATGTGGGGCAACCCTATCTTATACGGGTCTCCTAAGTATCTCGAGCCATAAGGCGTATGCTATGATCAACATCATCCATAGTCAGGTATACATATGATGCTTATGCACAAATGAATGGTCATGGTATTCATTAAGCTAAGCATATTATCAGTGTGACCTACAAGCTAAGTACACTAGCATGTTTCAAACGTATCATGTGATAATCGGCCTCAAATGATCGAATATATAGGGAGTGGGATCTGAATGGAGAACCCAATAAAAAGTCTACTTGGCACAGCCCACTTGAGACTTTACAGCATGGATGAAATACATGCATCTAAGGCTAATCCCACTTGGGACAGTTTGGATATAACATATACGCTAAGGTGTGGTCCACAGCTAGTCTGTCCTATAGGTTGAATAGTAAATAACATTTCCTTACGCTTAGGGAAATTTTCAACCCTAGGCACTCAACTGTCACTATTTTCTAAGTGCGGCTAATCCAAAACTAGGTCCCATGTGTAACGCCCCCAAAATTCGACACTCGAGTATATAACTCAAATTCTGAAATCAAGGGTGTTATGTAAGTAATGAATGAATCATTTACATCACAACTGATATTTTTCCTTTCCATTCACAAGGTACCAAATATATGGAATCAAAATAAACCAAACTTTGAAAATTAAACTATAAATCAATGAGGCTACAAAATTGTTCCAAACTGTCTAAACTAATGGCCATCTAATGGGCCTTATTACATAAATACTTTCAAACAAAATAAATCAATTCTCAAAACTTCTAGGGTATTCCCTCATCTGGAACCGCTTCCTCGAAGTCTTCTACATCATCACCTGTCACTACGGTTAATCGCATAACACTGCGTCAGCTATAAAAGCCGGTGAGTACTCTCATATAGTTTAACACATGTAATTTGACATAGAAAATCACTTAACCATTAAAGTACAAATCACTACAATTCCAACAGTAATTTCATCAAACCAAAATCTCTTAAACATGCACATGATGCAAGGTATGCAAGTGTATCTCAACAATCTCAATACGGTTATCAACAGAACATCCAGTTGGTTAACACTATCATCCTGGAACATCGGTCCCTAGCGGCATAGCCAACTCGGATCACGAACTGTCCCACACCTCCGCCTGGCCTGCGTAGTTGGTCTGTTACACACACTTGGGCGCTCACCCAACCGGCCTTGATCAACGGAGCCTCCACCTGGCCTGCGTAGCTGGTCTGTTGCACACACTTGGGTGCTCACCCAACCGGCCTCGATCAATGGAGCAACGGTATATCGCAACACTCACGTGTGCTCAACCAAAAATCAACTCAAGTGATCAACCACATACTGGAATTCTCAGTCACACGGAATGCATGATTCATATCATTCCTTTCCCAAATAATTCAAACAAAGCATGAGCTTTCCAGCCTTTCCCAAGGCACCAAATCACAATCATAACTACAAGTATTCATATAATTCCCACAATATATAACAAAATTTCCATGATTTATCAAAATCATCATAAACACATTCATTAAGGATCAAATACTAAACGACACTTAAATTCCAACAATTAACCATAATTGAAGCCATGTTCACAATCCAAAAATATCAGGATTTCACAATATGCAACCTGAAACTTTCAAACGTGGCAGACTTTAAATCTTCAAAGGAATAATCTCAAAATTAACTCCAACTGGAGTTCTCAATCGTCATTCAGATAAAACCAACTCTAAATCACATAATTAAACCTTACAATAGTAAGAAAACTTAACTTGAATATGTAAAAATAATAAAAGACTAATCGAAATAAACCAAGATTACATAGTAGAAAAACCATATGAGAAATAACTCACTTTTTCTTTTCTACTCCTTTTTTTTTTCTTTCTTCTTCTTTCTTTTTCTTTTCTCTTCTTCTTCTTGGCTTGGAAATTCACTCCAGCAGCAGCAGGTTGCAGCCGAACCACCCTCACTCTCTCTCTCACTCTCTCTAGCGTCTCACTCCCTCTCTCTCTCTCTCTCACTCTTTCTCTCTTTACTCGACCTTCTCTCTCTCTACTTTTCTCTTCCAGGAAACGACACCTAGGGGGTCTTATACACAACCCTAGATGAGATTGGACGGTCCAAGATCGACTTGGATGGTCTTTGTTCGCGGTACTACAACTGGACTGAAGGTGGTGGAGTTTGATTTAGAGAAGGACTCCACTTTTCGTTTCTTGCGAAACAAACCTTAAGTGAGACGTTGGAGAACTAGGTGGGGTCCACATGACCCTAACGGAGCAGTTCCCAGGCTACCATGCACAGCAATGGCCAGGATCTTGACCGCTTTTGTTTTAGACGGTGATTTGAAGAAGATCGGATTGCCGAGCGATGTGGAAGATATTCAAGGGGAATCCATGCGTGGGGGAGAGGGATCGATTGGATGGCTTGGATTTTAAATGTGGGGCCCACAGACGGACGGCGTGGATGGTGCAAACCGACAGCGGATGCCGCTGTCGCAGCGGGCGAACGAAGATGACGCTGTGCGTCTTCACTGCATATGCGGTCAACGTGCGTTGACCGCGGTCTAACGTGCACGTAGTGCATGTGGGTCCCACAGTGATATATGTGAAAAATCCACACCACTCATCAGTTAGGCCACATGGTTTTACGGCAAGACACAAAAAATGAAGTGGTTCCGATATTAGATGGGCCACTTATGGCCCAATTTCTGATTAGGGTACTTGTAGGATGATCGGAGGGCTGAAATTTGACGTGTACGGTTAGATTAGGTCTCTAAACTATTATATGAAGTTTTGCATGAAACGAATCGTCAGAAACTGGTATACTTAAGTTTAATTAAGTAATTATTGTGAGTTTTGTGAAATCTGACACTTCTACACTGTTCTAGGGTTCATGTTGAGCAACTTTAATAAAGGGATCCTACATAGATTCCTTACAGTTGATTTATTATTAATTTATTAATGTATTAAGTTATGTAATTCGCTAAATACTCAATTAAATTATTATTTAATCTATTCTAAAAATTTACAGGGCATTTATTATGAATTTATCAATACTACAATTATGTAATTTATTAAACAAATATTTAAATTATTCTAAGGACCCGGTTCATTATAATATATAAGTTTATGATCGGTAATTAAGCACTTAGTGTAAATAGACAATTGCAATGGCAAGATTAATGGTTTACACATTTGTATTAGGTAAATGTAGCCATTTGTACTCTCATGTAGGTATACACGCTCCCAAAATCTCGGGTCATTACATTCTTCCCCCCTTAAAGGAATTTCGTCTCGAAATTTAAAGACTGTCTAACATTACGGTAAGTCAAATGTATAATACTATTGTTTAAATAACAGTTCGGTTGAAATCCAAATATTTCGTGTACCTTCGATGTTATGGTTTGTGTCATCATCTGCATCCATGTTTCTCATTTCCTCTTCCTCAGGTGGTGCTAGGGCAAAAGCCTGTCCTTGGGACGCCTGTCGCGAAATTCGTCTGTCTTGACTTGATTCTGGTTGAGGTGGTCTCGAGTAAACCTGCGATTGCCTCTGGTCTGGTAGTTGGAGACAAGGTAGGGGCAAACTCGTGACATATGCCCTTCTGAGCCACAATTATAACACCTTCCGGCAAAATTTGAATGTTGCTGAGAGGGTGTGGAGGGATTCGAAGGTGTGTTCCTGGGTCTCTTATCTTGTCCCTGTAGTACTTCTGGAGTAGTTCTATATTTATTACCCATCACCCTCCTTTATTCTCGGTTTTTCCATAAGTCTTCTAGGTCTTGTTCGATGACTAAGGCTTTGTTCACTACCTTGGCATAATTTCGAAGTTCGAAAGGGACCACTTTAGTGCGAAGGGAAGTCTTCAACCCTTGCACGAACTTTTTAGCTTTTTGCTTATCATTGGGGATGAGATGAGGGGTAAAGCGTGATAATTCCGTAAACTTAGCTTCATATTGACTGAAAGTAAGGTCCTCTTGTTCTAAATTCATAAATTCAGCCACCTTCCTATCCTTGACACTCTCAGGAAAATATTTTTGATCAAATTTCTCGCAGAACTTTTCCCATGTCCAAATTGTGTTTGCAGCGGCTGCTCTTTTGGTTACCTTCCACCAGTGATCAGCTTCTCCTTCCAACATATATACGGCTAAGACCACTTTGTCTTCATCTGTACATCTCATTCCATCAAAAAGTTTTTCCATTTGATTCTTCCAATTGTCAGCCTCTAGCTGGTTAGTTTGTCCTTTAAAGACGGGCGGTCGAAGCCTCCTGAATCGTTCTAATACATCTCCCCCTCTATCACCTTGTGGAGCCGGTATTGGGTGTTGATTTATAATATTATTTGAAGTCTGTACTTGTTGGCGAAGGAGAGATGCTATGTCACCCAAAATGTTGTATATTCCTTCGATTGATTGTTCGTTATCCGTCACATCGGGAGTAAATGGAGTAGCTTGACTCTTCCTTTTAGGCGGCATGATCTACATTTAGTAGAAAACTTATTTTAGTACTCCTTAAAATATTAGATTGGCCCATTATCCACGCATGAACTCAATATTCTAGTAACAACAACTAAATTATTCATCCTCTAAATCTAGATAGGTTATGTCATTCCATATGTTTGTTTGAAGGAGGTTTTGCAAGAAAATCGGGTGGCTGGACAAGCAGTTACTTTAGAATTTATTTCTTCCAAACCATACATACAATCGATTTGAAAT
The DNA here is from genome assembly GCA_003013855.2 of Liriodendron chinense. Classification (NCBI taxonomy): domain Eukaryota; kingdom Viridiplantae; phylum Streptophyta; class Magnoliopsida; order Magnoliales; family Magnoliaceae; genus Liriodendron; species Liriodendron chinense. Next base: position 53,368 of record PVNU02000916.1, on the reverse strand, counting down.
TTGGAACAAATGTTACTGACTTCAAGATGTATCACCAGAAAAATTTTCAGCTCAAAATATCTAATAATTCTTAGGTTTTCTCCCTGATAAATGTAGTAATATGTTGCTATCCAGCAGCAGATTTCATGTTTCTCAGTCCACTACTAGAATATCTAGAATTTTTTTACAATTCTGTTTGTTCTATAATTTTGCAGGGATATCAATGGGTATGTTACTGACCTTCAGAAAAATTGTAAAAATTTTTAGATTTGTATTATGTCATGTGTGATCATAGGTATGAATCTGGTCCATAATTTCAGTCCTATAAGTGAAAATTAAGGAAAAATTCAAAAATATCGATTTCTGGTCAATCCACTTGTTGTGATTTCGTGGGAATGTCCTTATAACCCTGAAAAAGATCACAGAGGTTTAAAAATTTTAATTTCGATTACTTATGATTTAGCAAAATGCTCACCAAGGTGGGGATTCACTTCTCATGGTACCTAGGTACATGTGTTTAAGTTCAACGGTTATCCTACAAGTGTTTGGGAGCCTATGTTTAGAGTTTCTACATTCATGAAGTTACCCTATATCCTAAAACTTTAGTGTACTTTTTCCCAAGGCACATTTATCTCATTCCTATCCTCTGATACCAACTGTAACACCCCCAAAATTCGACACTCGAGTATATAACTCAAATTTCGAAATTAAGGGTGTTATGTAAGTAATGAATGAATCCCTTACAATCACAACTGGTATTTTTCCTTTTCATTCACAAGGTACCAAATATATGAAATCAAAATAAACCAAACTTTGAAAATTAAACTATAAATCAATGAGTCTACGAAATTGTTCCAAACTGTCTAAACTAATGGCCATCTAATGGGCCTTATTACATGAATACTTTCAAACAAAATAAATCAAAATAAATCAATTCTCAAAATCTTCTAGGGTATTCCCTCATCTGGAACCGCTTCCTCGAAGTCTTCTACATCATCACCTGTCACTACGGTTAATCGCATAACACTGCGTCAGCTATAAAAGCCGGTGAGTACTCTCATATAGTTTAACACATGTAATTCGACATAGAAAATCACTTAACCATTAAAGTACAAATCACTACAATTCCAACAGTAATTTCATCAAACCAAAATCTCTTAAACATGCACATGATGCAAGGTATGCAAGTGTATCTCAACAATCTCAATACGGTTATCAACAGAACATCCAGTTGGTTAACACTATCATCCTGGAACATCGGTCCCTAGCGGCATAGCCAACTCGGATCACGAACTATCCCACACCTCCGCTTGGCCTGTGTAGTTGGTCTGTTACACACACTTGGGTGCTCACCCAACCAGCCTCGATTAACGGAGCCTCCACCTGGCCTCCGTAGCTGGTCTGTTGCACACACTTGGGTGCTCACCCAACCAGCCTCGATCAATGGAGCAACGGTCTATCGCAACACTCACGTGTGCTCAACCAAAAATCAACTCAAGTGATCAACCACATACTGGAATTCTCAGTCACACGGAATGCATGATTCATATCATTCCTTTCCCAAATAATTCAAACAAAGCATGAGCTTTCCAGCCTTTCCCAAGGCACCAAATCATAATCATAACTACAAGTATTCATATAATTCCCACAATATATAACAAAATTTCCATGATTTATCAAAATCATCAAAAACACATTCATTAAGGATCAAATATGAAACGACACTTAAATTCCAACAATTAACCATAATTGAAGCCATGTTCATAATCCAAAAATATCGTGATTTCACAATATGCAACCTGAAACTTTCAAACGTGGCAGACTTTAAATCTTCAAAGGAATAATCTCAAAATTAACTCCAACTGGAGTTCTCAATCGTCATTCAGATAAAACCAATTCTAAATCACATAATTAAACCTCACAATAGTAAGAAAACTTAACTTGAATATGTAAAAATAAACAAAGACTAATCGAAATAAACCAAGATTACATAGTAGAAAAACCATATGAGAAATAACTCACTTTTTCTTTTCTTCTTCTTTTTTTTTTTCTTTCTTCTTCTTTCTTTTTCTTTTCTTCTTCTTTTTTTTTCTTTCTTCTTCTTTCTTTTTCTTTTCTCTTCTTCTTCTTCTTGGCTTGGAAATTCACTCCAGCAGCAGCAGGTTGCAACCGAACCACCCTCACTCTCTCTCACTCTCTCTAGCATCTCACTCCCTCTCTCTCTCTCTCTCTCTCTCTCTCTCTCTCTACTCGACCTTCTCTCTCTCTCCACATTTCTCTTCCTGGAAACGACACCTAGGGGGTCTTATACACAACCCTAGATGAGATTGGACAGTCCAAGATGGACTTGGATGGTCTTTGTTCGCGGTACTACAACCGGACCGAAGGTGGTGGAATTTGAGTTGGAGAAGGACTCCACTTGTCGTTTCTTGCGAAACAAACCTTAAGTGAGACGTTGGAGACCTAGGTGGGGTCCACACGACCCTAACGGAGCAGTTCCCTGGCTACCATGCACAGCAATGGCCAGAATCTTGGCCGCTTTTGATTTGGACGATGATTTGAAGAAGGTCGGATAGACAAGCGATGTGGAAGATATTCAAGGGGAATCCATGCGTGGGGGAGAGGGATCGATTGGATGGCTTGGATTTTAAATGCGGAGCCCACAGAAGGACGGCGTGGAAGGTGCAAACGAAGAAGACGCTGCGCGTCTTCACTGCGTATGCGGTCAACATGCGTTGACCGCGGTCTAACGTGCACGTAGTGCACGTGGGTCCCACAGTGATATATGTGAAAAATTCACACCACTCATCAGTTAGGCCACATGGTTTTACGGCATGACACCAAAAATGAGGCGGTTCCGAGATTAGATGGCCCACTTATGGCCCAATTTCTGATTAGGGTACTTGTAGGATGATCGGAGGGCTGAAATTTGACGTGTACGGTTAGATTAGGTCTCTAAACTATTATATAAAGTTTTGCATGAAACGAATCGTCAAAAACTAGTATAATTAAGTTTAACTAATAGCAATTTCGTAATTAGTGTGAGTTTTGTGAAATATGACGCTTCTACACTGTTCTAGGGTTCATGTTGAGCAACTTTAATAAAGGGATCCTACATAGATTCCTTACAGTTGATTTATTATTAATTTATTAATGTATTAAGTTATGTAATTCGCTAAATACTCAATTAAATTATTATTTAATCTATTCTAAAAATTTACAGGGCATTTATTATGAATTTATCAATACTACAAGTCATGTAATTCATTAAACAAATATTTAAATTATTCTAAGGACCCGGTTCATTATAATATATAAGTTTATGATCGGTAATTAAGCACTTAGTGTAAATAGACAATTGCAATGGCAAGATTAATGGTTTACACATTTGTATTAGGTAAATGTAGCCATTTGTACTCTCATGTAGGTATACACGCTCCCAAAATCTCGGGTCATTACACCACGCCCTGCCAAGAGGGATGGTAGGGTATACAATACACCCATCAAGGTGGGTCCCCAGGATGGCCCCACATCAATTGGTTGGTTAAAAAAACAAACATTATAGTGGCTTCAAAAGAAGTTTCAATGGTGGGCATTAATGACCACTATTTACATCAGCATGGTCTACCTGAAATTTAAATTTGTCTCATTAGGTGGGGTCCACAGGCTACAATGTTATGGAAGGGCAGATGAGTGCATAGATAAAACAGATACACCATGGTGGGACCCATAGGAAGGTTTCAACTGTGGACATCATCGTGCCTACTAGTTCCCATGGTGTGATCAACCTGAGAGAATTAGATATGCCTCATCTTACAGGCTCAGCCCTTAAATGAGCTGGAAAAATAGATGGACGGTGTGGATGACACGCATACATCATGGTGGGACCCATAGGGTGGGCCACCTACTGGACAGCGTGGACCCACCTGGGGTCATAAAAGCTTTGGATAAAGCTGATATGTATGTTCTCCCCTCTCCCAGACCTTTGCCACCCAGACCAGGTCTTGGTGGATATAAACATCATGTGGCATTAGGAGGGTTTCAACGGTGGACATCATTATCTCCACCGTTCCAGATGGTGTGGCCCACACGAGACTTGTATCTGGTTCATTTTTAGGCCCATGCCCTGAAAGGATATAGCAAAATGGATGGACGGCTGGGCATGGTGGGTCCCATGAGTTGGGCCACTGCGGGCAGCGTGTCTAACACGCTGCCTTCAGCGGGGATGCTCGTGGCCCCAGGAAGTTTTGGACCGAGTTGATATTTGTGTTTCCTTTCCATCCAGGTCTGCGTGACCTTAACAACAGGCAAGATGGTAAATAAACCTCACAGTGGGGCCCACACGTGCAACAGTGGTGGCCCCAAATCGTTTTTAATGGTTGCCGCTCATCCCCACCACTTCCCATGGTGTGGTCCACTGGAGTTTTGGATCCAGCTGATATTTGTGTTTTCCATTCATGCAGGTCTGCATGACCTGATGGACAGGTTAGATGGGAAATAAACATGGTGGTGGTCCCTAAAAAGATTTCAACAGTAGGCGTTCATCCTCATCATTTTCTATGGTGTGGCCCACCTGAGATCTAGATATGCTTCATTCTTGGGCCCGAGTACTAAAATGATCTGGCAAAGCAGATGGACCACATGGATTGAATACATACATTCATGGTGGAGTCCACGAGTGGGCCACCTGCTGACAATGTGTAAAGGCACGCTGCACGGTAGCGTGGACTCCTCTAGACCTCAAAAAGTTTTGGATTAAGCTCTATATTTGTGTTTTCTCTCCTCCCGGCCCCACGTGGACCCGTGAACAGGTTAGGTGGGAGGTAAACATCGTGGTGGGCCACACAAGGTGGTCTACGCTATGGCAATATGCGGGGCATGCTATCCAACAGCGTGGGCCACTTGTGGGCCCCACCACAATCTGTAAATTATACAAAGAAAGGAAGGGAAAAAAGAAGAAGAAGGGAACACCCAGTCATCGGAGGGGCCCCCGCCACTACGGGGCCCTCCATACAAAACTACATCAAGACGAGTCCCACTCTTATGGCCCACAAAATAATAAAAACAATGGAGATTATGTCCTCCCTAATTGCACTCACCACGAAGATGGACGGTTGGATCGGGTCAGATATTCGATCGAGCGGGTTGATGGGGTGGATCTCCTCCTCTAATCACCTAAGCTCATAAATATTCTCTCTTGTCTCTCCAATCTCACTCTTTTCTCACTAATCTCTTTCTTTAATCTCTTCTTTTCTTTTCTTAATCTTCTCTCTCTCTCTCTCTCTCTCTCTCTCTCTCTAAAAAATGAAAATGGGGGAGGCCTTACGTATGCCCCTTTTGTGGTAAGGGATTTGGGGATATGGATGGAATTTTGAAAGAGAGTAAGGGTAGAAATGAAATGGAGCATTTATGAGGGGGAGTGGCTTAGGTATAGGCTTAGTTGACTTATGGGGAGAGACAGATAGATGTAATTGATGGGATATTTAATTGATTGATGTGATACTTGATTGATTGATGAGATGTTTAAATGATTGATTGATGGGACAACCTAGGGAATTTTGTAAGTGGGGCCCACTATTAAGCTCTTAATTGTGCCTATTCTAACCCCAATTCATCACTCATTATGCATGATTTTATGTTTAAAGACTATTCTAATGCATGGATTTGTGATTGTAGGAATGAGAGGGAGACTTCACTAATTCATACTTAAAAGAGTCACTTTGTATGCATTGAAGATCAATAGAACAATTGCCAAAAGGTGGAAGAAAGAAGCAAGAAAGAAAGAGAAGAGATAAAGAAGAAAATCTGAATTTTTGTTCTTAGACCTGTCTGTAGACCGGTCGCTAGACCGGTTGTCAAACTGGTCGCCAGACAGGTCTACAATGTATTTTTTGGACAGTTTTTCTCCTCTTAGACCTGTCGCCAAACAGGTCGAGAGTAGTCTAGAAATACAAAACTCATTGGACTGTATTTGAGATTTTGAGACCGGTCGTGCGACCAGTCATCCAAGAGCTCAGACCGATCGTGCGACCGATCGTCAGCGTAACAGCTTGTGCGTGAAGCTCCGATTTTCTCTGCGCAATTGCGTAATTCCTTGCGCAATCTGGAATCTTCCATGCCAATCTATAAAAGGGCCTTCTCCTCTTCATACCAGGGTATGCTAGGACATGGGGATCATCAAAGAAGCTTAGGAGATGGATTCTGCTTCAAGTTTTCCTAGTTTTTCTTCCTGTTTTAGTTGTTTTTATGTTTTTGAGGCTTCTAGTTCAAGGATGTTAGAGATGAACTAAAACCTCTTAGCTAGGGCTAAGAGGTGAAGCTTTTGATTTGTTTTTAATGGATTGATGCAACCTAAGTTTCCTTTTTATGTTTTAATTGAAGAATTTAGTTCAATATGAGTTTGAATCAAGTACTAGTTTGGTTTTACTTTGATCTCTTGATGACTCCGGGCTCATGTGATTCTTAGTGATTCTAAACTTAGTAGCTTATCTTCTGAGCATTGGTTATGCTTGTGTAGTTCATTGATCTATCATCGACTCCGGGCATGGTAGACCCTTTGATTGCCTTGTGTACAATGGCTTGATCTTCATGTGGGAACTCATTCAACTAAAGTTCTTATCTTTTGTTATAATTTGAAATAGTTGTTTGCTGGTTGATTTTAATTTAATTAGAGTTCTAATCATTAGTCGTAATCAAGTCTAGTGACAGGAGTTGATGAAAGCTATGGTTGTGAATCTCAACTAGATTAGAAGGAGGCTTGGCCTATACAATTGAGTGTGCCCAAGGCCTGAGCATTGTTGTGGGAATCGAATCAATGAATGGGCAACTGTTTTAGATAATTGTTGATTGAACCGCTCTATATTCCGATTGGATAGAGAAATGAATTCGATTCCAATTGAGTTATGTGAGATCTAGTTGTTTTGATGCATTGAAACTTATCAAAAGTGGATCCTTGGCGCTCTAGTGCCTTTTTAGATTGATATTACCTTACACTTTCACTGTTTAAACTCAATTCACTATTTTCCAGCTTTAGTTCTTAATAGGATTTAATTATTAGTTGTTTTAGACAAATCCTGAGAATACCCATTCATAAATCTCTGTGGGAACGATACTCGGTCTTTTCGAATTATTACTACTTCGCAACCGTACACTTGGGGAGTGAACAAGTTTTTGGTGCCGTTGTCGAGGATATCTATTCGGTATTTTTAGAATTTTCTAAGATAGCTTTTAGTTGAGATTGTGTTAAGATGGGTTTAGGATTTGTTTCGCTTTCTCGGGTAGGTTTTCTTTTAATATCAGAATACTAACTTAGTTTGTTTTGATTTTGCAGGATTCTAACTTAGATCTATAATTCAGGGATTTTAGGAAGTTAAAGAAGACACAAGGATCTTAAGTGCTCAAATCAGGTTTTATCTTTCTAAATCTTACTCTTCTTCTTCTCCTATTTCATTCCCACCATATTCATCTCTTGTAGAGAGGGTGGAGACTCCTTTTTGGATCTCTGATAGGTTGGCCTTGTGCTACCTTGATTCCTATTGGTCGGCTCTGCCATCTTGGATCACCTTGTGCTCAGAGATTTCTCTTCTCAACTCTATTCCTCTTTCTTCTTTTTCTACACTTTTCTCAAAAGATTCAAAGAGTGGGTGGGGAGTTTCTGAACCCCTATTGACCAGGAGAAATCAGTCTCTATCCTTGCTTCTGGCTCAGCCATTGCAAGACACCTTGTGCTTCGGTCTTAGAGAGAAGTAAAGGAAGGAAGAAAGAATTCCTTTTTGTTTCATTCTTTTAGGATTTGCATGCCACATTGGGTTCAGGATTCTAATAACCAACTCATTAGTGACGGAGTAATTGTTGAGGGGATTGACAGAGAGCCTCGTGTTAGAAAACATAAAAATTTTCCTGAATTTATTAGAGAGATGGCTGAAAATCAACCAAATCAAGAGGCTAATCAACCTCAAAATCAAGCCCAAAACTTTACTGAATTAGATGAGAATGAAGTGGGGGATGTACCTCAACCTAGAACTTTACGTGACTATTTACAACCAGCTAGGACGAGTACTCCCTCTTGCATAATTTTCCCTCACAATGTGGGAAATATTGATTTTAAACCGAGATTGATCCAACTTCTTCCCAGATTCCATGGACTCAACTCTGAAAGCGCTTATTTACATATTAAGGAGTTCGAAGAGGTTATCGCCACAATAAACTATGACAATGTAACCAAGGATATTATAAAACTCAAATTATTCCCTTTTTCCTTGAAAGAGAAGGCTAAATCGTGGCTACATTCCTTAAGGCCAAGGCTTATTGGGACATGGGCTGAGATGACTCGGGAGTTTCTTAAAAAATTCTTCCCTACTCAAAAAACCAATGCACTAAGAAGGGCCATAATGAACTTCGCCCAAAAAGAAGAATAAACTTTTTTCAATGTTGGGAAAGGTATAATGAATTATTAAACGCATGCCCACATCATGGCTATAAACGGTGGAGGTTGATTAGTTTCTTCTATGATGGATTAAACTCAACCATGCGCCAATTTGTGGAGATGATGTGCAATGGGGAGTTCATGAACAATGAAATGGAGGAAGCTTGGGACTATTTTGACATGTTGGCTGAAAACACACAATCATGGGATATATCTAAGCCGACAAGTTCAAAACAACCCCAAGCCAAGGAAAAGGGAGAAATTTACATTTTAAATGAGAAAGATGATCTAGGTTCTAGAGTGGCTAATCTCACACGAAAGGTCGAGGAGATGGAATTAAGGAAAGTGGATACAACCCAACAAAGGGGGACTGTTGAAACTATTTGTGGTATTTGTGCTTCCAATGTACATCAAACGCCGGATTGTCCAACAATTTATGCGTTTCGAGAACTTTTATATGAACAATCGAATGCTTTGAATAGTTATCAATGACCTTTTAGTGCTCCAAATCCAAACACAAACAATTCTAGTTGGAGAAACAACCCTAACTTCAATTGGGCAAATGGAACCAACCAAAGTAATCCTCAAAAGGGGCCCCCAATGCAATTTCCTATGGCCCCACCTCAAATGCCTATAGAGGATACATTGAAAGCATTCATGGAAGGTCAAGCTCAAATAAATCAATAAAACCATACGATAATGCTTGAGCATAAAAATTCGATGGAGGAAATCAAGGCTCGCTTAAACGCAAGGGAAGGGATTCTTCCGGCCCAACCCCTACCAAATCCGAAATCACAATGCGAAATAAGCATGCCTAGTTCCTCTAACCAACACATGGAACATACTAAGGCCATCACCACTCTTAGAAGTGGTAAAATTATTGAAAAATCTGACCCGGTGAAGGTATCAACGCTTAATGATCCGGTATCTTCCAAAGAGGACGATGGACCTAGCACCGCCATGAAGGAAAAGGAGCCATTGAAAGAATATAGACCCGTTGCTCCATTTTCTCAACGCTTGATTTCAACCAAACCTCAAGATAAATATCAGGAATTTTTGGAGGTTTTTAAGCAAGTCAAAATCAACATCCCATTGTTGGATGCCATTAAACAAATACCGTCATATGCTAAATTTTTAAAAGACCTTTGCACGGTGAAAAGAAAAATACATGTGCAAAAGAAGGCATTTTTGACAGAGAATGTAAGTGCCATTATAAATCACGGGATGCCTAAGAAATACAAAGATCCCGGTAGTCTGACAATATCATGTGTAATTGGAGACTACCGGGTGAAACATGCTTTACTCGATCTAGGGGCAAGTGTGAACTTAATTCCCTTTTCGGTCTATGAACAATTAGGTTTAGGTGAATTAAAACCCACCAAAACCATGTTACAACTTGCTGACCGATCGATTCGTATTCTGAGAGGGGTGATTGAGGACGTTCTTGTCCAAGTTGACAAGGTCTACTACCCGGTGGACTTTATTATCTTGGACACACAACCCATGGTTAATATTGGCCCTGAAATTCCTATCATACTTGATCATGGTAGCTATATCAAACGCTATCATAAATTGTAGGAGTGGGGTCATACAAATGTCTTTTGGCAATATGACGATTGAGTTAAATGCTTTCAATATTGACAACCAACAAGTGGAAGAAGATGAGGAGGTCCACGAAATAAACATGATCAATTCTATTGTGGAAGATGAGTCCCTCTCACCTTTTTACTCTGGTCACTTAGACGAAGACGTGGCGTACTCCCTTGATAAGAACGATGATGTGATAGGGGATATGGTCACACCTTTAGAGTCGGTATCAGCATATGACCTTCGCCGAGAGAAGGATGTGGAAACAACACCCTGTTATGTTGAGAAATCAATTCATACTTCCACACCTCTATGGATCATGCATACCGAACTCTACGAACCCTGGGATGATCCATACTTGCAATATCAATGCCCAGGAAAATCTGAATGGAGACATATTTTATTTGACAATATGATGTTGTCTCCTCTTATACATGTGGTGAAAACATTAAGGAACTCGTTAAAATTCCTTTTTGGGATTTTCAGTAGCTTATCTGGATCACTCACACACATTTATATTGTAAAGCAGGATATTGGATGACTTTATTGCAAAACCTATTGATCCATCTAATGATTCTGCTTGACTTTATACTTTTGGACGAGTTGTTGGATTAACCTCCTAGTTTGACTGAGGATGATTTTAAATAATTTTCCTAGAATGATATCCCATTAGGATTTGCTTTGATCAGTCGATTTAGTTGTGAAGTAATCCATCTCCAAAAGCTAATCTTGCCATGAAATATAGTCCTCAGGTGATATCTCTCTTTCTCACTCCCTTTATTTTGTAATTGCTCTCATGTGTTGCTTTCAATATATATTTTCTAACATTGAGGACAATGTAAAGTTTTAGATATGGGTGAGCGATTCTTCAGATGGATCCACTAGCTTTTGTGACATTTCGACCAATGATGTAGAAATTTTTTATTTTTTCTAAAATTCAAAAGTCTTTTGGAAAAATTTAGTTCTATGCATTCGAGATGATATGAGTATAAGAAGAGGAGACACGAAGTGAATGAGGCTGCAAGCTTTGAACTTCCCTTAATATAATGGTTTTATATGTGAATTCCCCTATTTATATGATTGATAGAAATTTTGAATACTTTTACACCTAGTTCACATTACACGATTTTCATGATTTGAAAGGATTATGTGATTTGTGGATTAGCTAGACTTTGATTTGAGGTATTGAGAAACCAAACCGGGGTACTTTGTCCATCCTTGTCCATGGGAAAATAACGAAAGATATGGATTTCTAAAAATCCTATCTAATGTAAAAGAAAAAGGAATGGAAGGATGAAATTGGGAATGATGGAAAATTCTGAAAAGGGCTACCTATTACCAACCGGGGGATGGTCTACCCGTAACCAAAGCCAGAAATGGGATGTAGTGTGAAAGCCGTCAGAAGGATGGTAAGGAAAATTCCTGTCATAGGCTTGTGGTTGCTCTATACACCTTGAGATCTATAGTTTAGTTGATCTATGAAGAAGATAATCCCGAAAATTCATGGGATGAACTTTCACTATGCACACTAGGTTGAATTTATTTGAATTCTTCTATTTATCAATCAATCAGCGGGAATTTCATATGGACACTTATTATGTTTTGAGAGTTTACAGTTTCAACCTCTATCACCTAATTTTTCTGACTTTTACACTTGTGTGTCTTGGGATGTAGAGAAGAATAGTTTCTGAAGGAGAGTTGGTTTTCGGAGAATTGAACTTGTTTCACGCATGTTTTGCTCGGGACTAGCAAAATGCTGGTTGGGGGGTATGTTGAGCTCTTAATTGTGCATATTCTAACCCCAATTCATCACTCATTATGCATGGATTTTATGTTTAAAGATTATTCTAATGCATGAATTTGTGATTGTAGGAATGAGAGGGAGACTTCACTAATTCATACTTAAAAGAGTCACTTTGTATTCATTGAAGATCAATAGAACAAGTGCCAAAAGGTGGAAGAAAGAAGCAAGAAAGAAAGAGAAGAGATAAAGAAGAAAATCTGAATTTTTGTTCTTAGACCTGTCTGTAGACCCGTCGCTAGACCGGTCGCCAGACTGGTCGATAGACAGGTCTACAGTGTATTTTTGGACTGTTTTTCTCCTCTTAGATCGGTCGCTAGACCGGTAGCCAGACAGGTCGAGAGTAGTCCAGAAACACAAAACTCACTGGACTGTTTTTGAGATTTTGAGACCGGTCGTGCGACCAGTCGTCCAAGAGCTCAGACCGGTCGTGCGACCGGTCGTCAGCGTAACAGCTTGTGCGTGAAGCTCCAATTTTCTCTGCGCAATTGCATAATTCCTTGCGCAATCTGGAATCTTCCATGCCAATCTATAAAAGGCCCTTCTCCTCTTCATACCAAGGCATGCTAGGATGTGGGGATCATCAAAGAAGCTTAGGAGGTGGATTCTACTTCAAGTTTTCCTAGTTTTTCTTCCTGTTTTAGTTGTTTTTATGTTTTTGAGGCTTCTAGTTCAAGGATGTTAGAGATGAACTAAAACCTCTTAGCTAGGGCTAAGAGGTGAAGCTTTTGATTTGTTTTTAATGGATTGATGCAACCTAAGTTTCCTTTTTATGTTTTAATTGAAGAATTTAGTTCAATATGAGTTTGAATCAAGTACTAGTTTGGTTTTACTTTGATCTCTTGATGACTCCGGGCTCATGTGATTCTTAGTGATTCTAAACTTAGTAGCTTATCTTCTGAGCATTGGTTATGCTTGTGTAGTTCATTGATCTATCATCGACTCCGGGCATGGTAGACCCTTTGATTGCCTTGTGTACAATGGCTTGATCTTCATGTGGGAACTCATTCAACTAAAGTTCTTATCTTTTGTTATAATTTGAAATAGTTGTTTGCTGGTTGATTTTAATTTAATTAGAGTTCTAATCATTAGTCGTAATCAAGTCTCGTGACAGGAGTTGATGAAAGCTATGGTTGTGAATCTCAACTAGATTAGAAGGAGGCTTGGCCTATACAATTGAGTGTGCCCAAGGCCTGAGCATTGTTGTGGGAATCGAATCAATGAATGGGCAACTGTTTTAGATAATTGTTGATTGAACCGCTCTATATTCCGATTGGATAGAGAAATGAATTCGATTCCAATTGAGTTATGTGAGATCTAGTTGTTTTGATGCATTGAAACTTATCAAAAGTGGATCCTTGGCGCTCTAGTGCCTTTTTAGATTGATATTACCTTACACTTTCACTGTTTAAACTCAATTCACTATTTTCCAGCTTTAGTTCTTAATAGGATTTAATTATTAGTTGTTTTAGACAAATCCTGAGAATACCCATTCATAAATCTCTGTGGGAACGATACTCGGTCTTTCCGAATTATTACTACTTCGCAACCGTACACTTGGGGAGTGAACACCCACATCATGCATATGTAGTGTGGCTTGCCTTGATTTTTGACCATGTATACATCTTTTAAATTGGGTATCGAAACGGAGCGTGCCGCGCGGCGTTGGAATCGTGGCACCCGCGTGGTCGTTGGGGTACAAGTCTCAGGTCGTTACAGTACTAAAATAGGGTGCCTGATCGAAACTTGTCAGTTTGAACTGTTTCGAGTATGCCAACTTCGAAAATGAGCTGTACAAAGGTCTAATTAGGGTATAGGTGTTATAGCTCTCCCCTCATAAAAGAAAATTTTTTCCTCGAAATTTATACTACCAAGTCAAACTATCTGAATCTCACAAGTAAAAGGAATCTCATCACTACATATATACCAAACTGACAACAAACATACAGATATAATCAATCATTGAAAAAATGGAGATGATGCTCGCAAATCTCTACATCTCGTTCCCATGATGCCTCATCTACATTATATGACTCTGCTGAACCTTCACTAAAGGAATGACCTTGGTCCGAAGAACCTGCTCTTTCTAGTCAAGGATACGGACCAGCTACTTGATGTAAGAAGCATCCTCACGAACCTCCAACGGTTGCCAATCTATCATGGACTGGTGTTACATCTACAACTCATGGTTGGGAGTTATGTAGACGCCCCACTCTGGACTAATGGTTCTGACTCGTATCCTTGTTAACAAAAAAAAAAAATCACTTTCTTGATTGAGTCTGAGTTCGGACCGATGAATAGAAGGTCAATCAGAATCGGAATGAAGTGAGGCTAAATACGTTGGAAAGATCATTAAATTACCTTCCAAGGATCCTGAAGCAGCCACATTCCAAGTCTAGATCAGCCAGATGCAAGTCGAACTCCGCAAGCTATACGATTCCAAAGAGAACTTGGGACTTTGTCGAGAGACGAGCTTGAAGCTTTGGATTGCAAGTCTAGGACTTGGGATTTTTTCTCAAGGATTCAAAGGACCTTAAAGACCTTTTAAGAAAGTCCAAGATAAGGCCTAATTCGAGCTAAGATGAAGAAGTTATGATTTCCCCTTCGAGAGCTTGCAGACTTAATAAAAACCTAATGAAGTTCACACCTTATAGTCAGTTTTCAGCCACTTTTGGTGGGTCATTTGGAGTCCAATGACCCTCATTTTGGAATGACTTGATAGTTCTTTGAGTTATCTTTTCAACACCTTTAGAATCAACTCAATGGGAGTTATAATGAAGGAGATATCGTGATTGTACTAAGTCGCACATTTATACCCAAGTGTTGTCTCTGAATCAATTCTAAGTCAACTTAGCTCTGACTCACCCAGCACCACCAAGTGGGATACAGTTGTCACTTGGTACCACATGGGCCAATCATAGCACACCATGTATGGGGATTTTCCATCAAATTTACCTATAAATACCCCTTAATTGCATTATTATTGTTCAAACTTTACCTGAGAAGGTAAATTCCAGAGCAAACCAGGGGAAACCAAGTCCTGATAGAACTTTTACGCCCTCTATCGATGCACACCCAAAGTGTCGGCACCTTGCCAATGTACTTTAGAAAGTGTAAGATCTGTACCCTGAAGTTCCCTCCGTACGTTTAGTTTCCGGTACCGGTACGTCCCGGACGGACAAGATTAGCGAGCCTTGATCGCGACCCTGATTTAGTACCGCAACGACCCAAGACCTGTACCCTTGCGACCGCGCGGGCGCCACGATTCCAACGCCGCGCGGCACGCCCCATTGCGATACCCGGTGTGTAAGATGCGTACGTTTGTGCAATTCGAGGTGGGCCACGCAACGCGCGTGTGGCGTGGGCCCCACTTGCACAATTCCCAACAACATGTCAACTCAATCACCATCACCCTCACCCATACCCCTATCATTATCTGGCCATCATCACCATACCCACCCCATCATTCTCTCACCTCCAAAGTCAACACAACCCATACCTCTCATGCTAGCCAACCCATTCCCCCATGTCCTCTCCCATCATCATCATAATCATCTCATGTAGCCCCCCTCTCTCCCATACAAGAGCCATACGTGGGGGGGTGGCCTTCTCAATTCCAAGATTTGAGAGAGAAGAGAAAGAAGAGAGAGAAGTAGAGAGAATTGAGAGATTGAGTGAGTTTAGAGAGAGAATTAGAGGGAGATCAAGAGAGAGAAAGAGAGAGTTAGAGAGATTAAAGGAGAAGATCAAGCTTGGAGGACCTCGATCATCATCTGGACCGTCCGATCAGCAATCCAACCGTCCAACCATCATTGTGAGTGCAATCTCCCCTCTCTTTTTTCTGGTTTACCGTTCATTTTATTTCCTTGGGCCCACCTTGTGATGGGCAATGAGATGGATGAGTTGGATCATCCATGATTGGCCCCACTTAATTATAATAATAATAATAATGAGTTTAAAAAAAAAAGAGAAGAAGAAAAGAAACGGAAAAGCCTTGGGCCGCTGGACAGTCAGCGTCCAAAGGACGCTGCTGCCCAGCAGCGCCTAGCCTTGGGTTGACCGTGGGTCCCCCCTCGTGGGACCCACCTTGATGCATGTATGTGATCCACGCCGTCCATCTGTTTCTCCAGCCCATTTTAGGGTTGGACGCCAAAAATGAAGTAAATCCAGATCTCAGGTGGACCACACCATAGAAAACAGCGTAGCTAATGATGCCTATTGTTTAAAACTTTTTTGGGCCACCTTGATGTTTCTAGGCTATGTAAGATGCCCAATATTGGGTTCATTGGGTCCCCCATGAGATGGGGAACCTGATAGATGGAGTGGATCTTTCCTAAGTGGGCCCCACCTGAAATAAACTAGAGAAAAGAAAACAAAAAAAAAAAAAAGAAAAAAAAACATGGACGCTGGAGGGTTAGTGGGGTCCCCACTCGTGGGACCCACCTTGATGTTTTGTTGTATCCACACCGTCTATCGGTTTTCCCATATCATTTTATGGCCGGGGCCGAAGGATGAAGCCGATCCAAATTTTTGTGGGCCGCACCACATGAAACAGTGGAGTGAATGATGTTCACTGTCGAAACTGTCTCGGCCCACACTGATGTTTGTAGACCCCGTAACATACCCAATATTGGGCTTGTTAGGTCTCCCATGAGTTAGGGAACCTGATGAACGGGTTGGATCAGCCTTATGTGGGCCCCACTGGACCAAAACCAAGAAAATAAAATAAAATGAAAAAAAAAGAAAGAGAAAAAGGAGAGGAGAGGCGTCCGGGCGCTGGGCATACCAGCGTCCACGGACGCTGGGCTCTCTACCCATCTGGAGGCCACCCTGTGGGTCCCACCGTGTTGTATGTGTCATATCCACACCGTCCATCCATCTGGGAAGATCATTTTAGGGCACGACCATAAGAATGAGTCAGATCCAAGCCTTAAGGGGGCCCCACCACAGAGGAAACAGTGAGGACAGTGACCCTGTCGTTGGAACCTTCCTACGGCCCACCATGATGTTTATTTGAGATCCAACCTGTTCATAAGTTCACACATGCGTGTGAAGAAGGGAAAACAAAAATATCAGCTTGATCCAAAGCTTCTGTGGGCCCCACTTGGTAAAAAAAAAAATAAATAAAATATATAAATATATATATGCATATAATAAATAAATAAATAAATATGGGGGGTTTGCCAAGCCAGTGGCCCAATCGTGGGACCCACCTAGAATGTATTTGCTTTATCTATTCTGTCCAGATGTTTTTCCAGCTCATTTTAGTGGCTGAGCCAAAATTTAAGCATATCCAAACCTCAAATGGGCCATGTCACGGGAAACAGTGGGAATAATGATCTCTACCGTTGAAACCCTACAGTGATGTTTATTTGTCATCCAACCTGTTCATAAGATCACATGGATATGGATGAAGGAGAAAATAAAAATATTAGTTTGATTCAAAATTCTTGGGGCCCATTTGGGTGCTACGCTCTGTGGATCCCACCACGATGTATCTGTTTTATGTATGCCGCCCATCTGTTTTTCCATATTATTTTAGTCCATGGGCCCTCCAAGAAAAGATGAGGTAAATACAAACCTCAAGTGGACCACATTGTCAGAAACCATGGCCATTGATGCCCACCTTTGAAACCTTCCTTGGGGCCATTGTAATGTTTATTTTTCCATCCAACTAAAGGTGATGGGGCCCAACTTTGGGTCCCACCTTGATGAATGTTGAGTATATCGTGTCGTTCTTCTTGGCAAGGGTGTGGGCCCAGTTTTGGGTGGGCCACACGTAGAAAATAAGGGTGATTGAATGCCTACCATTGGAAACTTTACAGGACCCATCTGTTATGTTTATTTGCCATTCTCCTTGTTCTTAAATTACTCAACCATAGGTAGGGTTCCACACATGTGGTGTGCAGGCCCCACCATGGTGTTTGATTGCCATCTCACTTGATTAGTGGGAAAGCACAAATATCGGGTTGATCCCAAACTGTTGTGACCCATTGATGCATGTGGCTTCCCCACTCCTTTGTACGGTTATACCCAACCACGGGTCCACCTTGTTATGCATTTGTTCTATCCACGTCAGCCATTGGCCACTATGGTGCGATATGTATGTTGCCCATCGATTAGGACCGCCTTAAATTTGCACTTGAACCAAACCATCCGAATGACTGGACCCTAGCATGTTATGTACAGGATGGCCCTTAGGACCACCTTAGTGTACATGTTCGAATGACCGCTTTGTCCATCCCGTGGATCCACCTTGATGATTAGTTGTGTAAACCCTTACTGAAAGGTCATCCTTAAAGTTTGCTTGATCCAAGTCACAGGGCTACCTTCTTAAACTCACCCTGTTGAACCGTCTTGTCAATTCACCTTGTTAACTCACCATGTTGACCCGCCTCGTCAACCTACCTTATTGACTCACCTTGTTGACTCACCATGTTGATTGATCTTGGTAACTCAGCTTGTATACTCATATGACTCACCCCTCCTACCCTTGTACCCAACTATTAAAGACTACCATATTGTGTATATCTCATCCACACCGTCCATTTACCTATAGGACGAGTATGGGGCTCATCCTCGATGTTCGTATGTCATCTAGGCCATCCATTATATGGAGCCTATCTTGTAGTATGAGGTTAGACCTGTTGTCCCTTTTTGGACCTCATTGTATTGACCATCTATCGCAGATTACCCTACCATTTATAATCGATCCTTTGTCATGACATGTCTATCTTGCAACCCCTTCTATGACCTTCCTTTTACGGACCATTATTATGTTCATCTCCACTGTACTACAGGATTATGGGTCTCGGCATGATTTTGGGTATTCTACTCTTGCCGCTCAAGTAGGTTCTACCTTTGATGTGTCGGTAGTGTTTTCAATCATTTTCTTTCCATTTGGGTTATTTGAATATTGACGGTTAATCCACACTGTTCAGTTGTTGGACCGTCTGTATTGTTGTATACCATCCATTTAGAGTCTTATCTCTTTATGTTTGCTTGTATTATAAGTGAATTATCTTTTTATGCTATTTTTAGTATGTCTGTTGCCACACGTAGTGTTGTTGGAATACTCATATGTGATCTTTATACTATATGCTTCGACGACAACCATACATGTGTAATGAGTATGCATCCCGAATCACCATTGTTAGTTGGGGACCACTAGGGCATAAACGCATTCATAAAGCATTCGAGATGTAGTCGCGCAAATGTAATTCATGTTCTCTCTATCGCAAACCTCTCTAATAGGTATGGGACTATTCGAGGACAGGAATCTATCATCCTGACTTACACTGTATGGTAGGAATAGCTTAGAATACCTTGTAGCCCTTGGTGCGAGATTCCCTGGCTAGCGACATCCCGCACTATGACTCGATCATTCATATGTGTCCCCTCATCTTAATCATATCTTAAATAGGTTGGACTAGATTGATTTATTGCCATCGTGGTAGATGGGCTACTTGTTGGCACTCATACTGTATACTTGACTCATGCATCATGAATGCTTGGCTCATCTGATTATCTTGTATCAACCGGCCATATCGGTCGTGATTGTCGTGGAGTTCATTACCAGCTGACGGTGACATTGTGTTTGAGACCTTATAGTTTTATGGTGCTCTTTGGAGACTTGCACGGGCATGTCGTCCATCGTTTGTATGCATGGTTGCATTTCACACCGTCTGCTTGTGCCGCATATAGCATGGTTACTACGTTGCAACCACAGCTCCATCGTGGTTTGCAAGAACACCGGAAATATGTGATCTTTAAACAGGATGCCATAGATGTCCCTGGGTGAAAGTCCCTGAACCCGTTGGTACCAAGGTGGGTGCTCCATTCAAGGACCGAGTGGTTTAATCATACACCAGTATGCCGAATACCAAACGGCGGTGTTTTCCACTGCACGAGGTCAGTTTGGAAGGAGGTCTGACCTAACCTGCCGGAAGAGTGTTGGCAAAGGGGGTTGAGTTTGACCAGCTGTGAGTAGGTCTGCTATTGCACCAGATAGGCTTTGGCATTCTACTGGTGAGTAGTGAGGTTTGTGAGACCCCGGTGATGTTTTGTTTCAGAGATGGTATTGGTATCACTGTATGGTGTTGGACGGTCCTGATGTGGGCGGGTGTAATGTGGGCGGGGCTGTAAGCCTGGGCGAGCTACCACACTGGGCGAGCTACCAGTTCCGAGTCCTGCATTGCTTACGTGATTGCGTTATGACTGTTCATATCTGGACCACCGTACTTAGAGGTGGTGATTTGCATACATGCATTGGATCATTATATGCGACATTAGGCCCTGTAGGCCATTGCATAGTATGAGTATATAGTCTTGGTAAGCTGGTTATCTGTATTGCATGCTTGCATAGCCGTTGTAAGCTGGTTATTCATATCATATGATCGTGTAGCCTAATTAGGCTAAGTCTTGGTTTAAAGTTCTCATCATGCTTTACTGCTTACTCTGATATTTATCATGCTTGTCATACGCATTGTGCACGCACACACGCACTCACAAAGCTTCGTTCGAAGCTTATGCGCATTTGTTACGCTGCAGGTTCTACCAGAGTATATCAGCAACGTTGAGTTGGAGTTGGGAGTGCAGTAGCAGGAGGTGCCGGATTGTGCACAGTTTTTTATATTTGCGCATTGTGTATTTACTTTCCAGTTCTGTATATGAACGAAATGATTTAGTGGAAATATTGTGTTTATCTTTGATGGTACCCATATGGTGATGCTCATGTTAAAAAAAATTCAGACCCTAAAATCCTCCTTGTGGTATCCCAAGATCGGAACCTGGCGTGTGGGGTTAGGATCCGAGATCGGGGTACTACGGAGGCTGCCACCTCTGAATTCGGGTTATAACGAATGGACGTCGAGAACCGAATTTGGGGCGTGACAGAAAGAGTGCCACCCCCTTTTGCCATCGCATGCCCTGGGCACTAGCATCCTGCTAGTGCCTGAGTTGGGTGCTAACATCCTGCTAGCGCTTGGGCTGGCTGCCAGTGCTCCTACCGGCGCACTTCTTGGGGCTCAACACTCATTCCTCCTCCACTCCATGCACATGGGTTGCACCTTGGATATGAGTTCCAGGATTGATTCTTGCCTTGTTCATGTCGGTTCTCCATGGTTCCATCGCTTGTTGAGCTCTGAATTATGCATATTCTACCCCAATTCATCACACATTAGACATGATTTATGCTATTAAAAGACCCATCTTATGTATAAATTTGTGATTGTAGGAAGGAAAGATAGATTTCAAGGATTTTATGCTCAAAGACTACTAAAATAGACCTTGAATATCATGTAAGGAAGAGCCAAAATAGGAAGGAAAGAAGCAAGAAAGAGAGAAGAGAAGACCAAGAATCGTGAAAAAATAGTGTTCCCAACCGGTCTAAACAGCGCCTCGACCGGTCGCTACAGTGTCTCGACCAATCGATGGGGATGCGCATACTAGACAGATTTTCACCATTGTCGATCAGTCACCCGACCGGTCTCTACAATGTCTCGACCAATCGATAGACCGGTCAAAAATTCAGTGTTGAAGTGCAAACTTCGTAGGATAGTTTTTTGTCTTTTTAGACCGGTCACCTGACTAGTTGTTACAGTAAAATTCAAGAGAAAATTTTGTTATGTTTGTTATCCATTGAGCTTCGACCAGTCCAAGCCCGCCACCAACCGATCGACCACCGCCTCCTACATAAAAACTTACACAAATCTCAAAGTTTCTAAGATGGTGCTCGATTTCTTCTATAAAATGCCACCTCCACTCTCTTCCTAAGGCATCTAGGAATGTGGGGAGCAAAGAAATCAAGTCATGGGAGGCTTCTTAGCCTTCTATAACTAGTTTTTCTTTCTTTTCTTAGTTCTAGTTCTAATTTTTCTATGTTGTCTTTCAATTAACTCTCAGCTATAGCTGAGAGGGGAAACTTCTATTTCATTATTCATATTTTAATTCTTTGATTTTAAATTTAAATTTATTGTTGAACAATTTATCAAAGGTTTGAATAAAGTTGATAGTTTAGATAATTTAGGGATCTTGTGTGCCATGTACATGCGCTCTTATTGGATTTCTGAGATTAATCAGATTGGTATATGGGATTTTGATTTGTAGGAGCCTTTGATTCGTCATGATTTCTGGATACGGTGAATGCTTCGAGTTCTCCATAAGTTGAAACTAGTTGGATTTATATTAAAATTATTTAATGAATGTTCATATTCTGTTTTGCATGAATCTGAGATAGATATTTTTGTTTGTTAATATTGGTTTAATTGGAGTTCGAATCATTGGTTCTAGTCAAGTCTAGTGACAAGATTTGATGAAGACTATGGTTGTGATCTTAACTAGATTGGATAAAGGATTGGCTTATACAATTGAGTGTGCTCAATGCCTGAGCTTTAGTGAGGGAACCAAATCAATAAACATACACCTGTGTTAGATGTTTGGATGCTTTACTATTTTATCTTCCGACTAGATAGAGATAGGACATCGATTTCAGTTCTGCATTTAATCAAATCATGGAATTGAGCATGGTTAATACTAGAAGTAGATCCTCAATGCTCTAGTGTTTGCTTTTTCGGATTTTCCCTTTAATTCTTAGTTCTTCTATTATCCTAATTCTATATTTGTTTAGTTTAGAACGTATATAACCTTAGAGTGCTTGGATCTAGTTCCATATTCTTTCCTTCTGGATCGACCTTGGTCTCACCGAGTTATTACAACATCGTGGCCTTATACTTGGGGCTGGCGAACAAGTTTTTGGCGCCGTTGCCGGGGAAGGAAGGTGCTGGATTCGAACACTATTAGATTTAAGTTTTGTTTTGTTTCTAGTTAAGATAGGTTTTCCAATGCTTTTAGGTTAGGATTTTTTTTATTTCTAACTTACTAACACTTTTTTCTGTTTTGTAAGAATTTATGGCTGACATAGATCACCTTCTCGGGTATCATCTCTCCAAACTCTCTTCTTTTATTCTTTTTTCTAGATTAGGGTAAGTTTCAACTTTTTAAATTTTATCGTGAGTGATTGGACTGGTAGGTTGTATAAGTATCTTTTAGAGGATGAGACAGCAGATGAAGGAACTCAAACTCATTGTGATTGAAATCACCCTACGTATGAGTATTTTTCTAAGACTCAATCTACCTCCAATACTCCCCCACGTAAGACGTTGCGTGATTATTATAATGGAAACAAGGTGCATAACGAGATGCCGCATAAGACAATGAGAGAATATAGGAATGAAGCCAAATGAAATAAAGATCAACCGGGTAAAATGCCGCATGAATATTGGATTGAAAACAACATACATAACGTTCCACCTGGTATGATAGGAGGTATGCATCAACAAAAGGAACGAGTGCATAATGGTAAACCAGTTAACATAATGCGTGATACTTATATGGATATGCTTACCAACCATCATACAATTCTTCATCCTACAACATGTAGGGTCTAAATTGGGAGAACCATTATTCCTCTCGTTCAAGGGAAGAACCAACTATAACTAGTGGCAATCATCCTAAAACGTCTCCTTCCTCCTATGAGCTTGAATATACCAAAATCCTTGATAATGTATGGAACGAGTATGCAGAGGAGCAATCAAATCAAAATTACTCGTCATTTTGTGAAGACGTCGAGCCCGAAATAAGGAACACCGAATCAATCCCCACTAATGAGGAGGATGAGGCCATCCAAGACCAACCTTCTCCGAATTTGATGATTAAACTTCTAGAAGATATTGATCTCGGTGTTGTTAATATCATCATCAATTATAGTGAATCCACTATCTCTTTTAAATGTCTTGACCTTAACAATGAAGAGATTCCAATGACAGTTGACGAACTCGAGGAATCCATAAAATTTGAAACCGATAGTGTGATTGACTACAATCAGGGTTCAGAGATTACCTATGAGCCTATGGTTTCTTCTTCCCAAGGGCAGAATTTGTATGTCTTTAGAAGATATTCTTGTTAGAGAGCTAATCGAAGTCGATCTTTTTGAGTCCTTCCACCAATATAACATGCCAAATCCTATTGTGGAAGATCCCCCTTGGGCTGAAAATTTTATTTCTTTGAAAGATGGGGTGGCACAATATGAAATTTTAAACGATCAACTTATTTAAGGTGACGTGCCTACCATGAAACTGGAAGAACTTTCTTTGGAAGACCTCCTCTCTATAGAGGAAGAATTCCTTGTCATTGAAATAAAATTTCTTCAATTACTAAGGGAGGACATCGAGCCATCATCCAAATATCTTGATTTTCTAGAGAAATGCTTGGCCCACTCCAATGATCTTGAAGATGAGATGATTAAGGGGTTGGATATTTTGTTAGACATGGTGCTGATGCTTGAAGAGTCATCTTCCATTTTTTTTAACTCATCACTATTGATTGTGAAAGCACCGTATAATTCTAAAATTGTGGAGGGAATAACTTTTTAAATGAAGAAAACATGATGAATGTCTCTCCACCAACATGGGTTCTTCAACCCATTAGAAATTCTAACTGGGAGGACCCATTTGATTAATGAATATCCAGTACAGAATTTGAGGAAATACTTTTTCACTGATTATCTCTCCTCTTCTCATGCATGTGGTGCACATGAATATTGGACCTCAACGATGACAAGCACCCATGTATATCATCGAGTAGGACTATGAATGGTCATCATGAGAAATTTGTTGAAATCCATGAAGATCCTGCTAATATTTGATCATGTAGTCGATCTGATTAGTATAGAGTAGGTAGATTAGGTTTACATTTCTGCATTTAAGATTGAATAAGTCTCATGGAGACATGAAAGAAATTAGACTTGATTAACTTGGTGCCTCAGGTAACTTCTCTTACTCACTCTCCTATATTTTTTCATTGCTCTCATATTACATGTATTGTATATATTTCTTACATTGAGGATAACGTAAACCTTAGGTTGGGGGGTGAGATTCCTACTGAATCTTCTAGTATTTGCAACATTTCGAGCAAATTTTTCAGAAAAATTTTAATTTCTCGAATTCAAAACTCTTTTGAAAAACTTTATTTCTATATACTTGAGATTATATGAATACGAGAAGAAGAGAGATGAAGTGATTTGATTTTGAAACTCTTGAAATTTCTTTAATATAGTGCTTTTCTATATGAGTTCCCCATATTCATATGATTGATAGAAAATTTCGAACACTTATGAATTCTAGTTCACATTACACGTTTCTCATGGTGAAAAGGATTAGGAAGGATTCTTAGATTGGTTAGACTATGATTTAAAGTGTTAATGAACCAAGCTGGGGATCTTTGTCAACCACGTTTGTGAATTAAGAAAGGAAAATAATGTTATGATATGGATTTCTACAAATCCTATCTTCTGATGAAATGAAGAAGAAAATGGTTGTATTGAAAATTTCTTGATATATACTGAAAATGGCTACCTATCACCAACCAATTAAGGGCCAATAACCCAAGCTGATATTGAAACATAGTGTGAAAGCCATCAGAGGAACGGTAAGGCAAAATCTTGTCATAGGCTTATCGTTGATCTGTACACTTTTAGATCTTTAGTCTAGTTAAACTCTATGAAGATGGATAATTCTGAAAATTGATGAGATGAACATTCACTATGCACACTAGACCACACTTGTTTGAATGCTTCTATTTATCAATCAATCAACGGAAAGTCTATTGGAAACAATCACTATAATTAGGATGTTTAAGGTTTCAACCTCTATCACTACATTTTTCTGAATTTTGTACTTGTATGTCTTCGAGTCTATAGAAGTATAGTTTCTTAGAGAGAGTTGAATTAGGAAGTTGGATTTGTTTCACGCATCTTTTACTCGGGACTAGCAAAATGTTGGTTGAGGTGTGTGTTAAGCTCTGAATTATGCATATTCTAACCCCAATTCATCACACATTATGCATGGTTTATACTATTAAAAGACCCATCTTATGTATGAATTTATGATTGTAGGAAAGAAAGAGAGATTTCAAGGATTTGATGCTTAAAGACTACTAAAATACACCTTGAATATCATGTAAGGAAGAGCCAAAAGAGGAAGGAAAGAAGTAAGAAAGAGAGGAGAAGAGAAGACCAAGAATTGTGAAAAAATAGTGTTCTCGACTGGTCTGTCAACCCGTCTGAATAGTGCCTCAACTGGTTGAAAATTCAAGAATGGGAGTTGCGCACGCAGGACATATTTTCACTATTGTTGACGGTTGCTACAGTGTCTCGACCGGTTGATAGACTAATCGAAAATTCAGTGTTAAAGTGCAAACCTCGCTATACAGTTTTTTGTCTTTTTAGACCGATTGCTCGATCGGTTGCTATAGTGCTTCAACCGATTGACAGACCGGTTGCTACAGTAAAATTCAGGAGAAAATTTTGTTATGTTTGTTATCCATTGAGCTTCGACTAGTCGAAGCCCACCACCGACTGGTCAACCACTGCCTCAACTGTGTAAAAAATTACGCAAATCTCAAAGTTTCCAAGACGATGCACGATTTCTTCTATAAAAGGCCACCTCCACTCTCTTTTTAAGGCATCTAGGAACGTGGGGAGCAAAGAGATCACGTCCTAAGAGGCTTCTTAGCCTTCTTGTTGAGCCTCCAATTTATACATTTGCCAACCCATTACATCACATTATATGCATGGTTTTCATGTTTAAAGGACTCATCTAATACATGTTTTTGTGATTGTAGGAATGAGAGGGAAACTTCACCAATTCATGATTAAAAGAGTCACTTTGGACACCTTGAGGATTAAAGGAAGAAAGCCCAAGAATGAAAGAAAGAAGTTATGGAAGATGGAGTTGAAAGACAAAGAAAAACATAGAAGAAATCATGTTAAAAGACCTGGCAGGGCCAGAAAAACCAAAGTGCAGAGCTGCAGGGCCATGAAAGTTAAATGCAGAAAGTTGTAGTTTTTGAAGATTGATCCAGAGATTGATCCGTCGATTGATCGCTCAGCCTGAGCGATTGATCGACAGACTTGAGCGATTGATCGCTCACAGCAGAAATTTGATAGAATTGTTGCTGGAGAGAAGTGAAGAATTGTGATTGATTGCCCAGCCTGAGCGATTGATCGCCCAGCCCGAGCGATTGATCGCCCATCCCATAGATCAATCGCCAGAATGCAGATTTTTAAGAAATTTGAAGAAAACTCTCTGGACACTTTTTGCAACCTCCGATTGATGGCTGGACACTGATCGATTGATCGCCAGAAGTGACTGATTGATCTCTCAGCCAGCCGATTAATCGCCAAATCCGAAAAAGGCTGTTTTTACAGTTATTTGAACTAGTGATTGATCGCCCGATCTGAGCGATCAATCGACAATGCGCCCAGTTTAGAAATTTCCAAGTCTGGCTCCGATTTTCTTTGCGTAATGCGTAAATTTTACGTAAATTCTCGAAGATTCTTCGTTTGTGGGGTATGAAAGCTATAAAAGGAGACCTCCACCTCATTCCTAGGGCATCTAGCAACGTGGGGAGCAAAGAGATCAAGACCTAGGAGGCTTCCTAGCCTTCTACAACTAGTTTTCTTCTTCTTCTAGTTCTAGTTTCTAGTTTTGAATGTTTTCTTTTAGTTAACCTCTTAGCTAGAGCTAAGAGGTGAAGTTTGTAGTTTGTTTCAATGCTTTAATTCGTTTCTTCAAGTACCCTTTACTTCAATTATGGATTTTCAAGTTCTAGTTTGAATAAAGTTTGGTTTTTTTAGAAGTTTTGTGAGAGTTTGTGTACTCCGGACATGAGTTCCTTACAATTCTCTGAGATTACCATGATTGGGTTGATTGAATTTGAATTGTAGCAACCCTTGAGCATGCTATAGTTCATAGGCATGGCTGTTACTCCGAAGGCTACAAGTTCAAGTTCTATGTACTTCATTAGAACTAGAAATCTGATTTCCAGATTTAAGTGGCACTGTTTGTGCTTGAATGTTATATCTTCCAATTAGATGAGAGATAGGACTTTGATTCTAATTGTGTTGTACTTGGATTAATGGATTGGCATTGGACGACTACAAGTGGATCCTTGATGCTCTAGTTCTTCTTAATTTCAGATTTTTCTATTTTATGTGAAAAACTATCTTCTCAAACTTCTTAGATTCTTGTTATTAGAGTACTTGGAATTGTTTACCTCTTTCCCTGTGGATCGACCTCGGTCTTATCGAGATTTATTACTACATCGCAGCCTTACACTTGAGGCCAGCGAACAAGTTTTTGGCACTGTTGCGGAGGAAAAGGTTGAACAGTTCCAAGTGTTCTAGTAGCTATAGAGTAGTTGTAGTTAGGTAGGATTTTCAGTTTTTATAGAAGTAGATTTTCTGATTTTTTTTTAGATAACTAACACTTTTTTGTTTGATTTTGTATGACATTGTTGCTGACATAGATCTGACTCTATTGGGTAACATCTACCCATCTCCCTTCTTTTTGTTCTTTTTTCTAGATTAGGGTAGTTTTCAATTTCTTAAAATTTCATTATGTATGATTGGACGAATGGTGCATATAAGCATCTTTTGGAGGATGAGATGTCGGATTGGGGAACCCAAACTCATTATGATCGGGATCCCTTCAAGCATGAATATTTTTCTGAGATTCAAAGAACCTCCACTACCTCCCCACGTAAGACGATGCGTGATTACATTAATGAAAATAATACATATATTGAGACACAACGTAAGACGATGGGGGAATACCTGAACGAAGCAAAATTGGATAATCATCCGGGAAAAACATTACGTGATTACCGGATTGAAAATAACATGAGTGTTCCATCGGTTATGGTAGGAGGTGTGCAACAACAAAAGGAACAGGTGAATAGTAGCTAACCGGTTAAGACAATGCGTGATTACTTGTATGGATATGCCTATCAACCATCATATAACTTTTCATCCTACAATGCGTATGGTCTTAATTGGGAAAACTACCATTCTCCTTGTTCAAGGGAGGAACCAATCATGGTTATTAATAATCACCCTAAAACGTCTTCCTCTTTTGATGATAAGTATACACAAATGCTTGAGGAAATATGGAATGAGTATGTGGATGAACAATTAAATCAAGCTTCCTCACCATCTTATGAAGACGTTGAGCCCGAAATTGGGGGCATCAAATCAATCCCCTCTAATGAGGAGGATGGGGCTACCCAAGTCCCACTTTCTTCGGATTTAATGGATAGACTGTTAAAGGAGATTTATTTCGATGATCCCAATGTCATCATCAATTATGGTGAGTCCACTATCTCTTTTGGATGCTTTGAACTTAATGATGAAGAGATTTCAATGACGGTTGACGAACCCGAGGAATCCATAAAATTTGAAAGTAGTAGTGGGGTTGCCTACAATGAGGGTTTGGTGAATGGTTATGAACCTATGGTTTCTTTTTCCTAAGGGCATAATGATTATGAGTCTCTAGAGGATATGCATGCTAGAGAGATGGCCGGGGCTGATATTTTTGAGTCACTCCACCAACTTGCCATGTTTAATTTTAATGTGGAGAATGAGACTCCCATGAGTGAAAATTCAGATTCTTTGGACGAATGCTTGGCTCACTTTGAAAATTCAAACGACCCCATTATTCAAGAGATTGTTAAAGCCTTGCATACTTCCAACTTGGTGCCTCATACTAGTTACGGAGAACCTAGTTTGGAAGAATTCCACTCCATAGAGGGAGAGTCCCTCACCATCGAAACTGAATTTTTGCACTCACTTAAGCAAGATCATGATCCTTCATCCGACTATCTCGATTTCCTAGAGGAATGCTTGCCCCAATCTTATGATCTTGATGATGAGATGATTAAGGAGTTGGACATTTTGTTAGGCACGGTGTCAGTGCCTGTAACACCCCAAGATTTCGGCTCCAGTGTACATCACGACGGCTGAATTCCCAAGGTTATTTGGAATGTGTGAGGGTTATACCCCTTACATAATTTTCACACAAACATGCACATTTCATACTATTTGGAAAATCATGAGCAAGATGGTGAAACCAAACTTATATATTATTTCATTAATTAAACTAAATCATCAAACCATGTAACCATCATTCAATCAAACACCATGTTCATAACTACATCCTCCCATTGGGACTTATTACAATTTCAAATACTAAATAAATGCTAGAACTATGAATGATTATGCGGTCTCGTCTTCCATCATCTGCTCCTACAAGCCATCATAATCGTCTCCTTGAGGCTCGGGCTCTTGAGGATCGTTACCTACATGTTCTAAATTATTTCCACAAAACACCGTCAAAAGCGGCATAGTGAAGAACTACTTTAAGGTTAGAAATAATAATCGCATAAAAATCATAACAAAACATCCATTACTCTTTCTTAATGCAATGCATGATAATGCATGACCCAGCATAGGAATCCTTAGACATGCCGCCAGGGGTTTTGGGACATGCAAGCGCATAATTTTGCCCGACCACATGAGAAACGGGATGCTCATAGCCCAAATCCTCACGTGACATAGTATGGGAGAAGTAGGACGCTCTAGCCTATTCTCAATTCCATACACCCACATGGAGCCACGTGCATGCATGAATTAGCCATTCTTTATTATTATTGCCAATTTACACCAAGACACTTATCGTCTAACCAACCTTTGGTACCATCACATCATTCCTTATGGTTCATCACTCATCAAAATAGTCATAACCGACACATCACATCCCAAGATGGCGGCCCGTACTACTAAGCTTCATAACAACCATACTCAACTATCATCTTATGGATATCCTTAACAACTTTAGGAATAATAATAATAATAAATATAATAATAATAGTAGTAATAAATGGATTTAACAACCACTTAATCGGGCGATCTTGACACCACCACCACAGGTCAGGGTGGCCACTTAACTGAAAAAGCTAAAAGCATCGTCTCAGATTAGGGCAACCTCTTAACCGGGTTTTCCGATATTCATCACCACAGATCAGGGTCCATCCATATATATAAAAGGAATATAGCAATATAAGAATCTCCATTAGACAATCACAACTATTCTTTATACAGTATAGAAAGAAAGGTGGTCCCTTTAAAGATGGTTACACAAATCTCATATGTGCAACAAACATAATTCTATTCCTTACTAGTTCTCCAAGTCCAATGAATATCCTCATTACCATGAGATGGAAAAAAAAATATCTAAAAGCATTCATATATAGCTAACTAAGGAGAGAATAAATAAACACATGTAAATAAAAAAACACATAAGAATTATCAACTTACAAAACATGAAATTATTAATCCAATCTTAAAGGAGTTCTCACCTTATGATCTTTGACTTATTAGAGATATAAGATGATGAAATAATAGCAAGATGGTACTCCTCTGTCTTACCTCTCTCTCTCTCTCTCTCTCTCTCTCTCTCTCTCTCTCTCTCTCTCTCTCTCTCTCTCTCTCTCTTTCTCTCTCTCTTTCTTTTTCTCTCTCTCCCTCTCTCAAATTCGTGGGTGGGGGTCACCTTTGGCTAAGAGAGGCCCTATATATAGAGGTAGGGTTGAAATTAGGGTTTGGAGGTGCGTAGTAGAAATATGGAGAGGGATGTGCACGCGGGGTCTTGTGTAACAACCTCTTGAAGTGGGTTTCTCAAATCTTAATATTCGGATGATCTTTGATCAATTCCAATCTGTTCATCTTATCAAGCTCGAAGAGTAGAGTCAGAATACGTAAATTTCTTAATGATCCACATTCTAGATTGGCCGATCCTTAAAAATGGCCTAACGGGTACTAAAATGGGCTATATCTCAATTAACGGTCTACGCTTGATGATCAGGGCCCAGATTTTGAAAAATATGTAGTCATGATAGGCAAACAATTGTACAAAGTTTAGTGGTTGATTGATGGTGAGGAATGCCTAGATCTGAAATTCCAACTTTTGGCGGAAAATGAAGGGGCTGGCTTTGTGGTTCAACGGTGTAGGATTGTAGATCGGGGTCCAAATTTTATGTAAACTCGTAGTCATATGAGTATAATGGGTGGTCCAAATTTGAGAAGCGATTGATGGTGAGAAGTGGGTAAATTGAAAGGTTCAAATTTAAGAAGAGTTGGTAACTCGTTAATTTCTAGAACGGAATAACTTCGCACATAAGAAAGAGGCTTCTCAATATGGGGCAATCAAATCACACTATTGGTCGATGATAAAGATGATCCAAGTCACTCATATGAAGAGAAATATTCGACTACGACTAACCATCTACTTTCCTCACTCGACGGACATGAAAATCAAGGGTTAAGGGCTGATTTGCCAATTGGACCACTTCTACTATGATTTAAGGGCTAAAATTTGATGTGTATGGTTAATATGTGCCCAAAAGTTCAAATCCAGGATTTTGCATGAAAGTAATCGTCAGAAACAATAATACTTAAAAATGGCATCTTAACTTAAGTTTAACTAATGGCATTTTTGTAATTTTTGCAAATATTCCAGTTTAACGAAATTTAACTCTTCTACATTGTTAATGAGGTCATTCTAAGCAACTTTAATAAAGGGTACTCTATATGATCTCCTACGGATGTCCCGTTATTTGAATTTTAATATCAATGGCCGGTATTTAATAATAAAAAATAATAGAAATAAATTTCAGAAAATTTTAAAATAATTACGGTAAATTCGGGGCGTTACAAATCCCCCCACCTTAAAATTAAACTTCGTCCTCGAAGTTACTTGAATGTACGGCGAAAAGGTGTGGATAAGCTTTCTTCATTTCTTCTTCGGTCTCCCAGGTTGTTTCCTCTTCTCCGTGAAACGACCATACAACTTTTACTAGTGGAATGACTTTCCTTCACAATACGTGCTCTTTTCGGTCCACGATATGCAGTGGTTCTTCGATGTATGACCCGTCACTACGTACTTCGATCTTTTCCCATTAGATCACGTGAGCGTCGTCTCTGTTGTACTTCCTCAACATCGATACATGAAAAACATTATGGACGTTTGCTAGCTGCGAGGGCAAGGCTAGGCGATAGGCTACTTCACCAACTCATTGGAGAATCTGGAATGGCCCGATGAAACGCGGAGCTAACTTTCCCTTCTGTCCGAACCTCAGCATTCCTTTCATAGGCGATATCTTTAAAAATACATGATCTCCTTCTTGGAACTCCAGATTCCATCGTCGGTTATCTGCATAACTCTTTTGCCTGCTTTGAGCTACTTTTAGGCGCTTCCGAATGATGTCAATCTTTTCTGAGGTAATTTGAACAATTTTCGGCCCAATCAAGCTTTGATCTCCTACTTCGGCCCAACATTGAGGCGTGCGACAAGGACGACCATACAGTGCTTCAAATGGTGCCATACCTATACTTGCCTGAAAGCTATTGTTATAAGCAAACTCTGCCAGAGGTAGGTAATCTTCCCAACTTCCCTTAAAGTCCAACACACATGCTCGCAACATATCTTCCAGAATCTGGTTCACACGTTCCGTCTGACCATCCGTCTGTTGGTGGTAAGCTGTACTATACTTGAGCGACGTTCCCATAGCTTGTTGCATCTTTGACCATAAGGATGACGTATAGCGTGAATCTCTATCTGATATAATTGATACCGGTACCCCATGTAAACGTACAACTTCTTTCACATACAACTCCGCCAATTCTTATACCTTTGCCAACACTCGGGTCGCGACAAAGTGAGTTGATTTGGTGAGGCGATCTACTATCACCCAAATGGCGTCATGATTCTTTCTCGACTTGGGTAAACCCGTGATGAAGTCCATAGTAATGTGCTCCCACTTCCACGTAGGGATCTCTGGTTGTTTCAACAATCCTTCTGGCTTTTTGTGCTCGGCATTTACCTGTTGACACATGAGGCACTTAGATACGTATTCTGCGATCTCTCGCTTCATGTTGTTCCACCAGTACTGCCTCTTCATGTCCTGATACATCTTCGTGCTCCCCGGGTGAATCGTTAACTTCGAGCGATGTGCTTCGTCCATCACTTCCTTCTTCAAACTTAGTTTATTTGGCACACATAGACGGTCGCGAAAATGTATGCCTCCATCTGATCCAATTCGCCAATCTACATTTCTTTCATCGGCCATAAATTTTGTCATTATTTCCTACAATTCGTCGTCTTGGTTCTGAGCATCAATGATTTTACGCATCAATGTCGGTTCTACTACAATATTATTCACTTTCACTACTTGGCTCGTAACGTTTAATTTTACATCAAAATCTTTTATAAAATTTAGCATTTCCCACTTCTTGAGGATGCAAGACATTGTTGTCTCATGTACCTTCTTCCTACTAAGGGCATCAGCCACTGCATTAGCTTTTCCAGGCTTGTAGCACAACTCTATCTGAAAATCCTTAAGTGTCTCCATCCACCTTCGTTGACGCATATTCAGATCTTTCTGCTGAAACAAGTACTTCAGGCTCTTGTCGTCGGTGTTTAACTTGAATTGTTCCCCATACAAATAATGTCTCCAAATCTTCAAGGCAAAGATCACAGCTGCTAATTCTAGGTCATGTGTGGGATAGTTCTGCTCATATGGTCTCAATTGGCGAGAGGCGTAAGCTATTACCTTATCTGCTTGCATCAATATACAACCCAGGCCTGCTCATGAGGCATCGGTATGGACCACAGATTCTACTCCTTCTTCGGGCAATACTAGAACTGGGGCTGTTGTTAACAATTCTTTCAGCCTTTGGAAAGCTTCTTCTGCCTTCGTGCTCCAGACGAAGCGAATATTCTTCCTAGTTAACTCGGTCAAGGGGCGAGCGATCTTTGAGAATTCTTTGATGAAACGACGATAGTATCCTGTAAGCCCTAGGAAACTTCGCACTTTGGTGACTGAGGTAGGTTGGATCCATTGGCGGACCGCCTCGACTTTGGACTGGTCGACTGCTATCCCATCGCGAGTGACTACATGACTAAGGAACTTCACTTCTTCTTCCCAGAAATCACATTTCTTTAACTTAACATACAATTGGTTGTCCTTCACTGTCTGCAGAGCTATTCTTAGATGCTCGGCGTGCTCTTCCTTACTCTTCGAGTGTATGAGGATATCATCGATGAAAACAATAATGAATTTGTCTAGGTAGGGCTTGAATACACGGTTCATCAGGTCCATGAATACTGTTGGGGCATTTGTCAGTCCGAAGGGCATGACAACAAACTCATAATGTCCATACCTCGTTCTGAATGCCGTTTTGGAAATATCTGCATCTCTCACTCTTAGCTAATGGTACCCGGACCTTAAATCAATCTTCGAAAAGAACTGGGCTCCTCTTAACTGGTCGAAAAGATCATCTATGCGCGGAAGAGGATACTTGTTCTTAATAGTGACTTGGTTCAACTTTCTATAATCAATACACAGGCGAAGCGAACCATCCTTTTTCCATACAAAGAAGACAGGCGCGGCCCAGGTAGATACGCTGGGGCGAATAAATCCTTGCTCTAGGAGTTCTTCTAACTGTTTCTTCAATTCTTACAATTCTACAGGAGCCATACGGTACACTGCCAATGCTATAGGTGTTGTACCGGGCACGAGATCAATGGCGAAATCTACTTCACGCTTCGGGGGTAGACCAGGAATATCTTGGAATACTTCAGGGAATTCAGCTACTATGGGGATTTGGTCTACAGATAGCTCAACCGATTCTCTAACGCACATCAACCGTTCAATTACTTCCTTCCTCTTCTTACCTTGGAACACTACCGGGTCGTGGCTCGGGAGAGACAATGATATGGTCTTGGCATGGCAATCCAAGTTCACCCGGTGCTTAGAGAGCCAGTCCATTCCCAAGATCACGTCGAAGTTCTTCATGTTCAGTACAACTAGATTTGCTTCGAATTTGACTCTGCCAATGGTTAAAGGACACCTTCGACATTCCTTTCTTAGTTCTACAATTCGACCGATAGGTGTTGCTATGACCACAGATTCACCTAAGCGTTCTACCTTTAAGTTTAATCGAGCTCAACTGATGCAGCAATAAAAGAAATGGAGGCACCGCTATCAAATAAGACAACTACTGGATCATCGCCGATAAAGATAGTACCTTCGATGGTGCGGGGGTCTTCTTCCACATTATCTGGTGGAGCCATAGCGTAGAGACGTCCTTGTTGCTTTTGGTTTGGATTTGGTGCTTCTCTCTTCTGCATTTGAGGACGGGCTGCTGCAGGTGGTCTGGGTGCTTGATTCTGCTGTTGTGGTTGACTCCCCTTAGGCTGGGAGGCATTCTTCTCATCTGCAGCCTTCTTGAAACAATTGATGGCCTTGTGTCCTAGCTTTCCGCAGTAGTGACAGTTGAAGGGGTCCCGGTTCTGTTGCTGATTGGTTGGTGCAAGTCTTGGCCTCTTGTCAGGAATGGAAGGTGGGTTTGGTACTGCTCTGCTTTTCTGGCCTACTTGTCTTATTTAATTTCGTTGCTGGATATAGCGTTCAGTGTCATTCTCAGCGATCATTGCTCGATCTATGATCTCTTCATAACTACGCAACTTCAATATGCTAATCTTTGACCGAATACTAGGTCTCAAGCCTTCCTGGAACTTGTGGATTTTGTAGTCCAGCTCTTCTACTGCTGAGGGTGGGTAACTTGACAACTCAGCGAATTTGTCTTCATATTGCGCTACGGTGAGGTTACCTTGCTCTAGTTTCAGGAATTCAGACATCTTCTCTTTCCTATATGCTTCAGGGAAAAATTTGTCACAGAACTTGGCATGGAAAGTGTCCCACGTCCACTGGAATCCTTCTGGGACTCTTCTTTTTGCTGCCTGCCACCAAACGTAGGCCGCCCCCTCTAATAGGTATGTAGCTAGGGTCACTCAGTGTTACATGGGGCAAGCCAGGGTGTCCAGTGCCTTAGCCACTTGCTTGAGCCAATAATCCGCCTTGGTAGGGTCAGGGTATCCATGGAACTTCTCAGGATGTAGCTTCAGGAATTTCTCAATCAGGATAGTTTCTTCAGGAAGCATGAACCGAGGTTGATTTGGTGGAGGAGCCTGTTTAGGTGGTAGGGGTACTTGAAATGTTTCAGGTTGATTTTGGGGTGTTGGTGTGGTTGTCTAAGTTTCCACTGGAGGCGGAGGCACGGTTTGAGTAGAGGTTGGAATCGGAGTTTAGCTAGGGGTCACGATCATTATCAGTTGTTCGAGGGTGGCCTGGTGTCGGGTTTGTTGCTCATGCTGTTGGGCCTATTGTTGCTGAATGATACCGGTGAGACGATCGAGTGCGCCTAACATAGCTTCCCAAGGTTGTAGAGCATTAGAGTTTCCTCCCACTGAAGTCATTGGTGGATTTGTATTAGGACTCGCAGTGTTAGCCATGGGTGGTGACTCAGGCTGGGGTGAGGCCACGGAAATGTTTCTTGAAGATTTTCTCTTAGGGGCCATCAAGCTGAAAATAAGTGTTCTATAGGTTAGAGGGCACTTCTAAGGTGAAAACTAATGAACTCAATTTAGAAAGTTAGAGTTAGAGGTTCACCTAGCTCGTAGTTTGGGAATCTGATACCCAGGACTTGATCGCGCTCTTGGATTTTTTTTCTCTCAAAACGGAAGTCCTTTTCCTCTGAAATTTGGAGGGTAGATAGATGATTAGGTGGGGAATACCTCAAATTTTTCTAGAAATAAAAATCTCATGATAAAGTATAGTTCTGACCCCCACAAGTCTGAAAAATGTAACAGATCAGCAGACTTTTATACAACATATGTGCTATTGCCAGAATTTTTCTGATTTAATTACACATCGGATTGATCTAAAATTTTATACAGATATTGGGGACTGAGTTAGGAATCTTCAGAAAAATGTATAAAATTTTATGAGATCTAAAAATACATTTCATAATGTCGGAATTACAGATGGGTCTAAAAATCTGCCCTAATTGAAATAATTAGAAATAAAATAGTTACTCCTAATTATTTATGGAGAAAATTCAAAAGATTCAATGAATCAATGATTCAAATATGGAGAATAGATGAGAGCCCAAAATATTAAAAAAAATGGAAATTTCTTTCCAAAAAAATCATAAAATGTTGAGATTTCTAAGTTCCACGACTACCCTAGTAAATTTCAAGGAACCTAAGTGTGGGTCTCTAAGTTCATAACATTACATACCATTAATAGGATTGAATCTAAATGATTTGTCTCTAGTCATTGGGGACCTAAGCCTTAAGATGAGTTAATTATGATATGGATTTAGGCTTCTCGCCCAGAGGTCCCATTTTGCTTTGATACCAACTTGTAACACCCCAAGATTTCGGTTCCCGTGTACATTACGACGGCCGAATTCCCAAGGTTATTTGGAATGTGTGAGGGTTATACCCCTTACATAATTTTCACACAAACATGCACATTTCATACTATTTAGAAAATCATGAGCAAGACGGTGAAACCAAACTTATATATTATTTCATTAACTAAACTAAATCATCAAACCATGTAACCATCATTCAATCAAACACCATGTTCATAACTACGTTCTCCCATTGGGACTTATTACAATTTCAAATACTAAATAAATGCTAGAACTATGAATGATTATGCGGTCCCGTCTTCCACCATCTGCTCCCACGAGCCATCATAATCGTCTCCTTGAGGCTCGGGCTCCTGAGGATCGTTACCTACATGTTCTAAATTATTTCCACAAAACACCATCAAAAGCGGCATAGTGAAGAACTACTTTAAGGTTAGAAATAATAATCACATAAAAATCATAACAAAACATCCATTACTCTTTCGTAATGCAATGCATGATAATGCATGACCCAGCGCAGGAATCCTTAGACATGCCGGGGGTTTTGGGACACGCAAGCCCATAATTTTGCCCAACCACGTGAGAAACGGGACGCTCATAGCCCAAATCCTCACCTGACAGTGTATGGGAGAAGTAGGACGCTCTAGCTTATTCTCAATTCCATACACCCACATGGAGCCACGTGCATGCATGAATTAGCCATTCTTTATTATTATTACCAATTTACACCAAGACACTTATCGTCTAACCAACCTTTGGTACCACCACATCCTTCCTTATGGTTCATTACTCATCAAAATAGTCGTAACCGACGCATCACATCCCAGGATGGCGGCCTGTACTATTAAGCTTCATAACAACCATACTCAACTATCATCTTATGGAGATCCTTAACAACTTTAGGAATAATAATAATAATAGTAAATATAATAATAATAGTAGTAATAAATGGATTTAACAACCACTCAATTGGGCGATCTTGATACCACCACCACAGATCAGGGTGGTCACTTAACCGGACAAGTTAAAAGCATCGTCTCAGGTTAGGGCGACCTCTTAACCGGGTGTTCCGATATTCATCACCACAGATCAGGGTCCATCCATATATATAAAAGGAATATAGCAATATAAGAATCTTCATTAGATAATCACAACTATTCTTTATACAGTATAGAAAGAAAGGTGGTCCCTTTAAAGATGGTTACACAAATCTCATATGTGCAATAAACATAATTCTATTCCTTACTAGTTCTCCAAGTACAATGAATATCCTCATCACCATGAGATGGAAAAAAAAGTATCTAAAAGCATTCATATATAGCTAACTAAGGAGAGAATAAATAAACACATGTAAACAAAAAAACACATAAGAATTATCAACCTACAAAACATGAAATTATTAATCCAATGTTAAAGGAGTTCTCACCTTATGATCTTCGACTTATTAGAGATATAAGATGATGAAATAATAGCAAGATGGTACTCCTTCTCTCTCTTACCTCCCTCCCTCTCTCTCTCTCTCTCTCTTTCTCTTTCTCTCTCTCCCTCTCTCAAATTCGTGGGTGGGGGTCACCTTTGGCTAAGAGAGGCCCTATATATAGAGGTAGGGTTGAAATTAGGGTTTGGAGGTGCGTAGTAGAAATATGGAGAGGGATGTGCACGCGGGGTCTTGTGTAACAACCTCTCGAGGTGGGTTTCTCAAATCTTAATATTCGGATGATCTTTGATCAATTCCAATCCGTTCATCTTATCAAGCTCGAAGAGTAGAGTCAGAATACGGAAATTTCTTAATGATCCACATTCTAAATTGGCCAATCCTTAAAAATGGCCTAACGGGTGCTAAAATGGGCTATATCTCAATTAACGGTCTACGATTGATGATCAGGGCCCAAATTTTGAAAAAATATGTAGTCATGATAGGCAAATAATTGTACAAAGTTTAGTGGTTGATTGATGGTGAGGAATGCCTAGATCTGAAATTCCAACTCTTGGCGAAAAAAGAAGGGGCTGGCTTTGTGGTTCAACGGTGTAGGATTGTAGATCGGGGTCCAAATTTTGTATAAACTCGTAGTCATATGAGTATAATGGGTGGTCCAAATTTGAGAAGCGATTGATGGTGAGAAGTGGGTAAATTAAAAGGTTCAAATTTGAGAAGAGTTGGTAACTCGTTAATTTCTAGAACGGAATAACTTCGCACATAAGAAAGAGGCTTATCAGTGTGGGGAAATCAAATCACACTATTGGTCCATGATAAAGATGATCCAAGTCACTCATATGAAGAGAAATATTCGACTACGACTAACCATCTACTTTCCTCACTCGATGGACATGAAAATCAAGGGTTAAGGGCTGATTTGCCAATTGGATCACTTCTACTATGATTTAAAGGCTGAAATTTGATGTGTATGGTTAATATGTGCCCAAAAGTTCAAATCCAGGATTTTGCGTGAAAGTGATCGTCAGAAACTATAATACTTAAAAATGGCATCTTAACTTAAGTTTAACTAATAGCATTTTTGTAATTTTTGCAAATATTCGAGTTTAACGAAATCTAACTCTTCTACATTGTTAATGAGGTCATTCTAAACAACTTTAATAAAGGGTACTCTATATGATCTCCTACGGATGTCCCGTTATTTAAATTTTAATATCAATGGCCGGTATTTAATAATAAAAAAATAGAAATAAATTTCAGAAAATTGTAAAATAATTATGGTAAATTCGGGGCGTTACAGTGCCTGAAGAACACCATTCCAGTATTTTACACTCTTTACCATTGTTTGTGGAAGCACCATATAATTCTGAAATTGTGGAGGAGACAACTTTAACTGAAGAATACACGATAAATGTCTCTCCACCATCATGGGTCCTTCAGCCCATTGAAAATTCTGATTGGGAGGACCCGTTTTTAATCGATCATAACCCATATCAGAATTTGAGGAGATATCTTTTTGCTCCTCTCATCTCCTCCTTTTATGCATGTGGTGCACAATACGATTGGTCTTCAATGATAATAAGCACACATACTTACTGTCGAGCAGGACTTTGGATGGTCCTCATGAGAAATTTATTGAAATTCATGAAGATCCTGCTCAACTTTGATCATGTAGTTGATCGGACTAATCAAAGGTAGGAAGGTAGGTTAGGATTTATTTTTTTACAATTAGGATTGAATAAGTCTCATCGAGACAATGGAAGATGCTAGCATTGATCAACTTGCTACCTCAGGTATTCTCGTTCTCACTCTCCTTTGTTTTATTTCATTGCTCTCATCTCATGCTTATTGTATATCTTGTTATATTGAGGACAATGTAAGATTTTGGTTGGGGGGTGAGATAAGACTCCTCATCTAGCAGTTTGCAATATTTCGAGCATCATGTGTGCATTTTTTTTTGAATTTTCTAAAAATTCAAAACTTTTTTGGAAAACTTTATTTCTATGCATTCGAGATGACACGAGTATAAGAAAAGGAGATACGAAGTGAGTGATGTTGCAAGTCTTGAACTTCTCTTAATATAATGGTTTTATATGCGAATTCCCCTATTTATGTGATTGATAGAAAATTTGAACACTCTTACACCTAGTTCACATTACACGATTTTCATGGTTGAAGGGATTAAGTGATTTGTGGGTTAGCTAGACTTAGATTTGAGGTGTTGAGGAACTAAGCCGAGGTACTTTGTCCATCCTTGTCCATGGGAAAATAATGAAAGATATGGATTTTTAAAAATCCTATCTAATTTAAAAGAAAAAGGAAAAGAAAGGATGAAATTGGGAATGAAGGAAAAATGGTGGAAAATTCCGAAAAGGGCTACCTATTACCAACCGGGGGATGGTTTACCTGTAACCAAAGCCGGAAATGGGACATAGTGTGAAAGCCGTCGGAAGGACGGTAAGACAAATTCCTGTCATAGGCTTGTTGTTACTCTGTACACCTTGAGATCTATAGTTTAGTTGATCCACGAAGAAGATCATCTCAGAAACTCATGAGATGAACTTTCACTATGCACACTAGGTTGAAGTTGTTCGAGTTCTTCTATTCATCAATCAATCAGCGAGAATTTCATGTAGA
This sequence comes from Liriodendron chinense, assembly GCA_003013855.2. Lineage (NCBI taxonomy): Eukaryota > Viridiplantae > Streptophyta > Magnoliopsida > Magnoliales > Magnoliaceae > Liriodendron > Liriodendron chinense. The sequence continues at coordinate 11,331 of PVNU02000916.1, read as the reverse complement.
CACTTATTATGCTTTGAGAGTTAAGGTTTCAACTTCTATCACCCAATTTCTCTAAATTTTATACTTGTATATTCTTGGAGTAGATAGAAACATAGTTTCTGAAGGAGAGTTAGTTTTGGAGGTTTAAACTTATTCACGCATGTTTTGCTCGGGACTAGCAAAAAGCTGGTTGGGGGGTGTGTTGAGCCTCCAATTTATACATTTGCCAACCCATTACATCACATTATATGCATGGTTTTCATGTTTAAAGGACTCATCTAATACATGTTTTTGTGATTGTAGGAATGAGAGGGAAACTTCACCACTTCATGATTAAAAGAGTCACTTTAGACACCTTGAGGATCAAAGGAAGAAAGCCCAGGAATGAAAGAAAGAAGTTATGGAAGATGGAGTTGAGAGATAAAGAAAAACACAGAAGAAATCATGTTAAAAGACTTGGCAGGGTCAAAAAAACCAAAGTGCAGAGCTGCAGGGCCATGAAAGTTAAATGCAAAAAGTTGCAGTTTCTGAAGATTGATCCAGAGATTGATCCGTCGATTGATCGCTCAGCCTGAGCGATTGATCGACAGACTTGAGCGATTGATCGCTCACAGCAGAAATTTGAGAGAATTGTTGCTGGAGAGAAGTGAAGAATTGCGATTGATCGCCCAGCCCAAGCATTGATCGCCCATACCATAGATCAATCGCCAGAATGCAGATTTTTAAGAAATTTGGAGAAAACTCTTTGGACACTTTTTGCACCCTCCGATTGATCGCTGGACACTAATCGATTGATCGCCAGAAGTGACCGATTGATCTCTTAGCCAGCCGATTAATCGTCAGATCCGAAAAAGGCAGTTTTTACAGTTATTTGAACATGCGATTGATCGCCCGGTCTAAGCGATCAATCGACAATGCGCCCAGTTTATAAATTTCCAAGTCTGGCTCCGATTTTCTCTGCGCAGTGCGTAAATTTTACGCAAATTCTCGAAGATTCTTCGTTTGTGGGGTATGAAAGCTATAAAAGGAGACCTCCACTTCATTCCTAGGGCATCTAGCAACGTGGGGAGCAAAGAGATCAAGACCTAGGAGGCTTCCTAGCCTTCTACAACTAGTTTTCTTCTTCTTCTAGTTCTGTTTCTAGTTTTTAATGTTTTCTTTTAGTTAACCTCTTAGCTAGAGCTAAGAGGTGAAGTTTGTAGTTTGTTTCAATGCTTTAATTCGTTTCTTCAAGTACCCTTTACTTCAATTATGGATTTCCAAGTTCTAGTTTGAATAAAGTTTGGTTTTTTTAGAAGTTTTGTGAGAGTTTGTGTACTCCGGACATGAGTTCCTTACAATTCTCTGAGATTACCATGATTGGGTTGATTGAATTCGAATTGTAGTAACCTTGAGCATGCCATAGTCCATAGGCATGGCTGTTACTCCGAAGGCTACAAGTTCAAATTCTATGTGCTTCATTAGAACTAGAAGTCTGATTTCCAGATTTAAGTGGGACTGTTTGTGCTTGAATGTTATATCTTCCAATTAGATGAGAGATAGGACTTTGATTCTAATTGTGTTGTACTTGGATTAATGGATTGGCATTGGACGACTACAAGTGGATCCTTGATGCTCTAGTTCTTCTTAATTTCAGATTTTTCTATTTTATGTGAAAAACTATCTTCTCAAACTTCTTAGATTCTAGTTATTAGAGTACTTGGAATTGTTTACCTCTTTCCCTGTGGATCGACCTCGGTCTTACTGAGATTTATTACTACATCGCAGCCTTACACTTGAGGCGAGCGAACACTTCTACAACTAGTTTTTCTTTCTTTTCTTAATTCTAGTTCTAGTTTTTTCCATGCTTTCTTCTAGTTAACTCTCAGCTAAAGCTGAGAGGGGAAACTTCTAATTTATTATTCATACTTTCATGCTTTGATTTTGAATTTGAATTTATTATCGAATAATTCCAATAAGTGTGGTCTAGTGTGCTTTGTGACTGCTCAACTCATCAATTTTCAAGATTACCTTTTTTTCATGGATAAGCTAAACTATAGATCTAAAAAGTGTGTAGATCAACAAGAAGCCTATGATAGGAATTTTTCTTACTATTCTTATTGATGGCTTTCACACTACCTCTCATTACCAACTTAGGTTATAGGCCCTCCCCTGGTTGGTGATAGGTAGCCCTTTTTGATGTATTTCAACAGATTTTCAACTTCACTCTTTTCTTGTCCTTTCATATCAAAACATGAGATAAGAGTTTTTTTAAATCCACGTGTTAAACATTCTTTACTTCTTTTATTTTTTGAATGTAATGGACAAAGTTTCCCAGGTTGATTCCTCAACACCTTAGATTAGAGTCTAACCAATTTAAATAATAGCTTCTAATTCTTTTAATCATGACAATCGTGTAATGTGAACTAAAATTTTAAAAGCTTCAAAATCAAATCACTTCACATCCCCTCCTCTCTTATTCACATATTCTCAAGTTCATAGAAATAAGATTTTAAAAAGAGTTTTAAAGTCAGGAAATCGAAAAAGAAATTTTTCTACAAAAATTGCTTGAAATGTTGCAAATGCTAGTAGATTTAGTAGGAATCTCACCTCCAACCTAAAGTTTACATTGTCCTCAATGTAATAAACATATTCAATATGTAACAATATGACAGCAATAACAAAATAAAGGAGAGTGAGTAAGAGAAATTACCTGAGGTAGCAAGTTAATCAAGTATAGTTTCTTTCATGTCTCCATAACATTTATTCAATCATAAATACAGAGAAATAAACCTAACCTACCTACCCTACACTAATCAGATCGACTATATGATCAAATTTGAGTAGGATCTTCATGAATTGTAACAGATTTCTCATGAAGATCATTCATAGTCCTGCTCGATGATTGTTCGCTCGCCTCAAGTGTAAGGCTGCGATGTAGTAATAAATCTCGGTAAGACCGAGGTCTATCCACAGGGAAATAGAAACAATTTCAAACTACTCCAGCAACTCAATTTTGCAAGAATATCAGATTCAATTTGGTAATTAACTAAAACAGTAACTTTAATAGAAAATCAGTGATTTAAAGTACTAAGGCATTCAAGGATCCACTTGTAGCAATCCCATGTTAATTCAATCAATCCCAGTGGAGAACACAACTAGAATTGAAGTCCTATCTCTCATCTAGTTGGAAACTAAAGCATTCACACACATTCAATCCAAATCAAGTTGAACTTCCAAGTTCTAGTCCCATTCAATCAATGTAGAATTCAAAACCATAGCCTTCGGAGTAACAGCCATGCCTATGGACTATGGCCTACTCAAGGGTTACTATAATTAGAATCTAAACAAGCATTATATGATAATCTCAGAGAATTGCAAGGAATTCATGTCCGGAGCACATGAACTCTCATAAAACATCTCAAACTACCACTTTAAGAAACTAGAACATGAGAAAAATCCAAACTTGAATTAAAAAGTACTTGAATTAACGTGAATCAAACATGAAATTAGCTACAAGCTTCACCTCTCAGCCTTAGTTGAGAGATTCTAGCCGAGCATTGTCATACTACAACTAGAACTCATAATAAAAGTATAAAAACTGGAAAAACCAGAAATAGGAGAGTTGCAGATGCTCCACGACAGCTTCCTCTCCTTAGAACCACGTCCCTTAGCTTCTATGATGACCTAGGAAGAGCCCCTAGGTGTCCTTTTATAGTAGGAAAGCTCCCTTGCATTGGAAACATCCAGAATCCGCGTAAGGTTACGCACTGCGCAGCAAAAATCGGAATCCCGTTTTAGAAAGGACTCTGTTTACGCAGAGCCGACCGGTCTAGACCGGTCGGACTGGTCTGGCCGACCGTTCACGACCGGTCGGGTTAGACTTAGAGACAGTCCAGCGTGCATGGCCGACCGGTCAAGATCGGTCGGTCCTTCTCCCCTTTGTCCAGTGTTCATGGCCGACCGGTCAAGACCGGTCGGTCCTGCTTCCTTTTGCCCAGAGATGTGGCCGACCGGTCGGGCTTGTTTTTCTTCAACTTTTTCTTCTTTTCTTCATTCTCTTTTCTCCCTCTTTCTTCTTCTTTCTTTGGTCCATCTTAGACCTTCCTCCAATGTCTTCAAATAACCCTTTTTAAGCTCTAATTGGATGAAGTCCGCTTTCATCCCTACAATCACAAAACACACGTTAGATGAGCCTTTTAAACAAGAAAACCATGCATATAATGTGATGTAGCAGGCAATGCAATGTATAAATTGGAGGTTCAACACACCCCCCAACTAGCTTTTTGCTAGTCCCAAGAAAAACATGCGTGAAACAATTTCAAACCTCCAAACCCAACTCTCCTTCAGAACCCATGATTCTATCCATTCCAAGATGTATAAGTATAAAATTTGGAAAAATTAGGTGATAGAAGTTGAACCTTGGACTCTCAGAACATAATAAGTGTCTACATGAAATTCCCACTGGTTAATTGATAAATAGAAAAACTCAAACAAATTCAACCTAGTGTGCATAGTGAAAGTTTATCTCATGAGTGTCTGGGATCATCTTCTTCATAGATTAAGTAAACCGAGGATGTTAAGGTGCATAGAGCAACAACAAGCCTATGACAGGAATTTGCCTTACCGTCCTTCCGACGGCTTTCACACTACATCCCATTTCCGGCTTTGATTACGGTTTGACCATCCCCCGGTTGGTAATGGGTAGCCTTTTTCGAAAATTTTCACCATTTTTCTTTCCTTCCCGATTTCATCCTTTCTTTCCTTTTTCTTTTAAATTAGATAGGATTTTTAGAAATCCATATCTTCTGTTATTTTCCCATGGACAAGGATGGACAAAATACCCTGGCTTGGCTGCTCAACACCTTTAAATCAAAGTCTAGCTAATCCATAAATCACATAAACCTGTCAGCTCATGAAAATCGTGTAATGTGAACTTGGTGTAAAGGTGTTCAAATTTTCTATCAATCACAAAAATAGGGGGACTAACATATAAAACCATTATGTTGGGAGAAATTCAAGACTACAACATCACACACTTCGTATCTACTCCTCTTATACTCATATCACCTCGAATGCATGGAAATACGGTTTTCTAAAAGAGTTTTGAAATTTTAGAAAATTCGAAAAAATTTGCACATATGAAGCTCGAAATGTTGCAAACTGCTAGATGAGGATCTCATCTCACCCCCCAACCAAATCTTGCATTGTCCTCAATGTAAAAGATATGAAGTGAGCATGAACATGAGAGCAATGGTAAAATATGAGAGAGTGAGAACAATAGTACCTGAGAGAGCGATCATGAATTCTCCAACCCAACAACTAAAACCTACTAAAACAGTAAAACTAAATAAAACCTACCTATGCTATACCTCCATCAGACTAGGAGATCAATCATCCTGATAGACAGGATCATTCAGAGTGATGGACATGTCCTCTGAATCAAATTTCTCAACAAATGGTTTAAGGCGTTGTCCATTAACTTTAAAACAGTTACCATTCGCTGCATTTTCAATCTCAACAACCCCATGAGGAAAAACTTCTTTGATAATATATGGGCCAATCCATCGAGATCGTAATTTTCCCTGAAAAAGATGAAGTCGGGCATTGTACAAGAACACTTTCTGTCCTTCATGGAAAGATTTCCTTAAGATGTGCTTGTCATGGAAGGCCTTCATCTTACTCTTGTAAATTTTCGAATTCTCATACGCATCATTCCGGATCTCATCAAGCTCATTTAATTGAAGTTTGCGAAGTGAGCTAGCTTTGTCAATGTCAAAATTTAAAGCCCGAATTGCCCAATAGGCTTTGTGTTCTATCTCCACAGGCAAGTGGCAAGCTTTCCCATAGACAAGTCTATAAGGGGACATTCCAATGGGTGTCTTGTAGGTGGTACGGTGAGCCCAAAGTGCATCATCTAATCTTAGGGACCAATCCTTGCGATCCGGTCTTACCGTCTTTTCCAAAATCTGCTTGATTTCCCTATTGGAGATTTCAGCTTGCCCACTTGTTTGTGGGTGGTATGGGGTACTCACTTTGTGCCTAATACCATATTTCTTCATTAAAGTTTCAAAAGGTCTATTGCAAAAGTGAGAACCACCATCACTAATGATGGCTCGAGGCATCCCAAATCTAGAAAGTATGTTTTCTTTGAGGAACTTGAGAACCGTACGATGATCGTTGGTTCTACATGGGATAGCCTCTATCCATTTAGACACATAGTCTACGGCAAGCAAAATATAGACATGTCCAAAAGATGAGGGGAATGGTCCCATGAAATCGATGCCCTAACAGTCAAAGACTTCAAGATGTTGAATTGGGGTGAGAGGCATCATATTTCGACAGGATAATCCTCCTAACTTCTGGCAACGCTCACATGCTTGATCATGACAAAAGGAGATGACGAAATTATGTTCATCATCGAGGACGCATCTCCTTATAATTTGGTCTGGGCAATATTTAAACAATAGAGGTTCATCCCAGAAAAATCTGCGCACTTCCCTTAGAAATTTACGTTTGTCCTGCGCAGTCCAATGAATCGACATCGCACCTGTGGAAAGATAATTGGCTATATCAGCGTACCATGGTGGATGCATAGCAACAAAGAGTTGCTCATTAGGAAATGAGTCCTCAATAGGTGACTCGTCAATGGAATTTAGTAGGACTAGGCGGGATAGATGATCCGCCACCACATTTTCTACCCCCTTCTTGTCTTTGATCTCCAAGTCGAATTCTTGAAGGAGTAGGATCCATCTAAGCAAACGGGGCTTAGCATCCTTCTTAGAAAGAAGGTGTTTCAGCGCCGCATGATCCGTGTAAACAATAACTTCGGATCCTATTAAGTATGGCCTGAATTTGTCCAAGGCAAAAATGACAGCTAGGAGCTCTTTCTTCGTAGTCGAATAATTAACTTGGGCGGGATTCAAGGTCCTACTTGCTTAGTAGATAACATGGGGCTTCTTATCCTTCTTTTGGCCTAACACCGCCCCAATAGCAAAATCGTTCGCACCACACATCAACTCAAAAGGAATGGACCAATCTGGTGGTTGCATGATAGGAGCGGTTGTCAACATGTCTTTTAGCCTTGAAAAAGCTAATTGACATTCGGCACTCCACTCAAATTGGTTCTCCTTTTGTAGAAGGTTGCATAAAGGCCTTGAGATATGACTAAAATTCTTTATAAACCTTCTATAGAAACCGGCGTGTCCAAGGAAGGACCGCACATCGCGTATGCTTTTGGGTGGTGGTAGATTGAAAATTATGTCAATTTTTGCCCGGTCTACCTCTATTCCATTGGACGAGATGATATGTTTAAGGATTATTCCTCTTTGTACCATGAAATGGCACTTTTCCCAGTTTAATATAAGTTTCTTCTCCTCACACCTCATCAAGACCAACTTCAAGTGCTTGAGGCATTCATCAAACGTACAACCAAAAATAGAAAAGTTGTCCATTAGCACCTCAAGAAACTCACCCACCATGTCCGAGAAAATACTCAACATGCATCGTTGGAATGTGGCGGGTGCATTACATAACCCGAATGGCATCCTTCGGTAAGCGAAGGTGCCAAACGGGCATGTAAATGTGGTTTTCTCTTAGTCCTCTAGAGATATCTTAATTTGGTTGTATCCGAAATAGCCATCTAGGAAGCAATAATAGGAATGGCCTGCCAACCTCTCCAAAATTTGATCCGTAAATGGGATAGGGAAGTGGTCTTTCCTAGTAACCGTGTTGAGCTTCCTATAATCAATGCACATACGCCAACCGGTGGTCACCCTAGTCGGTATAAGCTCGTTGTTGGCATTTTCAATGATGGTAATACCGGATTTCTTGGGGACAACTTGGGTAGGACTCACCCATTGGCTATCTGAGATGGGGTAGATAATACCCACATCCAATAGCTTTAACACCTCGACTTTGACAACCTCCATCATGTTTGGATTTAGCCGTCTTTGAGGTTGTCTAGTCGTTTTTGCATTTTCTTCAAGGTGTATTCGGTGAGTGCAAACCGAAGGATCTATCCCTTTGAGATCCGCTATTGTCCAACCTATGGCTTCCCTATGTTCTTTGAGTAACTCAATCAACTTGAGCTCTTAGTCTTTCTCTAGGTGGGAGGCAATGACAACTGGGAACATTTCCTCTTGACCCAAATATACGTATTTAAGCTCGGATGGCAATGGTTTAAGGTCAAGCTTCGGTGGTTTGATGTTAGACGGTAGAGGCCTTGATGTGGTTGGTGGCAAGTTTTTAAAATGGGACCTCCACCGGCTAGTACCAAATACCGGTCTTTCTATATTCAATGCCTGCACAATTTCACTAATGATGGGGTCTTCAGAATCCATGAAATGTGTTAAGCATGTCTCCAAGCTTTTTAGTGGTTCAAGTTGGAGGAGTTCTTCTTCTTCAAAAGTTTTAAGCATGTTTACCTCGAAGAACTCATCATCATCGACATCCCTATGTCTTTTGCCCAAGTGAAACACATTCACCTCTAGTGTCATGTTTCCAAAAGATAGTTGCATCACCCCATTCCGGCAATTGATGATTGCGTTTGATGTGGCAAGGAATGGGCGGCCTAATATTACTGGTATTTGAGTGCTAGCATCCAAAACCGGTTGTGTGTCCAAGACTATAAAGTCTACAGGGTAGTAAAATTTGTCCACTTGGACTAGAACATCCTCAACTATCCCCCTGGGTACACGGATAGATCTATCAGCGAGTTGCAACGTGGTTTTGGTGGGTTTTAATTCACCAAGACCCAATTGCTCATATACCGAGTATGGGATCAAGTTCACACTCGCCCCCAAATCTAACAAGGCACGCTCAATCCGGTAGTCTCCAATGATAGATGAGACGGTGGGACTACCGGGATCTTTGAATTTTGGGGGGGTCTTTTGAGTGAGGATGGCACTCACTTGCTCAGTTATGAAGGCCTTTTGCTGCACATTATATTTGCATTTTGTTGTGCATAGGTCTTTTAGAAACTTGGCATAAGAGGGGATTTGTTTGATGGCATCAAGTAAAGGGATGTTAATCTTGACTTGTCTGAAAATCTCTAGAATATCATGAGAATTTGGGAGAGATTTTGGGGCAACCAATCTTGAAGGGAATGGTGCTACGGGCTTGTAAATGCGTTCCGGTTGTTGTGGGGCTAAGTTAGATCCATCTTCATCCTCAGAATTTACCGGATCATTAGGCTCATCGGCCTTCACCGGAATAGTTTTATCAATTTGTTTACCACTTCTAAGGGTGGTGATGGATTTGGCTTGCTCCATGTTTTGGTTGGAAGGATTAGGGATGCTTACTTCATGTACTTGCTTTGGATTGGGCTGAGGTTGGGTCGGAAAGGTCCCTTCCCTAGCATTCAAGCGTCCCTTAATCTCATCAACCGAGACTTTAAGCTCTTGGAACAATTGCTGATTCGTTTTATTGATTTGCGTTTGCCCTTGTATAAATGCCTTCAAGGTATCCTCCATTGAGAATTGAGGTGGGGCCATATTTTGCATGGGTGGCCCTCTTTGAGAGTTGGTAGGATTGCCCGTAGGAGCATTCTTCCAACTAAAATTTGGGTGGTTCTTCCAACTCTCATTGTACGTATTACCTACCAGTCCATTAAAAGGCCGTTGATAACCATATGTGGCATTGGCGTGTTCATGTAATACCCTCTTAAAATGTAGGAATTGTGGGACAATCTTACGTAGCGTGTACATCGGTGAGGCAAATCCCACATATGGTTTCAACAGCTTCATTGGACTTGGGAACTGCACTTTTACTAAGTTCCATGGCCTCAACCTTCCTTGTGAGGTTGGCTATCCTTTCATTCACATCGTCTTCCTCCTTAAGGACATAGATCCCTCCTTTCTCTTGAGTGGGCTTGGAGTTATTGGGTTTATCCGATGTATCCCAAGATTGGGCATTTTCAGCCAACATGTCCAAGTAACTCCAAGCCTCATCTGGATTTTTACTCATAAACTCGCCATTGCACATCATCTCCACAAATTGACGCATATTGGAACTTAATCCATCATTGAAAAAATTTATAATTCGCCAACTCTCATAGCCATGATGTGGCAAGTAAGCAGGAGATCCTTAAATCTCACCCAACATTGAAAAAAAGATTTACCCTCTTTAGCCGAGAAATTCATTATGGCCCTTCGAAGGGTGTTCGTTTTATGAGCCGGGAAGAACTTTTTCAAGAATTCCCGGTTCATCTCAACCCATGACCCAATCAAATGTGGTCTAAGAGAGTGAAGCCAATCTTTGGCTCTTTCTTTCAATGAAAAGGGAAAAAGTTTAAGTCTGATGGTATCTTCGGAAACATTGGTGTAATGCAAGGTGGCCACCACTTCTTCGAATTCTTTCAAGTGTAAGTATGGGCGGTCAGAGTCTAGCCCATGGAACTTTGGTAAGAGTTAAATTACACCCGGTTTTATGTCAAAGTTTCCACCGTTTACTGGTAGAACCACGCAAGATGGCGTAATTGCACGGGCAGGTTTTAGGTAGTCCCGTAGTGATCTCATTGGAGGAACATTATGTACCTCATTCTCTCCTACTCCTTCCTGATTTGAGTTTGTAGTTGGAGTAGGGGGGGAGGATTCCTTAAAGGTGTTTGTTCCATACTCCCCAAACTTTCACAATGCTCTTGGTAATTTCGGACTCGTCTATGAACTGACAATGGTCCAACTAGACCACCTTCAGATTGGAGACGATTTGAGTGGTTGCATTCCTAACGGGACATAAACCACTCAACCAAAAATCAAAACTAATCCTAAATCCTAGAAAACTGAAATCTGAAATTAATCTAAAAAAATTCTGCAAAAAGCTAAGTTAGAAAGGTATCACCTGATGCGCTTGAACTAGAGAAGAATTCCTACAAAACAGAACAATTTGTTAGTTCTAAGAAAATCAGAAAACCTATCTACTTCTAGTTCTACAGCCACTGAAACTATTTGAAAACTGTTATCTAATTCCCCAGCAATGGCGCCAAAAACTTGTTCGCTCGCCTTAAGTGTAAGGCTGCGATGTAGTAATAAATCTCAGTAAGACCGAGGTCGATCCACAGGGAAATAGAAACAATTTCAAACTACTCCAGCAACTCAATTTTGCAAGAATATCAGATTCAATTTGGTAATTAACTAAAACAGTAACTTTAATAGAAAATCAGTGATTTAAAGTACTAAGGCATTCAAGGATCCACTTGTAGCAATCCCATGTCAATTCAATGAATCCCAGTAGAGAACACAACTAGAATTGAAGTCCTATCTCTCATCTAGTTGGAAAATAAAGCATTCACACACATTCAATCCAAATCAAGTTGAACTTCCAAGTTCTAGTCCCATTCAATCAATGTAGAATTCAAAACCATAGCCTTCGGAG